>CM022671.1:22072821-22242821 GCA_012295275.1 Chrysomallon squamiferum
AGGCCGTCATTCCATCCTTTTAAACATCCATTACAAGTTCGCTTGGTTTTATTAAAAGACAATAGTTCGTTTGGTCAGTTGTGTGGAATTTATACGCGTAGTAATGTGTGTATTATACAATTTGCAATGATGTTGTTGTGCTGGTAAGTAAAATAACCTAATTATCAAGAAAGTGAAAATAATGTCCGTCAGTGCGTCTGTAAATACTTTAAAAATGCCAGGTTATAGACGCAGAATAATGACAAAGTACCGACATTGATTCCGGACAATACCGGAATGTATCGATCGTTCACGTTCGTTAATTGTCGCCATTCTTTTCGGGTGTCGCCAATAATTGTATGTTTATCCATCAGTCTTTCTGCTTGTATGTACATATGTCTGTTTTGTTTGTCTGTCTGTCTCTCTCTCTCTCTCTCTCTCTCTCTCTCTCTCTCTCTCTCTCTCTCTCTCTCTCTCTCTCTCTCTCTCTCTCTTTCATACTTTATTTCAGCTCAGTATAAAAAGCTGTATAGCTGTTTCAGTGAATGTGCAGTTTAAAAAACACAAACTCGAACGAACAAACACACATATACATACACATACACATGCAAACACTATTGCACAGGCAAACCCAAGACAAAGTAGACTATAAATTAAATTGAATTAATAATAGCAATTATGAAACTTATAATTCTAATGGTATCTGTTTATTCAATCATTAAAACGTCAAGATAGAACGGTGATTTAAAATCATTTCTCCAGATTTTTTCAGAATGATTTATTTCGTTTACATTTATATAAATCTAACGAAAACGGTTTATTGTATCCAAGCAACAAACATTCCTTGGATTCAGAGAAGAAAAAAAAAAATTATGCTGATTTATTTGGGAGTTATTAAAGACTATTAAAGAAATTACCCTGTGTATTAATAAGCGATAGATAATTCTGAAAGAAAGGTATTTGGCGGTTTCCGTTAGAATCATATTCAGAAATAGAAACGATAATAAGCTGAAATACGTCTTACATTAGCTACTCATTAAATCATGTCTTATTTATTTTGATATCAGTTGGTTATTACTGTCACTGTTATTTATTTATTTTATTATCATCATTAATTTTTTTTTTTATTTTTTTTTTTTTAAGAGCTCGTATTTGTTTTAATATTTGTTGTTTAATAGTAATTAGCAAATTGTTTAAGCCAAGAGTATTGTATGACCTGATTACAAATCAGAGCTAAATTTAAGTTCTAAAGGAAACAAAGCAGCTAATGTTATAATTGTGCATAATAAATAAATAATTAAATAAAACAATAAATTATTTTTATTGCAGTGGTCACATATTTCCAGCTTGTCAAGAACTGATCTTTATTGCCATCATGCTTTAGTGCATGTTTTAATCGACTATCGCCATCTTGATTTAGAGCGCTTGTGATAATCGATTATCGCCATTCTGCTACAGAACCGTGTCTGATAATCGATTGTCGCCATCATGTTTCAGAGCCCTTGTGATCTCTATCTTGTTATTACGGACAAGATAAAATACATCTTGTCTGTAAACATTAAACAACGGCGTTGCCAAAAATAATACCAGTTGGCTCTACAGGAGTGAAATGATTCTTAAATTTGCCAAACTGCATGGATGCATCTTTTTGACCTCTCGACAGAAACCACTGGCGGTTCTGCAAGTCATCAGAGACTCCAGGCGCGTGGGGAAAGCTATTCTCATCCTGGCCGTATCATACACCAGAAACAAAATAAACCACTTATCTCAAACTGGACAGTAATAACGTGAAAAAAAGCTTGCTCAGAAGTTTAGCAATAGCTTCTGTTTATTTTAAGATTCGTTGTTATTTGAGCAATGTTCGTAGCGTAGGCCTATTTTTGTAAAAGCGTAATTTTGATTTTTAAATTATTACCGAGTACTAATACTGATTTCTTCAGGGTATTTATTCATAAGTTTAATAATAATAATAAATCAGCATTAGTTTGTCTATAAATAGAATGATTAAGTCATGAGGAAACCATATTACGATTTGGAATAAGATTTGTAAAATGAATTATCAGAGAAACAAAAATAGACATAAAATAAATGAGATTTATTATATATATTTTTTTTTTTTTTTGATAATAACAGTATTGCAGATGCAAAACAATAATTCAGTAACGTACTAAAATAATGTCATATGGATACCATATGCAAATCTACTTTGTATTTTTTCCGTGATCCCATGTTCAAAGTATGTTGATAACCTTTATCTCTTGCCGATTACGTAAGCCAAGTGAACGTGATAAATGCATGACGTCAGAAAAGACTTGGGATATCGTACGAAGTGCCAGTGTAGCAATTTATCCTTTCGCCAATTCAAGTCTAAAGATGCTGAATTTATCCTTTCGTAGCAGTAAGTTTTAACCTAATAGTTTAATAATTTAGTGAATAACTTTGGAACTTAGTGAAGAACAGTACTTTTGAAGACTAGTTAATAGAGAATTAAGATGTAAATACATCTAAACCAATAGAGAGGACTTGCAGAGAAGAGGATTCACAAAACTACACGCTTACGTTACTGCTACTACTTCAGTTACTACTGCAGATAATAATAATAATAATAATAATAATAATAATAATAATAATAATAATAATAATAATAATGATAATGATGATGATGATAACAATAATAATAATTGTTATTGTTATTGTTATTGTTATTATTATTATTATTATAACCTTCAGAAATTAAAGTAATTATAACCTTAAGAAAATTAATGTATCAGATATTAAGATAATTTAATCGTATCGTACATAGCATATCGTCTCAATTCCTTTCGCTGAATATATCGAATCGTACTGAACGATATCGAATCAAACAACTACGGCATATTATATCTGCTATATATGTATTTGTCACAAATATATCATTGTTGATCATCTAGACTAATACAGTTTAGAACCATTAATTTTAATAATGGAAATCAAATTCAATATAGATGATTTACTGTTAGTCTAATCCTTATTGATCGTGTTGTGATTTTTTCTTCTGAAAGTTCGAGGTAGTATGTCTACACAGATAAACTGGTTTATATAAATTATATTTAATTTTCTTTATGAAAGTACAATACTATTCTTAATGACAAAAACTGATAGAGAAACACACATACACACAAACACACCCACATATATATAGAGAGAGAGAGAGAGAGAGAGAGAGAGAGAGAGAGAGAGAGAGAGAGAGAGAGAGAGAGAGAGAGAGAGAGAGAGAATTAGTGCCTATAATGCTTTTCTATAAAAAAAAGTTTGATATAAATATTCGTTGCTATAGTAACGCAGGTTCTATACATGAACATCGTCTTGAAGATTTACATATGTGCGCTTCTGACCTTTTCGTCACAACCTTCAAAGATCGGACTTTGCGTACTTTGCCGAGGAGCCAACTGGAGAGAATTAATAGCAAACATACCTGGCCAAACTACAATAAAGATAAAACTCCAGAATATCGTCGATAATAGCTTTTGGTTTGAAAGTAATAGAAGTAGCGTGAAGGATGTTTTCTCATTCCAACCACTCCAGCAGATAACTTTTGTGCGTGTGCGATAAGAGAGAGAGAGAGAGAGAGAGAGAGAGAGAGAGAGAGAGAGAGAGAGAGAGAGAGAGAGAGAGAGAGAGAGAGAGAGAAAAAAAAGACTGAAGGTACAAGAGATTATACAGAGATATAAAAAGAAAGTGTGTGAGTTTGTGTGCGTTTGTAGCGCTGAAAAGCTGTCACTTGTTAATTAGTTGACCATTACGTCACTATTTAGGTCGATTCAAACATGTCCGAAGATTTCCGAGTGGGTGATTTTATGATTGGGTTTTCGGTTTCTTCTTGTAGCGTGTGTATGTACGATTAAATGGAACTTTTGATGGTACCAGCGAACTAAAAAAAATAATAATAATAAAAATAACGACCTATCTAATGGAATATAAAGGCAAAATTTATAATTAAGATTAACCAAAAAACAACAACAACAACAAGACAGACCTATCTCTGGCGGAGAACCATCCAAATTATCTCCGCCAGAGGATACTCTGGCAATGCGTAACTTTGAAAATCATTAGCATACTGAAGCTTTGAAAATATTAATCATATCTCTTATAACATCATTTTATTATTTCCACGGATGTTCGAATCGAGTGATGCGATGTTTTTGGCTGGTACCGGTAGAATGTTTCGCTGAATGTTTCGCTGATGCGCGCGATACTCTTATTTTATGTAACGAACTCAGCAGGTATCAAGTATTAAAAAAACAAGACATTCAATCCCGGACGAGAACGCCAGTACCTTTTCCATCAGCATGTACGGGATCTCTCAGGTTAACTCGTTCACATAACACAATTAGTGTTCAACTAAAACCCAACTATATAACACAATCTGAGCTTGTTTCGTAAAGTAATCGCACGGAAAATAACAAGTAAAGCCATATGTGAAATAATTGATAGGCTTGCTAAAATAATACTGTACGACCACGCAGCCGTAATATCAATAAATTATTGTTTAAACGTGTAACCGGAATAACAGACAGTGATGATAAAAACTATGTGGGTATCTAACGTATACAGTTACAAGGGTCAAGGTAACAGGAAGTTCAAGTGCATCTTGGAATAATGGATACGTGAGTGATAATGTAGAAGTAAAACAGACGACAATAAGATCACATTACGCTTAATTAACATCAAGTACACATTAATTTAATCCATGTTAATAATAAAGCGACGTATATGTTAATGAGAGAAGACGAAGCCATGATCGCAAAACCAGTAATTTTCTGTATATTAAATAATCAGTATGCTTGGTAAAATAATATATATTTAATACGATACAAGGCCTCAAGGTCATAGTAGTTGTAAATTATTGTTCAGAGATCATATTATTATATGTACTAAATTATCGGAATTATTACTGAAAATAACAATAAAAGGGAAAATAAATAGGGAATAAAATGAATCTAATATTTTCAAACTATTTTCAACCAAATATCCTGTATTGGATATTTTTCTTCTTCTTCTTCTTCTTCTTCTTCTTCTTATTATTATTATTATTATTTATTTTTTTTTTTTTTTTTTTAATATTTTTTTTCTTTTCTTTTTTTCTTTCTTTCTTTCTTTTCTTCTTCTTTAATTATTATTTATTATTATTACGGAACAGTTTAATTTAAAAATAATAGTAACGAAATGGATTTTTTACATAATTCACAATTATGATTTAATAATTTTCATCAAACCGTATAATCATACTATTTTATAAGATATATAACAGGCTCACTCGTAAATACGTATCCGTGTATGAATTAATGCATACATTTTTACACACACACACACATGCGTGCGCGCTCGTGCATATATGTATATTTGTAAAAATGTCTTTATGTACATACTTTTAAGATTGTCAAAAAAAAAAAAAAAAAAATTTCTTTCGTTCGACATTACGGATATTACGGAGATACATGTAGTTGGTCTATTCCTGTAGAGAAAACCTCAGCTATCGTGTGGTAAACGTAATCAACTCTTAATTGAAAAATGCTAAGCAACAAGGCAGCTTTCATTTCAGGGCAACTTATACTTCAGAGAGAGGCCCCATAAGTGATACAAATTTTTATTTTCCTTAATGATTAGGACAAACATCAAGTCTGGGAAGGTAGATTAAAACGTATCTGAATAGCCACTGATTTTGGGATATTATTTGTCATATACGAAACATTTTGACACTTTTTTTTCTTTTTTTTCTTTTTAACATGATTTTTAAAGTAAAATCGAGAAAGAGAAACTAATATGATTCCAAATATTTAACTTCGCTTTAATAGTAAATTGGGGATTTCATATAATAATAATAATGATAATAATATTAATAATAATAACAACAACAACAATAACAAAATTATTATTGTAATTACTATTATTATTACTACTACTGTTGTTGTTGTTGTTCTTGTTGTGATTATTATTATTATTATTATTATTATTATTATTATTATTATTATTATTATTATAAACATGAAAAATAATAATTAATTATTTTTTAAAACAGTGGGTTGTAGTATCGGAGTAGATATCAAAACATCAAATGAGAGATAACCTTTTTCAGATGAAACGAGTTTCATTATAAAGGTAAAACCCGTCACATAAGATGAAAAAGAAGAAGAAGGAGAAATGCGTATCACGCTGATCAGTTTTTATCTACATCATGTTAATGTAAGTTTATTGAAAATATTATCAGGAATATATCTCATTATAGCTGTTACGCGTGTTGCATTTACAAGATGTAGACTTCAATAGCATTGACCACTTTTAAAAAAAAAAAAAAAAAAAAATAAAAATTCTTTCCTATCTCACTACATCTTCGTGCATCTGGCGTTGAAAGCACGCGGTTTTTTCCAACTGTTTTTTACACTCGGTAGTGAAACCTTATCTAGTAATCAAGACGCTTCCGAAAAATGAATTTAATCTAAGACAAATTCTAAATTTAACGTAGATAATGTTGCTATCGTAAATGTTAGCCGGGCATGTATACATAACTAGATCGTAGATAAATTTGTTATGGAAATACATGTACGTATCTATTAATCGCGAAAAGGAAACTACATATATATATATAAGGTAGGTGTAGTATATAAAGAAATACGTTGAAAATTACGTTGATGATATTTATGGATATATCCATCCACAGGCCTGTATCTTTTATACATTTCCAAGAATGGATATATAAATAACATACATACATACATACATATACATATATTAACAAACATATACTTGCATTCACACACAAAAAAACACTCGGACATTTATGTGTATATAAAGGAACGTGTTAAATAAAAAGCAAATATTTATACATATATCCATCTATAATACTTGTACAAATGCAGTTATATTCATACATTAACACACATTCAGAAACACACGCAAACTCTCACACGAACACGAACACACGCACATACACACATACATACACAGAAGCTTATATATAAACATACATACATACAAACTTAAAAACATAGACAAGCACATACACCCACACATACATCAAGATCTATATATACATATCTCTATATAGTAGTTGTGTATATAAACTATTTCTAAATTTTATAAATCTTTAACAAAAAATAAATTCGTTAGAAAACGCTCTCTCTCTCTCTCTCTCTCTCTCTCTCTCTCTCTCACACACACACACACACACACACACACATATGTACTTAAAAATATTATTCAAACGCAACTCCTGTGACTGTTTCATTACCAATTGTATTTCTGTGAATTATTTTGTTTTTTTGTATAGATTTATACTGTATTACACTGCGGTGAATATTACATAATTAAACAAACAAGTCAGCACATTCGTGTTGAAAAAAGAATCCTATCCAGCCACCTTTATGATACGTCATTACGTGTTTCCTTGTTTGACAGTTATTACAACACGTCTATATTTAGTTTTATCTTGACAACTGAAAACTGACGCGATAAACAGCACAGAACGGTTTAATGTTCTCTGAATTAATTAAACTGAAGAATATAATGTGACACAAAAATTATGTGTTTTTTTTTCTTTAATTAATTAATTTATTTATTTATTTATTTTAACATTTTTTGTCTTTTATTTGTTTATTTTTTATTTATTATTATTATTATTATTATTATTATTATTAAATTTACTACTACTCTTATCATTACGACGACTACTGCTGTTACTACTTCTACAACTACTACTACTATTACTACTATCTACTACTTCTGCTTCAATTACTACTTCTACTACTACTGTCTCTGCTCCAATTACTACTTCTGCTACTACTATCTCTGCTTCAGTTACTACTTCCACGACTACAACAACTAATAATAACAAGAAAGTACAAATACACTGTTTTCTGTATACAGCGCGTGACAATAAATTTAAAATCAAATATGTAAGACTAATCTCTAACATTTTTCCTTTACAAAGGTAAGCTTAGTCCCGATATATAAAAAAAAAAAAGACAAAAAGGCAGGTAACGTGAAGAAATAGAATAAAGCCGTCCCAGAAAGGTAAAGACTTGACTGAAGCAGATATGTTATCGGAGGCTATAAACAAGGCAAAAAAAAAAAAGCAAAGAGTTAGTTTTCATCTAGTATGGCTTGTCTTACCTGTAATAATAATCGTTTTATCGTCGCATCTCAGATGGGGTGGACACTCGGTATTCCAGCGGATATAAAGCCGCAGAAGAAAGATGGCTAACAGAAAGAGACTGAGGATAACGGAGAGATAGATAAAAGGAGACACATCTTCTGACAGTTCCTTCAGCTCCTCGATATTCTCCTCCAGTTCCTCCACCTTGAATTGGTTCTTCATAGCCTTCACCATGATTGCCGAGTCGTCGTTTTCTTCAGGTCCTCCTTACGTCTACGGCGACGTCAACGGACGACGTAAGGGCTGTCTAGACAGTAGAAGATTTTCTTTTCTTTTCTTTTTTTTTTTTTTTTTTTTTTTTTTTTTTTAAAGTTTTACATATAACTTGGAACAAAATATTTGTTAGCAGACGATGCGCCTAATCTTTGGCGCCTTTAGATGACTAACAGTGGCCAGTTCGAGACCCGTGGATGAGTTAAGATTCCTGCCTCTTCTCTATAGCAAGTATGCCAGACCCACTGAAGGAAAAAAGATAAGTTCGTGTGCATTCGCTTCTGTAGGCTTGTATTACCGGCGCCCACGTGACGCGGCCAAGACCAACGCAAAAAGGGAAGAGAAACGCTAGGTTGATATCATATAGGGATATATACTTCTAGCGATATATTATTGTAAACCACGTCCATGGCCAGATATCGGCTTTTTTTTTTTTTTTTTTTTTTTTATTCTCTTTTTTACACACATGAAGTATTATGATTTATTAGAGAATGAATGTTTTCTTATTTCTTTTTAAATTCGTGGCACGGTTTTTGACGTGTCTACAAAAACCCGTATAGGTGTGTGGAATATGTACATTAAGAATGTTTGTAAGATTGCATACCTTTGGCCTGGGTATTTTAGACGTTTATTGTTTTGCCCTTCCCGCTATTTTGATTACTCTGCACAGCTTAATAGTAACACAGATATAGACTATGACTGTGTGTATTAATGTCACCGAGTTTTTATGTTCTCTGTACGAACCTGTGTCAGTGTTGTCTGTAAGAACACGCACACGAATGAATGAATATATGGCTGTATGTTTGAACGTATATTTGTGTGTGTTCGTAGTATGTGCGTACGCATGTAAATACGTGTATATAATATATATATATATATATATGTATGTATGTATGTATGTACCTATGTAGGTATATATATATATATATATTATATGTGTATGTATGTATGTATGTATGTAATATGTGTGGACTAAAAGCAAATAGACAATAATACAATCAGATAAATAGCATGGTGCGTTGATGTTGCTTTGGGGTTTTTGGTGTGGTTCTTATTTTCTTCTTTTTATTATTATTATTATTATTATTATTATTATTATCATTATCATTATCATTATTTTTTTTTTTTTTGTTCATTATGTACAATACACTAGTCTGGCCATGTCATGATTAACTCAGACTGTTGATAGAACATCTGTGGAAGCAGGTGTAACAATTTCAGGTATGTGCTCCAGTCAGCCCTCGTTGATTTTATTTGTTTATTCTCATTCACTCTCACACTGTTTTTGATGTAGCTTTTTGTCTGGGTTATGATAAAAACAAGATGTCTGTTTAATTAGCCATCAGAGAGAGTGAATGAAAATAAATGTTAGTCAAACAGTTCACTCTCTCTCTCTCTCTCTCTCTCTTTTTTACACATACAGTTTTTCTTTGCACACCTATAAATAACACGGTTCAATTAAACCTATATACTCTGACACATACAGAGAAAAATACATACACACTGACAAATACTGAAAACAAAATATATCGATACATCAGACAGAAATACATACACACTGACATGAACAGACAGAAATACATATACACTGATATGAACAGACAAAAAACACAAACACACTGACATATCCAGTAAATAAAAGATTATACTTTTATCAACTATTTTTTTATTTTTAATCATTTTGCATTGGCCGTAACACAAATATTTTTATCATACAATTTATGTGAAGTGTTTACTAACGTCTGTGTACATAACATTTATCTTTGTTATCACGTAATATTCAAGGTTGTTTTTGTTCATTGTTTTTCCAGTTTCTGATCAAAATACTATTGTGAAATCGTCCATCTTTACCATTTCAGGTTTGTTTGCATTAGATGTATTGATAATGGCTTATCAATACTTCTATTTAAGAGAGTAAAACCCAAAAAGGTTCAGATGAAGAGAGAGAGAGAGAGAGAGAGAGAGAGAGAGAGAGAGAGAGAGAGAGAGAGAGAGAGAGAGAGAGAGAGAGAGAGAGAGAGAGAGAATTTAACTTAAATTTCAGTATAATTTTCAGAAAACTATTTCCATTTGAATATTACGAACAGAAACATATTAGTCCTAAAGTACTAAGTAATATCATGTAATCAATAAAACATTTAGCGAGCTGTTCAGCAACAGCGACCCGAATTAAGTTTTGCAGGTACCATATATTAAAAAATTATTAATATTTATAATTAATTATGGCAGTTAAAGAGAAATTTTGATTCATGAATGGCGTACGTAAGAATTTTTACTACAATATAATGTTAGAAAACACTTATATGAACCTAAAGACATTAAAACATTGTTATTTAAAGTCCCAGCTTCTGTCAGTTATATTAAAGGCCTGTTACGCACTTTATCATTTTCTCTGCAGTTCTAGAAGGAGAAGACTATACAATTTCACGGCAATTTTAAACTGGAAGTCAAGAACTAGTTATTTTTGTATATACCAGTCGATGCATCGTGTTAAATACCAAAGTAGCATAGAACAAATGCCGAGGCGTGCATTTCTCCAGTTTTATTATAAACTCTCTAAAAATATTTTCAAAGTAAAATGTTTTATTTTATTATTATTATTATTATTATTATTATTATTATTATTATTATTTATTTCATTTCATTTTATTTTTTATTTTTATTTTTATATATTTTACTCTTTCGTCATACTTGGTTTCACTCTACAAAGTTTCTGAAAGGGTTTGTACTGACTGACAAACCAAAGTGAAATTATATATACGTCAATGGACTCGGCTCACTACTGACTTGACCTATCGGATGTTCTTTAAGGTCAAAGGTTAGATGTATTTTTTTTCTATCTAGAATTGCTTTCCGCTCCATAACGTTTCGTCTGTGCAAGATAACACTCGCTGTGTCTTTGTATACGTCTGCTGCATTTCAATCAGTTTATCACCGAAGACGCTGGAAATAATGTCCGTGACAAAGATACTCGACTATTCTGGGGTTCAAGGCACATAAATCAGATTCTTTGATTGGCAGAAGATGTGCTCTTTAAGATCCCCTGGTGGAGGTCAAAGGTTATGCTCATAGCATACTGATTATTATTCCCTTGACTTTAAATATTCGTGCACTAAGTTTTATTGTTATCTATTTCAGTTTATTTTTATGATTGCAAAACATTTTTTTTTTTTTTTCTTTTTTTTTTTTTTTTTTTTTTTTTTTTTTTTTCTGGATAATACAGAGTAAGTTGAAACAATTCATTTTATGGTTCAAACACTGATGCTTATCTGAACATTACGTTATAATCTGTTATCAGTGGCGCCATATTTGTTCTTCGACATTTTCCTAGTTTAATACATAATTTAACCTATATAATAAAATAAATAAATAAATAAATAAATAATAATAAAAATAAAAAATAATAATAATAATAATAATAATAATAATATAAATTAATAATATTAATAATAATATAAAATAAAATAATAATAAAGTAAAATAAAGTTAAAAAAAAATTATTTAATAAGAATAATAACAAAAATTAATAATATTAATAATAAAATGAATAAAATAATATAAATAATAAAGTAAAATAAAGTTTATAAAAAATAATAATAAAATTTAATAATATTAATAATATTATAAAAAAAAAAAATAAATAAATAAATAAAATAAAATAAAATAAAATAACAGAATAAAGTAAAATAAAGTTAAATAATAATAATAATAATAATAATAATAATAATAATAATAATAATAATAAGTAAATAAATTAATTAATTAAAAAAAAAATTAATTAAAAATACACACCCAAAAGCAAGTTTGTAATGTCTGGTAATTACTTGTAAAATATTCGTACTCCATCACCTTTCCGTACTCGATTCGTACTCAATCAACTGTTACATTTCTGATTTCTGTCGCTAATGAATGTGATTACGGATTTATGCCCTTCCACCCTTCCCAAATTAGCTTTAATCCTTTTTTTTTTTTTTTCTTTTTTTTTTTTTTATTACACGTAAAAACTGTGATTTATCGTTGGTAATATTATCAGTAGAAGAAGAATAATTTTAAAAAGTCATTTGTATCAATGAACTGCTTTATAATCGTAAATACGGTAGTATAATTATGTATGTATATATAGGTATTTGTATGAGTGCGCGTATCTGAATCTTTGTGGGTTTTAAACTTTATACAACTTTATTATTTATTTTATTGTATTATTAAAATTATTAATTTATATTATTAAATTATTATTTGTGTTTGTGTGTACGTACGTATTTATATAAATCTGTCGAATAATTATGCTTGAATTGACGTACATTCTATCTTATATATTATTTAATTCTGTTAATCAGTTTAATATTTAATTTTGTGGATAATCACATTTGTTTATTTTTTTTAATTATCTTGGATTAACTGAGTTAATAAAAATATTATTACTTGAACCTTCATCAACTGTAATAGCTTAAAGTTACGACTTCAAAATTTGTTTTATTGCACATACGGGATCCCCTATCATTTGCCACAAGTCATTAAACTCCTATAAAAATATAACCATGAACTAACTTTTAATTTTTTTTTTTTTTTTTTAAACTTTAAAGCACTCGTATTATGTAATCAAAATACGTTTGTATAATATCACTTTTTAAATTATTTTATACAAGTAACACACATTAAAAAAAGAACTTCCTAGGTTATTTCCCTTTCCACCCAGCTCAAACTTTATTCCATATAGTGAATGATTAATAAATTTAAATTAAATCTCTGAAAAACATTGCTATTATTTTTTTTTTTTTCTTCTTTTTTATTTTTAATTTACAGAAATGGAAAAACAAGTATTATCCTACATCTTTTCAGAAATGTTATTATCACTTTATTGTTAACAAAGATCTAGTAATCTAAAATAATATGGAAGTGTAGATTTATTCATGCTATTTATTTCTTTTTTCTCATTAATTTACATATATGTAACAATTATTATTTATAAAAGTATGAAAACTGAAAACGTGTTTAAATAGTGAGAAAGATAAAACAAAATCAAATTTCTGTCAATGTTTTTTTTTTTTTTTTAATTCTGAGATATCTAGAGTAAACACAGTGAATTGATAAAGAAATCAGAAAGTTTATCTATAATAAGATAGAAAAAGCTTACATAAAGAATGTTTGAGGTCAGAAATTACAGTTATTGTTACTTCACAGGTTAAAACAAATGTTTTTTTTGTTACATTATAAACAGATTATAGATGTGTGTTTAAATATGCAGTATACATAATTATATAAAAACGATTAGTTCTTTCTTTCAAAAGCAGAAAAAAAAAAAAAAAAAAAAAAGAGAAAAAAAATTAAACACACACACACACACACAATGCATTTCAAAAATTAAAAAAAAAAAAGAAAAAATCCAGAGGGTTCATATTCATTTGCATCCTGCACAGCAAGTGAAACCCTCATTATGTTTTGTTTGTTTACTTAAATGAAAAAATAAAAATAAAAATATTAATAATAATCCACATTACAAAAATCAAATAATTAGGGAAAAATAAAAATAGTACCTATTGATATATATTTCTGTGACATGTATAACCTCATAACTTTAGAATATTCTGTCTGCAATAAATGTTATTTGTGTCTGTATATAAATTATAAATTCATTAACATTCAGAACAAGACAGATAAACCTAGCCAGCTGAACATTTTAATATTTCTTTGCAATATTTAAAACTTAGCTTTCAAGTGAAATATTTTATTCATACTGTTTCACCACAGATACTTCATCCTACAAGAAGAGTGAAATGATTATCTATGAAAATGCATAGAAATTCTTTAACATTATTCACTCTGTCCAAAGTGTGGCAGAATCCTTCATACTGTTGTCTCACTCGAAAGGGAACAAATTAAAATAAATCCATAAATAAAAAAAGTTGTTAGTGTATCTGCCAGATAACTGTTCATTTTAATTGAAATCGAGTAACGAACAATGAAGAATTTACATTACTTGGACTTGTATATACATACATTCATCTCCTTGTAAAATTAAGTTGTTATAAAATGTCACATGTATCATGATACTCTTGCTGTCTTTAATTTACTAAAACTCTTTTTTAAGCTTCAGTATTTTATTTACTGCATAAGTGAAGATACGTAATGTCACATTTGGTCACATTTAGAATTTTCTTTCTTAAGCTCACAGCATGCCTTTTCTTACAGTACTTGATACATGCCAACATCATGTGATCTCTCTCAGTTTGTAAGGAAGGTCACATTTGGTCACATTTAGAATTTTTGCTTAACCTTTGAGCACACCTTTTCTTTCAGTACACAATACACTGGAATATCATGCGATCATCTCTCAGTTTATTGTTAAAATGAAACTTGTTTTGCATTTCAAAGCTTCTTATCTCATTACTCTTTACCTGCATCTGCTTCTATGAAAAAAATATTTGCCTTGCTGCATATAAACATGTAAATTCTGAGCAAATTAAATTTCATTAGATGTATACTAAATCCTTAATATCTGCAACAAATCAACACTCTTATATAACAGCATTGTATGTAAAGTCCATCACTCATATTTAGATTAAAAAAACTCTTCACCATGATTTGAATGAAGTCCATTTGATTTTTCTTCACTTCCATTTTAACTGTATAGTTTTCACAAAAAAATAAATAATAACAAAATAAAAAATATATATAGGAAGGTTATGTGAATCCAAAATTATCATCTCAAACATCACAGAAATAATATAGTTTGGCCTGAAAGATAACACCATTCCAGATTTTGATGTATGGTTGTTTTCCTGGAAGTTTTGTGAATTGAGTTTAATTTTACTGTGTTTTACAGTTGTCAGGCTTATCTGCAGTGTTTGTGAGATCAGGAATTTTGAACTGAGGGTCAGTTCTTGAAACTGGAGGTTTCTTCTTCCAAACATTGTCTAGCTTGAAATCAGAAGACTCATCAGCACAGGCTGCAATAACAACAATAACAATAACAGTAATAATAATAACAATAATAATTATATTTGGATAATTTTAACAATAATAATAATAATATCAGTAATAATAATGATGATGATGATGATGATGATGATGATGATGATGATGATGATGATGATGATGATGATAATAATAATAATAATAATAACACTGATAATAATAATAAAAATAATGGTGATAATGATGATGACATAATAAATAAATAAATAAAATTAGTAACAATATGAGGTTAGGCTGTATGGCAGCAACAATGAAAAGAGTTAATAATAAAAGATATATAAGCAACAATGTATTATTCAGTCATATTAAAGAAGGTTTTAAAATGTACCTTTCAAATAATGATTAAAAAAAAAAAAAATTAAAAATAAAATTAACACTAAATATAATCTATGTTACTGTTGGCAAAATTGTGCAGATCTGTTATTCATATCAATTTATTTTCATGTTATATTTTGCAGAGATAACTGAAAAACAAAACAAAAAAGGGAGGTTACCGTGTATTTTTTCTGGAGACGTTATTGGCAAGGATACATTCTCTTTGTTTATACTGAAAGACAGAAAGTTTATTATTTAAAAGCTAATAATATATAAATAAATTTTTTTTTTCTTTTTACTGAAATCATATTCCATTGTTAGTATTTAGGGAAATGTAAAAAAAAAAAAAAAAAAAAAATGTGTCCATCTGCTGGTATTCACTCTTCTTAATTTTTTTTTTTTTAACTTACTGACCCAGATTTTTTCTTTTAATATTATCAGTTAAAAAAATACATGTATTTTTATTTAAAAAAGGTATTTGATCTTTGAAAATCACTGGTACCATATCTCAGTTTTTATCTATAAAATACAAAGATATATTTAATTCAAAAAAAAAAAAAAAAAAAAATATATATATATATATATATAAAAGGACACACAGACTCACACATTCAAACACACACACACACACAAACATGCACGCAGTCATTCTTAAAATCATGATCTCAAAATTAATTCATAAGCTTAAGAACTAAATTATTCACTATGTTGCTGTTTGTATTTCAGTGTACCTCAAAGTGCTATTTATCTGACATTTAAGGGACTTGTTTTCTTCTTCCAGGCGTGACAGCTGCAGTTCCAGCTTGTTCACTCTTCTTTCCAGTATCTTTTTCTCACTCTCCAGTATGCACGTAGAGAAGTGGTCCACCAAGCCACTGGCAGGTACTAAAGATGTACGGACGTTGCCTGTGTCTGATGACTGCTGACTGTTACAGACATCAGATTGGGCTTGCTGTTTTTGTTCATCATCCTTAGGACAAATAACTGAAATGTATGAGAAGAAAAAATATAATAAAATAAATAAATAATTTAAAAACTAAACCAAACCAAACTTAAATAAACTAAACTAAACTATACTAAACTAAAATAAACTTGAAATAAACTAAATTAAAATAAAATAAAATAAAATATAATAAAAAAAATAATAATAAAATAAAATAAAACAAAATAAAATAAAGAATAAAATAAATTTAAATAAATAAATAAATAAAAAAAAAAAAAAAAAAAAAGAAAGAAAGTAAAATAAATTAAATAAACCCATAAAATTATGTAAATAAAATGAAGTTTTAGCCATACAAACTAATATTTTGCAAAAAATAATATTAATCATCTTGCAGGAAAAACAAATAATCTCCGTCCTTGTAACTTTATTCAAGTCTTTATTTGAAATAAAATGTAATAAACAGTAACAACAGTAACAATAAATTAAAACAATTACAGCTTCTGTCGCAGTTTTTCTCCATTCGTCTTATTTGAGCTTTAAGTCTTCCTATCACAGTGTCTTTGTATGACATGGTGGCATCTTTCCCTGAAAGTCTGTTTCAAAAATATACATCATTTAATAATCTCTACTGACTATATTATTATACTACATTAATCTTTTAATTACAAAGAAAATTTAAAAATAGAAATTAAATTTATTAAAACATACTCATTAAAATTAAAACTAAAAACGTTATTAAATACCCATTTGTTAATTATGACTATCTGAACTGCTCAAAATTAAATAAATTTGAATAATATGTTTTTTGGCAACTTAGATATTCCAGTAAAAGACAGCACATAATTTTTACAAAAATTTTGGAGAGATCTATATAAATATAAAAAAATGTTTGATACCTAAGACTAACATAGTAATCAGTTTCCTTTTTTTCTCTTTCTATCATATTTTTTTTTTTTTTTTTTTTTTTTTTTTTTTTTTTTTTTTTATTTATTTTTTTTTTTTTTTCTGATACATTTGCAAATCTCTTGGGGTTCAGAATTATTATTAAAAATGTTGGCCAAAAAGGCATGCTCTGGCATTATTCTTTAAATATTCATTCTGATTCATTCTGATTCATCTGCTGTAGATCTAAAGAAAAAAAGTACTGAGGCAGTTCTTACAGGTCTTCAAATTTCTTCTCCTGCGTGGTCAGCTGGTTCTTTATGCGAAGAATTTCAAGGTGCAGTTCCTTCTTTTCATTTTCCAGTTTGCTGATAATTTCTGTAAATTTAAGATACATTCATACACAACAATTCATCCAAACATAAATGTTTTTGGTTTATCCCAACCCTGCATTTTAACTAACTAACTCTACCCTTTTCACACTTTTTCTTGAATTCAAATTTTAGTTGAAAAAGATCTGTTCTGCTTTGAGTTTTTCTGACAAGAATTAATTTTAGATAAACAAATGTTATATGTAATTAACATTAGAAATCATGAAAACTGAGTAGGGTGTTGTTATGTTCTTTTATTGTTAACAGTGATCTTGTTTGCCATTATGGAACAGCATTCAGCAGTAAAAAAAATCAACATAGTAAGAACAATTTACAAACCATCTTTCTGTGCATTTTCAGTTTTCCAGATTTCCTCTTTTTCCTCATATTCGATACACTTCATAGTCATATTCTGAAATATTAGTTCTATCTTACACAATTACTTGAAATAACAAGACTATAAATTGTGTAAATATCTAGAACAAATTTCCAAACTGGCCATCAGCCATGGATTTTCTATTTGTACTTCATTACATACTGATGCCAACATGCAAATATCTATGCCTAAACACATTCCTGAAAATATCTTCACTGAAATGACTGATACTTAAAACATTATAATGAATAAGTTGAAACTTTGTTTATATTTATGGTGCATTTTTGAACATCAGCTGATTTTTAAAACGAATTAATGAAGATGCTTTTGGTTGCATTATCTTTTTCAAACTGTTGTGTAAACATACATAAAAAAAATGTACAGTGGCTAAAATAATTAAAAGTAGATTCAAGCCTCAGGATTTCTTGCTAGTTTTAAATATCTGAAGCTGAGCCATTTTTAAATTACATATATCTAAGCAATAAGTTGAAGGAGTATAGCCATGAAAAATCTTTGATAGTAACTAAAGTTTGACATAAGAGCATTTTATGATATTAACAAAAAATTACACAAACCTTCCAGTATTCATCTCTTGACTTGGATTCCTCTCTTTCTTGCTCCATCCGCAGTACATTTCTCTTACGCATTAGAAACTGTAACATATAAAATACTGTGAAAGCAAACTTTTTAGAAATAACAATTTAAAAAACCTAAAAAAACCCAGATGTATATTGTACCACTAAATTGCAATGACTCCTTATATAAAATTATTCTGATTATAATTTTTTAAATATTTTTTTTTACTGAAACACACACGAGAGTTAGTATTTAGAATAAAAATAAATAACATAATTCAAGTCAGAAAATATATTATATTTCAGTATTTTACATTCAATTCAAATATTGTTACTGGAAGTCTCTGTTTTGAAGACTTTATATTAACATCTTACCAATTCATATAAAATCTGTAATCTTGGCAAATGTATTATTCAATAACATACTAATTATGATGAATAAAAGATTTTAAAATAAAAATAAATATTTTTTCATTTTATATATATAAAATAATAAATAATAATAAATGCTTAAAATATCTTACATCTATTTTGAATCTCTTTTCAACAACTGTCATCTTTTTATGAAGGAGAGACTCTCCCTGAAAATAATTTTATTAAAATTAGATGTAAATATTTTCAACTTTATCATGGATTTTACATTTCTAAAGTTAGGTCAATAATTATTATTATTATTTTTTTTTTTTACATTAGTTGCTAAATAGGTTAGTGATATGAAATCAGCTCTGATTCAAATGTACATGACAGAGCACTGAATCACAGTATTGGCTACCACTGTCACCACCAACCTTCCAGTTAAAGGAGATATACCAAATGTTTAGCTTATTTCAATTTTAATGACATTTTAATAATTCAGTTTTGGAGACATCTTGTAACCAAAATTAATATCTCAAAAATTTTAAATTCCTAAATTTTCTGAAAAAAAATGAACAATAAAAACTAAAAAATTAATAATAATAATTTGAATGAGAAATACAATGAAATATTTCCCATATTTTCATGAAGATATAAAGTTAAATTGTTACCCTACAGACCTCATTTCTAGAGGGCCAGTCACCTTCTTCACCTATAGCCAGTATTCTCTCAACTATCTCCTCCAACCAAAAAAAAAAAATATATTAAATTTAAAACTCAGTTTTTCAGTACCAATTGATTTAAGTTCTTTATTATTTCTATTTTAAATCAACAGCATTCCAGGCATTACAGTATTCTTGTAGAGAAAATAAAATTGTTATGAATTATTGCACACAAGAACGACTGAGTATGTTTTAGTCACACTGACTTATCTGTAAAATATCTGTTTTAAAAGAATCTCTTAAAAATGGATACGATTTCTTTTTTCTTTTCTTTTTTTAAATACAGCTGTATAAAACAAAATTGTCTTATGAGTGTCTGATTTCCTTTTTAAAAATTCCTCTGATAGGCTTAGGATGGTGCTACTTGTTTTGAAATTTAAAACATTCTGGAGAGATGGGCTACACCAACATGTTTCAAGTACTAACTCAAACATCGATAACAAAAAAACACTAGATCAACAACCAGAAATTAGAAAGGGTTGACTCCTGTTCATTTAAGTGTAAAGTGACAAAAGCATATTCTCACCTTCCTCATCTCTTCCAATAAATCCTGTTGTTCTATTGGCACATTTCCTGACTTCTGCTGCAGTTCCTGCAAAATGTGGATATTCAAAATAGAAATAAATGGAAAACAAATGCACGTACACAACTTTCACAAACACAATGATGCATCTGTCTGTGTGTGGATGTAAAGAGACTGAACAAACAAACAAAACAAAAAACCCCACAAAAACATCCAAGATTATTTAAAATGCTCTTCCTTTCTTTTTTCATTATTAGTTTTAATTCATTTTTTTTTTTTATTTTGGTTGTTTTTTTAAACTCACATTCATTCTTTTTTCTGCTTCCTTCATCAATTCATCTTTTTCAGCCATTTCTGATTTGAGCTTTTCAATTAAATTTCTCAAGTCTCCGTTTTCCTGAAAAATGAAAAATTTCTTTGTAACTTTATGCATTCCATTTTATGAAAATTCAAATAGAAATTGGGGAAGAATAATATAATGCAAGAATATGATTATGAACTGAAAAATTATAAAAAAAAAAACCCAGTTCTTGTTATTACATTCTGCCTTAATGGGCTTATTAAAGTGCCATGCCATCAAAAATAACCTAAGTTATGATAATAGTTGCTTGGTTATCAATGGAGTAACATCAATTTTAATAAAATGAATAAATGAATAAATACATAAATAAATAAAAACAATATATTATTGATAAATTTATTAAATTATAAAATGTATTGGGTAATAAACACATTTACTTACTTCAGATAATTTTTCAGCTTCAGCCAGCAGTTCCATTTTCTCAGCCAATTCGGATTTAAGTTTTTCCATCTCTGTCAGAAACTCCTGTTTCTCCTACATTACAAAAATCATGATAACTGTATTTATTTAACTGTACGTTAATTTAAAAATAAAAATAAATAAACCTTTCAACTGACAAAATTAGTCACTTGTTCTCAAGCATGAGACATAAAAGTACAAGGAATGCACAGATGCTAACAAAATATCTATAAAACTTTGTTACAGTTGTGGCTACATATGATTGTGAAATTAAGATTTCTTATTACATTTGGAACCACAAATTTTTTTCATAATGACTAATTAAATATCTATGAATAATTGAATATGTTTCAGAACACATGACAGACATAGTCAGTCTGCTGAGTGAATTAATTTGTGAAGGAGAAAGCTATAAAGTGTTACCATGGTGAGGTTATCCACTAAATCTTCTTGTAATGTTATGGTTGTCTGCATCTGATTAACAGTTTGATCTTTTTCATTAATCTGTGAATTTAGCTTCTCAATTCTGGTTTTCAAAAGATTTATTTCCTGTTTAAAAAAAAATTAATAATAATAACAATTATGAGGTTGTTGAAATTTCTAAATATGTTTAAATGTACATATCAATATGATATATAAGTTAACATGAGGTATATACTTAGTATCATTTTCAAAACCTTTTAATATTTACACAAAAAATATGCACTACACGTGTGTATATCTAAAATAATGAATAAAAATGTTTTTTCTTTTAAATGCAGCAAAACATTTAAACAAAAAAAGTATCATTTCTTTTAATGTTTTTGGTACTTAAATTTCTTATTTAAAAAGAAAAAAAAAAAGAAATATGAACAGAAGAAAGTGTAAATCTATTAATAATTCACTAATATGCATGTGAAACTGAAGTGCTGTGTTTACCGCTCTGTAATCCTCTAGTTTAAAAAAAAAAAAATAATAATAACAATTATGAGGTTGTTGAAATTTCTAAATATGTTTAAATGTACATATCAATATGATATATAAGTTAACATGAGGTATATACTTAGTATCATTTTCAAAACCTTTTAATATTTACACAAAAAATATGCACTACACGTGTGTATATCTAAAATAATGAATAAAAATGTTTTTTCTTTTAAATGCAACAAAACATTTAAACAAAAAAAGTATCATTTCTTTTAATATTTTTTGTATTTAAATTTCTTATTTAAAAAGAAAAAAAAAAAGAAACATGAACAGAAGAAAGTGTAAATCTATTAATAATTCACTAATATGCATGTGAAACTGAAGTGCTGTGTTTACCGCTCTGTAATCCTCTAGAAGACTCTCACTGCTTCCTGCCTCGTTTTGTACAGTGGAAATTACTTCATCCTTCACAGCTAGGTCAGATTTCAGTTGATCTATCACAGTCTCCATCTCACTCTCTTTCTGTACAGTTCAGTAGAATTATTATTGTTATTATTAACTACTATCATCAATTAAAATAAAGTGAATCTTACACATATAAAAGGACACATCTAAAAAACAAAATGAACATACATGCCTACTTAGAGACACATCATCCTTGAAATTATGAAAATGATAATTACAAAATAATAATAATCAAATAATAATAATAGTAGTAGTAGTAGTAATAATAGCAGTAGTAGTAGTAGTAGTAGTAATAATAGTAGGAGTAGAAGTAGTAGTAGTAGTAGTAGTAGTAGTAGTAGTAGCAATAACAATAAAGTTTCAGTTTTAATGTTAATATATTTCCATTCTAAAGATAATGCAAGTAAATCTGAATATAGTGGACGAACTCCCCCTCCTGTAAAGAATTAATTTAAAGAATTTAAAAATCAATGGTAATTTACAGGGACTGGAACCAGTGACTGTTAAACTGTCTACTTTACTTACTGCTGTAAACTTGTCAAGTAAATCCTCCTGCATGGTCACAGTTGTCTGCATCTGAACAACCATCAGCTGTTTTTCTTCACATTCTGTCTTCAACTCTTCTACCACTGACTGTAGTTTAATAATTTCCTAAAAAATGGAAATATTCAAATAAGTAATTCCAAAAAAATAAATAAAAAATAAATAAATAAAAAATATACATATATTGATAATCTGCATTCATCTTAAGTTGTAACAGTGTTTGATAAACTGTATTCAAAATTATCAAATAATTTCAAACAACAAAAATAAGTTTTAAAAATTTGTGTATTAATTATGGTCATGAAAGTTTATTTTTAATTACTTCCATGGAATATGTTTTAAATATAGACAAAAAAAAAAAAAAAAAAAACTATTATATTTAACCTTCAAAAATATATAATAATCTTTCACATCTTTTTTTACCTGTTCCAAGACAGCCACCCTGTTTTTGTGTTCCTGAATTTGATTTTCTTCCTCTGAAAACATCTCATTCTTTTCAGAAAGTTGTGATTTCATGTCTTCCATCTGACTTTCCAGTTCCTCTTTTTCCTGCAATAAATTTCAGTGTGTAACTATGATTAAATTTAAAAAGTCTGATTTATTCTGAATGAGAAAGGAATAGTCTATGTTTTATGTTATTTACTATGACATATTGCATTAAAACCATGATGGGCAATTATGTCAAGACTAACAACAAAATGACTATATTTTGGATCTAAATCCTTATTGTGTTGAATATGTATCAAGTGTAAACATAAGACAACTTAATTTTAAAATCTGTAAAATTATCTATCTCTGAGAATTTCACAACCAGACAATGAGGTAAATGGTCTTTGAATGTGATGATATAAATAATACAAATCTGGTAAGAGAACTGATTTTCTAAATGAAATGTACTAAATCCTTTTCTTAACTCATTAATTGGTTAACAGTTTCTCTTCTACAAACTGACACATTTATTTTGGCAAAACTATTTTATCTGTGCATTCATTATTTGGTTCAGAGAATTTCAGACTTGTAACATGAGAAAAACACATTAGTAATATTGCACTTTCATTTGACTGACCTGAATTACTTCCTCTATTCTGTTTCTCAGCTGTTTGGCATCACTCTCAACTTGGTTCAACATTTCAGATTTTTCTTCAAGCTCATGTTTCAGAGATTCAGTTATACCTTCCAGTTCTTCTTCTTTCTGTAAACATCACAATTTTTCAAAACGATCTTGTTCAAATGCCACTTACTTTGTTCAGTAATACATTAAAAAACAATACATCTAACCTGCACAACTTAAGTTACTTAAATACTTCAGCATATAAACTTCTGAAAATAATCAATTTAATTAAATTATTTTTGTCTTGATTAAGATAATAATTCCTTGTTGCTAATCAACAACAGCATATCATGTTTTCTCTATCACACAGTTAATAATAAAATTTCATTCAAGCATTGTTAACACACATGAGTTCAACTACATCAAAAATTAAGGACCAGTTTCTTGGGTTTTTAATTAATTATAATTTATCTTTATTCCACCCTCAAAACATTTGTTATTTTTATTTCAGGTGCAATAAATACAAGCTGACACAAGCCATCTAAATAAAGTAATGGATAAAACATATAAAGAGAAAAAAAAATCAGATGAATTGTTTAAGCTAGATTAATATAGGCCCAGGTCTATGAGACAGGTGTGAATCTATAGTTAAGAACAATAACTATACCTTTTTCAAAACATCCACATCTCTGCTAGATTCAGTGGCATTTTCCAACTTAATCAACTTTTCAGTTTTTCTTCAAGTTCTGCTTTCAGCTTTTCATTCAAAGCTTCCAACTCTGCTTGTTCCTGGAATTTAACATGATTTGAAATTTAATAATAACTAGTAATCCTTATTTTTTCCCCGTTTTGCCTTGTACCCAAAATTTTAAAAAATCAAAACCTCACTGAATTTAAACATGTTTACTTTCTTCTATGATCACCTTGTTAGTATTGTGTGAAATCTGGGTTTGTTTTCAGATAATCAACCAGTGAAAAAATCTAGAAAACTGTAATCTTCTAATTTTTTAAATTGAAATTAATTATACATAACATTTAGCACACACACAACTTATGAGTAAAAAAGTGGACAAAGTATATATCTAAAGTGTAGTTAAAATCAAAGAAAAGAGAATGCAAGACAGTAGAAAATGATCTCTGTTTGGTACATACTGAGTGGTGCTATATGAATTAACTTCTTACCATGGTAACCTTGTCAACAACATCTTCCTGTATAGAGACAGTGTCCTGCATCTGTTCTATAAACACATCTTTATCACACATTTCTCTTTTCACCTTCTCCATTTCGCTTTCTAAGTCTTGGATTTGCTGAAAGAAAACCAAAAAAACCCCATAAATATTCTTTAATTAAATAAGCTATAGAAATACATTAACGTGAAAAAGAAAACAACAATAAAGTAATGTATCTTTTCTGTTATTAATACTATTACTATTTTTTTTTTTTTTTTAGTATTTATTTTAAAAAATTACAAATTTGAATTAGCAGTTCATGGCACAATGGTCAATACTTTTTATTTAAAAATTTGTTTTTTAAAAAAATGTAAGTAAATGCAAGTTCAAATGTGACTGAAATTATAAATACTTTTTTTTAACTGTATACATGATGTTGCTATTAATATT
Organism: Chrysomallon squamiferum; assembly: GCA_012295275.1. NCBI lineage: Eukaryota > Metazoa > Mollusca > Gastropoda > Neomphalida > Peltospiridae > Chrysomallon > Chrysomallon squamiferum. The sequence goes on from CM022671.1 coordinate 22,098,586, forward strand.
TATTTTTTTCCCCCTTCAGAGTATCTTGAAAATATTATCATTTTTCTAACCTCTTCTAAGTTAGCAATCCTGTTTCTATAATCCTGAATTTGACTTTCTTCCTCTGAAAATAACTCATCTTTACCAAAAAGCTGTGATTTAAGATCTTCAATTTGACTTTCCAGTTCTTTCTTTTCCTATAAAGAAATGCAAAGGTTTTTTTTTGTTGATTTTTTTTTTAATAAAGAAAGAAGGAAAGAAAGAAAATTATTGATCTACATTTCTGAATAACGTATCATCTGAAGGACAACAGAAATCAGATACTATTTCCACATGCTATTGTCAAAACCATAAAAAATTACTGGTTATTGTCTCTCTATATGACACTTATTTACTATCACTTGAAACAAAAGTAACAAAAACAAATGTGACATTATTCTTAAAACTATGTTTACTGCTTAGTTTGTTTTTTTTTTTTTTTTTTTATTCCCCTTTCTAATTCTTTGATTCAAAGCTGTCAACCATGTTTTTTTTATTTTACTTTTCATTCATAGCAAGGATGCCTAGTGTTAGTTACAAATAATTATTTCAAAATAAATGAAGTTGAAGATAGTAAAATGTGACTCAGCTAAGAAAGAAAAATTAAATATGTTGATTTAATTTAAAGCTGTACATTTCTAAATTATCTCTCCTTTATTATTTAATTTATCTGACCTGATTAGTAGATATAAGCAAACTGGTATTTTAATATTTGAAAAATATAAAATAAAACTATCTTAAAATTTGACTAACCTGATTTAATTCATCTATTTTGTTTCTCATTTGTTTGGCGTCACTCTCCACTTGGTTCAACAATTCAGATTTTTCTTCAAGCTCATGTTTCAGAGATTCAGTTTCTTTCTCCAAGACTTCTTCTTTCTGTAAATATAATTTTCATAATACTCTTGTTAAAAAAAATAGAGTAATTACGACATTTATACTGATGTCTAATATGCAAAAATCAAACAATTTCAAATATTTCTAGACATAAGCTTTTGGAATAATAATCTGATTTTTGTAACTATGAAAATTATAAAAATAAAATAATTAAAATAATATCAAATATTAAGAAAAATAATACACAAATTAATTAATCTTAAACAGTACAAAACAATTTTTGGTGGGGTGGGTAATGTAATTCATTAACATCAGTCATGTAAACTGAATACTTTCTTATAGAATAACTAAGTAAGTGTGACTTAAATGAAATTTGATCAAACCAAACCAAAAAAAAAGCTATTGAGGATCCAGAATAATTATTAACATACAAGGTATATAAAATATTAGACATGATAGATACAAGAAAAATGAAACATTATTAATTAAAACCATCAATTATACCTTTTTCAAAACATCCACATCTCTGCTAGATCCATCAGCATTTTCTAACTTAGTCAAAATTTCAGTCTTTTCTTCAAGTTCTCTCTTCAGTTTTTCATTCAAAGCTTCCAGCTCTGCTTGTTCCTGAAATTCAACATGATTTTGAGGAATTTAATTACTTCACAAAGTCATTAACATAATGTTGAAAAATAATCTGCATGTATCTGTTCATGTTCTCACCATTGTAACCTTGTCAACGACATCTTCCTGCATGGCGACAGTGTTCTGCATCTGTTCTATCAACATGTCTTTATCACACATTTCTCTTTTCAACTCATCCACTTGGCTTTCTAAGTCTCGGATTTGCTGAAAGTAAAGATTATAAATAAATAAAAAAAAAAATTGAAAAAAAAAAAAAGAAGGGAAAATTTTGGTTAAAAACTATTTAAAATTTAAAATCAAGACATCTAAAGAAATTCAGTAGAATGTCTAGTCAAAAAACTCTTCTGAACTAAATTTGTATATAACCTGACCTCAACCATACATTCTGGTGGAGCATCAGAAACTTCAAATGTTTTGAACTCCAAAAGCCAGTGAAAGAAAATTGATGAAATGAATCTGCTTTAATATGGTTAAATAAAACATATTTTTATTAAAAAAAATGCTTGAACCTGTTTTAAGTCATCCAAGTTACTGTCAGGTTGAGCAGGTTTTTCCAAACAAGCCAACTCTTCCTTCTTTTGTTCCAGTTCTTGTCTCAGTTTTTCAATACATTCTTCCAGCTGTGAATGTTCCTGTGTAACAAACATACATGAAACTAATAGAATATCTATAAAAAGAAGTACAGTATTTTGAAACAGATATTTTGTTTTCATTTGAAAGTATATTTTAAAATACAATATTAACAAAAACAAAAACAATTTCATTTACGAGAATTACAATTTAACCAATTTGTTAGAAAAGGATATTAACTTTCCGTAAAAAAACACAAGGTAAATTTGCACATACACACAATATATAATAAATAGAAAATTAACAAGATATTTGTAATTTTTAAAATAATTTTACTTGCATCTGCTAGAAGAATATATATATTTTTAAATACCAAACATTAATAAACAAAATAAAATATAATACCAGAGTGACTTTATCAACCACCTCCTCCTGTACTGCCACTGTGCTCTTCAGTTCTTCTATCACCTCGTCCTTTTCACAGATTTCTTTATTCAACTCCACCATTTTGGATTCCATAGCACTGATCTCCTACAAAGTGCATCAAATATAAAAAAATCTCTATTAACACAATCGTAAAATTTGATCAATGGCATACAGTTCAGCAGTGTAAGATGATCTTAAGGGGAAACAAATGTTGTGGAAAAACTGTTTTACCTGTTTCAAGTCTTCTGTGTTGTTGTCAAACTGAGCAGGTTTTTCCACGTTGGCCAACTCCTCTTTCTTTTGTTCCAGTTCTAGTCTCAGTTTTTCAATACATTCTTCCAGCTCTGAGTGTTCCTATAAATTTGTTGTAAATGTTTATTGATAAAGAGTATTAAAAATAATTGAAATATTAAAAAAAAAAAATATTTGTGAAAGATTTTATTTTGAAATGCATAATCAAATCAGTTTCAACTGCTAAAATTGTATATAATTTTTATATATAAAAAACAAAAAATGAAGAAACAAAACAAAAAATCATCAGTTAATTTAATATTTTAGGTGGGTTTTTTTTTAAATTAAAAAATTAAAAAAACAAACATGGAATTTTTTTTTAAACATGTAACCACACACACAACCTCCTACCCCAAAATACTCAAAGCCCTCTTAATTAATTATTAATTACACATTTTCTTTTCATTAATTTAAATATTAACATAGCAAGTCATTACCATAGTGACACTATCCACAACCTGCTCCTGTGATGTCACAGTGTTCTTCAACTGTTCAATCAACTCATCTTTTTCACACATTTCTTTGTTTAACTCATCCATCTTTGATTCCATAGCACCAATATCCTGAAAAGAATTGGAAACTTTTTAACAAACATGAATAAAATATATATAGGCACACAGTGTGCATAAATGTGCATATATGAAGGCACAAGTCTCAAATTAAAAATTTATCCAATACAAATACAGTTCTAACCTGTTGTTGATCTTTCAACATTTCATTCTCAAATTCAGTTTGTGCTGCCACATCAACCATTTGTACACCCTCTGAATCTGCTGCCATTGTTATTTCAACTGTTTTTGCACTCTTAGATTCAGTATGGACTGCCATTTCAACTGAATTTACACTCTCCAGTTCAGTCTGTGTTGTCACATCAACCAATTCAGCATTCTCCAATTCTGTGTTGTGTTGTCATTTCAACCAATTCAGCATTCTCCAATTCTGTTTGTGTTGTCATGTCAACCAGTTCAGCATTCTCCAGTTCTGTTTGTGTTGTCATGTCAACCAGTTCAGCATTCTCCAGTTCTGTTTGTGTTGTCATGTCAACCAATTCAGCATTCTCCAATTCTGTTTGTGTTGTCATTTCAACTAATTCAGCATTCTCTATTTCTGTCTGTGTTGTCATGTCAACCAATTCAGCATTCTCCAATTCTGTTTGTGTTGTCATTTCAACCAATTCAGCATTCTCCAATTCTGCTTGTGTTGTCATTTCAACCAATTCAGCATTCTCCATTTCTGTCTGTGTTGTCATGTCAACCAATTCAGCATTCTCCAATTCTGTTTGTGTTGTCATGTCAACCAATTCAGCATTCTTCAGTTCTGACTGAATTCCTATTTTGACAAATTCAACATTCTCCATTTCTGTCTGTGTTGTCATGTCAACCAATACAGCATTCTCCAATTCAGTTTGGATTGCCACTTCAACCAATAGAGCATTCTCCAATTCTGTTTGTGTTGCCATTTCAACCATCTCTGCACTTGCTGGTTCAGGCACACAGGTCTGGGATGAAGAAGTGGACTGTTCAGTTTCATTCCTCTTTTCAAGTTCTGCTTTCAGCTGTTTGATCACTTCTTCTTGTTCCAACTTTGTCTGGAAAGAAAGGAGAAATTGTAAAAAGAAAAGAATGAATAAAAAATAAAAATAATGGGAATTGTTTTGTGATTTTTAAAATCATGTGTATAAAGAACAATAAATATTATATGATTAACAGTAATTTATGGTTTTTTTTTTTTTTTTAATCTTTTTTTACAAAAAATTTTTACCTTTCATTAAAAAAAAAAAAAAAAATAAAAAAATAATAATAAAAATAATTAAAATAAAATAATAATAAATAAATAAATAAAAAAAAAAAAAAAAAAAAAAAAAAAAAAAAAAAAAAAAAAAAAAATAAATAAATAAATAAATAAATAAATGTAAAAAAAAAAACTTTAAAAAAAGAAAAGGAAATTAAGATGACACTATAAATATAAAACTATTATTACCTGACTTAACACATCAATGGTATTTTCTTGCACATCTGATGTTAGATTTTGTTGTTGAGATTCAGATTTCTGGGAAAGCTCCAATCTCAACTGCTCAATTGTATTCTCTTGCTCAGTTTCAGTCTATTGCAAAATATTGAAAAAAAAAAAAAATATATATTATTAATAATAAATATTCTACCATATCTAATATTCCTAATTTAATACTATCAAGATTACTCTTCTCCTTATTTCAATGAACATTATAAACACTTGTGGATAATTTAACTGTTGCTTTCAAAGTTCACGTTACTAATTTATGTCTGTGATCTACATTAAAATATATTTAGAAGTAAATTAATGTTATGTTAATGACATCTTAAAATGATTTTTAGGGGTTTATTATGCTGTTTTGGAAAATGAAAGAGAAAAATTTGCTATTGTTAGTTAGTGATAAAAACAAATCAAGGTATCTTTATAGGCACTTTCCTCTGAATAGAAATGCACACATCACTCCAGTTGATACACTATTCACTAATGTAGAAATAAACCCAGTGGGCACACCCACACTAGTTAATATTAGGATGTATAATGAGCTAAAACAAAATTATTAAAATTTTATGGAAATGAACAGTTATTCCTGATTAATGATTTTACTTGGATGTAGAAAACTGGAGAAAATATAGGTTACGAGTTCAGGGTTATCAGAGCAGGTAAAGGTGAAAAGCCTTACCTGACTCTGTTTTTCAAGAAGATCCTCTTGCATTATTAAAGTAGTCTGCATCTGCTCAATGGTCTCAATTCTATCAGCAATTTCTTTATTTAGATCCTCAATTGTGGCTTTCAGATCATCAATCTCTTGCTGCAATGTATCAGTCTCACATTCAAGGATTTGCAATAAATAGCCCAATGTCCTATTACATGCACACCATGATTTTATTTATTTCTCTATGTTTCTGTATGGTGTGTGTGTGTGTGTGTGTGTGTGTGCGCGTGTGTGTGTGAGAGAGAGAGAGAGAGAGAGCATGCATTTGTTTGACTCTAGGTGTGAGTGAGTGTCCATCCATCTAAGTTTGCATATATATGTGTCTCTGTCTGTATTGTGTATATGTGTAATTGCGGTTCTATATATCCATTAACTGTATGGAAAATAAAAATACATAATATTGTTGTATATACTTTTTTTTTATCAATTTGATCATTTTCAACTTGATCTCACCTGTTTTGATGAATCTGTGTTTTCATAAATCATTGCCAAAGAAGCAGAATGTTGATTTTTGTTACTCTTTTCAAGGTCTGCTCTCAGCTGTTCAATAATTTCTTCTTGTTCCACCTTTGTCTGATAAAAAATTAATAATAATACATTTTCAATTACAATTCAAAAAAGAAAAAAGTAGAAAAATATATAATTATTTATCAAACTGTGGTCTCTTGATTCAATTAAATTAATAAATATATCAACATTAAAAAAGAAAAAAATTACAGACTGTTTAGCTGTAACAGAAACAGAATAATCAAACATCCAGCTGAAGTCAAGTATTACCGAGTTTAATCTAAAAAAAATTCTTTTAGTAATAATGATGATGATAATAATGATAATAATTATGATTATGACAATAGCTATGACTATGGCTATGGCTATGGCTATTATTATTATTATTATTATTATTATTATTATTATTATTATTATTATTGTATAATATTTAGAAAAACTGTTAACACAAGGATATTCTTATTGTTCATATTCAATCTAATACCTTCAACAATTCTTCTAGTGACTGTTCTTTGTCACTGCCTGTGTTCTGAGCTTCAGCCAGACGTTTAGCTTGCTCTTCAAACTCATATTTCATCTTTTCATTTTCAGTTATAATCTGTATTTGAACCTAAAACATAAGGTGTGTTGAGAAAGAAAAGAAATATTTTTAATTGCTTGTCTGTGTAAAATAATGATCCATCCAGTTAAAAAAACTTGAAAAAATTATTAAATATATTGTGTAAATTCTGTAATTTGGCAGTATCAAAAATAATACTTGTTTCTTTTGTTATATAATCTTTACTTCAAATTATCATTATAGTAAATTATTTTAAAAAACAGCAAAACCCCCAGCAAAAAAAAAGAAAAAAAAAGAAACACCTACAAAAAAACCCCAATATTTTACTAATGGCTTAATCAAACAATTAGCTACAACTTTTTAAATTTTACTTAAAGTTCTTCTAATGCCTTAAACTATATTAACAAAGAATTAGTCATTATTGTTAGCATTGTTTTTATTAACTAACATCTCTCAAATATGTCAGAAGCTTCTCTTGACTTTCAGATGTCTTCTCCATTTCTGTCAACAATTCATTCTTCTTCTCAAGCTCAGCTTGCAGATTTTTAATTGAATTTTCTTGTTCTAACTGTTTCTGTTGCAAATATTAGAAAATCAAACAATTAATTCCAATTTTCTGCTCGATGAAGAACAAAAATTTTATATATCTGAAAAAGTATTGTTTAGGTATTACATGAAATATAATTTTCAAAAAATTAATACTTTAATGTAAGAATTAAAGTTCAGATTTTGTTTTATTAAAAGAATATTTTACACAAATGAAATGAAAGAACTATGAGATAAAAGAAGAGACGGACTAATTTTCTCAAGGATTATACATGCAGTCACCTCTTTCAAATCTTCAATCAGTTGTTCTCGATCCAAATCTATAATATCTGTAGTCATTTCTATTTTTTCAGATTCCTGTTCTTCAAAGGTTGTCTGAGATTCTGTTGATTTCTGGAGTTTAAGTTACAAAATCACTATTTTGTTTATTTAATTTTATTTTATTTTATTAAGTCAGCATTTACTATTAGCCCTTTCACCTGGTAACTCTAAGTCTAAAACTTTTTTGACTCCATTTTGATTTTAGAAATACTGTTAGTCAAAAATATTTTGTAAGAAACAATCTGATGATTGCTACTAATAATAAAATTTGCTTCTACAGTAAAAAAAAACCTTTAAAAATAAAATATATTTAATATGACTTACCATACTGCATTTAACTTCTTTGTTTGTGTCCATCTTTTCAAGTAACAGGTTTTTGTTTAAAATTTCCTCATTCAGATTTTGTACTTTTTCATTTAGATTATTGATTTCCTAAAAAATAGTTTTATTTTTTAATTTTTAAACTACTCAACAAAAACAATTTTCAGATTATTTCAAGTTAAAATATAAATAAAGGCATGTGTATCTGTCTGTCTGTCTGTTCATGTTTAGCCATTTTGGCCAACCACATATTTTTTTTTCAATTTTTTTTTTTTTTTTTTTTTTTTATTTGGTGAACTGAATTTGACTACATACAGTTTATTCAAACAGAATTATGATAGTTTCCTGCAAATTTTGGAAATGTTACAAGAATAAAGAGAAGCTGTAGAACTAGATACATTTGTAACCATCTTCATTTTAAAACTTTTTAAAATGTTAATGGGATCATTCTCACACTGCCTCATTTATACTCTCACTACATCACAGCACATGCCACTACACTTGCACAAATCCAGGCTAACCTCTTTAAAATTCTCTATCAGTTCTTCATGAGCTGTGTTGTCATTTTCAGTTTTTGCTAGCATTTCTCTTCCTTCGGTTAATTCCGACTGCAGTTTTTCATTCTCACTTTTCCAGTCTGCTTGTTCCTGAATTATAAATTAAAGTGAACAGAAATTTAAATAAAACAGTGATACAATTGTTATGGAAAAAAAAAAAAAAAAAAAAAAGCTTTATTAATTATTTGCTGATAAAGTTATTTTAAATGCATTTTTTTGACAGCACAAACACACATCTAATAAGTTTTTAATAAACTGATTATCTAACAGGCTGGAAATGGAAACTGACTAAGAAGGATGGCATTAGAGCCCAAATCCATGAATATATGTCTGTGTTAAGGCTGTGACAAATTCTGGTTGCTAAATATAGTTTTATTTAATAGTTTACCTCTGTAGTTATCTTATTTTCTTGTGATGTACTTCCACTACATTTTTCCTTATTTAAACGTTCCACTGTTTCTTTTAGAAGATTATTTTCCTACAACAGAATAGAAATTCTAATTTAAAAAAATTATTAAAAAATTTAAAAATATGACAATAAAAATATCTAAAAGTAATGTTTATTGTTTAAAGCTGAAAACAAAACCTATGTATTGTCTATTATATTTATGCTTGCCTTGTATCGTTCTAGAGAAAACCTAAAACGATTTAATGTTTCAGAAAAATATTGTTAAATTAACCTGATGCTTTTGATTTTATTTTAATTTTTATGCAAGACAGTTATTGTTTAAAAACAATTCTTAATGGACTATGCTAATGTAATGTTACACAATGACCAGTTGATATGAAAGCTGCTTCACCTTTTGCAGATTGTTAACAAAATGCTCCAACATCTCTGCTTCACAAGTGACCTTCACTAACATCTGTTCCTTCTCTTCAAGATCAGTCTCCATTTTTCCCCATTCTTGACGCTCCTGCAATTTACAAATTTAATAAAAAAATATGAGGGTTTTGTCTCAACCACTGAAGAAACTACTTTGGTATCTTAAATCACTGTACAAGTATGTTAATCAGATAGAGAGAGAGAGAGTGAGTGAGAGACAGACAGACAGACATACTGAAATAAAAAAATTACATACTTGATTTACTTGATTCAGGTAGTTCTGCTGTCTCCACAAATCCTCTTCCAGGGTTTCCAGTGCTTTGTCCTTCGTAATAATTTCTTTATTTAATTCCCAAACTAACTCAGTTAGGCGACTGACCTTTAAAAAAAGAATGTTTTAAATCAAATAAAGATTATAAATATTTTTATAAACAAGGATAATATATAAAATAAAAATAAATTAAAAAAAATATATATACTACTTTGAATATATGTTAAAATGTTTTATAGCATAAATAATATTAGTTCAATTAACATAACAAAATCTATCAACACAAATGAAATACTTTTAAATGAAATAAAAAAAAAAGACAAACAAAATACTTTTTTTTAAAAACAATATTACTCAATACAGTAATTAACAAGAATTATATATCATTAATATAAACAAAATTCCTTTAATTACTATAAATAATTTTTTTAAATTTATATAAATGAAATAAATAAAAGACAAACAAAATATTTTTAGTTAGTAATATAATAATGTAGTACCTACAATACTTTTAAATATCAATTTATTATTGTTCAGCACGTACCTCTTCTGCACTGTCTGTGCCACTTTCTTCAGACTCTGTGGAATCGGTAAATTCCTTGATCTCAGCCATTTTCAGCTGATCCACGACATGTTCAAGTTCAATCTTCTCCTAAAAATGAAGATTTATTAGCATAACTATCAGATTCAAAAATGAAAAAAAAAAAAAAAAAAAAAAAAAACTTTTTTCTATCCTACTGATAGAAAAAGATATTGGTCTTCTTGACATAAAGAGTTTGGATGAAATAAAATATCTGATATATGCTTACACTGCTGAAGGATCCTTCGTGTAAATCTTTGGAAAGAATAATAATAAAGAAAAGAATATGCAGACACAGTTTAAAAGTGTAAAGACATCCTGTGACTGCCTATTAAGAATCAGTTTTTGCTTCAAAAATTAATTTTTAAAAGTTTAATTCATTGATTTTAAACCTGATTCAAAATGGAACGTCGCAGTTCCTTAGACTGTAGCTTGCTGTGCAGGTCTTGAATTTCAAACATCAACTCGAAATCATTATTTTCAATCTCAACACCAGGTAAAGCCTGAAAAACAAATAAAATAAAACATGTAAATCTGTTAGTTTCGTGAGTTGCCAGCTTTATGTGTGAAATAATACAACTAATTTATCTATCATTAAACAGTGTATATATTCTAATTTTTAGTACATTAAATCACAGTTTCTCCTGATATCTTAAAAATTTACCTAATGTTCATTTTATTTTTAAAAACAGCAATTTTAAAGTATTTCTCCAGATCTCCTTATTGCTGTTACATGACAGATTAATATACAAAACCATTTTCGTGAATGCCATATCAATTATAATTTTTGCTATCTAACATTATTATTATGTAACAGGATTCAGGATAATTATTCTGGTAATGCTAAATTTATCTCATCAACTATTATAAAACAATTACCTGATGTAGCTGGTTTTCAAGATGTGCCATCCGAAGTTTAGCAACAGCCAATTCTTTTTCAAGATTCTCCATTAGTAACTGAAAAATCAAAACAACAGATAAAGAAATTTATTTTAAAATTTGAGATTATATTTTTCTTAAATAATAATAACACTTGAATCTTATTATTATTATTTTTTATAATGATTTAGAAAAGGAAATAGTTTTATGCATGATTTCTTTCAAAATCAAACTTATACTTACCCTGCTTTCTAGCTTGGCAAAGTTTCTTGTTTCTGCAAGTTCCTTTTCTAACCAAAGCAAGATGAATTTACTAACAAACAAAAAACAAAAACAAAAAAAATGGTAAAAATTATATAAACAAACAAAAAGATTATATACAGATACATGCCTACACAGGAACAAAAATCTATGAAATTAGTAATAAATAAATTTTTAATACAACAATAAATATTTTAATATTAAATTTGATATTTATGCATATAAGCTTTATCATACAGAAAAATCATTTCAATTTAAAATCAAAATGAATTTACAAAATTAAAAGAAACCTAAAGATCTATCAATAGAGGTATTAAAACAAAATCTACCAATTTAGAAGCAGTGGAAATGAGATCCACAAATTTATAAGCTGTCAAAAAAAAAGCTACAAAGCAGAAGTCTACAAACATACAAGTTATCAAACCCTACCTAACAGAATCATTATTTTTCAAAGGAACGGACCATCTGACACCCTTCTTATTTTTGTTATTTAGTGCTGACTTTAAAATGGAATCATTTGTAGAGATTATCTCATCTGAAACTGGCTGCGAGAACTCGTGTGAAATTTCGTTCATGTTACTGTTCATTGTGGAGTTCACTGCACGGTTTTCAAAATCCTCATGAAAATCCATATATGTTATTTTCAGATCAGACATGTCTGGTTTTGAAGAGTACACTGAAGACAATAATAATAATAATTTTTAAATAAACTGAAGATTATAAAACATTTTCAATACATCCGTCAGTTAACATCCAGATTAAATGTAATGAAAATAATATAAATTAAGTTATATAAATACAAATATGAAACATTAAGTTTTATTTAATATTCTCAATAAAAGAATGAGTGTTTAATGACCAATACTGTTTAATTTTAACTGCTATTTTACGGCTTTTATATTATCATTCAAGAGAATAAAAAATCCCTATTGTTGCCACCCTTTAGGTTGTTCTTTTAAATGAACCTTCAGTGTTGATAAGAAGCACACTCCATGGCTTAATACCTATCAGTAAATGCCACTCTCTCATAGATCTTCTCACCCCAAATAAAATAAATATTTTAAAATTATAAAGTTATTCTGTATTCACCTTGAGCAGAAAATGCTTTGGCACCAGCCCACGAATATCTTCTTCTGACCTAGAATGGGAAAATTAAGTTACTCTAAAGAATGTATTTATTCTTTAATTAAACAAATAAATAAATATAAAAAAAAAAAAAAAAAAAAAACTGCTAATTTATTATGGAAATATTGGTTTCATAAATAAATAAAAATTTGTTATTAAAAATAATAAGTAAAACAAAACAAAACAAAAATAATATTAATAATAACAATTGATAAATTGAGGCGAAAACAAAAATGGTAAAGAAAGTAATAATAATTAATCGTGTTACCACTTATTGTAAATGTCACATTAACATAATGAAAGAATTTTTTTTTTTTTTTTTTTTTTAAATAACAAAAATAACGTTCTTTCTAGTTTTAACAACAACATCATCTAACAGCACTAGTCATAATTAGAAATGAGTAATTAATAATTAATGTATTCTTCACCTTATTTTCTTCAGTCTGTTTGTGAAGTGTACTGGAAACAACGACTTTGGAACGAAGCTGATCTATCAACTTCTGTTGCTCTGCCTCCAGGGCCTCCTTTGCCTTCAGCTGTTTCTGAAGATCCTCTTTCTCAGACTGCATGTCAAGAACTCCTATCTGTGTGTGTGGATAAACACAACAGAACATCAAATCAAGGCAGATAAAGAAATTCATCACAGATAAATAAGTAGAGTTCAAATTTTAAAGACAAAATCAAAATATTAAAAATAGTAATAATAATTAAAAAAAATAACCCTTATTAGTCCATAACAGTTCGTATATGCTAGTAAACATTTCCAGAAATATTTAACTATTAAATTTATATTTTTTAATTAATTAAAAGATAATTATTATTAATTTTAGGTAAAAACAACAACAACAAAACAAACCACTTTAAAGTGAAAAAAAAGAAAAGAAACTCAACATTAAAATAATATCATCCTACAATTCCTGATAATAACCATACAAAAAATACAATGAACAAATTAAAGTTTTAGGTATCATTAACGTGACTATTAGTCAAAAGGTAAACAACCACAATTATTTTGTGTTTAACTAAGGTTCTTTTATATCCATTTTTCTATTGTCAGACACTTACAAACAACATCTGATCAGCTGCAAATAACTGGTTGAAATACTCAGAACAGATGTACAGAGGTAGGATCAAACCCACTATATCTCTATAAACAATATTCAATCTAATGATCGTTTTGGCACAAACCATGTAAAAATTGCTATTAAAATTCTTTATGTCTTACATTACTGAGCATCTTCTGCAGTTTCTCAATCTCTCTTTGGTATTTCTTCAGCATAGCCCTGTCAGACAAAACCTCATTCACTCGAGGCTTGTTCTTAACAGTTTTGGCTTGGTTAGCAAACTGAAATAAATCAAAACTGGTTTCTACAAATAAGAATATGCGAATGTAGAATGCATAGCACAGTAAAATACAAAACAAGACACTGTCCAGGATTATAAAAAAAAATTAAAAAAAATAAGAAGAAGAAGAAGAAAAATAAATGAAAAAAATAAAAATAAAAAAAATATAAAAAAATTAAAAATAATAAAACAAAACCACAAAACAGTATGTCTTGTAGTTTTTTTTATTTATTTATTTAATTTTTTGTAAGTAAAAGACAAGAAATTAAAATCAGAATAATAGATCCTAATTTTCTTTTACAATCTAAACAATTTTAAAGCATAACACAAAGAGAAACATGAACTAAGTTTAAAATTAATTTATTTTCAATGAAAGTTTCATTCTAAAATTGACTGTATAACCATTTTCTATTTTTATTTATTAGATTCTATTGCTTTACACCAATGCAAAATAATATAAATTCTATAAAAATTACAACAAACTATCAGAAGTGCTCAGATAACACACCCTTAGTGTAGAGTGACTTTCTTCCACTGATGAAGGTGATATTGTACATATCATGACAGTCTTTGAATTTCCACCAAGAGCATTTTGTAGAATTCTTGTAAGCTTTGAGTCACGGTATCCTACAAAGGTATTGCTGATGGAAAAAAATAATAAAATTAAATTAAATTAAATTAAATTAAATTAAAATTAAAAAAAATAAAGAAATAATTTTTTTTTTTTATAAATTAACGAAAGATTAAAAATAATAAATGTATAAACATACCCTTAGATATATTAATAATAAAAATAACAAAATGAATTTGCTAATGTAAAACATATATAAATAGACAGATAAATAAAAAAATTGTAAAGTAATGGCAGAATTTTAATTTTTTAGTTTTTAAATATATGTACATATAAACACAACTCTTAGATATATTAACACAAACAAACAAAATGAATTTACAAATACCTCTGGCCCTCACTAAGTACTCTAATAACATTACTCAGTACAAGCAAACTCTTATTGATAGCACAGCCTTCTCGGAATCTGTCTCCTGTGTTTTCTGCTGCCTTTTCTGAACCAGCCAAATCAACAAAATTCTGTCGAATAACAAAACAGACTGTAGATATGTTGGAAATGTATTCATTAACTTAGTCAATCCTTTAGGGGACACGGTAGGTGAAAAATGACAAAGTTTGAACAAACAAAATTGTTTGTTTTTTTAGGTTTTGACACAACCGTTTAAAAAATTTACTTTTTCAGATAAGTGTTTCAGATTTTTTGCAAAAGGAAGTGCATTTAAACAGATTACATAATAATAATGCATAACATTACTCCTATAACCATAATAAGTGGAAATATGATTTTAAAAACTTCCGTTTTTTTTTTTTGGTTCAGCTATCTTTTTTTGTACTAAACTAACATTTTTGGAAAGATGATGAATGAAAACTATTTGTGCTAGAGTTTCCAGATTTGGAATATGCATATATATATATATTTTTTTTTTTTAAACACTACAAAATGACACAAAAAAAATCTTGGAAAAATTAATTGTTCTTTTCATATAACCTTTATACAACTTCCTGTTGTTTCAAGATAAAAATGAAAAACAAACTATTCTTTTGACAATATGTAAACAAAAACAAATGTTTTTTTGGTATTTTTTTCTACATGTGTGTCCCCTTTGGCCAGGCCAGCAAATGCAAATCCTATTTTACTCATAACTGTCTGTGGCTGCCACTACAAGTCTGTTTTTGAATATTAATTTTCATAATTAAACCAGATTTTAGCCTAATGCAACTGATGCTGGTTAAATGTATTAAAGAAAATAATACATAATTTACTGAATGTAAATAAAGTGAAAATATTTCAAAGAGAAATGAAACAATTAAATTGTTAAAATTAAAATTTAAGATTTAGCACTTAATATTCAGTAGAAAAAAAGACTGAGATAAATATAAATAATAAAAATAAACTTACAAGATGTGAAACTCGAACTGGGTCAACAGCATCAACATCATTTGTTATTCTACTTTCAATTATCTGAAAAGAATTAACAGTTTGAAAAATATTAAATATAATATTTTATACAGCCAGTATATATAATTCAGTAAATATGTTCTTATGATAAATGAATTTATGATGAGGTTAATTTGTATTACAATGGGGTTGGTAATATCTCAGTTCTGAATGTAAATAGGTAATAATAATAAATATTTATCACTTTGTCTTTTTCTAAATTTGTTTTAAAAATCTAAAATGAAAGTATCACAACAAATATTAAATTTCTGATCTCAGAACAATTATCAGTTAACTTACTATTCTGAAAATGGAATGAGAACGTGAACTTCTTTCATTCAGTTTAGTCTCAGCAAATTTTCTTTTTTCTGAAAGAAAATAGAAAAAGATGAATATTAACAAAACAAAACAATAATTAATTTACAATCATATGATATATATATATATAATGAAACAATGAAACCATCAAAAGGTTAGCTGATGTTCTTGATACATATATATGTTATACACAGGCTTGTTCTTTGTATTTTATTGAATTCCAAAATGACTAACAAACACATTCAAAGTAATTATAACTATTCAATCATTTTTGACATCACACCTTTAAAACTCAAAAAAAAAAAAATTCAAGATAAATAAATAAAAAGTAATAATAGTAATAGAATAGTACTGCTATTAAAAATGAACATTAAAGGCCACTTTAGAACTTACCATCCCCTAATTTTATGATGTCCACAACTTCATGCATCATTTTCACATGCATCTCAGTTAGTCCAACCACAGAAATCAGTTTATCCTGAAAAAAGTTACCAGGAAAAGAATACATTTAACCACATACAAATTATTATTTTTGTGCATGATTATTCACTAAAAATTAATTAAGAAATCGGTATCTTTAAACATTGAACATTTTTGTAATTCACAAGTAACTCTGGTTTAGGTTTCAAGGCAAAATATAATTAATAGAAGGCTATTTCTTGGTTTCATAAAAAACCTGACAGGGAAAACTGACAAATTCTGCTGAATAATATCTCCACTGTATATCTTGGAAAACCATTTTAATGAAATCATACTGATCTTGGCTTATTATTCAGTAATTGAAAACGTTCTCTAGTGTTATGTTAAACTTCTATTCTAGGCAAATGATGAGGAATGACTGAGGTGGGAACATCATGTTCACTCACTGGATCCTCTTGCAGTTTTAAATATGCCTCTTCGTTCACAGGGGTCAGCAAATCAATGATCTTCTCATTGTAAATTTCCATGTACGATATTCTCAGAAGAAATTCTCTCTCAGGACACTGAAAAATTAACGTAACTTTGTTTAGAATTTAATCAAAGAAATAACTCAAATGATTACTTTATATAAAATTGCTTCAAGAGTCTTCTGTCTGGGAATGTTTCATGTATGCACATCATAAATCTAACAGAGAAATGAGACTAAAATAGAAAACCTAATGAGTTTAATGTAATAGACACTTAATAGATCCTGTATGTTCATTAAAAATAATTTTATAGCTCTTTATAAAAATATACAAACCTGATCTATGTATCGAAAAATACTGTTCATTGCCAACCCCAAAATACCAGTGTGCATCTTGTTTCCTGATATTGTGTATGTTTTTCCCGATCCAGACTGCCCATAAGCAAAAACAGTACCTAAAAAAGAGAAAAGGTGAAAACATTTATTTCTGCTTTGTGTCCTTTAGTAAGCATTAAATTAAGAAATTAATTTTATATCAAATTTAATAAAATATTGCTAAATTTAAGTTTTCTGAAAATGAAATCTTTATTGTTCAAAAAAAGGTTTATATAATATAAATTTTAATACTACTTCACTCCCTTAAATTTTATAATATTAAAAATTAATATCTGTGGATGTTTTTATTAAAAAAAATAGTGTTTTGCCATGTCATATTTTAAAGAAAACTTACCATTGAATCCTTCCATTGCTCCTTTAACAATCGGTTCACAAACTTCTTCATGGATATCAAAGTTACTATCATCAGTATCAAAAACACGATCTGAAAATTAAATTACAATTTACACTCAAATGTTTTTCAAAATTAAACATTATAAAATATTTGATAAAACTTGCAGCTACTTTCTCAAAACCTTCAGTTGTTAATTTAGTGATTTAAATCTTGAAAAGTTAGTGATTTAAATCTTATTACGATAATAGCTTAAAAATATCATTCCAAAGCTAAATGATAAGACCAAGTAAGCAGATTATCAGTGTTTAATTTTTAATTAATTTTTTAAAAATTAGCTAATTAATTCTGAACTTTTAATGCTTTTCAGTATAATTGGTGAATATTTATACATGTATACACGAACAAAACTAAGTGAGTGAGTCTTATGTATATGTAGGTAGATTATAAAACTTTTAAATAACAGAAAATAATCAAAATTAAAATGAAATGTAAACTACTCAAACCCCTTGATCAATATCTGAGCAATCAGGAAGAACTCACCAAAATGATATGCAGTTCCTGCACTATCTGGATCACAGCAAACTACAGAATTCTGAACTACTTTCCAAGCTAACAACTTAGAACTTTCAATCTCTCTGCAAATTTTGAAAATGGTGTAATAAATTAAATATATAATTTATAAAGCAATATTGAGTAGAAGAACAATTAAAATAATAAATTTGTTGATAAATTTTGGATAACATTATTATTATTATATCATTACTCTTATTATTATTTTTTTTATTATTAAAATACAAAATTTAAGAAATTTTAGCAATAGGTTTTAATTTATAACATGAACAAACAAACAAAAAAAAAAAAAAAAAAAAAAAACGACAAAAACAAATTGGGTCAGTCACACGAAGCGGACTGCAAATTATGTTAATATTTATCTTAATGACACAAAAATAACTTACTTTTGTAGAAGAGGCCGAAGCCTTACAGCTACTTTTATGCTATCACCGTCCATGGTGCCGATCCTCAATTACCTGAAATAGTGAAACGTTAATACATTACACAGCATTAATACTACCAGTAACTAGTATTAATACAAGTTCAAGTTGTATGATTATTAATATTTATATTAGTATTATTATCATTA
Source organism: Chrysomallon squamiferum (assembly GCA_012295275.1). Classification (NCBI taxonomy): domain Eukaryota; kingdom Metazoa; phylum Mollusca; class Gastropoda; order Neomphalida; family Peltospiridae; genus Chrysomallon; species Chrysomallon squamiferum. The sequence goes on from CM022671.1 coordinate 22,117,276, forward strand.
TGACAATAATCTACAAAATCTTTAACAAAAAAGAACGTAAATTGATCTTCTTCTTGTTCGTTGAACAGTATCGTCAGTGATCTTACGCTTTTTATTTACCTGACAGTTCAGACTTAGTGAGCATTTGTCTTTTGAAAAAAAGTAGTCTGTTCAAAATTACCACTTGTTTTGTTGTCTGATACTTGATTGGCCAACTTTTCAATAGGAAATTGTAGTCTCAATCAAACGTACACTCTTGTAAAAAGTCACGTGATAAATATGGGGGCTTATGGAGGAGTCTAAAATACGGACCTCATACAAAATAAATGATTATATGAATAGAAATACCATCAATAAAATTTTCAAAAATTATTACTGTATAGGATTATTTCTGATTCTTATATCATTATGTTTTTAATAAATTCATGTATTTAATATATACTTGAAAGTTCTATTGTGCAATTTTAAAATTCAGAAAAATAGAAATAGGTAAAGGTAAAAAAAAAAAAAAAAAAAAAAAAAAAAAAAATAAAAAAGAAAAAAGATAGAAAGAAAAAGCACATAAAAGGTAACTGTTGTCATGCTCATATACCTATATAATCGCTGTCTAACAGAGACAACTTTAGTTGGTCTATTTAGTGTACATTAATGTTTCGGTATTGGCCATTACATGTAATATGAACTAATTTTTGAAAAACAAAACAGAGTCAAACATTTTCTCTTCTGTTTCTCTTGTATCAAGTTTTGTAACAAAAACGAAAATAAGAATATCCAAACATGGATACAAATAACTATAAGTTGCCAAGCAATAACTGTAAAGCATTTCATGAATTGTAATATGTAAGCAAGCCCCATAAATTTAAAATTAAAATATTAGCAATTTTCACATGCAGACATTGATTATTAGATGCTTACTATTACAGTTTACATTTACATTCACATATACACCCAGAAACTGAGACATACATACATAACGATAACATACAAATATGCATAGTTAGTCATGTCGATAATGGACTGAAACGAAACGTAAAGTGTTTCTGGAAAATATTTTTTCACTATTTTTTCATACTATTATTAAAAAGAATGACAGATAAAATTGAATATTTTATTATTATTTTGTTTTCACCTCACCACAGTTGCTGAAAATAATATTTTAGTTTCAGTGAGGTTATTAATTCATTCATTCATTCATTACATTGATGAAATAATATTGGTGTCTGATTATTCTCACTAGTAATGTGAAATTACATGAGTTATTTCCCTTTTAAAATACTTAGGGTGCAAAGGTTAACAAGCCTGTACTGTGTACACTATTAGTGTTACAGTATTAGTACTCCTATTACTGTTTTGTTATTTATTTGTAATTGAAATAATGGTCAGTTATTTTATTTAGTTATTTTTACTTATTTTATTTATTAATATTTTTATTGTCGTTTTATTAGCAAAGAGATTAAAAAGTAAAAGAATGACATTGCATTTTACCTCGGTTAATCGTTTTGAAAAGCAGTGGTGTTTAATAATTAATAATTTAATTTAATAAGTAATTCCTGTATGGTATAACTAACTATGTGTCGATCGGTTCTTTCATTTTTTTTTTTTTAATTATTTTTTTTTTTCTACCTAGTCCATCACGACTTTTTTTTCTAAGGTGGAAAGGTGAAATTAAAATTCCTTTGGAAGTTTAATTAGATTAAGAGCACACCAACAATATTTTGACTTTGGTTATTTGTTTTTCAAAGTGTTATAATTAATAAAAAAAAATATATATATATTTTATTTATTTTTTATTTATATATTTTTGAAAATGATTAAAAAGTTAGGTCTCTCTCTCTCTCTCTCTCTCTCTCTCTCTCTCTCTCTCTCTCTCTCTCTCTCTCTCTCTCTCTCTCTCTCTCTCTCTCTCTCTCTCTCTCTCTCTCTCTCTCTCTCTTTTCCCTCTCTCCTATTTATTAATATTTTTAATCATTTTTATTTTTTATTAGGATGGTGTAATGTCCACATTTTTATGATGTCCAGGCTCGTCAGTCTAATGTCTCGAACAGCATTTTTTCACAAGCCATTCCATCGTGTCGCTTTGTCTACAACATCAGCAGCAAGAAATGACAATAAAGTTAAGGCTGTTATTTTTGACATGGGGGGTGTGGTCATTCCAAATCCTGGACTTATTTTCAAAGGCAAGTTCATCATTTGATTTTTTAAAAATAAAGTAATATTATTTTCATGAATGTCCCCTTCTAATGTCCTCAACATTTAATTTCTTTCCACACTCAAGTATCCTCTGAATAATTATCCTTGTTAATTATGTCATCTTGACATGTTAAAGTATTAATTGTTGTGAAATCATAATATATTTATATATGCATGCACACATCCCACACACACACACATAACATTTTCATACTCAAACATACTTGGACACATATCTATGTGTAAACGAGTAACAAGCAGACACATTCATATCATACAAAAACTTTTAAATATACAAAGAGCCTTAACATGCATGAATCTGAAAAACACAATCACACACCCATGTCACATAAACAAAAAACACATCGCACACTCACAAGATAACATAAAATAGAGATTTGTCCTTCTTCAGAGTTTGAAACTGCAAGAAACTTGCCAACAGGAACCATTAAGAACATAATTTTAAGTGAAGGAGAACATGGAGCATGGAACAAGTTGGAAACTGGAAAACTGACACTGTCAGAATTTGCTTCTGAGTTCAGTGCAGAGTGCTCTGCTAAGGTTTTTGTTGTTTGTTGTTTATAAGTAATTTAAAGACATAATTATTGTATCAGTTTAATTATATTTAAAAAAATTAAGAATGTTAAAAAAGAAAAAAGGAACACAAAATTGACTATTAAACTAATGAAAATAACAAACAAAAATAACAAATAGTAAAAGAACAACAAAACAGTCTAAAGAACAAAATAAGTTACGAAACCAGCAACTAAAAAATAAACCAAACAAAAATATTAGTAGGATTTTATTATTATTATTATTATTTTCTCCCATACATATAATTTTATATCAACTTGCTTTACATCAGTTTTTATAACACTCAAGTTTTAAAATTCATGTGTTGGTAATTATTATTGTTTTTATATATTACATCATCCACATCATATAGAAACAGGTTTTGTTTCTAACCCCTGTTTTCTATAACTAAATTTTATTATGCCTTTTTCTGCATAATTATTAATGTCTGTATTTTCCCTTTTGCAGATTGGTTACAAAGTTGACATGACAGATCTAGTGAAACACCTTGGCAACCAATCAGTGCAGCCGTACCAGCAGGTTATTGAAGCCATTCGATGTATCAAAGCTGAGGGATACGCGACAGCTCTTCTGACTAACAACTGGTTTATTAAGGGTGAAGAAACTCTGCTGCCAGTGGAAAAATCAATCTTCAATGTGGTAAAAACTGTAACATTTTCTTCTTTTCTTCTTTACTATCTATGGTTGTATTTGAGTGGGTTTTTAAAAAAAAAAAAAAATGTATTTATAATGTTAATTACATTATATAATTATATATATTTTGAGTGATGGCCTGTATTTTTTTAATATACAAAACTTTGTATAATATTTATTTAAAAAAAACTATATATAAAAAAACAACTGATCTGCTGCTTTTTATCAAAGGATCATTTTTGGTAATTTTGTGATTTAAACGTTGTGAAATAAATTTATTTATTATTATCAAATTATCTTGAATCTAAAAAGTTAACATTTTTAATAGTTTATAAGTTTGTTTAGTAGTTTTTAGTTAATAAATACCAAAAATAATAATAATAATAATAATAATAATAATAAAAGCAAGTTATAATTGTTTTAAAAATGTAGATAGTAATAATAAAAACTAACATTTTAAAAATATATTAATAATAATAAAAACAAGCAATAATTTAAAAAGATGTATAATAATAATAATAATAATAATAATAATAATAATAATAAAGTGCATTTATTAATGACTGATATTTATATCAGATAGTTCAGTCATGTATTGAGGGTGTAAGAAAGCCAGACCCTAAAATCTATGAAACATGCCTTGACAGACTAAAGGTGAATGCTTCAGAATCCATCTTTCTGGACGATATGGGCAGGAATTTGAAAACAGCTCAGAATATGGGCATGAAGACTGTTAAGGTATAATTATAAATATTACTATTCATGTACACTGAACGTTAATACATAATTGTATCTATATTTCCAGCCACTATTTTGAACACACTAAATAGTGTTTATAAATCTTGTCTTTGGAATAAACATGTTCTAAATCCTAAATTAAACAGTAAAAAGCATATAAAATCAATAATTTCTTTATAACAATTTTTTTATTAAAAAACAAATATAGATATACAGAGGTGATTGCTGTATTTAATTAACTGTCTGTAGAAACCTGTTGTTATCCTAAGAACCCTGCAGATTTAACTTTTTAAGATTAATAATAGATTTGTTATTAAGCATCAACTTTATGAAATGCATATTCTTCGATACTTGTTTAGGTGGAATCTCCTGAACAGCTGATAAAAGATTTGGAGAGTCAACTAGGAATTGGTCTAAGAGGATTTGTAATGGATACCAGAGCAGTCCCAAAACATCTAGCTCTTCCATTAGATAAACTCACTTCATACTTGAACTGGGAACTCAATATATATTCCCCAGGTATAAATTATATAACTGTTTGGAACTAAACATATAAAATATTTTTTTGTTTCATAAGATTTTTATATTTAAAAAAAAAAAATCTAAAAATGATGTTATAATAATTTCTGAACTGACTTGATATTAATTCTACAGAAACCATATTCAGAAATTTCCATCCATTTTGATCAATTTTATATACAATATTTATTACTTCAGGTTACATTTTTAACAACTATATTTTTCTTATAAATTGAATACATTGTAATTGATTTTTCAAAGATTTAATTAATAATCAGCAGTCAATGTAAAATGTGATTATTTTACAGAGCCACCTGTTGTCCGATCTTTTGAACATGGTCAGTCAAATCCGACCTATTTCATCCAGTATGCTGGTAAAAAGCTAGTCCTCAGAAAGAAACCTGTAAGTTGTCTATTACAACTAATGTAACATTGTGTCCTCAAGAAGTGTTGTTGATAGCTTTAAGTAAATGCTGAATATTTTCTGAAAACCTTAATGAAGGTGGCTTTAAACTCAAAGACTTTTGCTAAATTTATCCCACAGTCAGTAACGGAACCAAAAATTGTCATAGAATCACAAAAACTTACAAGTTTTAAAAACAAGTTTAATCTAAGGAATCTTGATTCGGTGATCAATCCCTGATTAGCTTGACTTAGATAATCTTTTTGGTATTCTGTAGCTGTTAATGCTTAAAGAGAGAACATTAAGATTCTTCATAGTAATCAATTAATGATTTGAGTTAGCTAATGATAAATATACTAATAATAATGATGGTGGTGATGATGATGATAATAAAATAAACAAATTTAAACTTGAGAAATTATTTTATTATTATTATTATTATTATTATTATTATTTCAATTACAAGGTAGATAATAAAATTACTATTTATTTGATATCTATTTATTATAATATGGCAGCCTGGAAAGCTGCTGCAGTCTGCTCATGCTGTGGACAGGGAATACAAGGTGATGAAGGCTGTGTTACAACAAGGTGTTCCTGTTCCTAGAACTTTATCATTCTGTGGTGATGAAAGGTTTGTTGTTTTTCACCAGAAAAAATGTATCTTTAAAACGAATCTTTGTAATAGAGTTAGGATCTGTAGAACTTCAAATACAAATGCATAATTTTATGTGAACATTTATTAAAATTTAGAGTTACTGCAGGCCTATTTTGATTATTCAAGAACAAAGAACCCAAAAATAAAACAGATTTCATAAATGTTTACTCTATTAAAATAATAACATTTCAATTTAAAAAAACCAAACACACAACAACAATAAAAAATAATATTAAGAAGAAGAAACAAAAAAAAAAAAACACATAAAAAATTAATATATTTATTTCCTTCATTATTGTAAAAATTTTAAACACTAATGTAAATAATTGCATTCAGATGCAGATAGTTTTTCTGTTATTTTCATTTTCATTTTTCTTTATTTTTTATTTTATTAAATTTTTATTTTCTGATAATGAATTTCAGTGTGCTCGGAACTCCATTTTACATTATGGACTATGTTCCTGGCAGAATTTTCAAACAGTACTTGTTACCAGAGCTGGAACCTGCTGAGCGCACAGCAGTATTCAGAGCCATGATAGAGGTTCTGTGTAAAATTCACAAAGTTGACATTAATGAGGCAGAACTCTCTGATTTTGGAAAGCAAGGTATTTATTTAGCATAAAAAATAGTGTAAGTGTCTTAATGAAAAATGGACATATATGCTAAACAGATTAAGTAAAATATTCAGGTTACATTAATTTTTGTTATCTTATTAAAATAATAGTTAAAAATGGCTCACAGATTACATATAACTGGAAATAATGAAAATGAGTAAATATTAAAGAATTATAAAATTGATTGTTTCTTTGCTTGTTGGAGTTTCATGTTATTTATTACTTGTAAAAAATATTTTTAAGAAATTTAGATATTTTAGTGTAACTTTAAACAGTTTAATCAGCTGTTCAGCTACAAGAAAATTTCTTAAAATAATTAGCTGATTGGAAAAAACAGTTGAGAGATAATTAATTGATTAGTTACATTTGTTTTGGTGCCAAAATTAATTAGTTAGAATGATTAATTTAGGTAACTATAATGAGAGAAATTTCAAGAGATGGGCCAAACAGTATGAGGCAAGCAAGACAAAAGAAATACCATCAATGAATAAACTGATGGAATGGATTCCACAGCATCTTCCAACTAATGAGAGAGTGTCTGTGATTCATGGAGATTTCCGGTAAATTGTTACTGAAGAATGAAATGTTGTGAACAGTAATTCTATAAACAGAAAACATTAACATTTAATAGTGATAACACACTGAAGTGTTTACTTAATGCTTTGAACATGACTGGATAGATTTTGATAGTTAAAAAATGTGTGTAGTATCTGTAGAGGAATTACTTTTAATGTTTCTAATTACAAAAATTTCTATTTATTTTTCTAAATGTGTTTTAAAATTAATTTATAAAATTCATATTAATATTTAATATTCTCAAAAGATTTTTTTTTTTATTGTTTACTTTATAAATATATTTTTTTAAGATGTAAGAGTTCTAAATTATTTGACATACTGAATATCATTTTCACTGTTACTTTTTTGTTAAGGTTAGACAACTTGATACTGAATCCAAACAATTTGGAAGTTTTAGGTGTCATAGATTGGGAGTTGTCTACCCTTGGCGATCCAATAAATGACCTCGTCACAGCATGCATTCCTTTCTACATCTCTCCAGATTTCCCTCTGTTTCCAGGTAAATGATTTAATTTAAAACCATTATTTTAATAATTACTTTTTAATTATGAACAAGTGCATTAAAAAAATATAAATTTTCCATAAATAAGATTTCAAAACGATTCTTTAAGCACAATGTTGATTAAATAATTAATAAAATAAACTGCCCAGTAAAATTGATTTAATAATGTGTATAATAATTTTCTGATTGTTCAGGTTTTGGAGATGTTGATTTCAAAGCTCTAGGAATACCAAGAGTTGAAGAGCTGAAAGCTCTGTACTGTGAACAGATGAACATCCCGCCAATTGACAACTGGGATTTCTACGTAGCTTTTGCCTTCTTCAGATTTGGGGCAATTTTACAAGGTGTCTACAAAAGGGCAGTTTCAGGTAAAATGTCAATGGTGATAGAGTTATAATAAAATGAATACAGAATTACATTAAAGTTATATTTGAATTTTTAATGAACAAATTTAGACAGACGCAAATGCTAGAGATAAAAAAAATTGAACAAGTACAAAGAAGCACACTGTACAAATGGATCTTCAAAGATGTGCATGCATGAAAATGTAAAAAATAAATGGTTGATTCCTAACTGACAATTCGTAAACGGTTGTTAATCAGGTAAATTAATTTTATTGTTATATCATTAGGTCAAGGATCTTCATCTCAGTCAGAAGCAGTGGGCAGGTTTGCTGAACAGATGGCTGACATCGGCTGGACTGTGGCATCGAAGAGCAATCTGAAACCCACAGTGAGACCAACAGGAAGTGGCACCAACTTGGGAGGCCATGACCAACCACGGAGAAATTACTCAACAGGGACACAAACAGTGATGTCATACACTGGTCAGCCATTTTCCCATGACAGGCATGATGTCAAAATAGGTAAAACAAACATTGCATAAATGGAGGACAGAATTAATGAAAACTTGTTTGATTACTGAAAATGAATATTTTTATCTCGTCATAAGGCATGAAACTTGTATTTTTTTTTGTATAATTTTTAAAGAATCAAAATGGCGATTGAATAGGCTGTATTTATGAATCTTTTGGAGTTTGTGTTTGCAATTGGTGTTATTGTTTTATCTAGGGCAGATGCCAGTCACAGTGGAAGCACTGTCGCCCCACGTCCAAGAAATGCATTTTCAGGTGAAAAAGATGATTCAGGAGGAGATAATTCCACTGGAGGCAGATTTCTTTAAACATCAAAGTTCTGATGATAATTGGCAGATTTCACCAAAGCTGGAAGACTTAAAGGTTTGTGAATACTTGCATTATGGGATAAAATAATTTTAAACCAAGTTGTGAACACATATTCACCATCCAAAATTATAATCTCAGATTTCTTCAGGTGTGTCTGTCCATACTGAAATATAATCTCAAGATTTAGTTCTTTTCTTGAATCATAATTACCAAGTATAATATCAGCTGCATATTTAATTTTAAAATTTTTTACAAAACTTACTATCAAAAAAAAAAGAGGAAAAATGAAATATTTCTTTTTTTATATATTTATTTATTTAACTATATATCTGTTTCAGGCTTGAGTTGGTAGCATTCCTGAAATGAAATTTCACTGAATGAAAACACTGTCTAAAATCAAAAGATACTGAATATTGTAAATCATAAAATGTTGACAAGCACAAAAAATTAACAAATGTTACAGTGTTGTTCAAACAGCTATTTCATTATGCTTAATTTTTTTTAAAAGTTAGTGTTTCCAAATGCTTTATAAATGAATGTCAATATATCATAAATAAAAAATTTCATGAATCTAAAACCCAAATACTTTTCTTTACACGACTCTTTAATTTCACAAATTTGCACATTGTTGCTCTGTGTAGTTAATTACATTCATATTCTCTGTATTTTGTTAGTGACTTGTTTTCAGAAAAAAGCTAAATCTCTGGGTTTGTGGAATTTGTTCCTTCCTCTGGAATCAGACCCTGATAGAAAATACGGAGCTGGACTGACAAACATTGAGTATGCTTTCATTTGTGAAGAGATGGGCAAATGTCTGATTGCTCCAGAGGTTAGTAAAATCACTTCAGAATACTATTTTAATCACTAAATTTTATTCTTTGTATTATATATAGTAACAGTGGTACTTGTACTAATAAAAAGTCATATTCAGAAATTATTTTTTGGTATAACTTAAAAAAGCAACAACAAAAAAACAACCCATAATAATAATGATAATAACTGCAACACCAGCAGCACCAGTAGAGGCAGTAGTAGTAGTATTAAAGCAATATTAATACTAGCTGTGGTACTAGTAGTTGTAGTAATACTGGGGCAGCAGTAGTAGTAATAATAAGAATAATAAAACAAATTTCAGAAAGGCAGTGGTAATAAATAATTAGTTTTATTTCCACTTGTAGGTGTTTAACTGTAGTGCACCAGATACAGGTAACATGGAAGTGCTGGTGAAATATGGTAATGAAGAACAGAAAAAGAAATGGCTTCTGCCTCTTTTGGATGGACAGATTAGATCATGTTTTGGCATGACTGAACCACATGTGAGCTATATTTTTTATGTTATTATTTATAAAAAATTTCTTCATGGCTAATTATTAAATTTCATTTCTTCTGGAGAGATGTTTATTGGTATTTATTTGTTTGTTTGTGTCTGTCTGTCTTTATTTATGACAATGGGAACCAACAAATAATAAAGAACAAAATCCATGTTTGCTTTCCTTCTTTATTTTTATATTTTTAATTTGTAATTATTATTAATACTTATTTTTTTATTGGTGTAAATGTATATCTGGTACAAGAATTTTTTTTTTTTTTTTGGTAAATATCTTATTAACAGATGTTTAAATTTTGTAATTATTACAAATTTTATTTATAAACTGAATCAATTTTTTTATTTATATATTTTCTTTTCAACAGAAATAAATAAATCTTTTTTATTATTATTAATGTAAAAACAAGAAGTCTTCAGAAATTTTATATTTTATATTTTTTTATTTAACAAATTTTAGTGGATTGTTAAAATTATAATTAAAATTTTTATAATTATTTATTTTATATTCAGGTTGCTTCATCTGATGCCTCTAACATCCAGACATCAATACAGCGAGATGGTGACAGTTACATTATCAATGGTCATAAATGGTGGATTTCAGGTAGAGAACTGAACATTTTTCCATTGTTAGCTGTAGCATAACAATAAATTACTAACCTTGACTCAAAGAAGATAAAATCACTTAAGCTAAATAACTGTTGAAGAACATGCATAACCCAGTTTTTTAAACAATGGTGGATTATTTTTATTAATATTTGTCTCCTTTTTGTTTTTCTTCAATTTATGTGTGTGTGGGTGTGTGTGTGGCAGGGTGCATTTGAATGTGCAAGTATTTATATATGTAATATCAATGTAGTTTTAAATTTGGAGATAAGGAGAGGTTGAAAAAAAGACAAACAAATGAAAGATACTGAGACATAATTTTGGTTCAATTTATTCCCCTTTAAAGTATATTTTATTTTTCTTTCTTTTTTTTTTTTTTTTTTAAATATTCACATCAGTATTAGTATTGTTAATAAATGAAATGGCATATATATCTTTTTTTTAAATATCTTAGGAGCCATGGATCCGAGGTGTAAACTGTGTATTTTGATGGGCAAAACAAAACTGATGGTGATAAATACAAACAACAAAGTATGATTCTTGTTCCTATGGACACACCAGGCGTCAAAATAATTAGACCTCTCACAGTGTTTGGTTATGATGACAGACCTAGTATGTACACGAAGTTTTAAAGAAATGATGCAGAATTACAATTGTTGTTGTATTGTTTCTCTTCAGACAACTACATATAGTAGTATTTGTATTAAATAAATAGAAAACTGAATTTGAATGATCTTACTGTCATAACGCATACATGTATTATGCAGCATAAAGCCTGAACTAATTTGTTTTATTAATAATAATGTATTTAAAAAAAAAAATATATATTATCATTATTATTTTATTTTTTGATAAGAATAAAATATTATTTTATTTAGATGTGTTCAATAATAATAATAAATGAATATTATTGCCCATTGTCATTATTGTTCTGTTGTTTTGTTTTTGCAGGTGGTCATGCAGAGTTGCTGTTTGAAAATGTCAGAGTGCCCGTTTCTAACTTGTTGCTAGGAGAAGGTCGAGGTTTTGAGATTGCTCAAGGAAGATTGGGGCCTGGACGAATACACCACTGTATGAGACTGATTGGCTATGCCGAGAGAGCTCTGCAGTGCATGACAGACAGGGTGAGTGCATGCAATGATTACAGCAAATAATAATAACAAAATTAACTGAAAAAAATACATGTGTACATTACATGGTATAAAATACAAATAATAATAACATTAACTGAAAAAAATACATGTGTACATTACATGGTATAAAATATGTACCGTGCCTTGTGTTACTATAGTGAGTGAAAAGGTCGTTATGCTACCAAGGTCGTTGTGTTTTGAAACCAAGTCTGGATTAGTGCCAACCAAAAAAAAAAAAAAAACAATGCCAACAATGTAAGACTTATAGAAAATGATTTGAGAGCTGTATATGTTGATATTATATATATTTTTTAAATATTTTGCATACAACATTAAATATTAATAAATAAAATGAAGAACATGTCTAAAAAATTAAAAATTAAAAATTAAAATTATATGTATTTTTTAATGTCTAATGGGGGTTTTTAAATTTTTTAGACACAATCACGTATTGCCTTTGGTAAGCCATTAGCAGCACAGGGTACAATACAGGCCGATACTGCACAGTCTCGAATTGAGATTGAACAAACAAGACTTCTGGTGCTAAAAGCAGCTTACATGATGGATCTATACGGAAACAAGGTGAAATAAATTTATTAAAAAGCTTGGGGTGGGTTGTGAAGGTTTTTTTTTTTTTTTTTCTGTTATTTATAACTCATTTGGTTAATGATTGAAAAAAACAAACATTAAATATATGTACATATCAATATTTCTGGCATTTGATATCAGATGAGATATTTTAGATGTAGATGATTATTTTAGACTTCATATAAATCAGTATCTGTATATACATGAGTGTGTGTCAATGTATATAGTCAGTGTGTGTGTACATGTGCACTGATATGCTGTGTATTGTGTATCTGTATGTAGCCTGTAATCACTCTAAATAGTGGCACGGTATGATGACTATATAACCTGCAAGATAAAGTTCAGATCTTAAGACAGTAACTAGATATTTCCAGTATATAGTGAATGTATATGTCAGTAATTGTTTAATGTCATGCTTTTAGAATAAATAACATTTATTTTTACCATTTAAATAACCTTAGTGGTTTTAGGGTCTCCTTTTTACTTTTGTATTTTTCCAGGTGTTGTTTTCAAATAGATAATATTCATAGAACTTTTTATATGTATTAAAAAACTTGATTTATAGAACAGAAATGTCTTATTTACTTACTCACAATTTCACAACAGTCTGTAATTTTATTTGTTTTGGTGTTTTTTTCTCTTCTTAATGGATTAGATTGCTGCTCCAGAAATAGCCATGATAAAAGTAGCTGCTCCAAATATGGCCCAGAGAGTTATAGACAGAGCCATACAGGTTACATTGTGGTTTTTTTTTGTTGTTTTTTTAAATTTTAAATAAGTTTAATATATAAAAAAAATTGTAACAATATTTTTCTTATTAAGTAATAGCAAATATTCAGATACAATTAGCATTGAACACGATCCTTTTTTGCAACATCTATATTATATATATATATATATATATATATGCTTTTAAGTGTAGTTAGAATTTAAATACATATAGTAATTATAAATCCACAATAACTTTAGAATTTAAATACATATAGTAATTATAAATCCACAATAACTGTCTCAAAATTGAAATCATAATATATCCTAAATACAATTTAAAAATTAATTTTAAAAAAGTAATAAAAGATTTTGGTATTGTTACAGCATGGCATTCACCTAATTATAGAAAAGAAAGGTGACAGTTTAATTATACATTTTTTTTTTTGGTTCTGATATTAAGGCTCATGGAGGTGCTGGCTTGAGTGATGATTTTCCTTTGGCTTCAATGTTTGCCTGGGCTCGAGTGCTCAGACTGGCAGACGGTCCTGATGAGGTTCACAAACGTACCATAGCAAGAATGGAATATGCCAAATCAACAATGTCAAAGCTTTAATTGTGTGCAGTGTTATTCTTGGCAGCTCATATTTAAAATTAATTGCATTCAAAAACTCTTTAACCAGTATTGCCTTAAAGTAAATGGACATAATCTAGACTTGACTTTAAAAGAAAATTATTAATTTTCAAGGATTTATATATATATATATATATATATATAAACACATATGTATTTACAGGCATTGTTGAATTTCCCAGATAAATAATCTGCAGATTTTATCAAAATGGAAATTAAAATTAAAACAATTGAAACTTTAACAAAATCATTTAGCAAATTATAGTGACAGTTTATGCAGTAATCATTCCTTGCTTCACACATATAGCAGTTTATCAATCATCATAATAATCAGAAATGTTTATGATCATGGCATTTACCGACTCTATTTAATATAAATTGCAACCAAAGATCACTTCTTCATTTTCCTTGTAGCTTATATTTCTAATCCAGTGATGAAAATATTACAGTGAGAACATCCAACAGTGATAATCATTATTCCTAACACTGTGGTATATACATCATACCAATCATTAATGCCTATCGGTGGTACATAAAATAACATGGATCATGTCCTTGGAATGTTTGGTTTATGTTTTGTGTCAGATCCATTAATTAATATTTGGTGCATGATTAGATTTCTGCTTGCCGTTTGGGAATTTGTATTTTATTCATCACAATATATACATGCAAACATACATAAATATGTAAATTATTGATACATAACTGGATGATTGAACAGAATTATATTATCTAAATATTTCTTTGCATTTGAATAAATCACTGTTTTAATTGACAAATCTGTGATAATGTTTTCTACCATTTATTGCTTTAAATTTGTTTACTGAAAAGTGATCTTAATTATTAGTGGAAAAGTTTTATATAATTTTACATGATGTTTATAAATTTAATTATATTCTTATTTCTAAATATATTTTGTACATTCAAAGTGATTGTTACTAACTGATCATTTCTAGTACCAGTAATGAAATAACAAATGTATGAGGATGCATTAAAGGTGATCATTTTCCGTTTTTATTCATATATTGTTATGTTATTTTGTACATAAAAATGTATATATAAAAAAAAAAAAAAAAATAATAACAATAATAATTAACAAAAATAATAAAATAAATTGAGTAAGGTAAATTTACACTTAACACCAATGTTAATCTTTAGCAATTAAATTTCCATTATAATACGTATACTCTATTATTAACATATATATATATATATATATATATATATATATATGAAATAACTGAACTACGCAGATATATGTAAATGACGTTTTTTTAAAATGATTTTATCTACTTAAAACTTTTTTTTTTTTTTTTTTTTTTTCAGTGAAATTTAAAATTTAAAAAAGATATACTGTATCAGTTAATGTGCGCATTTAGTATATCTAAATCATGTATTTACATTTCCATGGATATGGGTATCTGTTTGGATGTATTACTATTACCCAAAACACTTTTTGGCCTTCGGATCATCACGTAGGTTATTTCATAGGACGAAAAATACGATACCCTTAATAACCCTTGAAAAAGCCAGCAAACTATAAACGACTGGTTAGTGATTCAAAATGCAAATAAAATTGTATCTGGCTACGTAATCTGGTATGACTGGACATGAACCAAAAAGAATAACACCATGGATCACAACTTCAACTTAAGCCGAGGCGTGCAATTTTTGGCACGTACACACAAACACAGTGATAAACATGACCTTGATTGACCTGAGATTTCTGCGCTTTGTTAATTCGTTACTTTAGGACAAATAATTGTATTAATTTACTAACTTTATTAATAACAATGCTACTGAAATGTTTACCTGTAATGAATGATTGTGCATTTTTGAACGATTATGACATGTAAGGTACTTACATGGCAACGTACTGCACGTTCGTTTGTGAAAGACGATTTCTAACCAACACTTTATTTTCTTTTTAATTGATTTCACTGACTTTAAAATAATAATAATAATAATAATAATAATAATAATAATAATTATTATTATTATTATTATTATTATTATTCATTAAATACATTAAACGTTAGAATTAAAGAATTAAACAAACTAAAGAATTAAGCTAAATGTTACAAATAAAAATTACATTATATTATTTAATAATAATAATAATAATAATAATAATAAATGTAGGTTAACTTTTATTCAAGATTTTTATTATTATTATTATTATTTATTTTTTTTTTGAAAGCGTCGATATTTAAATGGTTTATTGAACCAAATAATTAATAGAAACACTTGACATACTTGTCCTCTTCATGGTAAATAAAAAAAAAAAAAAAAAAAAAAAAAAAAAAATGGAGACGAATACAAAATAAACAGACAAGTGTTTCGTTACAGTACAGTGACCTGCTGTAATAAAATATATTAGTGGGGATGCGTCAAAACGCCGTACTTTAATACAGACATAAATGTCAACGCAACTTAGCACTGCAGACTTCAGGGTTTCACGGTCAGTGGACATAAAAAACGAACAAAACAACGTGTATTACTGACTGGGTAATACGAGGCACTTGTTGAGTACTAACAAGTAGATGTATACCCTTGTTATTTTGTAACAGGATGAAACAAAAAAAAAAAAAAAAAAAATAAATAAATAAATAAATAAACATACAAACAAACAAACAAAATAAAATAAAATAAAAAATAAAAAATAAAATAAAACAAAGAAATAACCTGAATTAAGCTAAAATACAATTTTTTAATATCTATTACATGCATGTAATGACAATAATAATAATAATTTTAAAAAATTGAAAGCTAAAAACAAATTGATCAATCAAAGTCTAGAGAAGAAGTAAGACAGTTTATTGACTGAAACCAAAATTTTGTTTGAAACAACAATTCTTTTTATTATTATTATTATACATCCCTCACTAGCATTTCTAGAAGGTTCTAGAATGTGTGTGCGTGTTTTACACATACACACGTATTTAAAGATTATTTTAATATTATCAGTCTCACTAATCTGCTTACATCGACAAGGTTTATCATGAAACAAGCGTGTTAATGACCTTGAACTGTGATCATCTCACCTGAAATTGGTTACAATGTTTCAAGAGGATAAGATTAAAAAAATAAAAAGATTACCTTTCCCCACCCCCATCCTCATCAGCTGATTCAAGTACGTGTTCACAAAGCATATACCTTCGTAATATCAGTAACCTTACTACTGATCTGAATATATGATAAATCAGTATCATAATCCAGAAGTCGGTAAAAAGATTAAGGAAATGATAGGGTATATTGCTCATTAAAAAATTGTGATTAAAACGTTCTACGACCGTGCATGCGTGTGTTTTGTGTGTTTTTACATGTGTGAATTATTTATTGTTGTATATCGATATGTGTTTGAAAATGTTTGTGAATAAACCATCAATTTATATTAAATATATTTATGTTTTTGATTAGTATAAAGGCGCGTATTATTCTTTGATGTTCAGATACGTGAGTTATCCTATAGGCCTAGACAGGCAAAATTTCGTGTATTATATTTGATTATTAGATATAATTTTATGAAGCTAAATGGAATCAAACTGAACAAAAAAAAGAAAGAGAAAAAAAAAAAAAAAGAAAAAAAAGAAAAAGAGATCAATATTCTTCAACCCCCACAAGCATTTCTAGAATACTCTAGAATGTTTTTGAACACTACGAACAATTTGTTCGACAACTATTAAACATTAATATTTCGAGCTTTAATTTAAAAAAAAAAAAAAAAATAAATAAAATTAAAAAGTCTCTGCCATTTCAGTTTTTGCTTGCATAAATATACCGAAAACGTTATCATTCGGTTTCGTGATACAATATCAAATTATTTTATGTGAATGTAAATGTGATTCAGTTATTAGTTATCAATACACCACGAACAATATTATTTGTAATATTTGTTCATAATAATAATATTCAGAATTAGAGTTAGTACTTTTATGAGTTAGTGTTATGAGTCTTGAAATGTTTTTAGTGAACTTACATAATCTAAATAAATAAAACCAAAAAAAAATAGAAACATTCAAGAAAGAGAGAAGTAAACAACTACATGTATACATGAAACTGTACATGACTCAACGTGGATTTGGAGAAGAAAACAGTTTTTTGTTTTCTACATACTACTATTTTGTGTGGAAGATAGAATTTCACCAGCACTTCCTTCGTGATATCATTGTTCGCTAACCCATGGCTGTAATATTTCATTTTACAAAAACAAAAAAAAACCGTCAACCGATACGAAACTGTGGTGCAAAATAACATGTAAACTCATACCATTTAGATACACATATAGAAAAAATAGATACATCAGTGAGTGAGAGAGAGAGAGAGAGAGAGCGTGTGTGTGTGTGCAATCGATACTTCGTGAAAAGTAACTCATAAAAAAGGTTTTTTTTATATATATAAACATTGCCACTGACTTATCTCGGTCTGTGATAAACTACTTTGTAGGAACAGAAAATAACAGGATTGTTTGTCCCGTCTTGGGCCAGCGTTCAGAAATTTAACTGAGATCAAATAAATGGGAGAGAGAGAGAGAGAGAGAGAGAGAGAGAGAGAGAGAGAGAGAGAGAGAGAGAGAGAGAGAGAGAGAGAGAGAGAGAGTATGAATAATAATACAAATAAGAAGAGCACTTAGAGAGTTAAATAGAAAAATCTATCTCTACAAAGTTTTCGTGAGTCTATTGTGCAGCATAGCATCACTGATGTGAAACATAAAAAACGGATCGTGATGTTAAAGTTCAGTGTACTATAAAATACTATTATTGTCAGTCACAATTCACTGACAGAGTACACAACAGTCTATAGTTTGTTCTACAAGTTTACAGTCTGATGCAATACTTTATTTCCACAAATCATTTAGAAAGTGGACTTTTACTGAAACCATATATATATATATATCTGAAAAGATGAAGAAAAACGAAATACAAGAAAAAAATATTTAAATTGTCATTTTGAATATCTTACATGCAAACATTTGGTTCAGAAATAAACAGAGAACAAGTAAGTAAAAATAATTGAAGATTCTTGTTCGCAGCTATATTATTTTATTACAGTACTTTGTTATTAGGAAAGGCTGGTCGCTAGTAATTATAAAAAGAAAACTTGTACATGGATACAAAATGTATATCGATCATTTATTTATATTATCATGGATTTAATTTCATTTAAATTTAGCAAATATTAATTTCCAACTTGGATGAGTGTAATATATGTCTAGAATAACTGGTTACTGTCTTAAAATATCAGCTTTATCCTGCGAGGGTTAGAATTCTTATTGCAGCGAGGCTCTGACGAATTCCTTTCGCTATTCGAGCTAAGCATGATACAGCATATATCTTAAGACAGTAACCAGTTATTTAAATAATAAAAAAATGTTACTTTTCTCAACTAAGAGCTCTCTGGAGTACTATATTCACCTGTATCGATTTATTGTCGCCTACAAAATATATACATCAAAGCAAATAACAATAATTTAAAAAAAAAATGAAATAGAAAATAAATAAAAAGTAAAATATTCTTTAACAACTAAACCAGCAATTAAACACTAAAGAAGTGACTTTGAAAAAACATATATAAATAATAAATAATTAATAAAAGTCTAAATTTGTCTAGTCATTGTATTTTGTCACTATTTATAGTGTTTGCTGGATAAAAAGATATTATTACTGACTGTATGCCACTGTTATTTCTCTTTGTTTATTTATATAATATTACGTACATGTGTACTATGATGAAATATTTATATAGCATGACAACATAAACATATGGATAAAGATGTGTGTCCTAGTTATTCATTTTTTTTCTTCTTCATTTTTATTTTTTTAAATTTGTTTTTACATGATTGGTTTTCTTAACTTTATTTATTTATTTATTTAGTTGTTTTGTTTTGTTTATAATTTGTTTAGGCCATAAACCGTTTAACTGTGTTATTTTATTATTTATTTTATTTCCTTCCATTTGTCTCTGAGCACTCGTATGATTCAGTTGTTTTAAAACTAGGAGTACTTTGTGAATCGTAGCATATGAAAAAACGCAGAATAAAAAGAAATTTAAAACAAAATAGTAACCAGTGATAACCTATGGAATATCAGATATAGCATATCTTTATCAACAATAACAACAACAATAATAAATTTAAAAAATGTAATGATGATTAATCTGTATTCATTATACCGTATAATTATTTTATTAAACATACCACTTATTTTATTCGTCACCTTGATATATATTATTTCAAAGGTCTAACGTCATAGTCCAAACAAGTAAATAAATAAATAAATAAAAAGTCAAGAAATACATGGTTTCGAATCGAGGGCACGTGAACTTTAACATAGCTTAGTCTTGCTGGAACCTTAAGTTTTTGTAATAATCATAAATCCCAAACCAAAAGCTACATTTTATCATAATGCTCATGTTAAGATCCAGACGTTCTGTCTCGTATTATTTTTGCTGTTGTCTGCAATTCGTATACATAGATAGCATTCTGGTTTTATCTTCTTACGATGCAGAATTATGTGAGACACGTTAAGGCCATAACATCGTCTGCTATGTGTGTGTATGGTTAAAAAAACAAAAAACAAACAAACAAACAAACAAATGAACAAATGAACAAAAGGAAAACAAGATAAAAAAAAAAGTGTATGGTTAAAACAAACAAACAAACAAACAACAAACAAACAAATGAACAAATGAACAAAAGGAAAACAAGATAAAAAAAAAGTAAATAAATAAATAAAAATAATAAAAAAGACTCGAAACCTAGTCTAAGAATGGAAGATTTATCATTTTCAGTTTATTATCGTTATGAATGAAATCAGCGTTCTAGATTTATGTTTCTGTTTTTATGTAATAACGTGAAATACTGTTTTTTTATGCCATCAGTATATTACATTAAGTGTTTGAAGTAACTGTCTTGATTAATAAGTAAATTCACTAAAAAAATACCTTGAAATGTATCATTTTCTTGCTTTCAAAGAGAGAGAGAGAGAGAGAGAGAGAGAGAGAGAGAGAGAGAGAGAGAGAGAGAGAGAGAGAGAGAGAGAGAGAGAGATATTTAACGAAGTATGGATGGTAACGGATTTTAAACTGATTTCAAATTCTGTCCGTTTTTGTTCCTTTTTTTTTTGTTTTTAATGTTATTTTTTTTCTCATGAAAAATGATTGGAAGATCGTATTACGTACCACTAAACATTAACATATGTGTACATACCAGATGTTAAACCTGATCCTAAAACCGTTATTGATCAAACTATGTTGTTAGCGACAGCAAGCCAACTGACCTTATTCTTTTTTTCTATTGAACTTTTTTTCTCTTAAATGGAACATGTCTAGTACAGTGTTGTGAAAACATATGGCGACACGTAGGAGCTATTTTGAAAAAAAAAAAATGTTAAGAATACTTGTAACTAAGTGTAAATAAACAAAACCTTAATACTCCACCTTCAGGGACCTAGAGTCTAGATCCTTTTGGATGACGTGGAGTGTAATTACAGAACTTCATATGAAATACATAAATTTTAATATGTATAAATAGAAGCAGTTATATTTATATACTTGCTTAGAAATCCACGTATATATAAAATAATACATACATACATAGACACATACATACATACATACACACACACATATATATGCCTATACACAAATATGCATGCTGTGAACATAGAGGCTCGTATAAAAGTGCATCACTCATTCAGATAAAAATATACTTATGCAAGTCAAACTTTTGTTTCCCTAACATCACTGCAAACAGTTCATGTGCCAGACATATTATGCAGGGTTAGAAATGTCAAAGTTCTAGGCCACCTGAAAGAGCATAATGACCGATATTTCGCTAATTTGTTGGCCCTAAGCCAAAAGAGGCTTAACCAACAGGAATAGTATTAACATCTCTCGGCCTAATATGACCTCAAATGAAAGCTGCTCAACGTTTCAAAACAATATCATGACATTTTTTTGTTTTCATAAAAAGAAGCAAATCCATACCGACCTACTTTTTCCTCTGACTGGAACGTTTTCATTCACAGTAAACTAATTTCATGTTGAAAGTGTAATCAGTCATATAAATTCCCACGGATAACTATCTTGTTTATTTTTTATTAGGCCCAGGTTATTTATAAAATTCAAAATAATGATAAAGGAAAAAAACATATAATTTACTTTTGAAATTTAAAATAATAATAATAATAATAATAATAATAATAATAATAATAATAATAAATAAATAAATAAATAAATAAATCAGTCAATCAAAAATAAAATAAAATAATATATATATATTCGTATGTATGTATAATTATATGTATGCTCATAGAGGTGTAATATAGTTATCGTGCACCGAATGTATGTTTTTCTAAAAAACAAGAACAACTGTACGTATATTTATTTACATTACATAATTACGAAATATCTCACTGATTTACACACATACATAAATACATTCATACATACAAACAAACATACATACATGCATACATACATACATACATACATACATACATACGTACGTACATATAATTATGAAATACAAATTAAGTGTTAGTGTCAGAGGACATGTTAATAATAACAAATGCTGTTTTAATTCAGTGGAATAGTTCATTAGTTAGAAAAGTTACAATAATTTCTAGAAATAGTGCATAACTGCGTAAATAACAAACTGCTGATATTTAATAATTATTTCTATTGTGTGAACTGATTTAGTTGAGTGACTCCTGTACTAGTAAACATTGATAATACGATACCAGGTCGTTATAATAGTACTGAAATGATTGGCTAGCTACGGGAGGCGTGACCCAGAGCTTGATATTTCATTGGCTAATATCTTAATGTACAAGCCAACGAAAATACCTGTTATGTTGTAATTTATTCTAACATTGGCATCCACGCATTTGGGTGATAATGGTGAGTAGTACGAGGGTGCGCGAAAACAATCTTTGCGAACAAAATTGCCAATGGACTTTTATATTACATTAAATGTCACCTTTTTATTTTTCAGACTACATATACAGACAAGGGGCCCAAGGTAAGAATTTTGTTAATAATGCCTGTTAAAGTGAAAAAAAGTCGAAAACATGAATCGCGTCCGAATGACCTTGAGATATATACCACGTGTTGTTGATGGTTGTTTGTTGACGTTTTTCAGCCAGAATCCGGAAAATTCGTCTGCTTCGCTCATGTGACATTTAGAGTCGGCAATGCAAAACAGGTTAGTAAATAATTAAAATGCTATGGTACCATTTCTGAAATACTTAATAATTAAAGAATTCGTTTCATAAATAAAAATAAAAACATTAAAATTTAAAAAATTTAGCATATTCAATATTCACGTTAATTGTATTATTATTGGTGGAGCGTAAATTAAAATCGTTTGTCCCGCTTTTCTTTTTAAGTGTTATAGCTAGCTTTTCAAGTATTTTATGATGTTCATTTATTATTATTATTTTTTTTGGAAATAATAATTTAAAGCTTATTTTTCTTTAATTCTGTCATATTTACTTTTATTTAATATATAACTGCACTGAATTAAATTCATTTAAAAAAAAAAAAAAAAAAAAAAAAAGTTATATAAATTATTTTAAAAACCAATAACATATGTATATATCAAATTTAATTTTACAAAAAACAACAACAATAATATATTCAATTAGTTGGTGATGTAATCAAATTCTGTAACTTAGTCTTAATAACTAAAAACTTTTAATATTGATTAATAGCTCAGTATAAACTGCATTTGCCAAAGATGTCGTCAGACATGCACATCTGTTACCAGTTCCCAGTATTACAGTATAGCAACTGAGCTCCAATGTTGTCTGCTTGAAGCTGTAGACTTAGTCATCAATAATAATCAATTTTTCATTTGTACTTCATGTTTACACCCAGATGTTGTTTAAAGTTTATTTTACAGACGTCAGTATGCTCTTTATTATCAGCTTAGAATATTTTCCTGTTGTTTTATATAAAATTCCTAAGGTAGAAAACAAAAACAAAAAATAAAAAATAATACTGAAATAGTTTTTAATCTAGTTGAAATGAAAATAAAAATATTCACTCCATCTTAAGCTGTATTATTTTTGTTTTAGTTATTTCATTATGATTTATTGTTTATAAAAAAACTCAAAAACCACAGAATGCTACACCTAAGTTTAGTAATGTTATTCTCTGTACTGCTTTAGATAATTGGCAAATGCCTTTTCTTGGCTTCGTTGACTATGATTATGATATAATAGCTATTTTTTATACATATACATGTGTGTGTGTGTGTGTAAATATGTAAGTGTATATGTATATATATAAATGTGCATGTGTATATGTGTGTGTGAGTGTAAAACACAAATAGCCTTAATGCAGAGCATGTATTTTCATCTGTTTGTTTTGGTTTTTTTTCTTATAACTGTTCTTTGCTTATAGTAAAGTATTTCAGAAAAATCCCAATCTTTATAAGAAGTAAGGAGATAATGTGTTCTGTCTGTTAACGATTTATTGATTAACTGACAATTTGGTGACTTTACAAATCATTTACTCAGTCTGATAAGTCAAGTTTACCTGTTACAAGCTTAATAATAATAATGCTATAATAATAATAATAATACTCTGATCCTTTATTGTTAGCTAAGTATAATATCTAGTAAACTAAATTAATCAGATGAAAATGTTAAGTCTTTGTTATTTTTTTAATTTTATTTAGATGTATGCTGTAGTTTTAATTTCAAAGCTGTTTCAGTGGGCCTTTGTGTATTTATTACTTTAGAAAAATAACACATTACATGGTATGGAGATAAGAAAACAATTCAGTAATTTTATTTAAATTTTTTTTTTTTTTGACACCTGTTAGGTAATTTAATATTCATTTATCACAGCACATCTGACACGAGGCTAATTTATATTTATCAGTTTTAGTACTGAAGCAGCTGCTTGCATAATCTAATATGATAATAGTTTTGTGTATTGTATATCCTGCTGAACATTGTGATATCTGTTTGTTTTCTTTATGTGAACAATTTCATAGTTAATAAAGCAGCACCACTTGTTTATTGTATCATACTCATGATTTGATAATATCACTTAATTATGATAATGTTACTATTGTTTTAATAAACTGTTTGATAAATATTGCTATATGAAAATAAAAATAAATCAAAATCTGAAGTATAATAAAGATATATTATTGATAGAAATGATAATATTTATATTTTCATTTATCCAGAAATTCAAACAGTTAGCAGATAGGTGTCAAAATAGATTTATAAAATTTTAAACATTTCAAAATTGATAACAATAAACAAATAAGGGATTGTATGTATGTTTGTTTAAAGATAAAGATCATGTGTGTGTTTTTTTCTTTTGACTAGTTTTGTATTTAACACACACACACACACAAACACAGAGAAACAAACACACACACACACACACACACACACACATATATATTTAGTAATTGAAATTGTTAAAGACATGATAACATTTGAAACAGTTTGTATATAGGTGTCATTTATATTGTAATAATTGAAAAAGAAAATTAGAAATAAAAATGGCACAATATATTGTTTCAGAAACTGTGATTACAGAAACATAAATCCACTAAAATTATAATAAATTAAATATATTTTGTTTAAAAGTTTAAAACACCCCAAAACAGTTTTAACCAAAATGCAGTAAAAATAAATAAATAAATAAATAAATAAATAAATAAATAAATA
The DNA here is from genome assembly GCA_012295275.1 of Chrysomallon squamiferum. Taxonomy (NCBI): domain Eukaryota; kingdom Metazoa; phylum Mollusca; class Gastropoda; order Neomphalida; family Peltospiridae; genus Chrysomallon; species Chrysomallon squamiferum. Next base: position 22,142,554 of record CM022671.1, read on the forward strand.
AATAAATAAATAGAATAAATAAGATACACACACTAATTAAAAAAGACTGACATTACATTAAGAAGGACAATATCTCATTACTTCAAGACAATAATTTATATCTTAGTGCAGTTTCAAGTACTATTGTTTTGCTGTGACCCTTTTATTAAATTGTTGTAAGTTTGATAACATAACAATTGACATGTATTTACAGTCAGAAATATTTTTTTGTTTGCTGTCTTTGTTATCAGATATATTCAGTACTTACATTTTTTATGTAAAAAGTAAAATAATATTGGTGATAAAAAGGATTCTAAGCAATAAAAAATGGAATAATCCTATTTTATAAATAGAATGACAATTTCAAACCTGTTTGTCAAGAGTTATGGCCTTTTGGTTTGTTCATAAATTATGTTGCAGATGACAACTGCTGCAATAAATGAAAGAATTTTCAGTGGTTTATAGCTGTTAAAAAAATACTTGATTTAATTTTGTCACTTTTATTGTAATAATAATACAATACAAACCAGCTGCTGTAATACCATACCATGTTTTTTCTGATAAGCTTTATGAAGTTTTTTTTTGTTTTTTAGATGGACCTTCTTAAGGAAACAAATTCAAATTTAAAAAAAAAAAACATATGCACTCCTCCAAATCCCCCCAAACAGCAACATAAGAAAAAAAAAAACAACCCCCTCCCAACAACAAAACAAATAATAATGGTAATAATGTGTTGTTAAATGAATGGTTAAAAAGAAAAGATGGTTGAGGTTTTGCTTTGATTTTATCCCAGTATTTATTAATTATTTGTTTGATTGCTCAAATATTGCAAAAGTTTGGTATGATAGCCTGCAAGAGCACCCTCCTAACATCATATGAGTTAGTTACTGCACTGTAAATAATTAGATTTACAATAGACATTTATTTAGTTTTAATTTATCCTAAATGTTGTCTTGAAATGTTGGTTTAATATTTGATTTGATTTTCAGGCAGCTTCGTATTACTGTTCCCGTTTCGGCTTTGAGCCATATATGTACAAGGGCTTGGAAACTGGCAGTAGACAGATAGCAGCCCATGTTGTCAAACAGAATAAGGTAACAGACACACTTTACACAGACATCCATACACCTACCCACACACATATTATCAAACTGAAAAAAGTAATAACTGCATGTACCCATGCATGGGTACAATCGAGACAAGACACAGCAATCCCATTGATAAAACTAAGTGAGACAATTTATACAACATTGCACACACACACACACACACACACAAACACTATGTACGTACATAGACATACTTTACATGTTTTATATACAGATACACATCTATAAGTACAGAAATATATTCATATTTTGTTTGTTATTATCATACTTTGTTATTAATAAATACTGGTCTATTGATACAAATAATAAAGCATGTAATTAAAATAATTATATTTGTTCTTTAGTCATGCTGTCATATGAATCCTTAATGAAATATTTTTTGAGAAAATGCATTTTGAATTACAGTTACAGCAATAATTTTATTTTTAACCACAGGTTTAGTAATATTACACCAGTAATTATTAATTAATTTTTTTAATTGTCTTTTCTTTTTGTTGTTTTATTTCAGATCCATTTTGTATTTGAGTCTATGCTAGAACCATATGTACCCAAGGGTAAGATTTAATGACAAAACCCCCCAAAAACTGTATGTAGCAAGAACAATAATTATTATTAAATGTAGTGAAATCATGACACATTTAAAGATAATGTATATATTAATAAGAAAATAGCATATACAATAGTTTATTTTTGTTGCTATCATTTATTAAATACATAAAAATCTTGATACTTAAAAGGTAAAACATACTGTTAAACAAAAACTAAATACACATATTTACATTTGAGTGCTTTGACTACCTAATTATTTAATAAATAAATTAGTAAATACATTGTTTATCATTTTATTAGTTTTGTTGATTTTATTTATTTTAACTTTATTCAGAATTTGGTGATGATTTGCTGAAACATGGAGATGGTGTCAAAGATGTTGCCTTTGAAGTTGATGACTTGGATGCCATTTATGAGGTTCTTATACAAAATTATATTATACACTTGCTGATCAGTGGCCTTCTAGACTTTTGACATGATAATGCAATGAAAGAAACAGTTATTGGCAATAGTATTCAATTTCCACGACACCTAGGTATCTACTTAGTATCAAAAATTATAAGGTGTCTCCATAATTGTTATTTCTCAGTATTAGCTGTTTGTATTTTTGATTGCAAATTCAGAATCCTTTTATTATTTTACTCAAGAACTTGAAATTATACCACATTCATATGAAATTCTGTAAAGGTTTCAGTCTGAAGTTTTATATATATATGTATTTTTTTTTAGAGAGCTGTTTCTCGAGGTGCTGTGTCAGTGCACGAACCCTGGGAAGAGAGTGATGAACATGGAACAGTTCGAATGGCTACTGTTCAGACCTACGGTGACACGACTCACACATTTGTTGACAAATCTAAGTACAAAGGTCCTTTCCTGCCAGGTTACAGATTACAGAACATCAAAGATCCCCTCCTGACCAATCTGTAAGATTATTATTATTATTATTATTATTATTATTATTATTATTTTTAAATATTTTATTATATAATCTCTTTAGAGCACTGGTTTTTAACACTTAATATTTCAGAGCCCAGTTTTAAATAATTTGTAAGAATGGAGTCCCTATGTTAAATTTTATATTGTGATAGATGTAGTCCAGTTATAACCATTATTCCAGTGGTTCTAAACCTTTTATTTTTCAGTACATCATTTGCAATGTTTTTTAAAATTGAAGCTTGTAGGTTGAATTTTATACTATGATAGATGTTCATTGAATTATACAGTGTAGCATTTATAGCAGTGGTTCTAAATTTTTTATTTTTCAGTCACCATTTCAAATAATGTTTAAGACTGGAGCTACTGTATTATGATAAAAGTACAGTGAATTATGTAGTACAGTTATAATGTTTATTATGAATATATTGATTTTGCTACTGCCTTGTGTTGCCACCTACATAGAATCATTGGTCTGAAGAATGTTTATCTTTTGTGCTTTAGAATGAAACCTGAAAACTGCCATAAATAATGAATCATTACTCCTTAGTGGATCAAGGAAAAATAAAATAGGAAAAAAGCCCCCAAAAAGAAGAGAAAATGAAATAAAATGAAAAAAAAAGATTAAAAATACCACTTCACAAATATATTAAAGTTTTTAAGTTACAAAATTTCTTATATATATAGATACAAATACAGACACAGATACAGATACATTTATATTTATATTTATATTTATATTTATATTTATATTTATATTTATATTTATTTATAGTTATAGTTATAGTTATAGTAATATTTATATTTATATTTATATTTATATAGATACAGATATATCTTATATAGACAGACAGACAGATAGATAGAGAGACATACATATATAAATAAGTATATATATTTTTCAGTCCCGCTACCAATCTGCTCTATGTGGACCACATTGTTGGTAACCAGCCTGACAAAACCATGAACAGTGTTGTGGAATGGTTTGTATCAACAGAAAATCTTTATAATGTATCAATGTTTCTGAAATGCTGTGGTACGTTTGGTCTTGTTTGTTGGAGTGGATCACAGTGGGCTTATTTTCAGACTGTAATCACACCTGCTATTTATATTTGTTTTTAAGTGTCTGAAATGAACAGTTTAAAATGAATATGATTTAAAAAAATGCTAAAACCTTGTTCACTTGTGGGACTGTTTAAGCATCATAATTGCTGTTTATATTTCAACTTCAGTTTTCATTCAGTTTAGTGAAAACTTATTATATAACTGGTTTATCTTTAGAAAGGCAGCTACAAAACAAATACCTTCTTAAAATCAGTAGCTGTAAGATTTTAAAAGATTACAGTGCCTTTTCTCTCATTATAGAAAAAACAATGAATCAAAAATGTATTGTCATTAACCCTTTGAACACTGAACTACCACATAAACAAGCACCCCATATTCTCAGCCTTATAGTACAAAATGGTCAAAATTTGCAATATCTCTCTTCATTCTCTACAAGCTGACAAGCTGAATATCTAACGAGCATGGCATTATTAATAAAAACAATGCATTAATAGCATATAATGGTAAAAAATTTAGTTGCGCAGATGTAAATATACATATATTTTTTTTTTTTCGGTTTTGGTTAAAATTCTAATGACTTGGGTTCAGAGGTTAAAGAAAAGTTTATTCTGACAGGTACGAGAAAACTCTGATGTTTCATCGGTTCTGGTCGGTGGATGACACTCAGATGCACACAGAGTACTCTGCCCTTCGATCCATTGTAGTGGCCAACTACGAAGAAACCATCAAAATGCCGATAAATGAACCAGCTCTCGGAAAAAGAAAGAGCCAGATTCAGGTTTACAGAAAAATATTTTATGCTGATCTATCAGATTAAATTAGAAAATAGAAAAAATGATTCATGCATTAGAAAAAAAATAGAAAAAAAAAGTTAATTATTTTGCAAAATTAAAGAGCAACATAAATATGATTACAAATATATATATTTACATTATGATGATAAAGGTACTGAAGACAGTCAGTAATGTACAATACAAATATTTTTTTTCTCATTATTATTATTTTTTTATAATCTGTATCAAAATTACATCACAACTGAAACTTTTTTCTTTTGTTTGTTTTAATTATTGTAATGTAAATTTCGATTATTAGTAATTTTTTAAACTATTTTTATTAACAGGAATATGTTGAATATTATGGAGGTCCTGGTGTACAGCATGTTGCTTTGAGAACACACGACATCATTGAATCAGTAAGCTCTCTCATTTAAATTATTCTCTGTTATATAGATACAAATTATCTCTCATCTGTTCAGCTTTAATCATTTTTACATGTGAAATATAAATACTTTAGATAGAAATAGACAATGATCTTTGTTATTTTGACATTACATAAATCAGAAGATATTGATATTTCACAAATTATAAATGTCTGATGTTTAGTGGTTTTATTAAGAAAATATTTTAACTTGTTTTTGAAGTGGTTTCATTAAAGCAATGAAAAACTTATTAATGTTAACAATTATTGGAAAGAAGAAAACAATAACCAAAAAAAGACAAAACAACAAGAAATATGCTTAAGACAGGCTGCAGTGAAACAGGAAATATTTTTTACGTCACAAAGAAGACTTTCTGCAAATCAGAAACATGATGCAACAAACTCTAAATATCACCAGAGCTTGACTTAGACAAGTTAGATTAATATTTCCCAGTTTACAAAAACACTGTGATGGCTTTCATTACTGACATATTTAATTTTCTGCAGGTCACCAGTCTTCGAGAACGGGGAATGGTCTTCCTTGATATACCAGGCAAATATTACGATAATTTGCGGAATCAACTTTCAACAGCCAAAATCAAGGTTGAAGAAGATCTCGATGTTGTAAGTATTGATTTTTCTTCTTTTTTGTAGTAAAAACTTGTTGAATTCGTGTAATAAATATGAACTAATAAATAGATAACTTTGACTGTTTGCTAATGTGCATACGTTTTACATCATTATTGATTACAGTAGGTGAAATCACCAAGAAACCGTTTGTGATTTTTACTGAAAATAACAAAAAGTTTGTTAAAGTTTAAAAAAAGTATTATATTTTTATTTAGTTTACAGTATTATTGGTTACATATTAAAATGATGATTTATTGTGATAACATCCACAAACAACCTGCAGAATGTCTTGATTTTAATAAGTTGTTTCTTAACTCACATTTTTTATGGACAGACAATAAATGATTAAATAGATATTGTTCATAGATATACTAAATACAAACTTTAAAATTATCCATTAAAATGATGGTGCTGTTCCTTCAAGCTGAAACTACTGATGAAAAACATTTTCATAACCCAGCTATTTTTCACTGAAAAAACCTACAAAAAAACAAACAAATAAATGAAAATGAAAATTTTAATAGTATTTTAAGTTATTTTATTATTTCCAACTAATGATATTAGCAAACAGAGGGAAATACAATTTTTGGATGGCACAGAATCTGTCATTCATAATCTAGGGTGAGATATCATATCTCCAAAAATTAAAATAACACTTTCAGTACTCTCAAGATTATAAAATATAATTCTCACTACTGCCAAGCTTATTGCACAAGCTTCAGTACTCAGAAGGTTAAAATAACTTTCATTATTTTGAAATTTAAAATAAATATTTCAGTACTTCTGGGATTAAAATAACATTTTCAATACACTGAAGGTTAAAATTGACATTTTCAGTTCTCCTAAGATTAAAATAACACATTCAGTACTGTTAAAATTAAAATACATACTTTCAGTACTCTGAAGGTTAAAATAACAATTTCAGTATTCACAAAGTTAAAATAACTGTCAGTACTTTGAAGATTAAAATAACACTTTCAGTAGTTTGATGGTTAAAATAAAACACTTTCATTTCTCCAAGGACTTAAATATCGTTAATATTATATATTCAGTACTATGAAGATTAAAATAACACAAAACACTTTTATTATTCCAAAATAATACTTTCAGCACTCTGAAGGCTAAAATAACATTTTCAGTATCCCAAGCTTAAAATTACACTTTCACTACTCTGAATATATTTTTTTTCAGCTTCAGAAGTTGCGTATTTTGATTGACTATGATGACAATGGATATCTGCTGCAGATATTCACAAAGCCTGTTCAGGATCGACCAACTCTGTTCTTTGAGATTATTCAGAGGCACAATTTCCATGTAAATTTTTAAAACAATTTTTAATTTTTTAACAAAATTATGTACATTAAATACCTTTTTGTGTCAATATTTAAGTAAACAGTAGAGAAACTGACTTATAAATTTGGTAAATGTTGTTTAATATACTGCCTTTTGTTAACTGTTCATTTAGGAGATCTGAAACAAACTGATGCAAATATGAAATGATGTTGCTGCATTGTGTGAATTATATAAAAAAAGATAAAAAAAAGAAAATATAGAATTAAAAAAAAGAAAAAATCATTGACCAAGGCAGCAAATTAAGTCACTTTTTTTCTGTTAAAATCAGTTATTAGTTTTATATTTTACAACTGAAATTGCATTATTAAATCATAAAAAAATGTTCTCTTTATTTAAAATCAGTAATGATAATAATACTTGGATGGTTTTAAATATCTAGAGAATTTTTGTTAAAATAAAAAATAAATTCTTTTTACCTGTTTTTTTTCTTTTTTCCCCAGGGTTTTGGAGCTGGAAACTTCAAATCACTGTTTCGAGCCATTGAAATGGAGCAGGCAGAAAGAGGAAATCTTTAAGAATGAAAAAAACAACAACAAAAATACCTGTGAAGTTTATAGAATTTGCAGCATTTTCATTCTTTAAAATAATAGTCACTTCTTTTAAAGCCATTATTAACATAGATAAAGACATTCTGTACCTAATGATTAATTAACTAGAACACAGAACTGAAATTGTTTTTACAGACAATCATGAATCAGAAAATATTTTTATTTTCAAATAATAATAATAATAAAAAAAATTATTTTGGAGGAACAGAATTACAGACAAAAAAATATTATCTTAGATAACTGACATTTTAAATGGTACAAAAATCATAGTAATTTTAATTGTTATATTACATGATATAGAATACAAACTAATAATTAAAAAATCATTAATAAATAAAACATCATTTTACAACATACCAAATCACCCATTTATAAAATAAATTAAACAGAATTAATGTCAGATAAAATATGATGGCTCTTTCTTTTATGCAAAATTCAGTTGTTACATTCCATTTCGTATGAAGAGGTACATTCAGCTTGTATCTGTGACTTAGTCTCATTTTCATTCAGTATTTGTTCAGGACGAAATGCGTGAAATGCAATCATTTATATGCAGCATGCTTTAAGCATACTGTGTTGTGTATACTGTTGAAAATAATAACATTATTATATAATATATTAGTCATGATTTGGGTTTTGGCAGCATATTTTATTCAGAATTGCATACATATATATATACATATATAAACGTAAGTATATATATATATTTATATATACATATATCGGCACAACTGGATTTAATTCATTAACATGGTTGTGGGGAATAAAATTTTAGTGAAGGTATTGGTAACTGTGTGCCGTAGAGATTACTTTATTACTGAAATTTTTTATTTGTTGACTATGTTTTTTAAATGATAAAAATGATTCTTTTTTTTTAATGTAAAAGTAAATCTTGATTTAAAAAATATCCTAACAGTATTATAAAATATCGGACAACATTAAAGAAAAATAATTATTAAAAAAAAAAAAAAAAGAAAATAAATAAAATGTAAACACATATATACTCTTACTGCATTCAGAAATTCAATTTATTTTGTTTTTTAAACTCCTTTGAAGTGCATAAGCTGATTCTCTTTGTTAACCTTTAAATATCATCTGATAATGAGAATACACTGCATTAACCCTATATGCTAAATTGACAATCATAATTTTAAATATTTTAACAAGTGATGTCTTCAAAGTACTGGATAAATAAATGTTTGTTTTTGTTATAATTTTTTTTTTTAAAAGTGCTGACCTCTATCCAAATATTAACACAGTGATTTGGTGGTAATGTCTGTTATCAAAAACAAAATAGGTGATTATTCAAGAAAGGCCAATCAGTATTAAAACAGATGAGTTGATGTTTAAACTAGAATTTCTTGAAGAAATATTGGTAACAATAATTATAAAGAATTTAATTTTTGGTTGCACACAAGTTTTAATCTAGTTGTATATAAGTAATTTTATGACAGTTATTCTTGATTTACTATGATTTTTTTTGTCCTTTGAACTATTTTTTAAAAAACATATTTAATAAAGATGATCTATTTTTTGACTTGTTAATGTACAAAGTTTTATGAATGTTATAATCATGTTTTATTTTTTGTTCACTAGAACATAACAAATTAGTGCTGTTCAAAGAGAAGTATTATTTGTTAGATTGTGATTTTTTTTTTGATTTTATCAGAATCTGTTTTCAGAAATGTTTTGTATTTTTTTTTTTTTTTTCATTTAATATGTTACATTTAAATTCATTTTATAGTATTTCATTCATGAAATTATTTTAGGAAATTTGAGCAAAGTGCTCAGTTGGTGTACACTGAAGTTTACAAAATTAAGAACACAAAAATCCATTCCACAGACTTACAAATTTTAAAATTAAAAAATTATTTTGTTATAGCTTATGAATAAGATTCAGAAATATTTTACATTTTGAACTTTAAAGAAAACAATTTTTTTTTTAAATTTACATGGATATGTGTAGAAGAAAATGTTCAGTTAATGCACTTATATAAAGAATATCATCTTTTCTGGTTTACAGCTTTTGGATATGATTTTACTTTTTGATATAAATGTGTAAAAAACAAATATTTTCTGCAGTCTCAGTATTTACTCGTATGTAACTTCTATTTTAATTCAGTTTACATTTCAAAGTTGACTAATCGTAGTCTTGTAGTTAAATATATGCAAGTTGGGAGAAGATTGTTATTTAAATGTGTGTTTTTCATTATAAACAAATAATGTACATTTTAATTTAGCCATGTCAGAATGGTTTCTGCAAATAACTAACTTTATCAGAAGAATTGACAGAATACACATGAATATCTTTTGCATAAAACATGCTGGTTAACAGAACTTTTAAATGTTTTGACTGCAGAAATTCACTATTTTACAAGTTGACTAATTTTGTAATATTAGAATAAACCACTAATATATAAAAATAAACAGTCCATAAAAATTGTTTTATCCTTTTACATGTAGAACTATTTTTGTTATTTCATTTAAAATATATACAGTGTCTGTTTGTTGAGCATTTTTGAACAATATAGCCATTGTTAAGTTATGTTGTTGATTTGATGGATTATTATTAACTACGGTGAAGATATTTGTTTTTTCTGTTGTTGTTTTTTTGTTGTTGTACAGCAGTGTGGAAATTTAAATTCTGTGTAAAATAGATAAAAAGATTTTAGGATTTTATTTTTAAAAACATGCTTTGGTGAGTGGTCTTGTTTGTGAAAAATCCAACTGTAAAATTTAGACTCTTATTTTCTTCAGTTAACAATTAAAGAAAAATTTCTCCCATTTTCCAATCCAGCAAGATATGCAATAAATTAAAATTCTTCCAAAGAAATGGGCGTTAAATTAATAATAATAATAATAATAATAATAATAATAATAATAATAATAATAATAAAAAAAAAACAAAAATAAAATGGTATGTACAAAATCAAGATATCAGTTTCTCTAATTCTTTAGAAGTTACTTATTACATTTTTATGTTTTAAATTGTAAATGACCATAGAACTAACTCTAAAATTCTTAAAATAATAGGCACATTTTTATGAGAGAAAAAAACAAAAGTTAACAATAATAAAAAATTGCCTTTATATATTTGTTTAAAAAGCTATTAAAAAGAAATAGGCTGATTCTGTGTTGCTGTTTTCCTGAATACCTACTGTTTCTGTACTGTTGATTAAAAATTAATTAATGTTATAGAAGAAATGATTGGAGAAAGATTTGGATAGAGGTGTTGTATAGTTTGTTTGTGGATGTATATATTATTACTCAGTGACATAGTTGTTAAGTCTATGTTCTGGTGGCCCATTTTGGCAGCTGATTTTGAGTGTGAAACCGTACTTAATATTGACTATTTTAACCAGTGTGTGCTTTATGTAATATGTATCTTTTTTTTTTAAATTTAAGAAGCATTGAAGGCCTTTGATTCAGAATGTAACTTACTGGTTTTAATGCATAATAGACATTCTAATATTCAACGCACATGGTGAACATTTTAAAGTTTGTTATAGGATTGTGTTGTGTTTTGTTTTTTTCATCTTGTTATTTTATTTTGCACAAAGCAAAATGGTTCATGTTAAAAGGATGTGCAACTTTAAATTTAAATATGTATGAAAACCTTTAACATTTATCATTTTAATGCTTTTTTATGTGTTTTTAAGTGGAACATTTTATGTAAAAAAAGAGTAAAAGATATATAAATAAATTGTCCATGTTTTTAAAAAGGATTCACAAAGTATGCACAAATTTTAATCCTGTATTCATTAAGAACAAATTTTGTTGTTGTTAAAAAGTATTATGACTTCATTATGAGCACATTTTAAATTTTGTTGTTATTTTATGAAATTTTATTTTTATTACTAAGTTCAAAGGCCTTCTCTGCTGATAAATATTGATCCTCATGTCTTGGTGCAGTATATAACTTAGCTTGATGTTTTGTTTTCAATATACATATTCTTCTGTAATCCTTTTCTTTGATGTTAATTTGTATGCTGGAATGTTTTAATGTTAAATCCCTGGTGTATGAAACATTTTTCTGTCATTTTTATTGAAATTCTGTTATATCAGTATTTAGTTTTTCATTTTATAATTCAAAATTCGTTATTGAAACAGAACATTTGTTTTTTTGAAATTTAAAACGAATTCACATTAATTAATATATTAATTGAAATCCGTAATAATAATACTCAGATGGTTGTATTTACTTAGGCTGTGCCTTAAACAAAATTTAGAAATAATTTGTTTTGAATATTGAATATTGTGTGACATTTTGTTATATAATCACAAGTTTGTAATAAATAATTTACATGGACAGAAATGCCCATTTTGAATTTGGCTATTGGTACTAGCATTTTTTAAATAGAAAACTATTAACTGGAGACATCGGAAAAAAGAATTATATAATCTTTTTTCACAGGGTCATTCTCAGAAACAGTTATATCTGCAGATACCTCCAGGTTATATTTTTATTATCTGGTTGTGGTTAATTTTTCATTATACCTGTACTCATACTTGTGCAATGTAGTTAAATCTAATTATTAATTTTGAAAAACTACTTTATATATCACTAATAAAATACATTAATAAAAAAATAACTGGAAATGATTGTCTTGGTTCTTGTTTTTAACTCTTTCTTTTTTTCTTTTTTTTTTGTGGGTGTGTAATTTGCTTGTTACAGTGACAGAATATTTTATATTCATTTGTTTTTCTTCCTGAAAGAAAGGTAACGAAACACACACATACACACAGAAAATATACATATACTGGAATCAAGATAGATCAACATCCACATGGCTGGATTTTGGTAATAGTACCCTAAATTATAACTACTTAATACATACACTAAAAATAATGCAAGCAGGTTTTAGCTAACATGTTCAAGAATATTTAGATTATGTATCCATTCTTCAGAAAAATACATACAAACAATGCCTTATCAGTTAAGAATTACTGAATTGTATAAAAATGAAAACAAATTTAAAAATAAATAGAAAAATAAAAAGATTTCAGTTCATTATAAACCTTCATTCATCTCTTTCTCCTGCTTTTTTTTAAATGTGCTAATACATAATGTATACTTCAATATTTGTTATTTGTTTTACTGGTGGGCAGTCTTTGTTAATAATAAAGTACGACCTTTAAAATACACAAACACATAAAGCTGTTTGAAAGAATTTTGGTGGCTCAGGCTATTAGGCTTTTTTTGTGTGTGTGTGTGTGTGTGTCCCTGTGCAAATGCATTTGTGAAATTTCAGAATGAAAGGTTAAATTGGTAATCTCATTCAATCTTATTTCACTGGAATCTTGTGTGTTTATACAACTTCTGTCTGACCCAGCTCCACCCCCAAAAAAACAAAACTGAAAAAAAAAATAACCACCACCAACAAACTTATTCAAATGTTAATAAACACATTATGAAAATTAATATACAAGTATCATTAGAATCACATTAGACTCCAAGATGTGACAAAAAATAATAAAACAATGACTGCACCTGGGACTGTATTGCAAAAAATTTCTCCAGTTATTGTTGGTGTAAATTCTCTGATTTACACATTAAAAAGTAACAATAAAATGGAAAATAAAAAGAAAAAAGAATTTTTTTTTAAAATTTAAAAGAAGAGACAGAGAAAACTAAATACTTCATAAGACAAAAATAAGAGTTAAAAAAATCTTTAGTGATAAACAATAAAGCTTTATTATATTTTAGTTTATTAAAATATTCACAAGTCACACTGACATTAAATCAGCTCTCATCCATTTTATTCATTTAAAGTAAACATATTTAGAACAAGTTAAATGTATGAACAGGTAACAGTGTTTATCTGCAGTATATGGTTTTCTCACTTTATGTGAAATTGTTTTGACATATTGTTATAATGTACATTGACTCTGTACTTAATTAAGATTAATAACAAAATGAAAAGAAGTCAAAAACTGTCATGATACGAAATATCTCATGTTAGCATTTCATATCAACACTGAAATACTGCAATATCAACCAACAACTTTTATTTCTACTTTATATAAATAACAACAAACGAAAACATGAAATTGAAACAAAATATGATGGTAAATCTGTTAACAATGAAAAATCTACCCTGAAACTCATCTTCAGAGTATTCCCTGAACAAACCAATTTGAAATTATTTATATCTTTTAATTATTCTTTGGAAGAATTTTGTAGAGCTGATGTTGGAATATTCTAGAATTTCCCAGATTGAACAGTTTTGTGAAAATTTACTTTCACAGTACCACAAAGAGGAAATGTGCAGACTTAAATTAGTTATTTTAAAAGTTTACATTGCACTCTCAAGAAAAGCTGTTGCTTAGATTCTCTGAAAGCAGGATAATGTGAAGTGCTCACTTTCAATACTGAGAATCTGAATTGATTCTGTCATCTTGACTGATTCTTGCTTGTGCCAGTAATTAAAAAAGATATTATAACACTGGTTTCCTTTCCAGTTAAATTTGAACTTTCATATATATGTCGAGGTTTTCTGTTGTTGTTTTTTTCAAGTGGGTACTGGATTTGCCTGGACTCAAGAATAACATACTTATTTTATTCATTAAGATGTATGCTGCCTACAAATTCATTTATTAACTGTCCAAGGTCTTTCAGACTGTCTTTGCTGCTCCAATCTAAGCAGTGCCTGTTTGGGAGGAATTAAAGTATTTGAAACACCCATTTTTTTCTTTCTCTTTTTGCCAGCCAAATAACTATCATCATCTTCAGGCTCAGTAGAAGACATTCCAAATGAACGAGATGTTTTCAACATAGCCTTCTCATCAGAGATTTTGTCCTCGTCCACTTTCTTCAGAGCATGATTTACAATGTTTGACTGGTCGTGAAAGAATCGACATTTCTGACCCATGTGACACTTCCCTTTTTTAAATTTAAAACAAATTTGTCTCGTTCCCCTTTCTGGGTGTTTTTCCGTCATCTGCACATGCTTCTCAAGAATTGAGCTCCTTGCCAGCTCAGCCTGTTCGTAGCGGTTCGTAAAGACGGACAGCCCAGTGGTTGACACATCCAAGTCCTTTCCTGGCACAGGCAGCGCTTTCTGACTGAAAGGGTTGGGCAGTTTTGTTTTATTTTGCTGGGACTTGTCTAACCGCGAGTCATCTTCTTTTTCACTCTCTGAACTGGTATTTTCTTCTTCACCATCTTGTGATATCAGTAAGTTATTGCCACTTGATGCAGTATTTTTTTCACTATAGAAAAAAAATTAAAAATAATAAAATAAAATCTTGTTATTCTTTATCCATGTACAATACATGGCTATTCCAATAATACACTTACAAATTTGGTTTCTACAGGAAATAAAATATAAATGAAGAAATTTAATTTAATAACACTCAGTGAGTAGTTTTAAACCACTGTAATATGTCATCATACAAACTGTTAAGGAGAAAGGAAAAGTAATTGTCATATATATCTTTTATCATTATTATCAGGATTTGTTTTCATAGTATCATTATCATTATTAGGAACAAAAACTATTAAACAGTATTAATAAGAAGAAAAAATTCAAAAAGGAGACAAAGTTTAATATCAAATGCCACATAAAATCCATCCAAGAAAAGTTGTAGGAAGATAGCTAATCATTATTTTTTAATGTTAAATTATTTGTACCATTCAGTATTAAATATATGCTGTTATTCTGAGTAACCTCTTATGCAAAAACAAACAAACAAAAAATCAGTTTAACATATTTAAGATTTAACAATCAATATTGTAAATTCTGGTCTGCAGTGGCTATTAGAAACAGAACATTGCACTCTGCCTGATACAGAACAAAATGCAGACTTATTTTGGAAAAAAAATAAATGTCACTAATTCAAATGTGCTTCATAATGGTATTTATAATCCTCTATTGTTTTATCACAAGGCATCAGTTGTTTAGTATACATTGAAAGGAGAATTACCAATATACATCATGGTTTCTTTTATTTTTTATTAACTGGAAGGGATCTTTTATGTGTACATCTCTCAGAAGGAAAGACCATACCTCAGTCATAGAAAAGCTAGTAAGAACTTGGCTGAGATGGGACATATGAATGAAATGATAAGGATCGGCTTTTCAAAACGGGACTAAACATGCAGACGTCGGAATAACTGATCCCTTTTAAATACGCTAATATATAGTTTAAAAAAAAATACAGTTTAATGGTTAAACAGCAGTTCACTAGACAGATTTAGAAACGAATGATCAATAAGTATACGAAAATGGGTATATTACGAATTCAGATAACATGACCAAAATATAAATATAAAAACACTGTAACCGAGATTCATCTGGATTAAATAAAGCAAAATAAAATATCTCTCTCTTAAACCACTAATTTCGTCTATACCTATTTTTAATTAAATCATCATCTGATATCTCATCTTCACTGCTGTAATCTGCAACCAAAGCCATGTTAATCGACGCCAAAGCGAAAGTAATGCGGTAAATCGTCCGAATTTTTTGATTGGTCTAATGTACCGGCAAATGTTTAGAGTCGGTCGTTGTCGGAGAAAGTGAAAATTAACAATGAAAATGTATTTGTGATATGTACCTAACATGAAATTTCGGGATTTCGATTGTTCTGGATCAGTATAATGTTAAACATTAATGTAAAAATTGCCGTCTTATTTGACATTGCTGAAAACCACGCCTCGATCAGCTGACGGATGTAGGTGGCTCTACAATCGATTTGATAGATCCGAAAGGGGAAGATAGAAATTGTGTTCATTTGATGACAAATTATTTTTTTAAATATCAGTTAGACTAATATATCTTTAAATACAGATATAATATATTTTATTTTGGAACTGGGCTTAATTTTATTGCCTTCATGATTTGAGTACGCTGAACGAACACTAATTTAAAATTTCCAGACAAGACTCAATTCTCAAGGTGCCCGCTTCAGCTTCGACCTGTCTGTCCACTCGACTTGAGTAAAGATGTCTGGGAAAGTGAAGTCCAGAAGTTGCGCGAACCCAGCTGACTCTGCTACGCAGTCACTCAACGAAAGAATTTTGAAAGAGTGTCATACACTTTACATCGATCCAGAGAACGGTATATTTAGTTTTTTTAATATATAATACGTTGCCAGACATATTAAAAAAAAAAAAAATTCATGTAATTTTTTTTTTTAAAAACCATTTGCGTAATGTATGCCCAGCCGATGACTCGGCAGACGGCTAACGCAATTTCAATCACCTGGAATTAAAGTTTTAAAATTATGAGCTTACTTAGTCATCGTGCTGTAATTTATATCATAAAGTAAAATTTTGGAATTTAAATATTTACTTTAATGTTAGTTTTGCCACTTTGCTTTTGTTTCTTTTGTTTCCAGACGAAATGCTATATATAAATCTGTCGGCAAGGTTTCCTCTCAGCTGATCAAAGGTCATAAAGGCCAATGACTCATGTGGTGTGGCAGTGAAATGTTGTTTTAAAAAAAAAATATATTATGTTATAATTAGTTAGCAGAAATAATGATTAAAAATGTTTGTTTTCAGAAATGTACAAACTTCAAAAAAATATTCCTCTTTTTTTTTCTTCAAATCATTATAACAACTTTCCTACTAATTTCTAAGTATTTCCTTTTTTTTCTCATAATCAAAAAAAATATTAAAATGACTGAAAAGATAATATAAAAATATCAAGAAATTGACTTTCATCAGTTTTGTTTATAATGGTATTAATGCAAAATACTGATGTCTGTCAAACTCGGCTGGTTATGAAAAGTAAACACAAGATGTTTTGCTTGCATGATTTTTACAAAATTAATTTTCTTATTCCTTAATTTGTGGATGGATAGGGAAGTTCGTAAGTGACACGAGAAAGTTAAATTAATGATAAATAATAATTTAAAAAATCGCCCCAAAATAAACTACCATAGAAAATCACATAATCTGTAATGTTTCTTTTTAAAATGTAATTGTTTGTTTTTTTGAAAGTCCATTTGTATTAGGATTCTTTTG
Source organism: Chrysomallon squamiferum (assembly GCA_012295275.1). NCBI lineage: Eukaryota > Metazoa > Mollusca > Gastropoda > Neomphalida > Peltospiridae > Chrysomallon > Chrysomallon squamiferum. The sequence goes on from CM022671.1 coordinate 22,159,890, forward strand.
TTAAATTGTATTATATACAAAAGATAAATAGCTATAAATTTATTATTAACAAATATGTTAATTTCATTTTTTATTTTTTTTTATTTTTTTATTTTTAAAGACAAAAACAAAAAAAGAAAAGTAAGACAGATATATAAAATAAACTTGTAAAGTAAAAAGAAAAAGATCTGTAAAATGTGATAAGCTTTACTAAAATCTGACACTTAACAATGTATGGTATTTAATGAATGTTAAAATGGAAGGGACACAACTCTAGGTTCCTTGTATTTTGCAGATATTGTGTGACAGATTTGAACAGCTAACTTTTTTTCCCCCCCCAGAGTTCTAGGTTTTGTACAAAGTAATTTATTTTCTGAATAAATATTTTAACATTTTTGAAAAAGCAGTGGTTGAATTATATTTTGTAGATACTGGGAAATGAAAATCATTTAATATTAAAAAAACCTATGAAATTTTTGTGTTACTCTAAAATGGATTATATATATAATGTTTAATGCTCTTTCCTGCAACATACTGAATAATAAAAAGGAATTTCACTTAGCTAGTTAATCACAGTTTTATACAAGATAATAAATATTATAAAAATAGATATTAAAAGAAAGTTGAAAGTATTTAATTACAGAAATGGATAAATATGTATCTTGTTTATTCTATAATATGATGATTTTGCATGACATGATGTATAAAGGTAACTCAACAATGGTCTTGTAACCATAAGTTGAAAATAGACCTATGGTGCTGTTATAAGAATTAATTAAAATGATTTGGCAAATTGATTATGGAATTGGTTATTATTGACATTAAGTCTTTAACTGAAATTATTTTTGTTTTCATGAAGACAGCTGATTATGATTATTTATATATTTACCCCCTCAAGAAAAACTAAAACCCTCTCCCTAAATAATTTTATGTTGATTCTATATGTCTGAATGAGAATAGGATTTCAAAAGGTAAATAAAAATACCAGAGAGGTTTTTTAACTGAGGTTTTTAACTGAGGAAATTACTGACTAAATTTCAAAAGCTGTGTGTTTGTTATTTTAAATTTTTTCTGATTTTAAGATAGTTTTTGAATGAAGTTGCTACAATTTTATGACGGATTGCTAGTACTTCTTGCACCTAAAGTAAGCAAAATAATTCCAAAAACAGTTTATGCAAAACAAAAAAACAAAAAAAGTCACAAAAATGTTAAATGCATCACTGCCCCTTTCTAAAGAAAAAGTGAAAAAATGGAACATGCAAAAAATTGCATTTTCTTTATATTTTGATAGAATTTATAAAACTGAAGGATAAATTTATGAACAACATAAATAAATATATATATAGTTTTTAAAAATGTTAGTTTTTACTATTTAACAAAAGGTAATGTATATAAAACAGGACTAAGATAACAACTAAAATAACGGGTATATGATATTTTTACTTGTTCATGTTATTTTTTTCTAGGTCTTGTCAAGATTGCAGAAAGTTTAGGTTTGAATCTGCTTGCTCCAAGAAAGAAAATATCTGTCCTGCTTATAGGAAATCATTCAGCAGGAAAATCCTCATTTATAAATTGGTAAGAAATTTTATGAGGATGATTAATTGTAAAATAAAAAAAACCCATTAGCTTGTACTTTAGATAAATGAAAATATTCTTGTTTAAACATAGTAAATTAGTACTTAGATGTCTTGATATATTGTGCCTTGCTGATTAATAAAAACAGGTAAGATATTACAGAAATTTTAAACTTTATTGTTTGAGATATATTGCATTTGTGTTGGACACTGACAAAATATTTTTTATTCAAATGTCATTTGTTACTTATGACAGAACTGATAAAATGAATGAACATAAATGAAGATGTACACCTACATTTTAATAATTTATTCAGTTGTGTATAGGCAGCCCTGATATGTGAATATTGGTGTTGTATAAATAAATAATTAATGTACATGGTGTGTACTTATTGTAATGTGAGGTTAACATCATGAGAAGAAGAGCATGCTTCATGTTTTCAAAAAGTTCTTATTTATTTAAGCAGATGATAACTTCCAATGATAACCAATGTCAGCAAATAATCTGATGGACCATTTATCAAAACTGCAAGACGTGGTTATGGAAAATCTGAAAAACAATTAATAGATTCCAAAAGAAGCACTTTATATACAATTTTAAATCAAGATGGGTTAAAAAATAAAAAGTACATTTTGTAACTTGAGTAAAATATGTTCCATTTAAATAATATACTTATTTATTCATTTGTTTAAAACAATTAGAAACAGTTTTTAATTTTTAACAAATCTTTAAAATATACACAGAACTTTCTAATAATAGTTATTAAATAACATCAAAAAGATCAATCAAGTAGTAATAAGAAAAAAGTAATCTTGTGAACATGGTGCTACTTTTAAGCATGACATACTGGATGTACAGAATGTCAGTCAAGCATAACTTGAAAATGAATTTATTGAACAGTAGTTTATTGGTTGGTTAATTTTCCTGAGAGAACCTTTATGAATGCATGCAAAAGATGAGAAATGTAGGAAGGTGATAAACAGTTAAAATACTGAAATATAGTTGGACCAAAATGCATGTGTTTATATTAGATACTCAATTCACAATTCACAATGATATGAAAGATGGAGTATTGTTTATACTTTTATATTACAATGTAATTAGTTTTGTTTAAAATTAAGCAAACGTTAGATAAATTCATCCTTGTTTGTGTCTTACAATGTCCGTATTTTCTCAATAATGATTTTATTGACCAATTTTTTGGAAAGCAAAATATGATTTATGCCATAGTATTTCATTATTATCATTGCTTGTAAGATAGATAGAATTAAAATATTAAATTTAAAAAAAAAAAGCCATTGTGTGCAAGTGACAATTCCATGACAAAAACCTTTTCTTTTCTGTATTTTTTTTTTTATTTTTTTTTTATTGATAACTGTCAGCTAAAAAAAAAATCAGAATATTTGCTTATTTTTGAGTGTTGATGAAATCATATGGGTGGAAAACATGAATTTGTAAAGAAAGGCATTGGTCATGTCTATTGATTTAGTGTGGGATTTGACAAGATACCTTTTTGCTGTATACTGATTGTTAGTGTTCTAACCATTTTAATTTTAAATTATATAAATAATTATGGTGGGGGAAATAAAATGTTATTATATATGATTTATTCTTTTGTTGCACAGATTAATGCTTCTAAAAGTTGGTTGTAGCTGTAGTTGGAATTCAGAGAGCATTTTAGTTGTGATTATGAGTAAAAGTTCTTTTCTTTGAACCTTTACATAGCCCCTCAACAGTTTTTTTTTAAAATCAACATGATATCATCTATTTTCCAGTTTCCAATCATTATAAAGAAGTGCATAAAAGCTCCCCTGCTGATAACTGATAAGATTTTTTTATTGCATTTTTATATATATATATATATATATATAAAATGAGATGAACACCTAGTAAACATAGCTTGTTAAATGCCAGTAAACATTCACTTGATTTATAAATACACTAGTTGATCAGAAGCTATAGGTTTGTTGGATCTACATGTCTCTGCAGAGGATTAAAATATTTTCTTTTATACTTTGATATCCTAGTGTGTTAAATTGGTCATGGTTAGATATGTGCATCTCTATCATTGGTTAAACTAGTCTGAAGAAGGCATAAATTTAAACAGTAAATAGGCAATCAATATTCCAAAACATCTGAATGAGTCGAAGGAACATTCTAAACCTAAACATTGTATGTTTTCTGTAACATCTCCTCTGGAAAATTTATCTGGATGCTGCTTGGTTGTGTATTAAGTAAAACAACTCATTCGTGGGACATGTCATTAACCTAGGTTAAGTTAGATTCCTTTTTCATATTTGATGGATTACTTGTTTGAGAGAAATGCAGTTAATTTTTATGACAGGACTGAATTATGTGGTTTAAGGGAAGATATTTTTGTCCATGTAAATATGATTTACCAGCATTTAAATGTGTAGTACATTTTAAAAACAAAATATTGTTATTTATTGTTCAGTTTAATAATGCATTAAATCTGTTAGTACTGACATTTGTGCTTACAAAATTGTGTATATGGGTGACTGTTACATCCATACATGCACATACCCATATATATGCTGTCATAACTTGAAGGTTTTAGACAAATAACTTTTAAAATGTCTGTTTACACCTTGTTTTTTTTTTTATCTTGCATGCTGTTTAATATGCAGTAATAGCAAAAACAGACAAAATACATTTAATATGCAGCATGGATTTATCAAATGCATAATTATTTTCAAATGCAGAGCATGGCAGAAACAGTGTATAATATTACACAGTTATTTTTGTGGTGTTTTTCTTCATACAGATGTACCATTTTATGCAAAATGTGAAAAGAAAATGCACAATGTAGTACATTTAAATAGGTAATTAACCATTTGATTTACCTGATTTGCTTGAAAAAGCATCTTCTACTAATGTATACAGTATGAAAAGCAGATAATGAATTTTCCCTTTCGTGTTCTATAAATTTTCTCAGGACCTTTTTTAATCCATGTTTAAAAAATATAACAACAGGGATTTATAATTACTTTGTTTTAAATTACTATTCTAAGAAGAAGAAAAAAAAAATCCTAAATGGCTGGCACCAGATATTCAAGTAGTATATAATATTTATTTATGCAGCTTTCTTTGTGCAACAAAACTTGACAATGTAATCAATATTTCATCTGAATTGTGCTCAATTTTATAAGAGCCAGACAGTGGTGGGATGGGATAGCTATTTCTGAAGTACAGCACAAACTGCCAAATATCCTATGTAAAAATAATTCATTTATGGCTGCTAGGTAGCAGCAGGTTCATGTACAATGCATGCTTGAGGTGCGGTGTACTGTTCCAAACATTTAAAAAAAAACCTACATTAGCACAGTTTGTCCACACTATATCTGTATCTACATATGTGTCTATAGCTGTGTGTGTGTGTGTGTGTGTGTGTGTGTTTGTATATAATCAGTATCTAATATACTGCCTTCTGATACTTCATTCATATTTAATTTTATCAGTAAATGAACAAAGGATTCCTTTTATTATACACCATATATAAATTATTCAGTAGAACTTCACTGAAACTAATTTCCTTTTTTTTTTTTTTTTTTTTTTTTTTTTTTAATATATATAGATAATGTGCATTATATATTTAAAAATATTTGTTTTATGAAATGAACTTGTTTCTTTGGTTAAAGAGTGCATTTAGTAAACTGACCTGGCTTTTGAGGTAAAACTCCTCAGAATTAAAAAAAGACTTCAGATTCTGTAAATGTAACACAATTTTGTTGGATGCTGTATTTTATAAACCTACTGTCTATGGTCTGGTATGCCAGCCATGTGGCTACCTCCCTCACATGGATCAAATTAATCTGCTCCTGATAAGGTACATTTTCCTTTTTACTTAGTTCTTCATGTGATGTAACTTTCACACTCTTCTCTATTTGGGTTGGGTGAGAGGTCACTGGGTGAAATGTGGAAATATAAAGGCTGATCAGCTGATTGCATGGTTGGTAACTGCAGTAGCTTCCAGACAGGTTGACCTCAAGGTAGGTCACACTGGCCTAGTTGACCAGACTGGATTAGCCAGAGGCAAACATTGTGAAGCAGAACTTACTAGAGGACAGTGTCTCCAGCCTGTGCCAGACAGAGAGAGAGATTTCACAGGCATATAGTATCAGATCAATACTCAGACACTTTTTCTAATCGGATGATCTATCAGATTTAGGTAACGTACTTTCCGATGGATCTGTTCTTGCATAGTGTTGTATTTGTGCATTTTTGTATGCTATATAATTTGCATGATCAGTTGATATTTGTGGTCTGTGATTGCTTTTTGCAGTGCTGATGTTAATCATTAATAAACTGTTTAATCGTGTTCATTGGTTGATCCTTATGTGGGACAGAACTGTTATTCCATTATTCTGCAATCAGAGTTCATGAAGAAACTTGAGCACTGTGTAGACAAAGGAGAAGTGATGAACATATTTTATTAGTAATATGTCTGAGTATTTCATTAGCCAGAGCATGTATTTCACTGACTGTAATTTGCTGCTGCTTGCTGTGACCAATCATGTTTTTTTTTTTTAAAAAAAAAAAAAAAAAAAAAATTAAAAAAATTTATACATTAAAAAAAAAAAAAACACTAATGTATTAACAATAAAAAAAAATTGTGGATTTTTTTTTTTTAAATCACTTACAGCTGCAATGTTTCTGTATAAGAAGCATTGTTTGCACTTACCCAAAGTAATGTTTTCCTTCATAAATTTTTAAAATTTAGTTAAAACAAGTGTGCACACACACACACACACACACACACACACACGTACATTCTTTATAACTAGATGTCTGAAATTAAATATGTCCAGTTATTTATAATTATAATTATTGTTATAATACATATATTATATATATATTTTTTATATATATAAATGCTGCAACCATTTTAAAAACAAAATATGGTGATAATTTGATAAAATCCTGTGTGGTAAGTTGTAGCTGAAGTGAAAAATGATAATACCTCATTTAGAGGTTTAGGGATAAAACGTTCTTTGACAACATCATAAATTTGTTTAATGTTTCTGTAAATTTTGTTGTATTTTCCTTAACATTTTATTTTAAAAAAAAAATGTTATCATTGAATCAGTTATTCATAGTTTGTGTGTTTTCTGTAGAACAGCTATGGTGTATGGAAAATCTTTAAATATAAAATTGCTGGAAATGATTCTGAATCAACAGATTGTTGTTACCTCTCTGGCAAAAAAAAAAACACAACAAAAGTAACTAATTTATGTGTCTAGCAGTATTTGCTATCAAGACATTTAAAATAAGTTAAATAAAAGACCAATTCTTTCCACTTAAACAAGTGTGTGTGGTATAATCGATGAAGGTGGTTGATCATGTCCTGTCTGGGGCATGGTCACACAATTTGACATTTTAAAATAGACTGTCTCGCCATTTTCAATAAGATGTCTCACAGGATCTTTCGACTTTCGTGAAAAATATTGATTCAGACAAGATATTGGCAAATATGCATTTCTGGCAGAGTATGCACCGACATCTGTATGATACTGCCAGCTTGTAGCCAAATTATTTATTATTGTAGAATCAGCATAGACATACTGTTAGGTGATTTGTGGTGTATGACCAGACCACACTGCTCTAGTGATTCCCACTGATTTACAGATCATCTGTTTGAATTTGGAAAATTGTTTCAAACAACTTTGCACTTTTTTTTTTGGTTTAAATGTTGTCTGGCAGTTGATTGAAACGAGGGATGATGGCTGATCATTGAGAGTATTTTGTTCAGCAAAATATCTTTTTGCATTTTTGTCTTGTCTGGTTGTGTTTCTTACTAGTGGGTCACTAGTGAATCATTTTGTTTGATGGTCAAGATTTTATTTCTTTATTTCTATTTTAATTTTACATTAACCTTTTTAAAAACAATATTGAATACATGTATAAAATTTTAAAAAAAAGAGGAAATATTTTGACTGGTTATGTTAATTAGTGAACTGTCCTTTACTGTAATACTTTTTTCTTTTGTTTGCTGAATTAATTACATTGACATGCATTATGTCCTTTGAAAAATATTTTAACAGTAGCAATAATTTAAACCTGTAACTGCATTTTTCTATTAAAGTAACAGAATGTGTGTGTCTTGTACACAAACATTCTGTTACTGTATGAATGCATGCAAGCATGTACATAACTGGATTTTGATAAAATATTATTAAGAAATACTATATTTTTTTCCCTGTCTATAAAATAATTTTGTTATCAGCTGTTATTTAAATACAAAACATGTTGCTATATTATTGATAATTGGATTCATTTATATTACTGGATTTTTTGTTTTAAAAACCCAAATGGCACCATGATGAAATAATTGACCCACCTAAGTGGTACTAAATAAACCATGTTATATTAGATGATTTGCTTGGCATTATATATTTCTAAGTAACTGATGCAGCTGAAGTTAAAATGCACTAAGATGATGACTAAATAATCTTGTGTAGAGATATTATCAAGGCAGTTTTAAATATACATCAATCAGATAAATTAGTATTTATGTAATCATTGTCATGATTGTTATACCTGTCATTTCACTGCACTAACAATGACCTTTGTATTTTTATTGAAGTTTGATTCTTCATTTTAAATAAATTTATAAACCTTTCCTTTTATACTGTAATAAATCCAGTTTGTTTCCTTTATGAGTATTACTGCATCCTTCCTGGCAAAATGCCATAAAATAAAATTTTCAAAAAGGTGGGGGGGGAGGGAGAGGTTGGAATAAATTTGAGGGGCAAGAAAAAAAAAATTAATTTAAAAAATAAAAATAAAAAATTACAAAAATTGTTTTACATGAATCATTCTAAAGTACATCTTTAAAAAATCTAAAGACTAAAAAGGCTACAGAATTTAGGTTGTGGATGCAGTTAACTGATTGATTTGTGGCAGATCAATGCAGACATATGAAACATGCTGTCAGAATGTGCATATTTCCTCATTTCTTTCTCTGCTGCATTGCTAAATATATATTGGATTAGTGTCAAGAATTTGCTGCTGCTATGTCGAGTGGAATGTCCTAAGTGCAGGCCCTGTGGTTACTGAATACATGTGATGTTTGAGTGTGAGTTGCATGAATTCCATTCTGCACTAAATATTTGTAGTGACATTGGAAACCTGAATTTTATGGCCTTACCCAATTAAGGTTCAGAAAACTTTAATCTTATTTATTATTTTTTTTAATGAAAATAAAATATGAATATTTAATATTTTTTATTTATTATTTTCCTTCTTTTGCTTAATGTTTATAATTATTATTATTTTAAATAAAACCATAAAATAATGTATCTTTATGGATCATATCAAGGTCATTCCTTTTCTGTGGCATTTAACTTTTGTTATTGATTCTATTTTAACAGAATAATTCCTCTATCTTTCCTTTGAAGTTTTGAACTTTTAAACTGTCAATAGAATGTTAAATATTCAGGGAACAGTCAATTTTAGCAAATAAAAAAATATTAAGTCAGTTACAATTTGGTACCATCATAGCAGTTTAAACAGTTGTAATATCAACTGTAGTATACATTAAATCCAGTATGTAATATCTTTTATATAGGGAATTAATAAAAAGATAGATATTTAATATGACAATAAACTTATTTTACTGATTAATAAATAAAAAATGCTATACACCATAGAATGTAATTTTGCTGTTGTTACTTATAACTTTTGTGACAAACATCTCCTTTAATAATGAGTTGTTGGACAGTGGTACATTGGAGGTTTGATCCTGAATTCTGCAGGACTTGGGTAAATGCTGTTTTGAAGGTGTTGGAAAGATATTTCAAAGTTTGATTAAAACAGACATTGCACCAGTCATAAGACATCTATGTTACACTTGAAAATTAATGTTGCACTGATCATCATTGTTTTGATGTGTTAACATAAACATTAAATGTTTTTCTCTGACCAACCACTAGAAAATTATCATTTTGCTGACTGACTTTGTACAGCTATAGAAGATTTCCCTTGTGAAATTAATAACCATAGCTTTGCAAGTAATTTAATTTTGATACTTAATGAAATATTTAATAAAGAGGTGGTACTCAGAAGAGAATCAGTTTTTAAACTAAATTTTATACATGACTTGCTACAAGTTCTAAAAACATTTGATTGATATAATTGTATTAATGTTGCAGGTATGTTGAGGAGCATGTTCAAAAGACAGGTGTAGCTATTGAAACACAAGGTTTCACTTTTGTCACTAGTGGAAGGAAGAGAGAATCACTCACGGTACGTTTCTTTCAAAATTTAAATGTGATTCGTGACTTTTTTTTCCAGTTCTGTTGATTTTTTACTATTCAGTATTCTTGTAAATTGTTAGATGTATGCATGAATACATGCATGTATGTATAGATACATATATAAATATTTATCGCATACATACACATAGTTATATATATATATATATATATATATATTATATAGTGTGTGTGTGTGTGTGTACATATATATATATATATATATATATATATATATATATATATATATATACACACACACATACATATATATATACACATTTATTTTTATATATATATGTACATTTATTTTTACATACATGTATATATATATGTATGTATGTATGTATTTTTGGGATAAAATGCATGTGCACATTTCGCATCTGTATGTTTGATTATTGCTCAGTGGCTGTCAGTATGGTTTTTATTTAGAAAAGTTATTATTTTGTTCCAGTGTTTATCTGAACATACTCCATTATTTCTCTGGAGAAGTGTTTTGTCATTTGTAAATGCTTCAGTATATGTAGATTTAACATTGATTAAAATGACAGTATTGAGAATTTTTCACATTAAAAGTAATTAGTTATTACCTGATTAGAAATTCTGTATTATTTTATAGTTTTTTTCCCTTTGTTTTGTTTTTTTCTAAAAATAATAATAATAAAAAAGTGTTCTGGTATCATTTGCACAAAACTAGTGAGACTAGTTGCTTCTTGCTTTAGCTCCAGTTTTTTTTATAATTCTGACTTTCTTCATTTGATTTATCTAAATTTGATTTACTGAACATAATGTTTCTAATATGCTTAATATAAAAAAAAAATGCCTGCATGCATCCTAAAATATTATTTCCACTTAAATGTCTGTATTTGAAATGTTAAACTTACTTTGAATCATCATCCAACTGTAACTTTCTTTTTCTTTTTCCCTTTTTTCTCTTTTTTTTTCCCAGAAGTAATCACTAAAGAATGAAACACTGCTAAAACAGTAAAAATAAAAAAGTGCACTTAATAAAAAGCTTCATCCTGCTGAACTCTATTTTCAGTTAATTTGTTAGTATCTAATAGCTGATAATCCAGTTAAAAAATTCGCAACAGAAATTGCTGAAAAAGGTAACTAATTGCATTATGTTTTTTTCTGAACATTATTTTATATCAAACTGTTCTTTGGTTCATATTTTTATAAAATACCTGACACAGCTCTCTTTTCATATACACAAATTAGGAACGGTAAAAAATTATTGGCTCAGTGAGGTTCTGGATTACAAAGCATCATTCTTACTCTTCATAAATTATTTTAAAATTAATTTTAAAAAAGTTAACAATTTGGTGAGATGGTAAGTAATTTAAAGCATTTTTCATAGTGTGGTAATAAAAATGTTCTGCAGATTTTATTATTCATACTGCTTAATTAAGTTTCAATTTTTTTTTGCTTTCCTGGTAAGTATAAAAATGTTGACAATAACAATGTATATGTTAATCATTTTGTGAATTTCTTAAATCTCCCATTAAATTTTATTTAAGCTTTTGTATTTTGACAATTATTTGACATTGAAATGCACAACCTTTAGCATGCTTAACATTTAAGTTGAATGCCCTGTTTAGTTTGTTTGAATGTAGTTCAATCTTTGTTGTGACTATCAGTATTTACTTTGTTAAAATTATGCACAAATGTTTTATGCAATGAATAACTGTTATTTAACAATATCAAAATATAACTTGAGGTTTAAATCACAATATTTGGTATCTTTGAAATATACATAATAAACGAAAAAAGAAATCTGAATATAAATTTTGCTATTTTGTTTTCAATATAAATAGCTCACCTTTTTTTTTTTTTTTTTTAAAGTTCCTAATTTTTCACTGTTGAAGATATAATTATTAAATTATGTAAGAAATGTCTGACAATGGTAAAAATGAATTAAAGTTGAAATATCCATTTTAAATACAACAGTACATTTTGTTCAGATTCAGTCATTTGGAAAAATTATTTTGCAGCTGGAAACAAGTAAAGAATATTGTCTTTTCTTAGCCTTCAAATGGGATGTATTTTAAATCTGTTTTATTAATGAAGTTAATAGCATCAAAGCCAGTAGTGGCCCAAGCATCTAAAACTTATGTATACATAATCACACTGAGGAGAAAAGCATACAAAATGTCATTAATTCATGAGTAGCGAATAATGGCAGCAAATTTCCTTTTGTCATCCAAAATCCTTAGCTTTAACAATTAAGGTTTAATTAAATATTAATTTTATTATAATAATAATAATACGTTTAGCTGTAAATAGTATTTATTATAAAAAGTTGTGATGCAAAGTTGAACAATTTTAGTTTTTAGAAATGTGAAAAGTGAGCATAGATGGTTTAGATTAAGCTGTCTTTGGAACAGAATTGTTTCAGTTTAGTAATCTGTAGATAAAAATTAGCCTGTGCAGTTTTATTGAATTTCAGACCATTCCCAAAGGAAGTGCTAACTTCTGTCATGTATCATTCTTCAGTATCTGTTTAATGCATAATTACATAAGACTGGAATAAGATTTTAAAATTTCTTCAGTATTCACTTAACATAGACGTAATATTAACCTTTTTGTTTTTAATGTACATCGATCAATATGGATAAGACTGAACACACTGCATGACGGAATAGTCTTGGTTTCTTTAACATGTAGACAGGCAAGCGAAGCAGTGAATCCTAACAAATGAGATAATTTAGATTGTCTGTTCTTTTGCCAACATCAGAGACCAGACAAAGAAATCCTTGAGAAAAAAAACTACCTATGTCTGGTCATTATCCTGTTTCATCATTTGAAACTTCATGTGAGGTTTTTAAAAAAAAAACCTAAAAAAAAATGTGTTTTTCTTTTTTCCTTCTCTTCCATTTGAACTGGTATTCAGATTAAAGTAAGAATAATAAAATGTCAGAAAAATAAAAAATCACTTATTACTTAGTTTTTTATTAGGTGGAAAGAAAATGGCTAAATTTGTAATTTTTTTTCGAATGTTGTAAAAAAAATTCATATTGAACATTTTACAATTTTTTCAAATAATTTCTGGCTTAATGCTTGTGAATTTTGAAAGATCAAAATTTAGAGAGTTGAATTAATTAATCTATTTAAAATCTAGGAATGTTGGTTATCAGAACAGGGTTAACTGATATGTTAACAATTCAGTGTTTTACAGCAGCAGTTGTTAGATTTGCCCTCATTTTATATATGTAGTGACTAATCCCCCACATTTGCTTTATTCTATCCTGGGAAACTATCAGCTACTATATGTTATTAATTGAAAGAGGTAATCCATGAGAACAGCAGTTACAGGCTTTGGCTTGGGCTGATCTGTGTTTCAGGATCCACTGTTTGATTTGCTCAATTATGTCATTTGCTGTCCCAGCTAGTACTCCTTACAATTGCTTTTGTGTAAGATGTTTGTTGTCTTGAGTAAAGTTACATACACATGACTCATTTGTTGAAATGTAGGTGGACCATACTGGCAAAAACCAAAAAACAAACAAACAAATGCAAAACTATAAAATGTATTATGAAATAAAAAAAAAAAAAAATCCCAATTCATTTTAAAAATACAAATGTATGCCACCTCCCCACTCCAAATAAAAACAATCACCCCCCAAAAATATATCGCCCATATAAAGAAGAAAAGAGTAAAATACAATTTTTTTGTGGTTAAACTTAAAGTACTTAAAAATGACATGAATCAAATAACAAAGAAAATGTGACACATGCATTCATCGAAATAGTTATTTAACAGAATAAATGGTATGCACCTGTTGAAAAATTTCAAATTGATTATTTCGATGAACAGCCAGAAAATAAATATATATAGGCTATACATTATTTTTAAATTCATGTTCACTGAAACTAGTTGACAGTAAGTGTAGTTTTTTTTTTCCCCACTTGCACAGCAGTTGGCTTACTATGTCACACAGTCGGAATGTGCTCTTGTTTCCTGATCGTTTCCTTCACACACTGATCAACATGTCTATCACTGTATATACATCCTAGTCACAGACTGTGGTTAACTTGTGCACCCTCTGACCTCTGACACACTGACAACTGCAGGAAATACTTTTCCACCTTCCCTCTAGGCTGCAAGGAGTGGTACACTTTGTTATTATTGTGTCTGCTGGGTGAGTTGAAAGAAAAAAACATCTACACTGAAAACTGTTTCAAGGATAATTATTCCTGTTTTAAGCTGTGTTAATTTTCTTCTGAAAGTTTTGATTGTTTCTACTGGCCAAGTTGAAGAAAGAAACTGTGTTTGCATACAAAAAAGTGTTTGAAAAATGTAAGACTTTTAACATGCAATTTTCTGTTACGTTAATTTTACAAATTAAAATTAGTTTTTGCAGAGTTGTGTAATATAGTAGAAAATGTATTGCTACCCCCACAGAAGCATTTTCTGTAGATTTTGTAAAAAAAAAAATTAAATTATAATGTCTGTTTTGTTAATTTTCTTTTTTTAACTAATAATCAGTATCTATCTTGCTAATTCTTAAACTGTGAAAAATATTTCTTAGAGTAATGATTTTTTTTTTTTAAGTTTTTTACTGGAGAAACTGTTAAAATCAATCATTTTTGTTAACTATTATTTTGGAGGAAAACTGGGGGAAAAAAATTAACAACAAAAACAATAACACCCCTCAAAAAAAATCTCTCACATTTACACAACTACATACAGTTTTCAGTTTGGCTAATTTATGAAATTATATTTAAAAAAAAAATGTTTTGATAATTATTTTTTAAAATTACTTATTCTGTTTTACATTAATGTTACTTGTAAAGGTATAAAATTTGTAATATTTGTCTAATAAGTGATTTATATTTTAAAAACTACTGTAGTGTATGATGACATTCTTTATTACTATTTCATTAACTTCAGTTTTAATATTATTATAATCACTGGCAAGTAGAATAAACTGTCAACAACATAAAAAAAAAAAATAAAAAAAAAAAAAAAAAAAAATGACATACCAGCCTAACAGGTGCAATATCAAATATTGTAAATACATTCCTGTGTATAGTTTACACTGGTGTTACAATTTTTAAAAATAACTGTCATTTATTATTTATCCATAGCTTTTTGTTTAGTTTGTATCTTAATTGTATTTATTTTTTTTATTTTTTTTTTAATTGTTCGTTTCATGTGAGTATATTGATTATTATTTAAATGTCTGTTCTTGTAATTGGTGAAGACCACTTTTATTTTTTTTTATGTATTTTTTATTTTTTTTTATAGTTTATTGTTATTTTTATAATTTTTTGTTTTTGTGGGGGTTGACTAGATGTTTATGTACATGCTTTAGAACTGAAAAAAAAAAAGAAAAGAAAGACTAATAGCCGTCATATAATAATATTATGGTCAGAATATTCATCTGAAAAGCATAGAACTGGCACGAAGCCTGCCCTATCAGTATTGCCAGACACTTTTCTTGACAATTACTTTGTTGAAATGTTATTGCGATGCAAGTTATTTTCAATGTCTAGCCAGATGGGAATGGTAGAGGAGTGGTTGTCAGACACATAATCAACATTGAGTTGAGGTACAGACTTGGTGCACACTGAGACCACCGACACTCCAGACAGCTCAATGCAGAAACCAGCATAACTTGTTTGTGCTTGACAATGACAAAAACTTAAAGAACAATCATGCAGTAGCTGTACTTTTATCGTGTGAGACTTAATGTGGTTTGAAAAGTCTACCAAGCCTACTGATAATGCGGTTAATAACAATGGAATGTCTAGAAAGGATATATAATTGGTTTTCTCCTCAGGACAGTTTCATACAGTAAGTGTGAAGGTTAATATTTTATAAAACAACATCAACTGAAGAGTTGTGTATTCTTTGAGTTTATAAATGAAAAGCATTAATTAACTTTTAATGCTTTAAAGTGACTTGTGAGGTCTTTGTAACATATGCATTTAAAAAAAAATGAGTTTAAAAAAATATAATAATGAAAAATAAAATAAACAAAAAATGATTTCATCCGCATAAAGATTGCTGACTGTTAAATTTCTGATTATTTGGGGATTTTTTTCTTTATTTAAGAAGACTTATTTAGCAGGATTAGAACATTTTAGCAATTCATTTATATGCATTTATGTGTGTAATATTTTTTTTAACTATTTATTTTTTTGAATCGGTAAGTCATATTTAAATGTGTATTTAATAATCAGTGCTTGTACTTAGCACAGCTTAATCCATTTGTGTTATATGATTCAGTTTTTAAATTTTTAATAATAAAAATTACAACCAGAGAAATAAAATAATTGAAAAACAGCTAATTTAAAAAAATGCATATGAATGGTTGATTTGACTAGCATATGTGCATTTCATCTTGCACACTCCATTGTGTCTGAACAAGATATTTTTATTCACTGTGGATGGTATTGTTAGAAGTTTGAAAATAGCAGGAATGAATTCCTTTTCACTTGATCACTGAATTGTTAAAGAGCGAGACAGTGCTGAATTTTGGCACTCATGTTTTCTTGTACTCTTAAGTTAACTAATTGCATCGTTGTTGAAAAGATGACTGTTCTGCAGTGAAGAAAAATAAATAAAAATGCAAGGTATATAAATAGGTGGTAACAAACAGTTAATACTTCCTGAAGCACAGAATTGTGAAGTATGTTCAGTATGCCACTGCTGAGATATCATGCGATTTATACTACACATCTACCAGTACATGGAGGTCAGAGGTTTATAGAGTGAATTATCCTTGGAATTCTTTACAAACCTAATTTCAGTCATTACCTGTACAGCTGACTGTGTTGTTTAAATGTGTCTGCTTGAACAGTATGCAGCAAAGCTGAAACTGCAGTCATATTCAGCAGATACAAACCGTGCTGTTGGAGATATAATAACCACAGCTAGTCTTGTATACCCTTGAATGTGTCAGCTGCTGTCAGTCAGTTCATTGACCTAATGAAGTTTAAAGGTACAGACAGTAGTGGAATATTTTTAACGATAAAGGGCAAGTTGGGGATTTTCCCTCAAGTTTCACCGTCTCAGTTTATGTGGAAGTGCATGTCTGTATGTAATAATTGATTTTTTTTTTTTTGGATTTTCTTCTCATAATGTTTTTTAAATGAAGCCATATTGAAATTCATTGATGTTGAGAATTGATAGAAAAATGCTGTGTCAGCATGATTCAGTATACGTGGTGTGGTTGTCTTGAAGTTGAGTTGTTTTTCTGCTAAAGGATATTATTTTCTGCGTATCTGGCTGCAGTGAATAAAATTACTTCCAAAAATTATTAAATACAGACATGTTTAATGTGTCTGGGTTAGGACAGAATATTTTAATGTGCATCCAGACACATTATTGATATTTAAGCATTAACAATTGCATATGATAACAGAAAGATTGAATACAGTTATCAGATAAAATTATACTGTCAGTTGATAAAATCATATCCTTTACTTAATTTTTTTTTTCTTATTTAGTACAGTTGAAAAGGAATTAGTTATATTAAAAACCTAAATGAAAAATAACTGAAATTGTTTATCTTTAGCCTTCATACTTTAACATGGGTAAAAAAAAAAAAAAAAAAAGAGGTCCACATTCAGGTTTTGAATTATTAAAACATTGTTTAAAGTTTAGGAAAAGAAACTAACAAAATTTTATTTTTTGTTTTATTGAAGCTTTAATTCTGTTGCTGACTTAGAAATATTTACAATTTTAATTTATCTGAGATTGTCATTATATGTTTTTAGGTTTAATGATCAGTTAATTTAGAAGCAGTGGACTTGGTTTATTGTTCTGAAGCAGTGTAGGATTTTAGGATTACTGCAGCATACTTATTGAATATTACTTTTCAACCATTGCATCATAACTGATGTGTTGTCCTGTCGGTGGAAAGTTTAAATAAATAGTTATTTGTGACTAGTAATGATAGAATTTTTTATAATTAATTAAAGAAAAAAAAAATACATACATTTAGTTATTAAACAAATATTGTGTTACTCATGCTGTGTACAAGACATCTTAAAAATGACAATTAACATTTCCAGATCATGACCATTCTTTGGATATGTTAGGCTGTTTCAGATTGATGCATATAAACAGATATTTATCTTAAAAACAGCTACAACAAAAATAACCCATTCACATCCAGATGATTTCATGCAAAAATAAAAATGTCTGAGTATGGTTATTATATTTATTGATGTAAATATATATGTATCGCAACAGTTTCAGTAAAAACACACTAAAATACCTTTCACTCAGTTATGGTTTGTAATCATACAGTAATTATCAGAATAGGAAAGTTTCCCTCTCAAATTTTTCCAGTAAAAAAAACCTAAAACCTACGTTAATTATAATAAAATGTAGTCTACTAATGTAAGTGGTTATTTATCATCGGACCACTTCAGTAAGTAATCAAACAATTGTATAATCAAACCCAGAGCAACTAAATGTTCTAAACAAAACAAATTCAGATAATTTGTGTTTCAGTAGGTAAATCATGCTTGGCTACCTGTTTAGTTATTGCTGGTTGATTTATAATCATATCCTGTTATAATGGATAATCACATAAATTAATGTTAACATTTCTGTTGTTCACTTTTGTCAAAAAAAAAAAATTAAAAAAATTAAAAACAGGTTGTTCTGTCTTTGTATGTAAATATTATTAACATATATTATATATTGTTTTGCAGGGAAATGCAACCCTCCATCTGTATCCTCATTTTGAACCACTCCGCCAAATTGAAGGTAAGATCATTCTGTCAGAATATTTTACAGTAATAAACAGTTAAGATTTAAAATATTTATTTGACATTTTTCTGACAGAAAGATGTGTTGGGTGCTCTGATCTGTATAAAGAATTCAAAGAAAAATAACAGTTGTTTATTTTATGTATTTAAAAAAAAAAAAAAAATTGTAATTCCTGCACATTCTACACGATAAACCAAAAAGATTTTGTAAAATTTTGTTAAGAGTTTGCTTGCATATGCTCCATCTTTTATCTGTAAACAAGTTTTTTGCCTAGATGTGATATCATTAAATATTAACTTGACATTTCAAACTGACTGTTTCAAAAACTGAACAACAAAAAAAATAAAAATAAAGAAACAAAAATTGAATTCTTCTCGTCTTGCTGCAGGATATTTATATGAAATGTTTCATTTAAGTTTCCTGCTAAATTATTTAATTGAAATGATGTTTGGCATGCACAGTAAATGTTATGCAAGCGGTATGACATTCCCAGGGTCTTAAAAAACAAGTAGTTTGAGGAACAGACAAAATAACAATGCATGGAATGTAATGAATTTTGTGTAGTCGTTTTCCTGCTGCTGAAATTGTGACTTCATTCATTTGTAGTTACCTAAAATATTTGTTGACCTTCAGGTCTGTGCACTTAGTCAATACGGATCCATTCACTGGAGAATTTTTCTCAACATGTTTCAAAACACTCAGTCTTTTGAGTGCAAATAATGTCCGTGCATGTTAGAACCTTGAGCCAATTTGTATCATCTCGGAAAAAATCAATAGTTTGCTTAGCTTTTGTGTTGGCCAGACAGACATATCTTTTTTTTTTTTTTTTTTTTTTTTTTTTTTTTTTTTTAAAGTTATAAGAAAGGTACTCTTAGATTGAGAAAGGTGAGGATTTTTTAAAATCATGTCTGGGCAGGGCCTGGTGCCAAGCAAATTTCATTAAATTTACAATTTTGACATCTTTCTGTCATTGCTTTTTAATTTACTATTAATTCCTGTTATATTTTTGAAAAAAAAAAAAAGAAAAAAAGAAGACAATTATAATAAAAAATGAAACATGTATATATTATTTTCCTATATTTTCTTTCATTTTTTTAATTTAATTTTCTTTATAATTTTATAGTCTTTCACAGGAGTTTTATTTAAAATTTATTTTAACCCCACATGGTTGAAGCATTTTGTTTTATAAAAACCAATTTAATAATAAAATTAATTTCTTAATGCACAGCACTTACAAAAAAAACTCCGTAAGTTACAAACATAATAAGAACACATATAAAAATGTTTTATCTCGTTATTACATCTGCTGCTTTATCTTACATTGTTACTGGTTTGGTAATTTACAAATGCATGTACCAGTTACTGGAATCTACAGCATTTTGACATTTACATAATTTACCTATAAAATAAAATTAATTAAGTGAAAATATACATACACATACTAACTTGATAAAAAAAAAAGTATAATAAAATAAATTCTCATAAGAAATTCAGATTTTAAAGAATCCCATGTGTTCACAAAATAATAAAAATTCTTCCATACAAATTTTTAATACCTACATGGTCAAACTTAGGTTATTGGATAAGTTACATTTGACTGATGAGATTTGTGGACTAGCTAATACGTGACATAACATTACAGTTAATTACAGACTGGTTATGTTTTATTATTTCCCCAAAGAATATGTGTATTACAGAACCCTGGTGAATAATATGACTATTGACACAAACTTCCACAAACACTATTGATATTTTGGCAAGGTAATAAAGCTAATGAATGCATTGCATCATAGTTTTTGATATAACCAGGCCTTGGATTATTGGCTAGAGGTCTGACTTGAGTGAATTGTCCAGTTAATATAGCAACTGGTCAGCCACAGGACTTGAGCTTCAGTGAAGTAGAGGTTTGGATTGTTTTTCCACAATTCTCAACAAAAAGTAAATTTTTCTTAAAGCAGAAATTTGAATTGACATTTTATTTGATACTGATTTTTGTTTTACAATTTTAAATAGAAAGTTGTGTCACAAAAGGCCAAGGCAGAATGAAAGATTATTAATTTTATTTATTTATTATTATTATTATTATTTTGTTCGTTGCAGGTGTGACACACTGTTTCAGATGTTATTGTCACTTTCTGAGCAATAATTAGAAAATAAATGTTGCTAGATTGGTTATGAAATACTGTGATGTCCATTAATATATTATCTTGATATTGGCGGCTTTTCATGTGGCAGTCTTGTGAAGACACATCAAGCTGCCTGATGAAGAGCTGTCCAGTGTACAAGAAAATACTACACATTTTTAAAATTTCTTTTTACATCGCAGAAAATGAAGAAATAACAAAGAGTTTGTGTGTCATTATCTGCATATATAATTGTTGAAATGTAATAATGTACATTTAAAATGAAGTAGTATGGTGGAGAGAAAAAAAAAAAAAAAGAAAATCAGCATACACAACCAGTCATTATTTATAATTATTTAGCTTTCATTTTAATTTCAGTTCAATGGTTAGGATTACATAATTAATTTATTAATCATTTTCATTTTCATTCTTTTTTTGTTTTTACCATACAATGACAATAATATTGAAATAATTATCTGTAAATTTAAGAACCTCCCCTCTCAAAATATCAATTCAAAATAACACACACACTGACACATCATTTTTTAAATCATTGTCTAGATATTTAGTTCCTTTTTTCCTTTAATCCGAAATTTGAGTTTTATTATAGAAGTTCGGTTTAGCTAAGTGAACAGTTAATTAAAAAGGCATATGTCTCGAGTTTTGATGGATGTTGCCGACTGCCGCTCTTCCTTTGGTCAGCTATCGTTCCACTACAGAGAGCTGCCAAATGAAGGGCTGTGATTGGTGACAACAGCGACTAATGATAAATGTTGACAGAGTTGATGACTTGTGTCTGGTTTCAACTAATTAACTCTGTTCTAATGCAGAGCAGACTTGTATACATGTATTCAAAATTATAGTAATTTATTGGTAATAAAGTAGCAGTGAAATACAATGAATTTAGGATTTAATTATGAATTTTTTGTTTTGTTTTGTTTTTTACATTTTTGTTAATGTTGAGGTAATTTTAATTTATGGATTTAAAAACATTTATGTTTACTACTTTAAATCACTGCTTTATACATTCATTAAATACCTTGTGAACGGTTTTATCTTTTGGCATCATTCTGTATAAGAACAGGAAATGATAAAATAATATATAATGTGTTGCATTTTCCTTATCAGTTGTTTGGAATTTCAAGCAAATTTTAAATGGAGAAACTTAAAACAAAAATGATGTAAATATATAACTTTGTTTTACTTCAGTTCTTTATTTAGCTGCTTCTGTTTTTATTTTTAGTTCATTATTATTGTTATTGGTGGTGGTGTTGTTGTTATTATTATTATTATTATTGTTAATTAAAAAAAAAAAAAAACACAAAAAACCCCCAGCAAAAAACACAAAAAACTTAAAAAATAAATCCCACCACAACAACAAAAAATAAAATAGAGATAAAAAATAAGTATCTGGTCTTGAATAGTTCATAATTTTGGCCAGCTAGATATTTTACTATCATTGCTTTTTAGCTTTGTTGATATGTTGTCATTTTATGTGTATGGTGATTTTTATAAAATATACCTTGAAAAAGAAAATGTAAAAAAAGAAGTGATTCATTTTTTTACTTTCCTGTTAATTGTTCCGGTATTTGATCAAATGCTCCACTGCTGAATTGTTAGTTGCATTAATCATAAGCTGATAGGAATAGTATTATTGATGGAGTAATATCATAAATAATGGTTGCAGCCCACAAAACAATTTTAAAAATAACAAATTCTTTTCATTGTTGGGACTAAACAGATAATAAAAAACATATTTATAATTTAAAAACAATTGTTGTCTTACATCTCAAGCTGAATGCTTTCTTTTGTATGTCTGTTGCAGTGTGCTTTTGCATGTAAAAATCAAATCACGCTTATTTTTCTTTTTCTCAGGGGTTGTTGACTACCTGCAAACAGAAATCTCAACATCAAAACAAAAGAAATTCAGCTTGGTTACATTTGTCGATACTCCTGGTCTTGTGGATGGTGACATGAAATATCCTTTTGATGTCAACGAAGCTATCTTGTGGCTAGGTAAGAATATTTCCTGATTTTTTTGATTGTTTTGTTCTCTTTTTTGTGTGTTAAAAATGAAAATATAAATGAAAAAATAAAACAACAATACACACCCACCCACACATACAGACAAGAAAAACAATTAAAACACAACCCAACTCCTCCAAAAAATTGTTTGGCCCATTTAGTGCTTGATTTGGGATATGGTTTTGTCCATCAAACAGAAGGTTAATTACTATAAATATAATATTTAAAAAATTTGTTATTGTTTAAATGCTAGTCATATACTTTTTTTTTTTTTTTTTTTTTTTTTTTTTTAAGACTTTTTATAATTCTCCCTCTCCTGCAACCATATCTCCAGCTTTTTTTACAATTAAGATCCTTGGGGGGAAAAAAAAAAAAAAAAAATACATCTAAAATAAAATAAAATAACTAAATAACTAAATAAATAAAGAAAAAAACAACAACAAATAAAAAGCTTCCAGTCATGTTTCTTTTCAAATATGGTGTCAGAACCCACACTTAAAAACAAATTAAAATAATAACACAATGATTTAATTTCAGACAACTTGTGGGCACAGAGTTAAAGTAATTTCAGCTTGATTATGAATGTATTTGGCATATAATTGAACAGTCTAGCATCATACAAAAATCAATAACAGTGTAACGAGGCATTCTGACATTGTGTTCATTGTTGGATGTCTGATACCCACCCACCACCTTTCACTGCTCATGTCGTCATGACCAGTCGTGATATACTCACCAACAAATATGATTCACATTCCAACAATTCTGTTGTCAGTAAAATACCATCAGAAAGGAATACTGGTCAGGTTTAACTACACCTTCCCCAAATAACTTCTTGGTGGTTCTGCCAAAAACAAGCAGAGATGGAAAAAAAAGAAAAGAATTAAAATGAAATAAATTTTTAAAATGTGAAACTTGGATACATTTGGAACTGTCTGATATATTTTTTGAATATGCGAATTCAGTTGTTAGATTCTTTCTGTTAACATTAAATGTATATAAATATTTATTGCGTTCGTGTTATTTCATGAAACATTTTTAAAAAATAAAATAATAAAAAATAAATATAATAACTGTATCTGAGGTGGAAGATAATTTAACATCCAGTACTTAGTATTATTCCACCAAGTGGCCATTAATTAAAAATTATATTTGATAAAAACAATTTATAAAAAAAAAAAAAAAAAAAAAAATTATAGGAAGAAATAGAAAGAAAAAAATAAATAAACTGGAAAAAAAAAAAAAAAAAAAAAAAAATACCCTGTCACCAAGAAGTAGTCCAGGAGTAACTTTCTGAAAATAAGATGCTTAAATTTATTTATAAATTTTCTAGGTGACATGGCAGACTTGATTTTTGTTTTCTTTGACCCCATTGGCCAAGCTTTGTGTAAGAGAACTTTAAACATAGTGGAACACTTAAGTGAGAAACATGCAGACAGGATGAGATTCTATCTTAGCAAGGCAGATGAAGCAGGACATGAAAGTGATAGACAGGTAAAAAATAATAGAAAATTATATTATTACAATATTTGTCTTGTATTCTGAAATTATATTTTCCAAAAATAATAGTTTACAAATTGATAATGCTGCAAATTTTAAAAAAATTAAAATGAATTTTCATTATTTCAGTTTTAAACTAATTAATTTTTAATTGATATTTCAGCTATATTTATTTGTTTCTTTTTCAAAAATATGCTTGAAATAATGTTACTGTTAACAAATATTCATGTCTGTGCAATGTTTCGTTGTATGCAGAGAGTTATGATGCAGATAGTGCAGGAATTGTGCAAGCGACCTGGATTAAATAGAACTGGCTTTGACATGCCCACCATCTATATCCCAAGCATGAATCCAAAGGTATAAAATTATATGTAATAACTAGAAATGAAGAACACATTGAGAGCATTTTCATGAAGTGATAGCATATATAGCATATATAACTTACAACACAATAAAGTAAAGAAATAAAAAAGAAATAAAAATTATCAGTTGTACTGATAAATAAAACATGTTTTATAATAGATTATCATTTCATATATTCAGCAATATAAAATTTATATATTTTTTTTTATGGATGTAGAATTAATGAATATGAATGTATTTTACACTGAATATTGTTGGGTTTTAATTGTTTTATTGGGTTATTGTAACTGATGTGTACAAGAAATATGACATTATCATTAAGCTTCATTTAACAGGCAAGTCGATGTGCTAATCAGATAGATCAGGTTTGTAAAGATGTGGAAAAAACAATAAACCAGACCATTCAAAACACACTGAACACACTGGAGAAAGACTGTGACCAGATTGCCAACATTGTGGAGAAAAAACTGAAAGAAGACAAGTAATTATTTTAATTAATTAATTAATTTTTTCAGAATTTAAAAAAGAAAAAAAAAAAAAAAAAAAAGCAATTAATAAACCAATATAAATTCAGACATAAAAAAAAAATATATATATATTTTGTTAGCATTGATACCATTTTCATAACTAAATGCATTTATCTTTGCAGTGAAAAGAGTTCTAAAAATATGAAAGCAAGAATCCGTGGATTTGTATTTGGTCTTGTGGGTTTGTTGCTACCACTGTTACTATTAGCAACCTTCATGATCAGTACCTCCCACAAAACATTACAGAAATTACTAGGGGAGTCACTAGTTGTTACACTTGGGACATACCTCGTAAGTATTTTAATATAGAAAATAAATCCTAGTAGCATCATAATGCAACAACAACAAAAACTGTTAATAACATTAAAAACAAAAAATGCATATTCATTAGTTCATCAAGTCTCATCTCATTCCATATTTGGGGAATTTCTTTTCTTTTAGTTTAAATTAAAACAAAAATTGTAAGATGTTCATCATTAAAATATAACCAATATTGTAACATTTTGGAACAGTAATAATCATGAAGGATATTATCCATTTTGAAACAACATTAACAAAAATATTCAGATATTGTCATATTTTTATTGCTGTAATTAAATTTATATTTCTAGGGTCCATTTGCAACTTTATGGCAGCAGATCCCACCAGCCTTTGCTAATCATGTTATCATTGGAACATTAGTCTTAGCCTTGATAATGTTAATAATTGGCAAATTTTTCTCAAGGTAAACATTTTCTTATTCTTCTCTTTTAATTTAAAATTTTCACGCTGAGTAATGATTATGGGAATTAGTATAGTACACCCAGTGATACATGATTCTTATGTATGGCTGAGCTTTGAGCAGAAACTGGTGCTGTTGAATGTGTAAATGTGTCTTTATTTTATTTTATTTTTTAATTCAGAGATGCTTGAAATATCAAAATTTTAAACCAATTACTAATATAACATTTATGTCAAATTGGTAATGAATTTTAGTGGGAGTTAATTTCAAGTAAGAATACAGTTTTTTTAAAAGGTTCATTAATTAACAATTGTAAAACATATACGAATGCAGTTTATTATTCAAGACTTAAAAAATAGTGTAGCAAATATTTTTTTTTATGTAAGAAATGGATTTGAGTTGGCTGAACCCAACTTACTGTGGACATTTCAAGATTGTAGAAAAAAACCCCTTAAAAACCAAAACAATCAGTGCATTAACATGTGAAATAAATATATTTTTTGTGCAAGAAAATAATTTAAGGAAACTCTACCTGTGTAATCAAACCAAAATTATTGAATGAATCCTTTCAGTAAAATCACTGTATTAACATCAGAAGAATGGAAATGTCAGCAGCGACTTTGTTCATTTTCATTATATATCTGTTGGATTCTGAATTTAGGATTGTATATAATACATACATGACAGTTGAAAGTTTATCCATTGCAGTGCAAATGGCTTTCATATCAAACACTGGTATTTTTATCTTTATACAATGAAACAGAAATTAGGAGTTATGTAGACAAATAAAATGTACATTTAAATAGTAAAATATCCTTTGTAAAATACAAGATACAAAATTTACTGAATAGTTAAAAGGAATTATCAAAAAATTACCCTCATTATTATGCACTAAGATTTTGATATTGTTAACTGCAGCTGCGATAAAAAATCTTTTATTAGCTGACATCATTACAGATTGATTAGAAACTAGTTTTGTTTTCAGGACTGCACCGACAATGAATAGAAAACAGAAGAAAAATCTTTTGGAGATCAGGGATTATGTGCAAAATATAGTCAAATCGAAAAAGGTAAATTTGTTGTATATATCAAGTAAATTGTTGTTTGTTTGCAATAAAAAAAAAATAATACCTACAACAGCAATTTTATTAAATCAAAAAAACAAAATGGCATTAAAGCAGTAATGACCATTATAATAAAAGTTTTAAAAAATAAAAAAAATATGAAAAAAAAAAATTATTCGATTTTCAAGAACTAAAAGAAAAATTATGTAATTCTTAAAGTATTTTTTTTTCCTAAACATGTTTTTCTTTTAAATAGTTTTTTTCAAACCTGCTTCAGTTTAGTTTTTTTCTTTTGTTGTGCCATCATTTTAAATTCAGTTGTACATGAAACATTTGAGTAGTTTTGAGTTTTATATATACAATAAGTAACAAATCAGTATGTAGATGTTGTTATAACATTTTTTATTATTTTTATTTTTTCCAGCAAGCTTTATACCAAGAATATCTTAAACAGAGTGTGGCTGACCAAGATTTATAAATCTGACAAAGAGAGACAATTCAGTTCAAAGCCTTCATTTTGCACAGTAACTTTGGAACTGTTTAGAAATAAGTTGATACTATCATTGACATAAACTTACGTCTATACTATATGTATTAACTATTGTTATTTCTGTTATTTCATTGAGGTTAATTGCTCAAAATATTTTTTTTTTTTTTTTCATTTTTTGCATAAACTATTTCTTTAAAACTTGCAGTAATTTTTATTCTGAATTTTAATAAATACAAACTTTGCAGTATTGGTAAAATAGGTCTAAGCCAGTGGTTCCCAAAGGGTGTGTCCAGGCACACTGGTGCACCCAAAGACATCTTAGGTGTGCCCCACGAAATTCTAGGATCTAAATATATATTTGTGATGACAAAACCACTTTTGTGAGCTCCGTTGAGGTGAATTTTGGATTAGCAGATTAGCATTTGGCTGATATATTTCAGCAGCTCAATATTTTGAATGCAAGGAAATGAAGAAAATATTTTGACGTCTACTGATAAAAAGAAAGCATTTCAGAAAAAAACTACTTATCTGGAAGAGAAGAGCTTCTGAAGGTAATTAGGAAATGTTTCCTTTGACAAGTAAAACTTGCATAAATGATATCTTCCCCTTAATACTTGAACATATGACAAGTTTTTGAAGATAAATTAAATTATTATTTTCCATCACTTAACACTGAACAATACGCTTGGATTCGAAATCCATTCATAGAAATGTCAGATAATGCTAGTTTAACATTAATCAAAAAAGAACTAGCAGCTGTATCCACTGATGGTGGATTGATGATTAAATACAAGAAATCTAGTCTTAAAAAATGTTGGATTTCAATCGGAAAAGAATACCAGTCAGTATCCAAAAATTGAGAAGACACGTCAGGCTCATACTGCCCATCAGCACAAAATAGATGATAAAAAAAAAAAGTATATACACTTCTTTCAGTTATTTCTTTATTTTTTTACATTTTGCATTATATTTTGCATTATATTTCTTTGCCTGCAGTTTTTTGTAGGGCTCCAACTGTGCCCTGACTTCGAGAACCACTGGCCTAAAGACAATTTGGCAGTTATATTTTTTTGTTTATTAAAGAAGCTGAAATAATTGATACATAATAATCCTGACAGATTATGCTTACAAAACAGCTTTAAAATTCTCAGGATTTGTATATTTAGGATTCTCATAAATTGCTCAGTCAGCATTTTGGATTACTAAAACAATACAAATATAAGTTTTAGAAGATTAGGTTTAATTTATTTTATTTCAAAGTAAACTGTATTTTTTTTATTTAGCATAGTTGACAGGTGATGGGTTGGAAGTAAGATTTTGTTAGAAAAATACGTGGTTCTTTGAAATATTTTTTTTACAGATGAAGAAAAGGTTATATTGAACGAAAATACAACATTTTCTGCATTTTTGAACAAATGGCACAAACTAAATAATCATATTTATATAAACATTTATGAAATTCATAATTTTTGGACAAATGAATTTTGCATATGAAAATTGGGCTGTTTGAACATTTTACTGGATTGTATTTTCAAAAATTATATTATGCCTTAATTTTCTGTATGTAGGAAAACATTATGATCAAAATGAATGAAATAAATTTGTTTAACATTTCTTACTCAAGGCAGCATGATAAATATCAATTGTTATTTCATTGTACAGAAATTCCTTTTAAACCTTATATTTTTTTTTGTTCACTGATTTATGTTAAATTTATGAAATCCACAGACATGTTTTTCTTTATTTGGTGATGGGTATATTTTTGGAGATGGTACTGGAAAGGTAAACAAGAACTGCTTTGGAGTAATTTTCTACTTTATGAAATGCCTTCATGTTACTTTTTTCAAACTAATTTTGTTATATTTTCCATTTTGTTTGTTTTTTTAAATAAGGAAGGCATTAGAAAATAAATTTGGTAAATATAAAAACAGAACTTTAACAGAAATTTTGACTAAATGTTTTGAAATACATTAATAAATTTTCTAAATTGATTTTAGTTTTAAATGCTATTAATTTGGTAAAATGTATTCTGATTATGTGCAGTAGCAGTCAAACAAAACATTGAAACATCAGAGGGTTTTTCAGTAATTAAAATTGATAATTTAATAAAATAAAAAAAATTGATATTGCTGTTATTTAGTGATATTGTCTGTTGAACTCAAAAGTAAATGTATCTTAAATAATTCTGATGAAATATCAATAGTTTTAATTCCTGAAAAAGAATTGTCAATTGCCTTCCTGCTGCAAAGCAGATTCAAACTGCTGTTGACCTGCTAATTGTCTGCTGAGCTTTTTTTTTTTATTTATTAAATTGAACTGATTTTTTTTTCTCATTTTTTGTTTTGGGTGAAAAAGGAACATTAAAACCACAAAATTCTTTCATGAATAGTCAATCATATGTGCAATGAGTACAAGAAGGAACAATACTGCTGTATATATATTTGTAGTTTTGCACGTCCATTATTTGTTGAAAACTCCTCTGCTGTGTTCTGCATGTCTCAGATGTACAGGGAGGGGCATGCTTGTGTGTGCATGCATGCCTCTGTAAAGAAAAATGAAAAAGGTTTAATCTTTTCATTAAAACTTTAATGTTAACAAAATGAAATTGTGAACAGATTAGATTGTACATTTACAAACATGTTTTCACATTCTTTTTGTATTAATTATCAGTTTGTAAGAATTGATATGTTCGTATCTGATGTACTATGATTAGTCTTTATCTGTTATCTTCAAAAAGGCAGCTTTTAAAAAATATATTTTGTTCTGAAATGTTTAAGAAACAACGCAATAAATTATTTTCATGAAAAACTTTGGGCTTTTTGTTTATTATTATGAATGTTCATCTTTTTTTTTTTTTTTTTTTAATCAAGCAGCAATTCTTGGTTTTACTGTCTCCAACTATAATTCTGTGTTAACAAATCTTGGAGTTAAAAATTCTGTCAGTTGCTTTTTTGTTATTTTTTGATACTTGAGCTGACTGAGACAGAAGGGGTTTCTGAATTGATTCTTCTTTGTGCACTAGGTGGACATTTTTGTTTCTATCTGGTTCCTATGACTGAAGGTGTCTTAGTGCCTATGTGATAAATGTAATATAAATATCTTGTAATAAGTACAGCGTTAGTAAACACCTTATTAGTTAAAATAACCCAAGGAATGGCAGAAGTAGGCTTTCTAATATTCAGAAATCACACAGCTGACATCAAAGTATTAAAATGAATGAATAAGGATCCTTGAAATGCACTTGAAAAATGAGTTATTAAATATATTCAGTTCTAGAATCTGCATCATTCTTTGTTATGGACAAGCAGTTACATAAATCATTGTGTTCACTGAGCAATAAACTACAACAACAAACTTTTTTTTTTGTTTACTGCCTTGGGGTTGTGTTGTAATAGTTAAAATTTAAGTTTCTTCATTTTCAAAGAAATAATGACAAAATGGTAACGTCTTAAACAATTTTTTTATTACTATTTTGTTTCTTAAACATGATTGTTACATGGAGCTAAATAATACAGTGATGTTAAATTTTGGATGTGTAAGAAAAATACTAAACATAAAAATGTACACTTGCGGAAAATGATTCGTTTTTAAAAAAAAAAAAAAAAAAAAAAACTTAAAAAACAAAAAAACCTTTCTATAAAAATTATAAATTAATAATTAAACTTTCATGTAAATGCTATTCTGATAAACAAATCCCATAAAATAGCTCAATGTTTTTAATGTACATAATAAATAAAATGTTTTTGTATAGACGAGAAAAGAAGGAAATAAAAATGAAGACAATTCCAAAATAAAATGGCTGTGTGAAAGGTGAAAAATGGAATATTTTGTAAATTAACTGTAGCCCTCTGTGCTTCATGACTGTGTGTCTGGAAACAGTATTACTTTTCATGTAAGTAAAAGTCCCAAGATATGCTATATATTTTTAAATCATAAAAAAAAGTATTTGATTAACTTAATTCAGTGGTATGAAATAAAAATTAACAAGACAGAAATGGTAAATAAAAGTGCGTAGTAAACTAGTGAAGTGGTATTTTAAAATGAATATTTTCCTGAATTAATAATCAACAACACAACATCATAAATTTATTTCAAATACTTGTTGATCTGAACTTAAAAATTCCTCCCAAAAACAGACTCAACATTTTTTTTGATGCTGCATATTAATTTTGTTTCATTTTTAAGGAAAAAACAATTAACAAGTGTGCAGTTTCAAAAATTGTTTTCTGTTTGTGTAATCAATACACACAGTAAACCAAGTTATATTAGTTTTCAAAACTATTTTGTTTTACCCCTTTAATTTAAATAAATTGTTATTAACATAATTATTTTTTATATTTTTTCAAATATTACAAGTCATGTAAATTCCATGATATATAACACGTTTTCTTAATTAAAAAACAAAAAAAAAAAAAAAAAAACACAAGCAATTTGTTACACTATGTTTAGGACATATTTCTCCTTTTATTTATGGATTTATAAAAATTGTTTAATGAAAATAAATAAAAGTTCTATGAATTTAACTGCATGTAACTTCCTTTTTTTTTAAAATATTAAGTTTCTTTTTTTATCTTTTGGCACAAAATCACTGAGTTTTATTTGAAATCAAAAACTCTCTTTCAGTCTACAATAAATAAAAATAGCAAAAAGGTGGATGATATTGCATTACATGAATGTAGAGTACAACAATTTAAAACAAAATAAAAACAATCCACACCTGAAAGCATATCATTTACTCTGAAAAAAATTATTGCACACTTACATTTCTGTACCAGGTTTTCAAGGAACAATTTTCAAAAAAAAAAAAAAAAAAAAAAAATAATAATAATAATAAAGGTATTGTTACAAATTGTGCATCATAGATAAAAATTATGGAAATTTCTTCATAAACGAGACATGACTAAATATAGACATCACTGTTTTCACCAACCATCCCTAGTAGATCTTTGAAAAGAAAGAACCCTCCCAATATTCTTGGATTTAACCTATGAAAATAATTTTGTGTAACATACTCAAATGTTAATAATTAACAGTGAACAAAAATATGAATGGTTTAAATATAATGTATACAGAACAGGGAGTCACATTAAAAATATAACAAAGCAACATGTTAAACACATATATAAAAATGATATCAGTTATAAAACCTTCACACTTAGTATGAGGTATGTAAAATCAAGACATACATATATATATATATATAAAACTATATTAAAGGTAATAATAATGTATAAAGAGACATCAATGGAAGAAGCACATCTTTTTCTTCTTCTTTTTGTTTTTATTTCTGTAAATTATTTATATACTGTTCATTCACAATATCATTCATGATTTATTATTTTTAATTCTTTGTCATGTTCTATGATCAACAACCATGTCTTGGCTGTACAATTTATAAACTTTAAAAAATAGAAGTGTAATAAAATAGCTATAAAACTAAACATTTTACAAAGTCCAACTACAACCATATATGTACCATCATGACTAACCTGTTTTGGTCACTGTAATTACTTCGTTGGTAAATGTAAAAAATTATGTACAAAATATACTATTTTGGTAACGTAAATTTGTAAAAATGAATTAAGAACTTTGGGTGTTTTTTTTTCAAAAAATATATATTGTTACTTTGATTTTAAATTTCAATATCTTTTCTTTAAAAAAGAATATATTTTTTTTAAATAAAAGCTAATGTTTTATTATCTTGATTAAATTATTATATGTTTTGGTTTGAAAACATTGTGACAGACATACATATATGTATGTAGTTGTGTGAGTGAGTGTGTGTGTGTTAAGTTATAGGTTTTTGTTAAAAAAAAAAATCTAATAAGTCTGGTCCTGCTGTAAGTTGTAAGAGACATTTATTATTATCTAATACAAAATTTAACTAATAGTGTATTTGTGTTCATCGGGATGACCGTTGACTGCTGTCAGCTGAAACAGTGGATCTGACCTCTCATCATGCAGCTTCGACTTCAGGCTGTTCCTGAATTTCTACGGAGTATTAAAAATAAAAAAATTAAATTTAAATTAAAAAAAAAAAAAAGAAAATATATTAATATTAAAAGAAAATATAATAAATAATAAATAGTTAAAAATTGTAAAATAAGAAATAATTACAATACCACCACCAAAAATAAAATAATTTATATATATATATTAAATATATAAATGTTTTTTTTCTTATTATTATTATCTTTTTTAATTAACTAAAACTACAAGCAAGAACAAGAACAACAGAAGTACATGATAAACTATACTCTGTTTTCAACAGATGGCAGCAAAAGATAAATCAAGATAAAAACAATTTACAAAATAAAAATTTAAACAATACTGTCTTAGTGCTGCTGTGCTTTTACCTGCCATATATTACTTCCTTTAGCCTGGATTACTGCATGGATCATGCCAGCTGGAATGCAGATTATGGACAAAAAGGCAATAAGCCAGCCCATGCCCAGTGCCCATGATGGGTACTCATAGTTACCCACAGACAGTGGCCTGTACTGGATCATACTGAATACCCAGATACCCTGAAAATAAAATTAAAATAAAAAGGTCACAAAATACTACAACACCAACACTAACAACAATAACAATAACAATGGAATAATAATGGAATAATAACAACAACAACAACAAGAACAGTAACAATAAATAAAAATATCTAATGTCATCTCTATTTAAATTATTTTCCTCTGTGATTTGAAGCTATTTCAAGCATTATTTTATTTATTTGTATTCATCTGTTTTCCATAAATATTCCTTCAAAGAAAATGGTATCACATTTAGACAGGATATGCATCAAATTGCAGTGATCTGTCACTTTTTAATTCAGGTAAAAAGAACATCATATTTTCCACATGCTGTTATTTTAAATGACCAACATTTCTACTGACCAGAATGAGTAAAGGTGATACTAAGTACCAGCATGCAATGATAAAAAATGGAGCTTTAGAACCAGTCATTTCTTCTATGTTGTTACTAAGCCTTCTTGCACCTAGAAATAATAATAATAATAATAATAATAATAATAATAATAAAATAAAAATAATAATAACAGAAAATAATTATAACAATTATAGAAATAAATAATTTAAACAATAAAAACATCAACAACAACAACAACAATAGTAATAATAATAATAATAAAAGATAATAGTTACATCAAATAGAAATAAAATATAGAAATATATAGTTTAAATAATAATAATAATTACAATAATGATGATGTTGGTGATAACAATAATAATAATAATGATAAGATAATAATCATAACAACTGCAAATACATTATAGTAATACATATATTAAATAATAATAATAATAATAATAATAATAATATTTATAATGATGATGATAATAAAACACACTCTCCATATTTTAACAGATTTCTTATGAAGCAACAGAAATGTAAGTATTATAAATGGTATACAGCAAGGTACAGATGTTTTTAGTAAGGAAATCTTACCATAAAACCAGGTAATTGCAATCACCTCAAAAAAAGCCAGAACCATCAAAGACAGAGCTGCCGCATAGCGATCAATCAGTTGAAAGAAGTAAATCCCTCCCTGGAAAAATAAAAAATAAAAAATAAAAAATAAATAAATAGTAGTAGTAGTAGTAGTATCTGCAGTAGTAATATAAATGAATGTAAAATTGATAATACATATAACATAATGATGATGATGATGATGATACGATTAAATATAATAATAAAATTAGAAATAAAAACAGTAAAATAGTAAATAAACATAATACTTATCTATATCTTGTATAGCAAAATCTCTTTTATATAAACATACATGCTACTTGTTTAGATACTATAGGATATGTTAAAATGTACTTACAAACTACTTTACCTGTGTAATGTTGGGAAGTCCACACAGAAATGACACAACACACACAATGAGAACTAGAAATTCTTTTCTTCTCAGGTATTTCTTAACCTGTGGACCAAAATGATCACTGATAGCAGTCACTATCACTTCAACAGATGCAAACTGAAACAGAAGAAAAACAAATTTAAATAAAAAAATTAGGCAAAATAAAATTAGACAAATTTTATTGTGTAAGTCAGTAAGGTATTTGAATACTTTTTGTTTTTAATATCTGTAATTGCTTAACAAATGGATGAAACTATAATCATTAAATTATATTGCTTTGTTATATTTTTAATTCTTATTAAGACATATATATCTGAAGAAACAGTAAAAGATTATATTACACTTTTATACTAATACAAATTCTATATATTACACAAAATGACAAAACGCATCCTAATCATATACACAGATAAAATAAAAACGATATAATAGATTAGAAAATATCCAGGTAATGCACACAAATTGCTTTAACAATGTTTTATTAATTGTTAACATAATCACTGTATTATTACCTGACTGTCTATACCCAGACAGATAAGCATGAAGAAGAAGAGAAAAGCAAAAAGGGGAGCAACTGGCATGTTTACAAAGGCTTGTGGGTAAATGATGAAAACCAAACCAGGGCCTTAAAAAAAAAAAAAAAAAATAAAAATAAAAATAAAAAACAAGATTTGGTAAACAAAATTAAATGCTAACATCTATTTAAAAACATTTTTTGTAAAATTAAACAGCAATAAGAAAACAAAACAAAAAAAGTAATTTTAAGTTAAAAATTAAAATATAATCAACTAAATTACAACACTAACTATTTAATATTAAAGAAAAAAAAAAAAGAAGAATTTTGATTTGACTACTAGTTTTAGACTTGAAGAAGTCAGAAAAAAAAGAAGGATTTACTACTGTGTTTAAGTTTTAATATAATTTTGAAAGCCTAATGACTTCAAGTAACTGTGGAACAATTTATTTACAGAATACACCTAAAGCAGTTAAATCTGAAACTAAAGTTGCTTATCATACTGCAGTTATAATTATTCTAAAACAAGATTTAGTTCAAGTTGAAATCAGTTCTGATCACAGACTTAGATTACAAAATAACTGTCATAGTAATACCAATCATATCTTTAATTTTATCATGCAAATACTGAAAGCACAATTTATTATACCAAATAATTCTCAGAAAACATCTGTAATCACGTCTAGTGGGGCTTTTTAATCGTAATAATTGTGAATCCTTTGTAACTGTATTTAAAAGCCTACCTTCTGATACAACATCCGTTACATCCTTGCCCTGGATATAAGCAAGATTGCCAAGGATTGAGAAAATGGCAAATCCTGCCAGGATGCAAGTGAAAGCATCAGCTGCTGCCAGTAACAAAACATCTCTGGAAGAAAGAAACAAAGAAAAATTAGGACACTGTAAGGACCGGACTATATCTATAAGCAAGAGAGGGAAATAAAGACACGGTCCATGTACATACAATATTAAAATTCTAAACAAAATTACTTGTATTTTTAGATGAAAGTAAATTATTGTTATGGTGCATGATATAATAGTATATATATATAAAAAAAAAAAAAACCTGAAGATAATATAATCACAACAACAATAATGTTCACTGACAATAAAATAAATTTAAAAAAAAAAAAGAATAATAAATATAATTGAAAATATATTTTTTTAAATTATTATTATACATTGCCAGGTAGAAGATAAATGTATTTTCAGTAAAAATAATTAAAATAATCTAGATTTCTACCTGATATCATGTCCAATACAAAATTAAATTATTAAATAAAATCAAAATAATAAAATTAAAATAATAATTTTAAAATATTTAGTTTCATATCTCATTATACATTAACTTTTCTTAATTAATATATATATATACAAACAAAAACACACATATAATTCTCTGGAAAATAATTTGAGACAGTATTTTAAAACTAACATTCTGAATATTAAATATCTCATAAATGCAAAAAATAAAATAAAATAAAATAAAATAAAATCAATAAGATAATTAACACAATAAGCATCAAAATAATTCATAAAAGTTTAACTCAGTTTTAAATTTTAACCAGTGATATAGTAATTTTGATTACTGATATAATGAATCAAATAATTGAAGGTTAAATATGACCTTGTTGGTCTATATAATTATGACTATACTGAAATTTGGAATTATATGAAATTAAAACATCCCTCTTTCCATCAACAAACTGAACCAGTCAAAGCCATTTTATTTATCATTGTTATTGTCCCCTTTTAATAAAGTCTGGATTGTTGAAAAGAAAGTTAATATACACAATATAGATCAATTGGTCAAAGGCAAATGATTTATTGAAACTAATATATCTAATGAAAATAACAACTTAAATATAATAAAATGATTTAAACAACAATAATAATAACACAAATGAAAAAAAAGTAATTTTAAATTTAAAAGGAAACTATAATC
Source organism: Chrysomallon squamiferum (assembly GCA_012295275.1). NCBI lineage: Eukaryota > Metazoa > Mollusca > Gastropoda > Neomphalida > Peltospiridae > Chrysomallon > Chrysomallon squamiferum. Next base: position 22,197,602 of record CM022671.1, read on the forward strand.
AATCAGCATATGCATATAAATATGTATAATTTAAAAATTAAACAAAAACAAAAATAAACAAAAAATATAAATAAAAAAACTAAAAAAACTAACAAAGTAAAATAAAATTTAAGAAAGATATTAATTAAAAACATAATAACTGAATTATTATATGCTTTTTTAAAAAGAACAAAAAAAAAAAAAAAACACCCCAAAATGTCTTCTTATCATGTATAGGAAAGAAGCAGTAAGAATGTTTTTTTTTTTTTTTTTTTTTTTTACAGTTAATTAACTTGTACGTCTGTATACGTGTATGTTGTGCTGTATACCTGAGAATTTTATTATTAAACTTGCTGTAACTGGACATTGTGATGAGACCACCAAAAGCTACTCCCAAAGAATTGAAAGTCTGAGCTGCAGCATTTACCCAAACCTGGAAAGCAAACATTGAAATTCACTTGCAGACATCTCATGGCTGAAATTGACTGGCCCAGAGTTCTCTGTATGAGGTCATGTGTTTTAACAAACCCACATGTGGCATTTTTTTTTTAAACTTTAAATAATGTATGTAAATACATTTGCCAAAAACACACACACACACACACACACACGCATTCATATATATAATTACACCAAGAAGTGAAATGGCCATGATTCAGAAATATTAGTGCTATTAGAACAAATTATTCCAGTAAAACTCTAATGCAGACAAACTCAAACTTGAGTCTTAATATAACAAAACTTCAAGATGTAGTATTTCACAAGTCTAATCAGAACTCTAGAACTATTATTAAAAAATGACATCAAGTGTGCTCATTATCTAAAGTTGAAATGATATAAACTGGCATACAAAGCTTTGTAAGTTTCAAAAGTGTGCTGAAATATGGTTAAAAAATCATTAAAACAAAAGTGTTAGTGAAAAAACATAACAGTGGTTTTTGATTCAGTTAAAATCTAAGATCTGTGCTGTCTTGGAGGCAGAAGTAAAGACTGTTGACCGTCGATTTCATGGGTCTCAGTTTGCCAGATTTTGAGAAATCTGGAAAAATCACAACTTGAAATCTTACCTCTAGGAACCATTAAGTTATTCTGAGTCCCACTGCACAATCAGGTCAACCCTCTCTCATCCCATTATCTACCAAGATAAATTTTACAAATGCACCCATAACCATTCTCACATAACAAAATTCATACCCTAGCCTTCATTTTTCTGCTATACTTTTTTCTTTACATGTACTGTATGATATTTGTTTACATTGTTTTTGTGTCTATTGTTTTATATTATTATATTTCTATTGAATTTTAGGGTTAATGTTTAGTTTTGTGATTTCCCAGACTTTTTTTTATTTTCTGCATCTATAACCCTCCCTGTGAAATTGTTCATTATTTTGCTATACTACATTATAAAAAATAAAATAAGAGCAACCTAATTATATATCTATCCAATCTACCAGTGCTCTAAATCTAGATTAGTAGCAGTAAATGCAAGTTAAAGTATTCGTGTAGGTCAAAGTAACTGGGTTTTTTTTTTCAGTTCATGAGATTGCAGGATAAGCTTTCATATTTCAGTTTTTTAGGAGTATTTGGTTTCATCCTTCTGGTGAATATCAAATAAATTGAAACAAAGAATACAGACTGGACCATTCATTTCTTATTTCTCAGAACAGTGTGAGCTTTTGTCAAATGTCCCCCAAAAAAAAAAAAAAAAAAAACCTCATAGCTAAACAGAATATTAATCCTTATCCTTTTACCCAACAAACAGCATCATCACTTCAGAAGCATTTTTAAATAAGAAATACCTGCACAATCTGTAGTAAGTAATCGGTTCTCTCAGCTTTCAGCTGTACATAGAGCCAATATAAATCCAACAGAGATATCATAAGCTGTTCTTACAGATCAGATATCTGCACTCTCCATCTATTAATTTAACCTTTAAGTAATCTGAACTATTATTAAATCAAAATGGATGTTATCTGAGTGAATGGTGGTGGTAATGGTATCCCCCAGAAACATTCCTCAGCATATGACATATTAAACTAAAAATTGTGGAAAAAGTATTTCAGGTAGGAAATGATAAAAATGTGTTTCCATACAAATGGATGCAATCACCAACAGTGAATATCTAATTATAGAGTGAGTGTCAAAATAATTTGAAAAATAAATGCTTCTACATAAAAAAACTAAAATGAAAGAGGTTAGCAAGTTCCTTGCAAATTTCTTTCCTGAAGCTGTTGGGTTAACAGAGAAAATTAAATTTTAATTAACAGTGGATTCGTTCTGAAACTTCTGCCTTTTTGCTATAATTAGAAATCATTTCTTCACATGATCAGTAAAAAATCTGTTGAGTGGAACTTGCAGAGCTAAATTAAATTTCAATTAAGCTGAAATAGATATATCATTATAAATATCTTTAATGCATTTTTATAAATAAGGAAATACAGAATTTTACAAAATATGTCATAGGAGACTGGAAGATTTCATAAATTAGAGTTTTGCAAAGATTATGGACTTTATAAAATATAAGATATATTAAATACAAACTCATGGATTTAATTTTATCAGGAACAACAAAGTAATTACTCCAGAATTAAAACTTTTCACTGAGGATCTGGTTACCTGGTTTCACTGCTGCACATGGGGAACTGTCTAACATTAGCAGAAACATTTTTGTTTCAGAAAATAACCCATAAATACTAAAAACATTATTTTCAGGTAAATACACGTGCAACAGTACCTCAGCTGACAGAATCAGTGACCAGTTTGGTTTGATAAACCAGAGAATTCCATCAATAGCCCCTGGCAAAGTGACCCCTCGGACAAGCAGAATGACCAGTACCACATATGGGAATGTGGCTGTGAAATATACCACCTGAAATGTAAATACAAAAATATATATAATAAAATATAATAAAATAAAATAAAATAAAATAAAATAATTTTTTTTTAAATAATTAAAAAGTGAAATGCTTTATATAAATATTTTAAAAATCAAAATCAATAATAAAATTATTAAAAAAAATTCAAAATTGAAATAAATTAAAACAATTTATACACATACATGCAAATTCAAATACAGCCAGATAGATACATGCAGATAAATATGAATACATACAAACACAAACACAAAAACATAATGGATAATTATTAACAACCATTTACTTTTCCTGTGGACTTTGGTCCTTTCCAAATACAAAAATAAACAATAATCCAACACAGAAGTAAAATCAGAGCCAGCTCCCATTTGATATGACCTTGATGTTCTATCCCAGAAGTCTTCCCAAGGACACGCTGACTGTAATAGATAATGCATAAAGATATTTTAAAAATTCTAATTAAAAAGAAATATAAAAACATAAATGAGATAATCAATTTTAAACAATCAAAAATTAACACAAAAAACATTTCACAACCATATGAGTAACAATTTTTTACTAAAATGCAGATATAAAAATTATGAAACTCTGTTTTGATATTAAATATTGTCTAAGCTTGTATTTTAAACTTCAATAGTAATTATCAGTATCATTTTCTAAGCATAGAAGAAAAGAAAATGGAAAAACACAAGAACAAAAACAAACTCCTAAAAACCTTCCACTAATTATTTGAATTATTTAATTTTTGTTTTTCAAATATTTATACTTGTTTTAATCATCAGTTTCAAAATCTGGAATATAATAATAAATTTTTATGTAAAATTACAACAAAATTTTTACATATATATATATGAAACAGAAAGAAGAAAAACAAATCAAGAAAGTAAACAGATAAAAAAAATATATATATATATTTTTTTTTTTAATTTAGGTGTTAATTTAGAAACAATCTTAAATATTCTGATTGATTAAAACTGATTAATGATATAAAGTGTGAATGTTATATCCATGGTTTGTGAATGTTACTGTTGTACATCTGCCTTGTTTTAACAATATAAACTCCTGGTTGAAGTATTATATTGAAGACAGGATTTACTAATACCAGTTGAAAATACATTCAGTCCATGATTAAGAATCATTATTTAAACATGGTGGAAACCAGATATTTTTAAAACTAAACTCTTTTCTTGTTATACTTTCTTATTAATTAAGACTGGACATTAAAAAAAAAAATAAAAAAAATAAAAAAAATATTTAGACTGGATGGCAAAAAAACAATAATATACATCTTGGAAGTACATAGAAAATATTTATATTTTTTTTCCCTTCATATCATCAGTGGTATACTTTAACCAGGATGCCTCTGTGACTCATTTAAAACTGACTCCCCAGACTGACATCTACTAGCAAACACATTTGTGTGTCCATGTCATAAAATATTACTATTGTCAAAAAAAAATTGTTTTTAAACTATTGTCAGAAAAATAATAATTCATTGTGGCTTAAATCCATTGATACATTAGCATTAAACAATTAAACAATATGTATGTCACTCATCCAACAAAAATCATAATAACAAAAATAAATAAAGAAAACAAAAAAGAAGAAACCCTTAAAATAAATCCTGCTCACTTAAATTTCTGTGAAAAGATCAAATGAACCCCATTAACCACATTTCAATCATCCAAGCTTTCACTTCTTACAAGTAAAAATCTTCAGTTGGAGATCTTGAATAATTCAGACAGGAAAAAATAGATGCATGTTTTTCCATGGTAATGGATCTATTCTTTATCGTGGATGAATTACTGGTCACATAGGTGATTGCAGATTGCTCAGACATTGTTGACATGTTGGTATGACCTTCACAACAGTATTCAGAACTCCAGTCATGGTCACAAGTTTTCCATGGCAATTCAGACTGAAATGTGTTGAAGAGGTAGAAAAAAGACCATGCGATGATGATGATGTAGTAAGTAGTGAAAAGAAAGGAAATGACAACTGTTGCCAAACCAGCTCCTGAAAAAGAAAATTAACTCAATGAATGAGACTAAATATTAACTGAATGAATAAAAGAACAAATATTAATTAATGGGACAGTAACACATTTTAATATCAAAGTCTTTAGATTTAACAAATAAATAAACAAATAAATAAATGAATAAATAATAATAATAAAAAAAAATAATAAGAAGAAAAAATAAATAAAAAAAAATTAATTAAAAAAAAAAAAATTCTGAATAAATGAATAAATAAAAAAAAAAAAAAAAAAAAAAATTATAAAACATTTCAAAGATAAAAAAAAATAATTTTAAAGAAATATAAATGAACAAACCTTTGAAGAATGGACAAAGTTTAGAAAGAGCACCAACTGGTCCTTGTCGTGTGAACTGACCAACGGCCATCTCCATGTAAGCTAGAGGAATTCCACACAAAACCAACATAATGAAAAATGGGATGAGAAAAGCACCTGCATAATAATAATATTGTAATAGTAAAAAATAACAACAATAACAAGAAGAATAACTATGATAATTCTATAATAACAACAACAATAAATAATAATAATAATAATAATTAATAAATAATTATATAAAAATAAAAATAAAAATATAACGTAAAAAGTTAATTTGTAAGAATATTATGAATCGGACTCCTTTCAGTTACTTAAATATGCAATTATTTTGTCGCAATTCCAGTTAATTCATTCTTTATATTTTATTTCACCACCAGTCATTTAACACCAAATAGAAATATATGTAATTTTGCATCAAGGATATTTAATTAGCAGTACACTAAGTGAATCGGATCCTTATAATATTTTATTTATTTATTAGTACAAATAAGTTGTAAACAGTATAAATAATTTTAGGTGTAGCAGCGACAGTCGTTGTAGAAGCAGAGGTAACAGTTAAAGTACTTGAAATTTGAGGTTTATGAACTGTATTCACAGTAACAATAAATGAATAATTGAAAGGCATTGTTTCTGGCAGGGCTTATTAATCAAAATTGATTACTTTCCGTTCATAGGAGTGCTCGTGCTTTAATTATCTTTAGTTAGTGAAATTTTCATTAGCACAATTATAATGATGTCACACTTGTTAACTGATCTTTGTTGGTAACTCATGCTTGATGCTAATTATTTATGTTTTTATTTCAATTTTAAATCATAGAGAAATAAAACGCAGAGAACTGCCCATTTTCAACCGAACGGTAAACCTGCTGTGTCATTGTTTACATCAACGCTACTAAAAAACATCACGCTCTATCTGACTAAACCGACACGTTCCGGCACATTAGAAATAACGTTGTACAAACCTCCTCCGCTTCTAAAACAAAGGTAAGGGAATCGCCAGACATTTCCTAATCCAACAGCATAACCCACAGTTGCTAACAGAAATTCAAATTTTTTTGCCCAGTGTGCTCGTTCGCTTTCCATCGTGTTACTCAAGTAGACGTATCACTAACCGTTTGAAGATATGAATGAATTGAAGTTTTGCTGAAATTGACGAAGCAAAATTGGAGGTCATAGATCGTAGCTAATCAAACTAGAGAAATGCCGAATCTGACATCATACACAGAATGACATGCAGTTTCTATTCACATTTTCCCAACATACAAACACACCCGACAACGACAACAAAACGTTAGCAATGATCAGTTTTAAGCACCTAATATATTGAACTACGTTTTAGTAAATAATAAAATAGCTTACTTTTATATTTTTTGTTGTTATTTTCATCTGCAAAGTACTCCAGTTTTATGGGTCATATAAAGAAAATGATGTGCATAATTTAAAATTTTATTTATATAATTATCTTATAAAAGTCAACAGTAAACTTGTACAGAACATTTGAACACGATGTGCTTTGGTACGAAATGAGTTAGTGAAACGTGACGGGAATTCGGCTAGTTTATTTTAGAAATATGTAAGGGAATGCTAATGAAAAAAGAAGAAGAAGAAGAAAAAAATAATAAAGAAGATAAAACTCATATAACCTCTGCGTATACAAGAACCAGATTAATCTGGAATTTATTATCGAAATACATGGATTATACTGGCGTAATCTTTTGTTGTTGTTGATATAATGTGGAAAAAAAAAAAAAAAAAAAAAAAAAAAAAAAAATGTGTGTTGTTATAATATGGTGTACAGTTAAAATATAGTCCTGTAAGATATATTGAAAAGTGTTTAAAAATGTTCCGGTCATTTTAACATGCAGTTATTATTAACAAATAATATTTAATCTTGACTTAAAGATAGGAATCCACCGCTTTAAAGACAATAAACTATTAATATATAAAAATGCAATACATATGAAATCAATTGATCTCTCCTCAAACTTCTTCCTCGTCTAACATTCAAACCCATCAAACAATAGATGAAACAAAACGAAAACAAATCACTACTTAAATACAGATACAATATACTGAATAATAATAATGAAAAAAGATATTCCATCAATAAGACGAAATATTCTGGCTTTTTAAAATTTCAGATAAGAATCTCAAAATGTAAAATATCTAGATCATTTTAAACCCAGATTTTATCCGATTGTCATATTTGAGAGATGGATCCAGAATTTTAGAAAATAAATAAGTAAAATAAAATAAATAAAGTAATCAAATAATAATAAATACATTTGTTTTTTAACTATGCCATCAGTGTGATGGATTTATATTTTCAGGAACATCAGTTTTATAATAATAATAATAAAAAAAGAAAATAGTAAATAATATCCGCCCCTACATCCCCCTTTGATAAATTGTATTAGTCATAGTTAAAGCAGGTCTGCAGAGGATTATATTTATGGTATAATATACCATGAAACAGTGATAGTATAAATAATTAATTAAATATTCATCCAAACACATTGTAACAGCTGGAATTTTTATTATATAGATAACACATCAGTTCCGTAGTAATACTATAAAAAGATTTTCTAGAAAACAGTGTCAATCTACATTAAAGGTATATTCCAGTGGAACTTACATATATAAAAAAATATTCTTAATGTGTATATTTCCTGCAGAGGCTATAACGAAAAAACATACATCCATCATTCGACATAAAAAAAAAAAAAAAAAAGGAAATGAATAAATCATTTTAAACATTAATATCAAACGAAAAAGAAATAAAGTTTTTTTTAAGAAAGTAAATCCTGAAAAACAACGATCATAAATACCCCAAAAACCAAAAACACACGCCACACAAAAAACAACAAACAAATACAAAAACAAATAAACATTTGTTTTAACTTATTTTTATTACCTTAATAAGTTAATTTGTTTTATTGTTAATTTATTTTACTTTTTTACTTCCGAGTATATACAAGTACGATATAGTTTTAACAGAAACCAAATATTCCACTTTGTAAGACGCTCCTCAAGTTTACTGAAGAAACTGGGGTTATCAAGTTTTTTTCTTATAAATATTTATTAGGAAGCTTAAAAAAAAAAAATAGTAAAATAAAAATTAAAAAAAAAAAAAAAAAAAAGAAAGAAAGAAAGAAGAAAAAGAGTAATATTTGAGTAGAAATATTCTCGAAGATTCAGATTTAATGTGTGCTATTTTGTTTTTAGAGATTGCAGTGTAGATGCCTTCTACCAATGCTCGCAAATAAAATTAATCCAAGGGTGTTTAGAGGCTCACAAAAATAATACCTAATCGACAGCTACAAATATCCGTGGTTTAGATCCACCGAATATGTTCGTTCAGAGTTAGTTCCCTTCTAGCAGGTGCTCTTTGATAATAATTTTAGCCAAAGCAAAACATTTGACGTCACATCCTAAATAAAGTCAGCTGCTGTCAACTTTAACAATGGTATCAACATAAACCCAAACTTAACTGCATTTATCTTTCTTTATTTGTTATTTCAAATAGTTTCGATAGAATGGCAGCTGAATCTCCCAGAAGAGGGGCTCGTTATACCTGCGTTTCTGTAAGACCTCAAGCTTACAGGTGAAATCATATAATGATATATAATTTTCTACTTTTTCTTTGATGTGTCGCAGACCTATGAAAGACCTACTTATTATTATGAATCAGTGAAGTGTCATCACTAATTTAATTTTTTTGTTTTACGCAGTCTCGATAGGTTGTAAAACTGACATGTAAATGTTTTATTTTAATTTATTATTATTATTTTTTTATTTCTTTCTTTAAAAAAAAAAGAAGAAATATGCAGACAGTAGAACTTATTTTTAAAACAAATTATTACTAGTATTAGAACAGACATTTGTCACTGTTTTATTTATTTTCTCAGCCATTACACTTTTTCTAATACTGTGTAATAGTATTATAAATTGTAGACTAAAGTGCAGTCCTGTCTGTATTATTATACTTTTTATAGGCCTTAGATTAACAGTAACATCTTTAGAAATTGTTTTGAACTAAATAAAAGACATAAATATTTGATAAATATTTTATTTAATGAAAATTTGTATTAAATTAATTTATTAGAAATTGTTGACATTAATGATTATTTTTAGACCATCTAAATCCATATTTAATTTCCATATCATATATTATTTAAGATAGATTTTTCTGTGTTAATTTTGAGGATGACACTGTTTGACCTATCAAAATATTTTTTTTTTATTTTTGAGGAATATACATTTATATTTTAATAATATGGTCAGATTTTGGGTTGTCTTTTGTATTTAAATAATTTAATTTAATTTGTTTCAATTCTTTTTGTTTTTCAGTGACAAAACTGTAGTAGAAAGTGTGGTTGATTTTATCTCTGATGTTGTTCCTCAGGTAAATATTACAGCACATTAGTGTAGGCAATGGTTATATTCAAGTCACTTTTGTATTGCTATCATTAAATCTTTTTTTTTTTTTTTTTTTTTTTTTTTTTTTTTTTTTTTTAATAAAGTAACAAGATATAGCTAGTAGATTTCATTATGTGAGAACTATTTCAAGACCAAATGATTTTACTTATACTGAAAGTACCTGCCATTTGGATTTTGAAATATTACATTATCTGTGAAATAACTTTTGAATATGAACTGGATGGACAAATTATAACTATTCAATTTTGTATAGATTAATATTTTCCTCAAACTCTTTTGTCAAATAATAATAAATTATAATATCAGGCCTACAGTGGAAACCAAAAATCAGAAGATAAGGAAAAGATTCTTTGGGTGAAATTTGAAAAATGTGATGTTAACGGTACGTTTTACAACAAAATTACATATTTTAGGAATATTAAATTCTGTATATATATATATATATATGTATATGTTGGTAGTGGTAGTAGTAGTTTTGGTTTCTTATGTCAAACCCCATTAATAATATTTTTTTTGAAAAGATAACAAATTTGGATAATAATTTGTAACAAAAGTTTCTGTGTTTTATATTCATTTGTTTTTGGACATCAAAATATTAATAAAATAAAATATTAATTTTTGTTATGAAACACATTATTAATATAATAATTTGGTTTATTGTCAAACTTGTTTAAATTATTTTCATTTCAACATCTAGACTTGTCTATAAATCCAAATTTCCAAGGCAGTGATCAGAAAGGAGTTCCACTAGTTGTTGTTCTTGGCTATAGCAATGGTGTACAGATATGGCATATTACGGTAAGATGCCAGTTAGAAAATATCAATTTGACATCATTTCGAAATGTAGATAATACAGTTTTATTTTTGAATGATTGTTGGTATAAACTGTTGACCAGTATGTGAAAACCAACTTGCAAAAAATTAAAAAAAATTAAAACAGTTACTCTTAACAGCTTTGATATATAAGGGTAATAATTACTAATATATTTCTTTATTAACAATTAAATAAATACGTGTATTTTCAGTTGTATTAATAATTGTTAGACGTTTTTAATAGATTAAATTTTGTAATACTTACTAACTATATATTTTTTATATAATGATTTTACAATGAATTTCTGTATTTGTGTCTGTGTTCCCCTAGGTCATGTTTTCATGACAGAAACTTTATTATTTTTATTTTTTCTCTTCATAGCATAGTGGTGAAGCTCAAGAGGTTTTGTCTCTTAGACAAGGCCCTATCAGGGTTCTTAAGATTTTACCTACACCTACACCAGGTATTATTAAAAACCAAAAAAATATATATATATATATACATGTATTGTGATAATCTCAGTTTTTAGAAAATTGTTTCAAATTTTTATTTTATGCAATCCTTGTTATGAATGAAATAATTGTTTCATAATGTTCATTTAATATAATTCACTAAATCTAAATTGGTTATTCACTATGATGTGTAAATTTGTTTTTTAGTTTTTTATTAAGTGTTGTTTGATGTTAATGTGTTTTCAGTGTTTTCTGAAGCTGACAGTTTTGTTGATAAGAGACCACTCATTGCTGTGTGTGACTCATCAAGGTATTATTGAAACTATTTTAAAAATAACTGGGTTTTTTTGTTGTTGTTAATATTAGGTATTAAAACAAACGACTTATCACTGAAGTATTACAGTTATTTATGATTATTATTATTATTGTTAATATTAGGTATTAAAACAAACGACTTATCACTGAAGTATTACAATTATTTATGGTTATTATTATTAACTTTAAACATTAATTTTCTGATAATTAATTAATGATCTGTCATTTGTTTCACAGTCTGTTAATAATTAGCAGAATTGTTTTTCTTTGTGTTTTAACAGTTTAATTAAATAATAAATGGTTTTCTGTCTGGCACATTTATTTCCTTCATAATTCTAGTCGATTTTCCAAAACTGAGATAGATTCTTTTAAGTTTTTAGTTTAGAATTTTGTTTATGTTTACTTCTATTGTGTTATCATAACTTCAATTTTCTAGTGTCCTTTACGTTAGATTTTATTCAAAATTCTTATTTCATTATAAAAAATTAAAAAAATGATTAAAATCTTGAATTGTAATTTTATAAATTATAATTTTTTTTTATTTTGCAGTGCTGGTCAACCATATTGTTCAGTTAAATTCATTTCACTGAAAACTGGAGATGAAGCTCACAATGTTTCATTCAAAACACAGGTAGTTCACAACATTGAAGCAAACAAAAGGTAAAATATTTTCATTAAATGTCTTTACTTGTGGGTCTAATAATTTAAGAAACTAATGAAATTTAAATGATTTTTAAAAAAATATATATTTTTTTGTGATTATATGGAAGATTTGTTTAAATATTTTACGAAATATTTTAAAATTGTTAATATAAGAATTATGAGTGGTTATTCATAAATACAGATATTTTATAATGTTTACATTAGGCATTCTTTTCACAGTTGCAGTGATCTTTTTAAATTTAAATATTTTTTCTTATTTTTGCACTCAACATGTAGCTGCACAATTTACATTACAAACAACCCCCCCTTTTTTTTTGGCAAAACAGAACATAATTATTTAGCTGAAAAAGCCTACAAAGGTTGAGTGTAAAAAAACCACCCAAAACCCACACACATATAATCATAATAATAATAATAATAATAATAATAATATTCAGAGCTAATGCGTTATTTAAAAAGAAATTAAATAAATAATATTTTGTTGTTTTGAATTATGATGATAATTATATTAATAAATAAACAGATTTATATTTTTAATGTCACAAGACATTGAACATAGTTTTCATTATCTGTCTTTCAGATTTCTTGTGGTGATATTCAGTGAACAAATTACTGTTTTTGAGACTTGTCAGTTTAGACAGCTTTTTAGAATTTCAGGTATTTTATATGATGTCATTTATTTAATAAATATATTATAAAAGAAACACCAGATCTGATTTCTCTTCTTTTCTGTATCAGAGCTATTTATCATAAATTTATTCAATTTTTTTTTTTTTTTTTTTTTTTTTTTTAAAGTTCAGTATCAAGTCAGAATAGTTTACTTTACAATGTTATGATCGGATAAAAATTTAATATTGTTCATTTTGGTTTCAGACTGCTATCCCTGTCCTGGGCCAAGTGTCAATCCTGTTGCGCTTGGAACTCGCTGGCTGGCTTATGGAGACAAAAGAGTAATATATACACAAGTCTTTTTGTAGATTATACAAAACCTGTTTTGAGAAAACACTTTGAAATATTCATTTTAATTACCATTTATGTTTCAAAAAACTTTTAACTCCCCCCCCTCAAAAAAAACCCCAACAACAACAAAATATATTTTGTATTTGTATGTGTGTGTGTGTGAGTGTGTGTGAGTGTTTGTGGGTAATAAAAACCTGATTTGACTTGCAGCTTTTTACTTCATTTTTTTTTTTTTTTTTTTTTTTTTTACAAAACATGTTTATTATCAGTTATTTAAAAAAAAAAAAAAAAATGATAAAAAAATAAAACAATGAATAAAGGTAGGTGACATGAAATTTAACAAGTATATTGTTAAAAGCAGTCAGTTCAGAATGTATTAAATTAGTCATGAGTGAAAAGGAAGTCTGCTAGCAGAGTTTTTGTTTTTAAGGGGAAGTAAATCTGGTTTTATAACCCTTCTTTGTGTTTCGGTATTTAAAGTTTTATTTTCTCACTTCAGCTTGTTTCTCTACATCAGTCGTGTGGTGGGATGTCGGGTGATGGGGCTCAGTCTTATGCTGCCACTGTTATCAGTGCTGCCAAGGTTAGTCACTTTTTATTGGCAATAACAAATAATATTTAAACAAATTTTACTTGGTCATAAAAAAAACTTGGCACAATTATAGGTTCAAAACAAAAATAATTTTAAAAACAAAAGAACACACTGAGTAAAAACATTTAGCTCATTGGTTATATAAATTTAATATTCTTACATTATTTGCTGCCTGGATATCTGTAACTCTTTACTGACAGTGACTAGATAAAACAGAAATAATAATATTTTTATTTTATATCAAGCTGCTTACTTATAATGTGAACACACAACTTGTTAATTTGTTATAATAGAGACTGCACTGTTATGTTTGTGATTCCAGGGGGCTTTCAAAGGACTGACAATGTTTGGTGAGGCTATGATGAGTAGTGTAACTGGTGTAAAACCAAGTTCTGCAACTAAGAAAACGGAAACAACAAGTCTTACTGATAACACCTACAGACCTGGCATTGTCTCCATTGTAGACCTTCAGAAAGTTAATGGAGATCATGTATGTGTCAGGAAGTTAAAAAAAAAAAAAAAAAAATTTATTCAAAAAGTAAAAGTTGTATAATGTTTTTTTAATAATTTTTTTTTTATAAATTGAGAAATTGATTTATGTAAGATGATTATTATAAAGTTTTATAATGTAGTGTTATTTTCAATGTTTAGAAATGTGTAGGCTATCAGTAATAATGAAGATGACAAAAGGAACAATAACAATATTATTTCATTCTGTTAAAATATTATTATTACTACACTACCAAAACTACTATTACTATGGGAAAACACTTAAAAATGTTATTTTAATCTAATGAAATTATCTTTTTTTTATTAATTACGCAATAAAAATAAGTATTTTAATTACATACTTGGGTTCTTAATATATGATATCATCACTGGTGTTATCATCTGTGCTTGGAATTTCTATATTTTTAATTCTAATATCTTTGTGTTAGATACAAGTGTTTAAAATCTGACTGGTGCAATTCTTATTACATTAGTGCTGAGTGATATATCATAACCAACACATTTGAACATCACTTTATCAAATCTGATTCTCAGTTTTACGTCAGTGATGACCTGGACAGTGAAGGACTTGTAGCACATTTCCACGCCCATGCTAACGAACCTGTCGCAGCCATGAGTTTCGATCCCAGTGGAACTCTTCTGCTAACAGCCTGCAAACTGGGACACAACTTCCACCTGTTCAGGCTGATGGCACACCCCTGCAGCTCCTCCCTGGGTGCGGTACACCACCTCTACACCCTTCACCGTGGAGACACGACAGCCAAGGTTGTTGATATAACCTTCACCATTGACAGTCGCTGGGTTGCAGTGAGCACGCATCGAGGAACTACACACGTGTTTCCCATCACTCCTTATGGAGGTAGAGATGTGTTTATGTGTATATAGAGTGCGTTTTGAATCATGTGTAGATGATAGAGCAAAATTATAGGTTGGCTAAAATAAGTTGATGGTATAATATAATGGTTTTAGGTTAAAATTTAAAAAGAACAAAATGTCATTATTGTTCAGATTTTGTTTAAAATGTCGGAAAAAAAGAAACTGAGTTTTTTGTTTAATATGTAGAAAGAACAGAATGTTTATTGTTCAGGTTTTATTTATAATGCAGAAAGAACAAATTCAGTTTTGAGTTTAAAATGTAGGAAGAACTAAAAGTTTAGGATTGAGTTTGTATTATAAAAAGTGGAACATTTAGTATTGTTTATAAAATAAAATAAAATATTAATATCTATTAGAGATTATTAAACATTGCTGAAAAATAATTTGAAAATTAATCATATAACCCCAAATCTATAAACTTGATATAAAAACATTCACTTTTGAAATTAAATTGAGTATTCATTAGTAAATGAACATTTAAACATTCTATGATCATGTGTTATTACTGAAATGGAATGATTTTAAATTTTTAAAATTACAACTGTTTAGGTCAAGTTAGCATGAGAACACATTGCCACTCTCGAGTGGTCAACAGAATGAGTCGATTTCATAAAAGTGCAGGTTTGGACGAGATAGGTCACACTGCCCCAGGCAGACACAGTCCAGTCCTGTCCAGCAGTCCAGGTGCCACCGGTCAGTTACTAATACTTGCATTAATTAGATGTGTTAATGGTCCGTAATTATATTTGAATACGTTTAGTGGTTTATAAATTAGAATTGAAATATTTTATGTTTTTGTTTTATGTGTATATTTGTATATTTTTTGATAAGCCAACATTGTGGAAGAAGAAATATATTTATCTTCTTAACAAGAATTTTAAAAAAAAATAATCAAATCAAATCAAATAAAATAAAATTAAATAAAGTAAATAAAATGAAATGAAATGAAATGAAATAATAATAATATAAAAAATAAATGTAAAAAAAATAAAAATAAAATAAAATTTATATTTGAAATGAAATAAACTTCCAAAAATTAGAAATGAAGATGAATCAGATGTTTTAATGTTTTTTTTTTTTTTTTTTAATAATACAATGATTTACTTAATCTAGGCATACAGGACCACTACCCCAGCCTCATACGACACAATGCACTAAACAACAACATGGGAAACCCCCGCTTGCCACCCTACCCACATCCCACCACTGTGTATCCCCTGGCACAGCTCAAACCTCAGCTGAGCTTGCCAGGCCTTGGTACCGGGGTGACATCAGGTGGCCAGCCACACAGCCCCGCCCACACGACAGCAGGGAAGGACAAGGTTTACAGTGTGTCGGCCTGCTTCTCAGCTCAGAGACTTTGGGTTGCTGGATCTCAGACCCTCTCTGTGGAAAGAAGAGGTAGGGAGGAATGATTGAATAAAAAACATATGTGAATGAATGAATAAATGAATGATTGAAGAAATGTTTGATATATATATATATATATATATTCATACATACATAAGTACGTACGTACATACATACATACATACATACATAATACATACATAATACATACATACGTACATACACATATACACATACATACATACATATACTATACATATATATATTATATTTTTTTATTATCATTATTATTGTTTATAGAAACTTCAAAGAAGCCTGTTGATTCCCTGTTTGTGATTGGACAATCTGGTTTACTGCTGGAATACAACTTGGAACCAAAACAAAGATCAACAGGAGACAAAGCATCTGAGGAATCCCCATTAGATCTTGTAGTCACTGGCAAACTGCAGTGGTTGTTACAGAGGTAACAGACCTTTAGTGAATATTTTTATAGTAGGTTTAGTATTTAAATTTTAAAGTTTGCCTGTTCTAATATCAGCTTGTTACCTATCTGAGTTCAGCTAGAAAGACAAATATTTTGTTTGGTTTGGGATGCAGAGGTAAATAGGTGGATGAATAACATGGCATAAAGTTGATTGATTTTAATCTTTTTTTTTTTTTTTAGAACAAAAAATTCTGCTGAGGTCCAGCCTCCTCTCCTTAGCAACAATCCTCTTCTCCTAGCAACCGAAGCAGTGGTTACCCAGCAACCAACAACTTATCCAGGTAATTCTAAATTAAAAATCCTTCACAATTCTTTTTGTATTCATTGTCAGTCTTCATTGTTTGAAAATTACATTAAGTTTAAAATATATCTAGATAAATTCTAACTGTTTCTTATTTATACTTAAATTTAATTCTTGTGTTATCTTAGATACTTAACTAATATATCAAGTATTGTTCTACATAAAATTTAATATATTTCTTTTAGTGTTTAATAACTAATCTGTTTATTCCTCTAGATATAAAATTAAAATATAAAGAAAATAATAATTCTAATAAAATTTAATATATTTCTTTTAGTGTTTAAATACTAATATGTTTTTTCATATTCATCTAACTTTAAAATAGTGAAAATAATAATAACATTTAGATATTACTATTATTTTTTAATTAACAGATTCAACAGAATCGGCCCCAGTTTCCAGACATGGATCTAAAGATAGCTTGTCATCTGACCACAGCAACAAAGATGATTATGATGCACAATGGTTGTCACAGGTCTGTATTTTTATATATCATTATTTTATTGGTATTGTAATCACATGAATTTCAAGAAATAAAGCAAATAAATATTTATTTTTGAAGGTAACTCCCATCTGTTGACAGTAACTAAGAACCAAAATAAAATAGTTCATTTTTATTATTTTTATTTTTTAAATACATTTTATCTTCAAAACTTTATTTTAAAATACAAAAATGTCATCTAGAAAGAAAAGATGCAACTAAATATGCATATGTATATATCAAACTGTCTGAAGTTATTCCACATAAAAAATAAAAATAAAACTTTTTTTTTGTTCATTGACTTAAAATAAAGATTTACCATTTATTAATTTTTGTTAGTATTTAAGTTGAATACAGAATAAAGTTTCATAATATTTCATATGTAAAACAGTTTTTTTAAAGTTAAATTTTTTAAATTAAATTCTTTGTTAACAGTGCCTTAATCATTTGTCTTATTATAATTTTTTATCTGTAAAAGCTATAAAAAAAAAACAAATAAATAAAAAAACCCCAGAGAAGTGTGTTTCTAATTGTTGATTGAATGTCCATTCCTTTCAGGTTGAAATAATAACCCATGTTGGGCCTCACAGGAGACTGTGGATGGGACCACAGTTCTCCTTTAAGACCTATCAGAACATGCAGAATACAACAGTGTTGTCATCAACATCATCAGCGCTGCTGTCACACAGTCCTGAATCAAACATTGCAGCCATGGACATCGTGTCAGATGACATCTGTGAACTTGAGAGTCTAAAGTGAGTTCTAAATTTTACTGTAACGTAAAACATGTATCTTGTTAATAAGTAATCACTTATCCACCCTCTTATACAAAAACAGAATAACAACCTTTTGAATTCACTTTTTATGATTACTTTTTCAGTCTTTCCCCTCCTTCCCACCACTCTCTCTCTAACTACCTCTGGTTCTCTTGGTTTCTTTCTCCCTCTTTTGTCTCTCTCTCTCTTTGCTTCTTCTTCTTTTCTCTCTTTCTCTCTCTCTAACTATCTTTGGTTCTCTCTTCTCCTCTTTTCTCTCTCTGTCTTTCCTTCTCCCTCTTCTCTCTCTATCTTTGCTTCTCCCTCTTTTTCTCTTTTTCTCTCTCTAACTGTCTTTGGTTCTCTCTCTCTCCTCTTTCTCTCTCTGTCTTTCCTTCTCCCTCTTCTCTCTCTCCCCTCCCTCTCCCTCTCTCTCTCTCTCTCTCTCTCTCTCTTTCTCTCTCTCTCTCTCTCTCTCTCTCTCTCTCTCTCTCTCTCTCTCTCTCTCTCTCTCTCTCTCTCTCTCTCTCTCTCTCTCTCTCTCTCCCCCCCCTCCCTCTCCCTCTCACACTCTTCTGTCTCTCTCACTCATTCTCTTTCTTAGACATTGACAAATGTTATAAACCTGTAGGTTGCAACCAGCTCGATCGAGTCCAGTTGCCATAACATCAGCAAGACCTGCCTACAGAAAATCTTCATCCAGTGATTACACTGCTTCCCCAGACAGACGCACTCAGTGCACCATGGGACCACTGCTTATTGAAGCTGGTATGAAATACAATAACTTATACTTTGCCTCCGATTTGTAAATCATAATTAAACTGTATGATGAGGAGGACATTAATTTACAAGTATGTTAGGGAATTTATTTTGTTGAAAGTATCTGAACCATCTGACACTGACTGAAGAGAGAAAGAGAGAATGAAAAGTGATCTAGGAACATCAGTGTTTTAATAATATTAGAAAGAGAACTATGAGCTGTGTCCAAGATGTAATTATGAGAACATGGTCCTGTTTCTTATACATATTAATTTTAAATGACCATTAAAATGTATCAGACAGGTGTTGTGATTTTCTTTTTTATATTCTTTTGTCTTTTTTTCACATCAGGTTATTTTTTGTAGATGTAACCTTAATTGCTTTCATTTATTTTCCTGCTTCTGTTGCTTCTTTTCTGCCATTCTTCAATCTCTAATTTATAAAATATTATTTAAAATATGGGCTGTTTTTATTTTTAAAAACTTTTGTTTCATTTATAATTGTTTTATTCAAACAGTTATTAAATTTTTGCAGGAAGTTTTGATCAGTCTCCCAATCTGAATGATGTCCTGTGTGGCTGGGCGGAGTCCAACGTGGCCCGTCAGCCCCGGGGTAGTGAAGAGGAAGAAGACCGACTGAAGGAGACACTTGCAGACGCCATGGTGGAGTCCCCAATGAAAGACTGTGGACCAGACAGCATGAGAGAAGGTAAGAAAAGAAGTCTTTATTTTTTTTTAAATTTTTAAATAATTATTATTTTTTAAATCCTCCAGTAAGTCCACTTTGTGTAATGATGGAGGTTCTTTTTTTAATTTTACTTTTTAAAATTTTGTTATGGGTCATACCCATAAAGGATGGAAAAATGTATTCTTTAATATGAGTTTTTAAATAATGTTAAATTGAACTTTGTTGAACAGTGGAATGTTGATGTTTATGTTACCATTATTTGTGTTTTCATGTTTTTTTATTTATTTAATTTTCACTTTTATGTCATGGCTGACAAGAATCCATAACTCTGGTTTTGTGTCAAAACTGGCACAGATTCATAATCTATATGAATTATTTTATATAGCAAGAAACAATTTTCTCTTTTTCAATATTAATTATACATTAATATTTGCTTATAACATGATAGCAGCACCATTGTCCCTCAAGGAAGACACCAATTTTTGCTATTGCAAATCTCTGATATTTGTATGTGTATATTTTTGTAAAAAAAAAGCTGGTAACATTTAATTAAATGAAATTTTTTAAAAGAAAAACAGAAGAAAAAACAACAACAAAAAAAAAAAAAGGAAAATATTTGTCTCAGGCAGTATTATTGACTCAGTCATTAATGATTTTTACACCTTTGATCATATTTATATCAGAGTTAGTTCCCTTACACTACGTATTTTTAAATTCCTTTTTGTCTTGCATAATTATTGTTACTGGTTTCCAGCTGTGCTGTTACTAAACCACCTTACTTCATACTGGTGAACACTTATCAAATCCAGATGATGTTGCAACAATTTAATTATCTAGTGTTTTAACAACAGTTTCCAAACAATATTTGTTTTCTTTCTTTATTTTTATTATTGGTTGTATTCTTTACTTTGTAATCATTTTTTATTTGGCTTAGTTATTTTGCTTAGATCAAATATGTTACGGTGAGTGTAATACTTATAGGATCCATTTTTTTAAAATGATGTTATTATTTGTGTTGGATTAGTTTTGCAATGAGGATTAATACATCTGTACGTATGTGTGTGTATGTGTGTATGTGAGTGTCTGTATTTATTTTTATTATTATTATTATTATTATTTTATATTTTTTTTATTTTTTTATTTTTTTATTTTTAAATGATTATATAGATGTAAATGATGATAGAAATGTAGTTGTTTTTTTTGTTGTTGTTTTTTTGGAATATAATGTTTTTATCATTAATTTATTTATTTCAAAAATAATTGATTTTATTATTTATTTTTCTTTATCCATACTGAAATGAAATGTAGAAAATATATATGAAATAAAATAAAGAAAGTAAATGACAAAAATTAAATTAAATTAAATAAAATGAAAAGATTTAAAATGTATAAATAACTATAAATTTAAAACATTTCAAATGAGAAATAAAAATAAGTTTAAAATATCAAATGTAAAAATGAAAATAAGTATAAAATATTTCAAATGTATAAATAAAATAAAACATTTCAAATGTATAAATAAAAAAAATGGGAAAAAAAACACCAAATAAAAATAATAAAAATTAAATACTAGTAATAATTAAATACTAAAAAATAATTTAAAAAAAAAAAAAAAAATATATGAATGATTTAGCAGCCCACAACAAGAATGAATATATTATTTATAAAAATTAAACTAAGAAAGATACTTCTTTTATCCATTTAATAAACAAACATACAAACAAACAAATTAATAAAAATATTAATTAACAATAATAAAAATAAAAAATTGCTCAAGCCTACCCCCCAAAAAAAAACCCATAAAAACCTGCAAAACCAAAAAAAAAAAAAAAAAAAATCATATTCTCTGATTCTATTATCAGTAATAAAATAAAAAATTTAAACAGATTAGTTAGTAAAATGTGAGTCTTAACACACGTTGTTCATCGTTTGACAAACCTAATTCATCGAGACTGTTTCGGACTAAGACGTTTAAAATTAACGTCACTTCTCCATCTATTACTCATTTTGACATCAATTTTATCATCGGCGGTCGACGACAACCCATGATTATTAAAAACATAATTAAGGAAAATCAGCTGACATCCGACTCTGTGTTTGATTTTTGCCCTGTGACTGCATGCTGGATAATTTGGTGGGCTGCTGTGAAGGCTTTGCTACTTTTTTTCTTCATGGTTTAGGCCAATAGTGAGAGTTGACATTTAAAATTACCGGGGTCAATAAACAGTTGCTGTCAGCTATTGCCAGTTATCGAAGGAATTAGCAAGAGTTTTCCAAGATAATTATGACTGAAATGGTAAACTGATTTTGACATTTCTATTGCATTTATGGAAAAAATAAAAAAATAATTTAAAAAAAATTAAAAAAAAATTAAAGAAGGAAAAGAAAAGGAGTAAAAGACAAGTACTGAATAGTGAAAGAAATTTTTTTTTTTATATATAATTTGAAAAAAAAGTTATTTGAAGCAGTTTTTGAAATTCTTTTATTAATTCATTTTCAATGGTTAAAATTATAAATTTTTATGATGTATTTTATTTCGATAAAGATATAGATTTATGTGGTTTTAGTTTCTCTTGAATGGATTTATGAATAATAATAATAATAATAATAATAATAATAATAATAATAATAATAATAATAATTATTATTATTATTATTATTATTGTTATTATTTTTCAGACTTAGTAGTAGTAGTAGCAGCTGATTTTTAAATCGTGGTTTAATTATGTTGTCCATGATATGACATTGTACTGTTATCAGTACTGCAACTATCAGATCAGCTACCACTGCTACTGCTGCTACTATTACTACTACTACTACTACTACTACCTTTTACTGCTGCTGTTTGTTCTTAGTATTAATTTTAACACAGACTGACACGTCTCCCAAACCACCCCAAAAAGTCTTGTCTGTAAATCAGAACATCTGTGCCAAACATTTCACGTTTTGTATAAACAGCAGTGTTCATGTTCCAGGTTATTCCACATGGTAGCACAGAATAATTTGTGTTGAATACTTCCATTAACAGCATCCTTAATCAGTTCTCAAATCAGAATACAAACTGTTTATTTTATTGAGAAGTTTTGTATTTGTTGTTTTTCTTGGTTTTTCTAATTTAAAAAGAAAAATCTGCCTCTTTTACAAAATATTGATAATGAGTTTGTTTTTTTTGTACCAAAATATCTGTTGATGAAATGTGCGTTGTTTTTTCTTTCTCTACCCATGGTTAAAGATTTTTATTTTGATAATTATGATTATCGTTTTGGTGTTAATGTTCCTCTGTATTTTATATTTTATATTTTTGTGTGTTAGTTTAGTAGTAGTGTTAAGCACATTTGAACATTGACAGAAAGTGTGTTATACAAGCTATATTATTATTATTATTATTATTATTATTATTATTATTTAATTAATTGTTTATTTATTTATTTATTTATTTATTTATTTATTTATTTATCTATTTATTCATCAATTATTTTCTCTCATTCTAAAAAAGTAAATAACAGTATTGAATGAATATACATATTTATATTTATTTTTTAAACCAATGCTCATTCATTACAAAGGTTAGTTTTCACACTATTTTATTATAATATTATTTCATTATTTCATTATTTTCATGTAATAATATTTAATAATTACTGAATTAAAAAAAATATATATATATAAAAATTCATTGAAAATAAAACATTAAATTTTAAAGAAAATTAAATTAAGCAATTAAAATATTATTTGTTTTTCATTTATATTTTTGTACACATTATGCATAAAAAAAAAAATAAAAAAAAAAAAATAATAATAATAAAAAGTTAAACACACACACACACACACAAATAAATAAAAAAATTAAAAATAAAAACACTGGCAGATACAGAAAATCCTTTTTACTTCTCTCTTTTTTTTTTCTTAGACCTAGATTAATTAATCATTTTTGTACATTATTTTATTTCCTTAATTCTAGGGTACTTTATAAAATTACTGCTTCACGTGAAGCACTCAGCTGAATCATATTAAACGATGGTAGAAAACAAAAAAAAAAATTAAAAAAAATTAACTGAACCACATTTAAAGTATCCTTGTAATAATCTTCAATTTCGAAAAAATAAAAAAAAACTTTTCATTAATTGACGAAAATAAATCTATGTCATAAGTCAGTCAGTGCTTTGCTAAATGACTGGAAAATGATTGTGTTATATTTTTCACACAATGTCTACTTTTGCAACAATAATAATAATAAAGAAATACTGAAAAAAAAAAAAAAAAAAAAAAAGAAAAAAAAAAAAAGCCCACCGAATGCCTTGTTGGTTGGCGTTCTGGTAGAATGGAGTGGATGTGTGAAGTGTTGTCAGTTCCTGCAGGGTGTGTGGAGTGTCGCATCTTGACACGTTATGTGCATTAGACGCACTGGATGAGCCAAACAGAGCCGCTTTTCAAACGCCGTGGGTAATTACAGTTTTCAAACACGTCGCGATCAATAGATCTGTAAATGCCATTGTGACTTTTTTGTTGTCGATGGCGACATGGAGGATGACTCCCGCTGAGCGCCCCCTTGAGGCGAGAGCTGGAGACATGAGCCGCGGCCGTCTTCGGGACAGACAGTGCTTCCAATTGTCATCCCAAGTGTCAGTGCTCCAGTCTCTCTGAGAGGCAGCTCTCTGGGTTTGTGTAGTGCACTCCACCCACCCACCCCGAGATCTTATCTGACATTGTGTATTGCTTATTACACTCTTAACTGTAACTGTGGCCAATTAAATGTACCATAAGTCTTAAGATGAATGGAGATTTATATTTTTTTTTTTTTTTTTTTTGTGATTTTTTGGTACAGTTTTTGGTTATGCAACAGTGTTTATTTTATTAATGGAAATAAGAATTTAATTTGTAAGTGATTAACAGTGAGAAAGTTGATTATGTAGAGTTATCGCCATCTTTACGAAGTTTTGATTATTAGAAAGTTTTCTTTCTAAGCAGTAGTTGCTGGAGAATTTAGGAATTAGCTCAGTGATGGCAAAATTAAATGAAAAATTGTGCTGTTATTTCATTTCATTTCTCTCTCCTTTTCCCTCTCCCTTTCCACTCTCTCTCTCTCTCTCTCTCTCTCTCTCTCTCTCTCTCTCTCTCTCTCTCTCTCTCTCTCTCTCTCTCTCTCTCTCTCTCTCTCTCTCTCTCAAAATATGACTAAAAATGATCAATAAATATTAGACATTGGTTAAATCATATCATCGGTCTAATTTTTATCCATGAGCAACAAAATATACAAAATGAAAAAAAACAACAAATAAAAAAGAATATGTATTATAATTTTAGTTATACATATTAACATACATATTAACTTCTGTGCCCTTGAATTAAAAATTTAATTGTTTATTTATTAATTCATTATTATTATTATTATTATTATTATTATTTATTTATTTATTAATTTATTTATTTATTTATTTATTTATTTAAAAAAAAAACATATTTGATTCATGACTGGACCATGTTAAAATTAATTTGTTTTTAAAACAAACCCAACAAAAACCAGCATTTAACAAATCTGATGCTTTTTAATAACCAAAAAAAAAAAAGAAAAAAAAAAGTTAGTAGACAAATTTCAGTGACATACGATCCCTTTCATGCATCACCATCACCATCACACCATGTTGTTTCGTGGTGAATTAATTTCATGAAACTTTGAGTGTGACAATTATTTGAGAAAAACAACTTGTTAACAAGGACATTATGCAAGACACTGGCACAAACAGTGCCTGACACATTTAACAAAGACTCAGAAAACACTGCTAACAAGGAATGTCAGAGTTTACAAAAGGTTTTCTTTACCTACGAGACACATTGTGTTTATAAGAGTGGCAGTTTTTATTGACAGGTAAGTCAGACAGTGCATTTGAATCCTCTTAAAGTGAAGGGTAGATGTTGTAAGAGATGTTTATTTTTATAAGATAATATATTGTGTATAAAATGATCTTTGATTTAAATAAAATCTGTATTGTGCTGCTGTTAAATTAAAGTGTTTGAGTGTGTGTTGTGTTTGTGTGTGTGTGTGTGTGTGTGTGTGTGTGTGTGTGTGGTTAATTAATTCTATATATACTTTTGTTATGGTTGTTATTTATTTGGAGACATGCTTATTTTAATTTTTTATGCTAACAGACACACGTACACACACAAACAAAAAGAGACAGAGACAGTCAGATAGCTCTTTACAGTGTTTTAAATTATGTTTTGATGTACACATTGATTTACTTTTGTTTCTTTGACATTCATTGTTTCTCTGCTCATTCTGTTATTTGTCTTGATTGTACATGGTTTATGGCTATAAACCATTTCTGATACAAGAAAAATATCATTATAAGCAGCATCTCAATGTATTATTACCCGTATGCATGTAGGTAAATAGAAATCTATGTATGCATGTATCTGTGTGTGTGTGTGTGTGTGTGTGTGTGTGTGTGTGTGTGTGTGTGTGCTAACTGAAAAAGAATGATTTTTTCAAGTAACTGTATTTGTTAATTATTAATTACTATTATTATTACTTTTTAAATCCATTTTTCTGTTTTTGTTGTGTTGTTGTTTTTTTTCTCTCCACTTGACATTTCATTTGCTCTTTTTGTAATTAAAACAACTGATAAATTTAATATTATGACACCGCAGGAGGTTTTTCATTATCACAGTCATCTGGGCTTTTTTGTTTTTGTTTTGGTTCTTTCATCATGGCATTTCATTTGCTCTTTTGTTAGTTAAACATGATGATAAAAATTAATCAATGGAAATTATGACTTATCGCATCTCGCACTTCTCATTGTATACAAACACATATTTAGAAAATCCATATAATGTCGGAGGCTGGCTGGAAATTACTGTGTACTAAGTAATGCTTTGACTTACAAGTTCATTAGTGCATATGATTGTAGGGTTCAACAACAGTTCAGACAAATAGAGAGAGAGGGAAAAAAAAGTAATAATTTGTTTGTCTAACTCATAGATTTCTTTATTTCAGATGTTTGTCAGTTTTGCTTTTTGACTTTTCTTGAGCTTATGTATACATACACGCATGCACATGCACACACACACACACACACACACACATTCAGTACATTTTAACATACACTGTACACATGTACATATATAAGTAAATAAATAAATAAATAGACCTGTCTACATGTGTGTGTGTGTGTGTGTGTGTGTGTGTGTGTGTGTTTGACATAAACCATTTAATATATTTGCACACTCATAACATTTCCAACATGGTAAAATATACATTCTAAAATTAATAAAACTGCTGTTTTTCTAACTTTCATATATTAAATACCTGTCAAAAAGACCTCTTAAGTGAAGTATAAAAATCTAAAATAAAAAGACAACCTCTAAAAATTTATATCTGTAAAAAGTGAGTATAATGTCATGGTTTCAATCTTCTTTTTTTTTTTTAATGTATCAAATGTTACTTTTTCTATGAAACTTACTTCATTTTTATAGTCAGTATGACCAGAATAAAGAAAATCCTTGTTCTTTATCATAGTTGTCATAAAACAAATATTGAAAAAGTTTTCATTGTTTTTAATCTTTATTAAAAAAAAACAAGCATCAACAGAAAAAAATAGTTTTAATTCACTGACCATTAGTATCCGATCATCCATTTCAAAGTATTGCGAAATGTCGACAAATTGCAGTGTTTTAAAACACAAGTGTAACTGTTTTTGTTAATAGAAAGACTAATTTATTACCACGAAATCTGTGTTGACAGCATGTTCCAGGCGTGTTTTCTGCCTATTTGAAGCGCGTTCACAAAACAACGACCCATCTGATACCATTGTTCTGTTTCAAATTAATGGCCCAAACATAAGTATCACATGAAAATAAATGAAAAAAAAAAAATGAAAAAAAGAATTGAGATTTCCCCCAAGCACCATTCAGCTACAATTGTCGGATCATCTTACACAAAACAAGTGGAAGATTTTACAGCTAAGTTGATTTTGCAGTTACACTCGCTAACTTTATGAAGCTTTCGCATGATAGATGTCAATTGTTTTGGGGAATCTTTCTGCAAGTTTATTTAGCTTTGGTTCTCTTCTTTTTTTTTTCCTTTTTTTTTCCGCAATCAACAGGAATTAGTGATGATAAATTGTTCCTGGTAAATATTTGTCCGGGATTTTGTTTTTACATATTAAACGTCTCTAACACCAATCTCCCATAACAATCCGCGATAGGATTTCAGCAAAGTATTTGTTTAGTTTTTGTTTTGTTTTGTTTGCAAGTCGTTCTTCAGTGACATTTACACGAGAGAAATGGTTTTTGGGGTTTTTCTGTGTTTGACTTCAATCAGCAGTTAGTCGAAGCTGCAGTGTTTTACACTAATCTGCTTACAGTGTCCAACTGACGCATGAAAGCACACACGTCTTTGTTTCCACAGCGAGCTCGGTGATTGGAAACAAAACAGTATCGTTATCCAGCACATTTGTCAATAATGTCAGCCTGGTTATTTTCATTAGAACATGTTTGTTGTGTGCAGTTTTATTTTGTATTTGTGTTTTTTTGTTTTTTTTAAAATAAATTTTACTTTTTCTTTTAGTTTCATGTATTGATTGGATTGTTTGGGTTGGTCGGTTTTAAGTTTTGTTTCAGTTTTTGCTGATTATAAATTTAAGGGTAGGGGTTATGAAATGATTAATTAATTATTTATTTATTTTACAATTAATATTATTATTATTATTATTATTATCCTCCTCTCCCCCTTTGTCTTCTCCTCCAACACTAACTAAACAAGTAACATACATTTAAAATAAATATTAATGATCCACGTTATAATATTTTTCAGATATTTTTCATATATTAAACACATGTATATATATATTAACTAACAATTTGTTTGTTTTGAAATGTTTTTCAGATGTTTTCCATGGCAGTAATGAAACGCTGAGCACCAGCTCGGGATCGAGCAACTGTAACTTACCAACACGTGGTGGTCTCACAGAGGGTGGCGCATACAGCATCTTCCCCAGCAGCAGCACTGGGTCTCCAGACCTGCTGGGCTGAATGATTTCAAAATAGTGTCTCAATCCAGTGTTAATTATTTGATTGCTTGTAAAAGATTTATTATTTAAAAAAAAAAAAAAATCTTTTCAGACACATAGACTTATGGTTGAAATTTGAAAAATTCGTTGAATTTGGAAGGGATGACAGTTAAAGAACTAAGGAATGGTGGTTTTGCAAAGATTTAAAACTTGAGGAAAGTAAAAATTCCATTTTTGTTTTCTCATTCCAGACACATTTTCCTTTCTGAGTGGAGGGAACAAAAAATCCGAAAATCATTCTGTTCACATGTTGTTTTTCAGCTTCATGTAGAAAAGATCTCAGAAAACAACAGAAGAATAAAATAAATCAAATCAAATTAAAAATGAATTTGATTAGCATTTAAATTTCACAAGCACATTGATAATTTAATTAGAATCTATTGTGTGTCAGAGATTAATGTTTGTGTCCTTTCAAGATTTATTCATACATACATTAATATATATATATATACATATATGAAAGAATGCATGTATTTACATATTGTATAAAGGATACAGCAATTAAGATATTCAGTTTATCTTTCTTATTTATCATTCTACACTACCTTCGGAAATAAAAATTATAATCTCTAAAAAACATGACCAAAGAAATTAGAAAGGAGAATATACATTATTTCATTCATTATCAATTACAGTTATGGGCATTCAGACATTTTTTAAATGAGAAATCTGAATCACGAAATTATTTAAGATGTTCAATAATTTGCATTTAAACTTTTAGACTTATAGTTTGATCATGGCAGTCATGGATGTGTAATTCAAAATAAATGCATGTGATTATGTTCTTGGAGATATTAAGGCATTTTTAATATTTCTGCAGATGTTATGAGTATTAAAAACGTTTAGGAGTTCCAATTAATGTGTGCAAATGTTATGGACTTTAAAATATTTAGAAATTCAAAATAATTAACATATTTATGAATTTTACTTCATAAATTTAAAAAAAAGTATTTTGTATTTCCTACATATGCATAAATACAATCACTTATTGATTTTAAAAATGAACTTTAAAATAATTTTGCTTGTTACTTGTATAATGAATAATGTAGACATGGACTTGAAGACCTGCTGGCTTAATTACAAATTATTATTTTATTAAATATTTTATGCTTGTTTTTAATTATTTGTAACTTTTTAGCTAAATTTTCCTTTTCCTTTTATAATAATAATAATAATAATGAAAAAAGACATCAACAATAACAAAGTAAAATGACACCAGCATTATTATTATTATTATAAATTCATTTTATAATTTTAAAATTTGTTTTGTAATAAAGTCTAAGTAAAAGTTGAAATTTTTGAATATACAATATTTTATAATTTTCATTTCAATAAGAGGATCTGAATTGTTGATATTCCAGAGTTGCTTGATCTCATTTTAATACATTTTAACAAGTGAACTTTTATTATTTCAGTTTTGTTTTTTTTATCAGAAAATACTAGGTTTTATTTCAGTTTTGAATCACTTATATTTTTCTGGATGTTATTGTTGTTGTTATTAATATTATTGTTCATTAATTTATTTATTAATATAGTTAATTATATGTCTTTAAAATTTTAAAAATTACAAAATCACTATCCCAGTGAAAAAAGGACTGACATAGTTTTTTTGCTTTTTATTTAGTTACAAATGTTGTTGTGTTTTTTTCATTTCTAAAATTTTCTTTTTAAATATCTTTAATGGAATTAATACTATATTTACATAGCCAGTTTTTCTGACACCAGACTAATCTCATTAAAATTGTACCAGTAAAGTGAAGTACCTTTTCTTTTCTAGTTTCCCATTGTTCAACAAAGATGCGAACCCAAGGTCATTTTACTTGATCACTCTATTTTTTTAAATATTTTTTAAAGAGCTTTGTTCTTCTTGATTGCTTTGCACTGTATGCATCGACAAGCATTATCAACATCTAAGACAAAAATTATTAACAGGCATTCTTATGTAGGTGTCTGAAATGTCAACATTGGTTGTTAAATATCAGAGCTATGGAATATCATTTATTGATCAGGAATTAAGTTTAGTTAAAAATTTTAAAGATGTTATTTTTATATGATTATTATTAATATTTAAAAAAAAAAAAAAATTATATAAAAAACTTGTTCTGGTACAAGATCAATTAAAATATTAAAATATTTTTTAGTTTTTTATTTATGTTAAATAATTTAAATTAAAAAAGATATTTTAATTTTCTTTAAAAGATGGAATAAACAGTTAAAAATTTTCTTGTATTATCAGTGTGAATTTCCATTAAAAATAAGCAAATAAATTTTATTATTTGGTAACTCATCTAAATGGTTTTAATATCAGGAAGAACAGTAGTTAAAATACTTTCTTTTTGTATTAATTTTAATTTAAAATAATTAAGAAAAAAAAGTAAATAAAAAATAAACATAAAATAAAATAAAGTAAAATAATAAATAATAGAAAAAAAAAAAAAGGAATCAAGATAAAATAAAATTGTGCATTTTAACTGAATTACAGGTACATTTTGTTACAGATTTTGTTTCTAAAAATTGATTTTATTATTATTTTTTTTAAATATGACTTGCTCTAAAATAAATACAATATTTATTTATCACTATCTTTAAAAAGCAGAAAATCAGTTACTGAGTTAATATGAAAGAAGTGGTTAAATATGACATTATTAAAATAACGTTATTAGTTTTTAAATCAAATTGTTTTAAAATAGACAGAAAATAATTGAAAAATTAAACAAATATTACATTATTGAATATTGTAATTTATAAATTTTAAACCTGTGATTATTATATTATATATAGTAACATATTTTAAAATAATATTATTTAATAATGGTTGTTTTAAACAAATGAAAAATTATCCATAACTTTTTAAATAAAATCATGAACTTATTTGTGTTTGCAAAGAAGCTTGTAAAATGGGTTTAACTCACATAAACATAAAATTGTACATAATGATGATGAATTAACAAAATTAATAGCTAATCATGATGTAGTCATACCAGTTTTTGTAAATTATGTTAAAACTGTACCTGTAAATTCAAGAATTCCAAAGATACTAAAAAAGATGTGTAATTTAAAAAAAAAAAAAAAAAAAAATTATTTTATTAAGCTTTGGTGTTGTGTTGGTGCTAATTTTTTATTGCTGTTATTTCATAATTTTTAATATTTATTTTTGTTTTCAAACTGGTGAATTCACTGTCTCGGTATGAATGAAAATGCATGGCTGGAACTGATGATGGTGTAATCAGACTAGCCAAGTTTATCATCATAAAATTTTAATATTGTATGTCGTTAAATAATAGTCTAACGATATCTCTTTCTTTTATTTCCAAGTAACTGTTTTGTTTATGTAATACTGACCAATCTGTGGGAACATTCACATACAACAGTAAAATAAACATATGAGGCTTTATTCCTGCATCTCAGTTTGTACACAGAACTGTAAAAAAGTCCCTAAAGACTAAGATTAAAGCTACTTTCCATTTTTCATTTTATATATATATATATATATATATATAGGAAAACTGGAAAGTAGCTTTAATGTTATCTTTACTTTATTGTTAGCAAAGGTTGGGGATACAACACTATCATTTGGAAG
Organism: Chrysomallon squamiferum; assembly: GCA_012295275.1. Taxonomy (NCBI): domain Eukaryota; kingdom Metazoa; phylum Mollusca; class Gastropoda; order Neomphalida; family Peltospiridae; genus Chrysomallon; species Chrysomallon squamiferum. Next base: position 22,229,894 of record CM022671.1, read on the forward strand.
TAAAGAAAAAGTATTGTTAGACTATGTGAATGGGCTGCCAAAGGTTCACTTTAAGGAAAATTAGATGTTGATTAATATTTGTGAAGTGTTTATTAAAGAATTATTATAAATTGTTGTTCAGAAATTCAAATGTTTATTAAACTGTTGTGAAATACTTTTATACAGTTGAATAAAATTTTATTAAAAATTTGCTACGTCCTTGTAAGATGATATTTTATGTTTTGTCAAAAATCTGGTAAATGTTTTTAAGAATTTATAAAAACAATTCTTCAGTTTCTGTAATCCTGGTGGGTATTTATTTTATTCTATTTTTTTTTTTTTTTTTTGGACATAGTACAGATATTCACTTTTATATTTAAATGTTGTACCTGATTTATTTTATTGATACCATTTTTAATTATTAACAACATCTGTGTAAAAGAAAATCCTTTTTAGAAATTTTCTTCAGATAATTGTGTTGTGTTATGAATGACCAAGGTCAAGTTGACCAATATACATGTATATATTTATTGTCCTCTCAGTATTGAATCCGTGAAATAAATTTAATAAGTTGTGTTAAAAAAAAAAAAATAAAAATCATTGGATAATAATATTTAATATAAATACTTTAACTATTAGTATTCCTTGTTGAGGATGATAAAACGAAATTTTCACAATTATATCAGTAAATCAGAATATGTGTTTATATATATATATAAATGTAACATAAAAGTTAAAAATGATACTATACAGAATAAACTGTAAGAAAAATAATTCTTAATTAATATCATTGTTTTCTATGTTCTGCACATTCATATCGGTTTTGAAATCATAGCTTTAAGTGTGTATTATTGCTTTAATAGAACTAGTCATACATTTGGGCACCATTTAGTATTGGCTGATACCATGGCTGTTAATTAACAACAAATATGTAAAAGTGTAGGTGTGAATGTACTTGTTTTAGTATTTGTATTATAAGATGTCTCCTTGCCACGTAAAAAATTCTCGGAAATCTGAGTTGTTTATGTAGATATAAAAATTATTATTATTTTTTATTTTTTTTTTTACTAAATACTAAGACAACAATAAAATAATAAATGTTAATAAATAGATGACATAATAATTACAATAAAGTTAATAATAATAATAATAATAATAATAATATTAGAAATCATAATAACTGCTACATCTTTAAATAATTAAATGATTAATTGCATTTATTTTCACATTTTTATAATAATTCTTGATATTGACTGTTTCAGTGAAAATGTCAATATTTCAAAAAAAAAATAATGAAATATAAAAAGCATTATATATATACTTCAAATGTCTGTATGTTTGTGTTGAGATATAGTTAAATACTAATCTTTCTTGATATTAATGATTTTATTTCATTTTTCTATTACATGGACATTTCATAATTTTTTCATGTATGCTCTTGTTTATGTTTGTATATATACATAAAGTTGTATTTACCTGTTTCATATCTTAAATATCCGAACAAGCTGTAAATACATTATTATTCTGTATATATAATTTAATTCATTGTATCTATTAAAAATTTAAAAAAAAAAAAAAAAATTAAAAATTATAATTACAATAAAATAATTAAAAGATATATATAAAAAAAACTAGAACAAAGAAAAAAATGTACATATTAATATTTATTTAGTACTTCTGTTATGTTTCAGGATTTAACTTAAAACTGAAAATTCTTCAAACTGCAGTTAGCTAATTGAAAGCACTTCCCTCAGACTCCCTTTATGTCAGTGGTTTGGATAATTTTTCAGAATAATTTCTCTAAATTTAATATAAATATTTAATATTTTTTTAATTTTTTTTTATAACATTTTAATCATTTTTTTTAAAACATTTTTTTTTATTATTTAGTTTTCATTTTTGAATGAAATGTAAGTTTAAACTATTATATGTAATTTTTTTATTTTTTATTATTTTTTTTTAATTTAAAACGGGTAGTAGTCAAACCAGTTAATGTTGTCCATTAAATATAAATTATTTTATCAAAAATTTGTGTTATATTTGTTTTTATCAACACTTCATTTTGAAGGTCTGGTGTTTTGAATGATGAGGGTTCATGTGTGAATGTTTCTTATGAAAATAAACCAATTCCTTACTGCAACATTATATTTGTTTTATTTTTATTTTTATTGTTCTTGCTCGCCAAATGGCTGCACCTTGACATCAGCAGTGACAATGAATAATCTCATCCTTTTCTGCTCACCTTGAGCAATGTACGATACAGCTGCAAAGAAAACTTTGTAGCTACAGCTGAAAAAAAAATTGGTTAACTGTCCAGACAACTTCGTAAGAAGAAGAAAAAGTAGAAAAATAGAAGAAGAAGATCATTTTTGCTAAACTCAGTTGTAGTCATTACCCATAGAGAATCTTAGAAAAAAAAAAAAAAAAAAAAAAAAAAAAAGTCATCCCGTTCAACTCAGTTTTTGTCCCTTACTACACACAGTGGTAATAGTGGTTTATAATAATTACTACTGATAATAAATAAATACATAAATGTCTTTCACTTGCATTGAATCATGAGAAAGGTTTTGCTTCATGGGTAAATGATCACGAAGATGTCATTCAGAGCATGCAGCAGCACTGGATCTGGAAAGTTTGGTTCATGATATTTATGAATTAATTCACTGTCCAGTAACTGAACTGGGAATTATTCTGACAGACTTAAAGTTAGCAAGTTAATAGTAAGTTATCTTCAACACACTCTGTTCAGAAACCTTTTCATGTTTCATTCATAGCTAGGTTATTTCTAATATATATATATATATATACAGGCATTTTGGAAAATTTTACATTCTGTTGTTAATAACACAAACAATCATTACTGATGAAATGACTGGGATTTAAAATTTAAAACATTCAATTATCCAGTTTTTTTAACTGATTATTTAATTTTGATCTTTCAAAATATATGTATGTATATGTATATGTGTGTGTGTGTGTGTGTGTGTGTATATATATATATATATAACATGATATTTTTTAGTATATATATATATATATATATATATATATGCTATTATTTTTCTTATGTAAAATGGGTTCATTTGTTATGAAGACGTAATATACATAATAATAATTACACGTGTTGCAGGTAACGTGAGAACATACAGGTACCTGTGGTGTGTTAAATGATGCCTGTAATTCAAAGTGATTTCTGGAACCAACATACGTCTGGCGATGGAAAGATGGAAAGTGGTGGTAATTATGATTGCTAGTTAGTCTGTTCCCAGGCTACAAATTCCACCTAACCTTTTGGTATCTGATGTACTTCCTCCCATAATCAGAGCATTTTGTAAAAGCGGGCGCACCTTAAATCACTCTAACCCAATGCATAGGTGACTGGAAAATTATACACTTTGCAGCAGACCTCCAAACCCGACTCATTACTCGTGTATTTTCCACCATTATATGCCGTGACTCGAGAACATTCAGTTGTTGCCGACTCACGCCGTCTTATTACAAAACAGGCGTCGACGTCGGGTGCAACGTCACATAACCCTGACAGACTGTGGACGGAAATTTTACACTTGCCTTTTGTCTGCGCGGCTCTCGTCAAACAAATATTCTTGTCAGACGACAGACGGCCAAATTCCCGCCAACACTTTGAACAAACGGGGCTTCAGGTAGGAGCGATTCAAACCGTCCATTATCCGATATCCGATCTACGAGTGTTCCGATAAATAGCGAGAAATGGGAAGGCTCGACGGAGAGGTGATCTGACAGCCGTGTGTGTTTTTATAAAGTCGTTCGTCGACGAACAAAAGCCGATCGCAGAGATTACATCAGCGGGTCGCGATCTGAAGAACTTCAAGGGGAACAGCTTGCAAAATGATCGTAGGTGTGAGACCCCGTTCTTTGTGGCAGGTACTCCGAGGCCACGCTGATACCTCTTAAAGTATATTTATATACTTGTGACGAAAAAAAAAAAAAAAAAAAAAAAAAAAAAAAAAAATCAAGAACTGTTCTTGTGACCACCACCACCACCACCACTACTACTACTACTACTAATAATAATAATACAGGTTTTGGATTCCTAAACGAAAACTTTTTTCCGATAGGCAGACATGTTTATACCTTACATTTTTTCTGAATGATTTGCGCAGACATACATTATTTTATGCACACAATTATAAGTGGGATAAAAAATATAAACGGACACTTCACATCCCAAGCATTTCGGATAAGAGATTATCAACCAACACCACCACCACCAGAACCACCACCTCTACTGCTACTAGTAATAATTAAATTGTCTGTCGGTCTGCCTCTCACTCTCGTTTTTAAAAATAGTTTTAATGGATTAATTTTCTCAGATTTCATCTTGTTGCTCATGCGTCCATATATTTGACAGACTGAACACGAACATTCACATTGTTTTAAATTTCATTTAGACGTGTGACTTTTCAGTAAGTGTTTCATTAAGTAAATAACACACACAGTTTACATTTTATCAGTGACATCTATTTTCATTATTGCGTGCAAACAAACCTTGTTTTATATCCAGCTTTGCGAACAATATTTACAAATCATGATTATTCCAATAAAAAAAGTTATTTTTTTAACTGGTAGAAAATTGATAAAAGGTGATTAATAAATGATTTTAAAAATATCGGTAAATATCTTATATTCCGATGAAAATTTAAAAAAAAAAAAAAAAAATTAAAAATAAAAATAGACGTAAGGTACAGATATAGATAAACAGAAATATATATATATATATATATAGAAGAGTAAGGTAGAGAGATAGATAAAGAGATATATAGAGAGAGAGAGAGAGAGATCTCGCCAGATAAGCAGATCAACAGACATTGTTTTTTTTGTAAATAAGCAATTCCTTTACGTTCATTATTCAATACACACAGGACACACGCAGGCACATACAAACCACAAACATATGCGCAAATGGAGTATATGGAGATAACACAAACACTAATGAGTGTTACGCTTCGTCAGTGCGCATGACACAGTGCATACATGTCTCGTAATAGCTCTGGTGTTATTTTTCAATTGATTCAGTATATTAATTCCCGACAATTTCGATTTATATTACATATGATAAACTGAGTGGCAAAACCATTAGTTATATAATCCAATACAAACAGGAGATTATTAATATTTCTCGTATTCACTTTTGTGCGACATTTATCTGTGAATATTGTCCGATTTTCGTTTCATATTATATTTCTTCTTCTTTTCTATTATTTTTTTTTTTAAGGAAGTAAGATACACAGATACATATATATACACAAACGTAAAAAATAGAAGAATGCATAATAATAATAATAATAACAACAACAATAATAATAATATGTTGGTTCTTAATAATATTTATAATAAATCGCTTGAACAATTAGACAATTTTATAACTGTTACCTTACTGTATAAGTTTGAATCTATTATGATACTACAACGTTTACAAACAAAAAGCTTGCATCACACATCAATATATATATTGTTTTTTTTTTTTTAAAAAAAAAAAAAGAGAAAACAAACAACAAAAGAAAAACCTTATCTGAACACGTGTTTCGTCTTCCGGTCTACGTCACACAAACCAGTGCCACACGTTTCTTTGTATTGAGTTGCATTTGACGAGTTTTACATGTAATCGCAGCACTTTGCGACTACTTAAATTAAAACGGTTATCAATCATTTACGTAACTCGTAATAAACAGCGTAAATAGAAGACTGGACTGATACTAACAAAAACACCGATACCGTAACGTCATGGTGGCTTGGTGCTTAGAAATAATGATTACGATGCATTCGTATGTGATGTATAAGTGATGCGAAGAAAAAAAAAAATAAAACAATAAAAAATAAAAAAAAAATAAAGAAATAAAAAAAAAATAAAAAAAAAATAAAATAAATAAAAGTAAGAAAAAAAAAAAATTAAAAAAAATATGCGACGGAAAATTTTAATCAATCCATCATCAAGCTAATTTATATTTAAAAATAGAACCTTTAATATATTTTTTATATGTTCATATGTTCGTGGAGGAAAATCAAAAGTTTAATGTATATGATGCATGTTTGTATTACGTACGTACGTACGCATCTTGGTATTTACGTATTTATATATATGGGTGTGTGAGTCTGTGTTTGTATTAATGTGTATTCTGTTTCTGAGAATGTATATCTTTATGTATGTGCATATGAAAATATCTATGTGTGTCTTAATTTGAATATATATATATATATATATATATATATATACTGCGTGAATCTACATATCTTCATCTTCTAGTCATTGTCAAAAATCAGTTCACAGATGCTGCATCAGTCTCTTAGCCTGGTTTTTACAGGAAATTAAAAATGCCATTTTCCAGTATTAAAACTTCCCATTAGCAGCAGACATACCTGTGAAAACTGGACGTGTTTTCTGTTACGTAAACAACGGATCCGTTCTGTGGCGTGTTGTGTTTAACTGATGTGTGTGTTTATTTTAGTCGAGTTAGAGTTTTCACTCAGCTCTTCCACTATTGCATTAAACATTTAATTGTGGGTTTTTTATACGCTATCAGGCTTTCGTGATACCTTGCATTTAAAAAAAAAAAAATTTAAATAAAATAAAAATAAAAATCTGAGGACGATGTAAAGATTATTAAATAAGTACTTTTTTGAAAATATATACATACAGTTTTAATTAGTTTTTAGTAGATGTCATTTCGGACTGGATTTAAATGAATGAAGTTTATCTAGTCTTCACGTAAATAATAATAATAATAATAATAATAATAATAATAATAATAATAATAATAAAAAAAATAAATAAAATAAATAAATAAATAAATAAATAAATAAATAAATAAATATATATATACACACACACACACACCTACAAATACACGCATACATATTTTCATAACATACATATTAAAATAAATGTTTCAGACTATTTGATAGCCATTAACATTTTGAAAGTTATCTTTCAAGCCCAAGGTTGCTTGAGGATAAACGGGTGTGTCTGAAACTGAAACCCCGAAATTCTGCCAGACCGCAAAAAGAGATGGAGTTACATACTAAAGACTGACGTTTCTGTTTCGTACGGCCCGCACTGCAGCGGCTTCTTAAGTACCCATATACATCGCCACCGCATCGTTCCAACGAATTTAACAACGTCGGCATTACTGGGACAATATTAGTGCATGGACGCCGTTTACTTCACGTCATAATTGGGTTCATTTCTTCGAAATTGCAGAGGTGTGTCCGATACCCGCACGCGAGTCTTCAAATCTCGTCAAATCTCGCTGCCTGTGGCGCTGATCACAACCTTGCAGGAAATGGTTTCGATAACTACCGTTATCAACGCCTTGTCAATGCCCGCTAAGTATTAACTGAAACGTACCAAGTTGCGTGATGGTCATAATTACAATTCTAGCACAATATGAAAAAAAAAAAAAAAAAAAAAAAGAAAAGAGAGGAGGAAACCCTTCTTTTTCTCGATCTTTTCTTGTTGTTATTGTTGTAATTATTATTATTATTATTATTATTATTATTATTATTATTATTATTATTATTATTATTATTTTTAAATACCATAATGAGCAAATTTTCACGTAATTCTAAAACGATGGACAATTTATTTTATTTTTGACTAAGTTTTTTTGGAATGAAATTCAAACACAACGATGTGGGCTTTTTTTAAAAAAAAAAAAAAAAAAAAAAAAAATTAAAAAAAAAAAAAAAAAAGATACATTTTTTCTTCTTTTTTTTCTTTTTTGGCAACATGTTACCATGGCGTGATAAAGGTCTTTGGTTTCATGAATTTGCGCAATTACGTATGCTTTGTGATAATGGTAAAAGCAGATACCGGTCATTTATTTATTTAAATAGCCGCCACTTGTCTTTATTTTTATCACATATGCAATCACTGAAATAATATAGTCCAATTTAGACTGAAATTGTAGGGTAAGGGTTATATGGTGAATGGGTGTATTCCTTCAATATTACTTCGTTGATGGTGCGGATGTAAATAGTTTGTTAAACTGGTATTAAAGGAAGGAAATCGATGCTTTCATGATAAATAATAATAATAATAATAATAATAATAATAATAATAATAATAATATTAATAATAATAATAATAATAATTAATAATAATAATCTCTCTCTCTCTCTCTCTCTCTCTCTCTCTCTCTCTCTCTCTCTCTCTCTCTCTCTCAGTAGCCTTTGTCATATATATAAATAAAAACAATATTATTTCTTTATTTTTAACGTTTGTAACTAAACTGTTTTATGCTGATTTTACTGGGAAAAGATGCAGTACAGTAAGGACTGTTATTATTATTATTATTATTATTATTATTATTATTACTACTACTATTATTACTATTATTATTATTACTATTATTATTATTACTACTATTATTACTATTACTATTATTATTACTACTACTATTATTAATATTATTATTATTACTATTATTATTAAAAATATCACTAAGAGTTAGATAAAACACAGTATTTCATACACTATAGATAAAAGTTATCTGATTTTCTTTTTCACTATTTTTCTCTTGAATTTTCTCTCGTTACCAAGTAATTGGATATCTCGTTTCTTTGAGAGAGCAAACCTTTTGAAACACCCTGAACAACTTTTAACGCCCATTTATTGAACAAATATTTAGATCGGTGTTGTATCGAGGCTTTTTAGATTTTCCTTCATAAAACCACACACGTACATCGACTTGCAAGAACCCCGTTTAACCTTAAACAGCAGCCTTTTGTAATAAAGCACGATTTGATGAAATCCATGCATTTATGACATTTTCCTTCAGTGCGGTCCTGCTCTTGAACAAATATTTACTGCGGTACTGCCATTGATCTCAAGAAACGCTTTTCCTTTCCGCCGACAACATAAAGTTTTACTGAATGCAGTTATATATTGATTTAATCGCAGAACTAGCTTAGAAAACAGTTTAAAATCCCTTTACACTGCACGCCATAACTAAACAATATATTTTATGTGTATTTTTTTTCTTTCTTTTTTACTCTTTATTTTTGGTTTGTCTTTACGTGAAACCTCATTTTATGGTGGAAGTTACAAAAGATTAAAAGAGTGATAGTTTAAACAGTGGTTTCAGAAACTGGTTTCAGTCATTCTCACCTAAGTCATTCTGGAGTTTTTAATTCTCAAGCTAATAACATCCTGCTTCTGAAAATATCACACCATTACGTAATTTTTTTTTTTTTTTTTTTTTTTTTTTTTTTTTAAATTTTATTTCGTGTATTATCATAATAATAATAATAATAATAATAATAATAATAATTAATAGTAGTAGTAGTGGTAGTAGTACTATGAAAAAGATAGTTTTTAATTGTATTACTTTAATATTATCATTCGTTAACAACTTAGTCTTGTCGATCAAAATTAAAAATAAAAAAAAATAATAATAAGTATAAAAACCCGACAACAACGACAACAACAACAATAATAATAATAAATCTACAAAAACACAACAACAACAACAACAACAAACAACCAGCAAACAAAAACAAAAAGAGCAACAACAACAACAACAACAAAAAACCAAACAAAAAAACCAACAACAACCGAACTTTAAGCTGTACAGAATATAATCAAACTATTTATTTGTATCACGAAAGGTTTATTCTCAGATTTGAAAGAGCCTCCTGAAATAGCCAGAAGTCAGAGGGATGTTAATGAATCCTGCTTTTAACTTAAGCAAGATTCAGATCCAGGACCTGCCCCGGCTCTCGGGACCCTGAGTACTACAACAACAACAACTACAACAACAACGACAACAACAACAATTACTACTACTACAATTGCTGCTGCTTCTGCCATTATTACTACCACTGCTACTACTCTTTCTACTCCAACTGCTACGACCACTGAGACTAGAACTAACTTTGACCCTACTGTAAATGATTTCAGTAATAATAATAATAATGATGATGATGATAATGATGATAATAATAATGATGATGATGATGATAACAACAACAATAATAATAATAATAATAATAATAATAATAATAATAATAATAATAATAATAACAACAACAACAACAATGATAATAATAAACAGCCAAAGACATGTCGTTCGAGTTAATTTCCAGAATACCAATTAAGTAAAAATGTCTCATCTAAATCATGTATGCAGGAACAGCTTCAGGAACGATTTCTAACAACTCGGAGGAAACCTGAAGCCTGGATTCTCAGAATTTTACATGCAGCACGATCAGGTAATAGCATTTTCCGTGCAACACCTGTCAACCTGTAAACTCAGACAGGTAATTATCTCACGCTACCCATGTATTTGTGAAAACTATAGCGTTGATGGAAAGACAGCAGCGGAAGAAAAGACCAAAACACATTAATAGGTTTGGATCAGTTCGTATACCGCTAAGATGATTAATGTGTTAATACTTTTTTTTGATGTCGTTTTTGAGGTCTGTTGAAGCGTATGATGTAGTTATTTATTATTATCCAGTGTATGTATGTATTTTTTTTTTCTTTTCTTCTCTGTATTATGCTGTTAGGAAATATAATACAGTTTTGATATTGTGTTTTGTTTTCACCTAACACTTCATTTTCTATTATTTAAAAAAAAAAAAAAAAAAAAAAAAAAAAAATAATAATAATAATACTGTTAACAGGATCTAGGTAAGAATCGGATATGATTGTCCATCGGAAATATATCACATTTTGGTATTTTTCTAGTCTGAGTTCCAGCGTTTGCTGATATCATCACGTTCTTCACGTTCTTCACGTCTTTGTCTATGTTTTCCACTCTCCCACCCCGTATTACAGTTCTGCGACACTGACTTTTAGTTCCTTCCACCCGCATCGGTAAGCGCAACCCACAGACATGTTTGATTTTTTTTTGTTGGTTTTTTTTATTTTATTTTTTTTATGAATTTTTTTTTTTTTTTTTTTTGTTTGTTGTAAAATTGAGACATCGACGCCAATTCGAACGACTCGGCCGCCATCTTTAGACGTTTGGACCATTTATAACAATTTAGCAGTGTTGGCTTACAACTCATCTCGCTGAAATTACAGGCTTCTGCGAGCGCGGCCGAAACTGATACCCAGCCTTTTGTTCAGCGAGGCGGAAACGTTCATCAGCCAGAGAGAAGTAAGCGTTAATCCGGTTTTTATCACGGTTTGGCGATGCTATCGTCCAAGATAACACAGAACGGTTTCCGACAAATTGCTGGCTGTTTGGGATAATATTTTGCGAATTAGTTTGGTTGAAAAAATATATTGATCTGTTGAATGTTATCAGGACCGCTTTGAAGCTTTGTGTGTGTGTGTGTGTGTGTGTGTGTTAGTTTGAGTTGTGTTTGTGTGTGTGTGTGTGTGTGTGTGTGTGTGTGAGTGAGAAGAGAGAGAGAGAGACAAAGAAAGACATGGAGAGAGTAAGCGAGAGACAGCTGGCAGAGAAAGAGAGAAAGTGACATATATATATATACAGGGTGTCCACAAAGTCTGGGTACATGGGGAATTTTACTATGTTATTTATTTATGTTATTTTTCTTACCAGATCGAATGATGGCTCTGTCTAAAGAATTATGCATTGAAAGTGATGGAAATCATATTGAAAACATTATTTATTAACATTAGAATTAAATAAAGCTATTTTATTTTAAAAGTATGTGTTAATCCCTTATGTACCCAGACTTTGTGGACACCCTGTATATATATATATATATACAGAGAGAGAGAGAGAGAGAGAGAGAGAGAGAGAGAGAGAGAGAGAGAGAGAGAGAGAGAGAGAGAGAGAGAGAGAGAGAGAGAGAGAGAGAGAGAGAGAGAGAAAACTATAATCATAGCATAAATAAAAACAAAATAAAAGGAAAGTAACGTTTATGTTAAATGAACTGACGCTGAAAAAGAAAAGTCCTTTAAGTCAGATACAAGTAAACAAAATTTCTCTTTTCTGAATATTTTGAATTCCTATCATATATATGTTTATGTGTATATATGTGTGTACGCGAGTATATAAGTATTTTTGTATGTATGCATGTGTAGTCAGGTATATAATACAGTAGTAGTAGTGTTAGTAATAATAGTAGTAATAATATTAATAGTGATAAAAGATCATTCTCAAGATTATAATAACAACTAACATAACAAATAAATATCTACGGACTCTTGACTCTGTGGATGCCTACGTTTCCCATGCACCATCACCAGCTCTTCCCTCATTACATTCAGTTCTTTGATTACACATATTTTCTGAAAACACACACACACACACACACACACACACACACACACACACACATTCACCTCTTTATTATTATAAAACAATATATCTAATATTATCTCATTTAATAAGTGTGTGTGTGTGTGTGTGTAAATTGTAAGTGATATAATGTTAGATATCTTGTTCTATAACAAATGACGTTGAGGAATGATAACTTATAAGTTTTTATTAAAAAAATTGGTTTGCTCAGACTGAATACTGTATACATTGGGGTCTTTTGTGACATGATTTAATATGATGATATTAGGGTTTTGGGGGATAGACTCGCTGGCTTACATATAACACAGCAGCTAAAGAAAAATAAATTGATCTGAGATCACATATATTAAATTAGTAAGATAATACAGTGCGGAGGATTGAAGAAAAGAGGAGAACAGAAATATATACAACTAACTAACTAACTAACTAACTAAATAAATAAAATAGAATAAACTTTAAAAAATTATAAATGTGTATAAAAAAAAAGAGAAAAAAAGAAGAAGAGCAAAGCACTAACAACAATCTACCAGACAAAACAAAACAAAAAACAAATTGCAGTCTGAACTTTTACACATATCTAGACAAGACGGATGCGAAGACCACCAAAGTTTACAACGATTAGCTGATCTGCATTGACTAATCTTGTTTGAAGAATTCAGATCGAGTGATAATTGACAATACTCTTGAAGTCTGTC
>CM022671.1:22247821-22260321 GCA_012295275.1 Chrysomallon squamiferum
TAGAGTGATTACTTCGTTTATCACAGATTATAATTGTTTTGTTTTAAAAATCTTATTCATTATACAAATTCAGAAACTGTTCCTGTTTACAATGTTGGTTTTGGTGGTTTTTTTAAGAACAACATAATCTCAAATTTTGTAATAGATTTTGTTTTGTTGTTCTTATTCATTTTTCAATCACTATATTACTGTTTCCATTTACAGTTAGCTAAACATAATGCCGTTTGTAAGACTGTAAATTCCTGTAATCACATATGGATAGATACATAGGAAGATCATATACATACATACATAAATACATAAATACATATATATATACATATATACATACATACATGCATATATATACATACATACATTGGACACATTATAAACAAAATAATATACAAATATATAAACATATACTCACATATTCAGAGAACCGCACAAAAAGACTCACATACGCACTGTTTCCTGAAGTGATATTACATGAATGTAAATGTGTTGATGTTCCTTCAGTGAAGGAAAGAGAACACTGGTGTATTAGACAGAATAATTATAAATATGTCGTGTATATACTTCTCTGCTTCCCAACATTTAATAAATTCAGTGGACTTATTAAAATTAACGTTTTTGTATGTTATAATTATGTTTGCATATTTTAATAACTTCGAACATCTGATTATGAACATCTGTTAATGTATATGTGTGTGTGTATCTCTCTCTCTCTCTCTCTCTCTCTCTCTCTCTCTCTCTCTCTCTCTCTCTCTCTCTCTCTCATTATTATTATTATTAATTATTATTATTATTATTAATTATTAATATTAATGTTATTATTATTATTATTAATATTATTATTATTATTATTAAAACATTTTCAACATTTTCAACAAAAAAGTACAAGTGCCTATTTCTAATAATAATAATAATAATAATAATAATAGTAGTAGTAATAGTAGTAGTAGTAGTAGTAGTAGTAGTAGTAGTAGTAATAGTAGTAATAATTTTAAACGAAATAGCCAGTGAGTGCGAAAAACTGCGAATGTTCTGGAATCACATGTACCCGTCCTAACGACACTAATGGCAGTTTTTAATAATTTAAACACTGGACCGAAAACAATTATTAAACTGTCAGCACGAGGCGTGTTTTACTCGCTGGACGCGAGAGAATATCATAAATTAATAATTTCATAATTCGGAACCGTCCACAAAGCTCTCTGATTAACCGCACGTCAAAACAGGGAAGAAAACTCTTCAAGACAGCTGGCATGACATTCGCGAAGTCTCGCGAGACTGCGCGAGACGTCTCCAGTCCGCGCACCTGTAATGACCCGTGTACTCGCAGACTTTTGTTCCAACTCATTCGCACCTCTGCAATATTCATAGATTTCCTCAATTAGCGACCTCATCAAATAATTGCGTCTTTCGAAATGTCACAGCGTTGTTGTTTTTTTTTGTGGTTTTTTTTACAAGTGGCGTACGTAACGTGCCATCTCTTCTTATACTAACGAACTCATTGCTAGTGTTCTGTTGTAACCATCTCGATTACGATGTCATGTATTTTATACTTAATTATGTTTCTTTATTTCCTTTCCGATTTTTTAATTTTTTATTTGCTGTTATAATTTTTATTGTTATTGTTGTTGTTGTTGTTGTTTATTTTTATTAATCCCTTTAATAATAACAGTGTAATAAACGATGATGATGACATTTGATAAAAATTTCATTAAATATAAATATCAGGCATAAATATATATATATATATATATATATATATGACATACATAATACACACATTCACACACACACACACACACACACATACATACACATTCAGACAAACATACAAAGAGAATAATGTAAATATATACAAATTTGGTATAAATAAATAAATAATGATGATAATAGTAATTTTTTAAAAGCAATTACATTTACATTTGATACCTGCGAAATGGATAACACGATCTTCATTTTAATCTTCGAAACCGAATGTATTATTTAAATACTTATTAAATACTGAAATGTTGGATCAAAATAATCGATCATCAAAATTTAACTTTATAACATCCATTCGCATTCCATTCCCAAGTTTTACAAAACAAGAGACAAAGCTCTTAACATAACTTTTGTGTGTGTGTGTGTATATATATATATATATATACACACACACACACACACACACACACACACAACAAAAACACAAAAATAAAAATATTAATTAAAATAAATAAATAAATAAACAAATAAATTTAAAAAAAAAAAACAAATAAACAAAAAAACACCGCCTCCACAATCAACAACAAAGAAAGAAAATAAAAACCCAAATGTTTTATGCTACATTTCAAAAAAATAATTTCTCTTAATTTCCTTTAACTAATTTTTTTTTTTTTTTTCAAAATATTACTTTTAACGAAACACGCAAAAGGCATAGCGCTACATATGGCCTTTGTCGTTTCTCTCATTTAAAAAAAAAAAAAAAACTATCTTTTTTTTTTCTCTATTTCTGAAAAACAAAGCCGAGGAGTCCCAGTTCAGGTGCAGTGTTTGCAGTAAACGTGTTTGTGGAAACACCAATCCTGTTCGAATTCCTTTTCGTGCTTGCGCCGTATGAATTATTAAACAGTAGATTACTCAGGAGAATTTCATAATCTTCAATCTGGCTGGTGCGCCGCACAATTATGGGAATTTAAACACGAAGATAGGCCGACTGGGGGCTCGGCGGTTTGCATCTCGCTCGAAGCGTAACGGAATAGTGATTTCTTTATCGCCTAACTAAGCGTTCTGCTCCGTTAGACACTTAATTAACTTTTCGCCGAAGTCGAATTTCACAGAGAAAAATGTCATTGAAAGCGATTAGCCCGATTAGGGTAAAGTACAAAGTAAGAAGAGAGATTCTGATTCTGATTCTGATTATTGTTATTATTATCATTATCATTATCATTATCATTATCATTGTCATTGTCATTATTGTCATTATTATTATTATTATTATTATTATTATTATTATTATTTATTTTTGTTAGTAGGTTTTGTTTCATCTCTTGTTTGTTTTCTTTGTTTAAAAATAAAACACCCATGTGAAAAAAAAAAAAAATATTGATTTTATAAAAATAAAGACAAAGACAGCGTACAAAAAACACCCATCTATAATATCATCAAAGCTAATAAACATATTGCAAAACACAAATACATTTAAAATATAAATGGCAAAATTTCCAGAACTGACGTTTCTCCAGAGAGAGAGAGAGAGAGAGAGAGAGAGAGAGAGAGAGAGAGAGAGAGAGAGAGAGAGAGAGAGAGAGAGAGAGAAAAAAAAGAAAAAAGACGAACTCACACCAGTGTTTTATGATCGAGAAAACTATTCCTGCAGTGAAATTCGAACCTGATACCAATCGGACTGATGATACATATATCTAACCAGCATTAAAACTGTCGAAACGAAAATTTTCCTTTTATAATTATTTAGCAAACATTTTTGCCATCCGAACTGCAGTGTAATTCTAAGCTGTGTATATACATGTTTAAAAAGCGAGCTCGCGTGACATGCAGTGACTTGTAGGATCAGTCCTTCTTAATGGTCTATTTTACATCCCAGTTAGCTTTCCATTACTAATGTTAATCAAATATCGTGATGTTGTGTACAGGAAAATGATTGAGGAGAGAGAACGTTTACAAATGCTGCTAGGAGGTGGCATCTGGAATAGAGGCGTGGAGAATCCATTGTCATTTGTTTGTAGTTGTTAATCATGTGGTATAATCGTAACAGTTTTGACTTCAAAATGTTGAAAACAGACTGTATTTCTGTTTTGTGCAAAATATTCGTCCATTTATTTTCATCATCATCATTATCATAACAATAATAATAATAATAATAATAATAATAATAATAATAATAATTATAATAATAATAAATATAAATATAATAAGTATTATTATTATTATTATTATCATTATTTAGGTGCAGCACAGAAAGTATGTCCAGCTGAGTTCTTTTGCTTTTCTGGAACCCATCACGAGTTATAGCCCCTGACAATCGTGCGTTCTTCCAATTGATTTCCCGCCCAAACTATCACAGATCGGCGGGAAATATTGGTGCAGGCGCCTTCATGATTAAGCCCGACAGAAACTACACCAAGAAGTCGTAGTAACCTGTTGTGCGACTGTTAATTACTTTGCTGAACAAACTCAATTTACTCTTTTAACGAAAAACATATTATATCTGACCCGAACCGCCTCGCTTACCGCGCACCCTGGTGGCGAATTTACTACACAGTCTGATTTTTCGCTCAGGACGTTAATGTACTACGTTCACATTGTGTTGGGTTAATTTTTTTTTTTTTTTTTTTTTCGCTTTTTTCTTAAAAATCTCGGCGCCTTTCTCATTGTGATAAAGTGCAAGCAATGCGATGTTCTTGTTCTTTCTAAGTAGAATCTGTGATATTTCGTTCAATCGATGTTTTATGTTTATTCATAGTTCGTCTGTCTTAAGGCCTAATTGTTTTCAAAGTCTTTATTTCAGTGCGTCGGTTATATCACAGTAGTATCTTAACTTCTGTAATATCCATAATCTGTGAGTTCTGGTTAAAATTGGAAACGGAATTTTATTGTGCGAGTGTGGATATTGTAAAAGAGAGAGAGAGAGAGAGAGAGGAGAGCGAGGGTGTTAAATAGACAGAGAGAAGGAGGATATGTGATACAGAGAAAGAGTAAGTTATCGTGCATAAAATACAATACATTAAGAAACATCACAATGATAGATTGTCTTATATTGGTTAAATGTCATTAAATCCTGTTGGAAATGTAGTAATCAACTTCTTTTATTAGTTATAACATGAATTATAATAAAATCGAAATTAATAATAATAATAATAATAATAAAAATAAATAAATAAAATTGAAAAGTCCTCCCTACGAAGAAAAAAAAATATGTGTACACACACGCACACATATATATTAAAAAATAAATAAATAATAAAAATATATGCAAATAAATAAATAAATAAATAAAAAACAGCTGGTAAAGATCCACAGAATGATGCAAATACTAAAATTAAGAGACATAGCTGCTATTAATTTAGTTAGGCTGCAATATCTAGTAAAAATATTTCTTTTTAATTATTCTTCTCTCGCACTACATTTATATAATTAATCTTTTGTGATATATTTTATTTATTTATTTATTTATTTATTTAATTAGGCCGTGTAGTTTTCTAGAAAAAATTATTTGTAGCTTAAAAAAATAATAATAAATAAATAAATAAATAAATAAATAAATAAATAAATTAATGATCCAAATTATTATTTTTTCTAAGCGACAAAATCACAATAACAAATGAACAAAACGTAAAACATACCAAATGAGAATTTAAATGTGGTATAAAAAAAAAATGAATAAAAGAATGAATGAATAAATAAATATTATAATAAAAACACAGATATTTTATAATAAATATTGTTTATTCCTTTATCTACTTCACTATCTCACAAAAAAAAAAAAAAAAAAAAAATTTAAATTAAAATTAAAAAAAAAAAAAATAATAAAATAAAATATAAATACAAATTCATGACACGCCAAACAGAGTAAAGTTTCAGGAAGAGAACAAACACAGTTAAAAAAAATAACGAAAACCACCAGAAGTCACGACGCATTATTTGCCCGATGACATCATAACGTCTCGCTCACCGGAAAGCGTCCATTTTGAAAGCCATGTCGTAGAATTAATCAAGACGACGTCATCATGTCAACTGTTCATTGTTTCAGCAGCGCTGACAACAGCGGCGTTTTGTCCGCAGAACAGTTTAATTTGTCAACGGCTTACACGGCATGATTGCAGCGATGTCGTAATTAAATAGCCCTAACCCAGCTACGGCTGTCACTTGTCACACATCATCGTGGAGACGACGACAGTGATACATCCCTTCCATTCTCGCGCTCTCTGCTTCCCATACCCATGCAACAGTTTGAGAGTGACGGGATTGATTGGGTGGGGTCGAGAAAGCCGTGTACACCCACGTTAGTATGTTTAATATTTTAAAAATGTGAACTGTTCTAACTGTATTTGTATGTATATATAAAAACCGCTTTAACAGGGTCGTTTAATTCGGTTTTGGAAATTCAATGAAAATAAGGCCGATGAGGTTTTCGTTTGCTAAAATATATTAATTTTTTAAGTCAGAAAAAAAAAAAAAAAAAAAAAATAAAAAATAAAAAATAAAAAAAATAAAAAATAAAAATAAAAAAACAACAAAAAAAAAAAATAAAAAAAAAAAAAAACAAAAATAAAAAAATAAAACGTCCTAATAAACCCAGCAATAATTAAAAACAAAATAAATTTTGAGACAATCTTGACGTGTTAATTTTTTTTTTACCCCGAGAGATGATGCGCGTATTTATTACACAGTCACGTGTACATCACACTCAAACTACTATCCTGCTTAAACTGAACGAGATAAAGGAACCAAACGTAAAGTGCACCATTAAAAACTCTCGATTTTACCATTGTAACGCAGACGAAAAACAGGCAACGCAGTGTCATGCACCACGATAGCACTTTCTGGAGAACCATTTGAAGGTTACATTTGATGACTAAATTATGGGTCATTTGCTGAAAGATGAAATGAGGCTGTGTGATAATAGCGCTCATTTGGAGCGGACCAGACCATGGAGACCAGTTAATAAAGTTCCTGCTCAAAGTAACGGTTCTCCCACACGCTGACAGGTGACGTTGACCAGTCTATCGGTTTTTATCAATAACGATAACTCGACAGGTCCCGCCATTTCTTGACTTCAAAGACTGGAGGTTTAACGACCTCTGAATTGTCTGTAGGAATTTAATGCACCACTTGTGACGTTGCTATTACGTCATAATGCAAGATGTTAAATACATATAATAATAAAATAATTGACTGAAAGTGATGTTCACTAATTAGTTGAAGATACAAATAAAAATATAAGTTGTGTCAGATTCGTCTATGTAATAATAATGATGATGATAAATAAATAAATAAGGAAAGACATATATATGTAGATAGATATATGGATAGATAAATAGGCAAATCAATAGATAGATAGATAAATAATAAACAAATAAAGATAAAATAAATAAAAACTAAAATCAAACAACAAAACTAACACACAAAATATGTTGAAAAAAATACAAAAACAACCAAAATAAAATAAAATAAAAAATGATGAGAAAGAACCTGAACAAAGCAAAAGAAAACCACATCGCAGCCAAAGAACAACTGACAAAACAAAAACAAAACTGAGAAAAAAAAAAAGAAGAAGAAAATAACCAACAAAAACCAAACAAAAATCCCCCAGAAAACCAACAAAAAAAAACCAACAAAAAAACAACAACGAAGAAACAAAAAAAACAACAACAACACAAACGCTTCAAACAAACGGAGATAATTCCTTCACAAAATCTCCCAAGAAAAAAAAAAAAGCCCTTATAAATATAATAAAACCTTCAGAGCGATGATGATAAAAGAACAAATGAAATACGCTGCCTCAGCTTCTGTCTGCTTCAGTACTCGACTCATCTGTTTAACAAATTCTTCAACTTCGTGACC
The DNA here is from genome assembly GCA_012295275.1 of Chrysomallon squamiferum. Lineage (NCBI taxonomy): Eukaryota > Metazoa > Mollusca > Gastropoda > Neomphalida > Peltospiridae > Chrysomallon > Chrysomallon squamiferum. The sequence goes on from CM022671.1 coordinate 22,255,376, forward strand.
ACTGTTATCAACATCGGTTAACAAAACGCTGTCTTAATGGTCCTCATTTTGCGCCCAATGATCGCAGGCCGCACTACAAAGAAAACCTCTGGTTCCAGCTGACAGCAGAATTTACGATATTTGTTTGACATTGAGTAACCGGACTGTTCAGTGCCAGCAGTGTTTCTAACCGAATCACGAACATATGTAATATATATATATCTTTAGCGATGTATGAGTAGTTAACTTTTTTTTTTTTTTTTTTTTTTTTTTTTAAATTCACCATTTTTTTGAAAATCGTTGTTGCATTTTCATTTTAAACAATATAATTATCTCTATTTTTGCGAAAAATAAAAAAATAAAAATATCTTGAAGAATTTAATAATAATTCTACAATAGCTAGAACCAAGGGAGATTTAGAATTATATTTATATTTCTACAACAACGGAAATAGTAGTAATAATAATAATAATAATAATAATAATAATAATAATAATAATAATAATAATAATGATGATGATGATGATGATGATGATGATGATGATGGTGATGATGATGATGTTGATTTTTTCCTTCTGACCGTGAAGAAAATAACCTAAACTAAAATAATCTATACTAAACTGAAATTAAATAAAACAAAATAACAACAACAACAACAGCATTTTTAAAAAACCCGAAAAAAAAAAGAAGAAAGAAACTCTTTGCTGTATACACAATCAAACAAACAGGATTGGCTGTTAAATGTTTCCATCAGTCATTTAGTATAACAGTCTTCGGTTTCCCTTAAACAGATTCCGCTATCATCATCAAATTAGCAGGTCAAATACAGCGGGCGGGGGGTGGTCGTGGGGTGCCTGACTCAGTGCCACATGCCTCGACGTCGCGCGATTAGATCCTCCTCAAAGCGTTTGATCATCGTGGCCCACGTTCCTGTTAATGACGTCTCCGTCAACGCTGAGGGCACCGAGTAACCATTCACAGAAAAGAAAGTCGGAACCGGTGCGCATGCTCGTTGTCTGTTTGATCTAAGATTTTTCCACAATAACTGTTCGGAGGTCGTTAAGGAAAGTAACCATGGTGACCAGGCGGCGATGGCCTTTTTCAGAGTTAGCCGAATCGGACAGACAGACTGATTTCTGGAAAACTTCAGCGCTCTGTTTCCTGTCTCCGATGGTGATTCCGTCTTTTAGACGCCGCCATTACACGTCATCCTGGCTATCTCTGCTCAGGAAGTGTCATTTCTCGTATAATACGACTTGATTATCGAAAGTTGGCATTTGATCTAAAGAGAGCTGGGATACTGACCTTTTGAATTGTCTCACTTCGACACATTTCTTTAAGAAGAACTGTATTCATTGGCCAAACACTGACCGTGGGTTTAAACACCCGCGAGATGTACATTCACAGATAAAAGGTGTTTTCATCTGATATTTATTTTAATTTGTTATTTTAAATTCTGTTATTCGTGCCTGATTTTGAAGAACAGAATTCAGAATATGACGTTTTGAGTTTTCAGTTGTTATTGTTACAACTATTATTTTTAATATTTATTATTGACTTTACTGAGAGAGAGAGAGAGAGAGAGAGAGAGAGAGAGAGAGAGAGAGAGAGAGAGAGAGAGAGAGAGAGAGAGAGAGAGAGAGAGAGAGAGAGAGAGAGAGAGAGAGAGAGAGAGAGAGCTAGGTATCAGTCTAATCAGTTACTAATCCAAATGATTCGTGATCATTCTTTCTTTTGAACCTTAATTCATTTGAGGCTCAGTCGAAAAATTTACGAAAAATAAACTTTTGTTATTTCATATCAAGTATACCTTGCAGAGTATCATTTCCTTGTTATGACTCCATACAAAAAAAAAACCAACAACCCCCCAAAAAAAAAAAAACCAGCCACATAACAACGCATGTCAAAGCTTGGTGCAAGACACTCAAACAAGAATGTAGATCATAGACATAAACTGTTACAAAATACCATTACACATAAAACAGTTTGTACTAAGATTACTCGCATCACACCAACACGCACTCCATTAAAGAGGCACTATCGACAATTTATAAAACTACCTACATGCCGAGGTTTTCAACTTAAGGCGACTGCAGGAAGCCCATATCAAACAAAACCCGAATCCCATAATCCTCTTGACAGTCGCTAGAAGAGTGGTAGTAAATCGACCACTTTACAAAACGATATAAAAGTAAATAGCTTTCTAACGCGTCACCCGGTTTGGCCTTCATGTTTAAACGTAATACATATTGTTTTATCACAGCTGTAAATTTTTTTTTTTTTTTTTTTTTTGTCCCTGTATTGCGCCACGACACGATAACAGACATTTGTGTTTGGTTTTAACTCGTGCTTAGGTGGAAAGTTTCGGTGCCTCAACGTCTGAAATGAGTCTATCGCAAAGCCCCGTGTTTGAGACTGTAACAAGTGCATGCATACATTTAAAATTCGCATTGTGAGTTGTGATGATACAGAAAGGGAGCATGTTCTTCGTGTGTTGTGCGAGGTTATAGGAAGGTATATGTGTTTTTATGAATGATTTTTAGATACGTCTAAAACAAAAAGAACCTGTCAGAATTAATGTGTGAATGAATTAAAGAGAAGGAGAGAGAGAGAGAGAAAACAAAAAAAGAGAGAGAGAAACAGAAACAGAGATGGAATCAGTTACACACACACACACATACTTATCTTTCTTTCTTAACTTCTCTTCTTTCTTTTTCTCTCTCTCTCTCTAGAGAGAAAGAAGAGAAGATACCAGAAAAGAACAGAAGAAAGAAAGAGGGAGAGAGAGAGAGTGTGAGACACGTGTAGTAACTGGAAATCTATCTGTGATACATGCACCTGTTTTCTTCTTCTTCTTCTTCATTTTAATTTACTATTATGAACGTGTTTTTCATTAAATTCATTAAAGCTGAATAATTTCGATCTGGCGACAGTCTAAAATGTTTCGCTGTTAAATGTCAGTTGTGACTCAAGGTACTCAATTTTTCTCTGTCCAAATGTCACCGAATATTGGTGACAGATGAAGAAAAAGTTCAGTCTTTCACGGGGCTCCAAAAATATTCTCATTAGTTTCACGTGTCAAGAATAAATCATATTAACTTAATAAATTCAATTGCATCACTGAAACAGTATGTGATTTAAACAGGCTTATTCCTTCAGACAATAATTAAGTGAAAATTGTATTGCTCTTCTCTATATTGCTATTCTTTATATCCTGTTGGAAATTTGTCTTCTCGTTACTGTTTTTTTTTGTGGGTTTTTTTTTTTTTTCGTAGACAACAAAATCAACAGTAACAATGACAATAATAATGTTGATGATAATGACAGTGATTATGATACTAATGTTTATGCTTCTATTACTACAATGAATACAGATGATAATAATGATAGTAGTAGTAGAAGAAGCTGTTGTAGTAGTAGTAGTAGTAGCAGTAGAAGTATTATATGTACAGTATCAGTATCAGTAATAAAAGCAGTAACACAAACTTTATTAGTTGTAACAATAATCACACTAAAATTGAAGCAGTAGTATCAATACTGTTAATAATATTTAAAGCAATATAACTTCCAATGTTGCTGTCGCTTTTGCTTAGACGTAGAATTTGCAATACAGAGTTAACAACTGTATATGACTAAATATGTATATGACTGACACTAATACTATTACCATAAGCATCAGTATGATTTACTTTAGATCACTGAAGACTAACGATATCAAAGAATAGAAGTTTTATCCCTATTTATATTTTTCTCTTTCTTATTCACCTTTAATGCAAAAACATAATTTCAAAACGTCGGCTCCTGTACAACCAAACTAAACCCGAAAGCATTCGGACACCACACAGACATTTTCATCTGAAAGACGAGTTAATTCCCAAGATTAGCACTTACGGCACTTCGATGATGGCATGCCTCTAATTTCCCCACCCCCCCGGGCCAAACACAAGTCCTGCGACGTCGGCCAAACAAGATGACGAGCTACGTGAAATGATGAGTCCATACATCATGGTCATCTGTCAGAAATACAAGTCCAGACGAGATGCTTTTGTCCAGATCATCGTCACAAAACATCTGTAACTAATACGACAGACAGACAGACGGACGGTCACCCCGGGGCTTGGCAACAGTTCATTTCTTTCTCTTTATTAGCGAAAATTAAAATTAATGTTATTTTCTTGTTCATGACGTGTGTTTTGATGAAAATGAGACTTTGCTATATATGTTTGTTTTTTTTGTAGGTTTTTTCAAAGCTTTTGTTTTGTTTTATTAGTTGATATTTGGGTTTTATGCAAATGAATTATTTGTCTGTACGCGAGTACATCTGCATGTAAGGTTATAAGTTATGTGTACGTCAGTATATATGTTTGTATGTGTGTATGTCTTGTGTGTTTATGTATGTATGTATGTATGTATGTATGTATGCATGTGTTTATGTGTGTATGCATGCATATATGTATGTATGTATATGTGTATGTGTCTGTGTGAATGTATGTGTATGTATTTTTATATGAGCATGTGTGTCTTTATGTATTGTTAGATAATTACATACAAATATATTTCTATTTTGTCCTCTTCTTTTCTTTCTTTTTTAATTACTCTCTCTCTCTCTCTCTCTCTCTCTCTCTCTCTCTCTCTCTCTCTCTCTCTCTCTCTCTCTCTCTCTCTCTCTCTCTCTCTCTCCCTATCCCATCCCATCCCATCACATCCCATCCTCTTCTTTTGACTTCATCTGACACACAAAGTGATTGCAATTGATAACAGACGTCAGGACGTTAATGCAGCTAAGTGGATGGCGAGGCTGACCCGCGGGCTGTGTATCAGTGTGGTTATGGGTGTACAGGTATTGTAGACCCGCCGTGATTAAGCGAATGTCACGGGGTCCACGGGAAAAAATATGTCGATGCTTTTAGCGACAAGAGGACGACCGAGGTGTACACTGCTTCTTTGCGTCGTCGTAAAATTCTTTG
>CM022671.1:22267821-22280321 GCA_012295275.1 Chrysomallon squamiferum
TCGGGGACTGGAACCGCCGGACCACGACGTTCACGACGACCCCAAGGTGGAACTGGACAGCAGAGAGCTGTGGGAGAGTTTTCACCGCCACGGAACCGAAATGGTCATCACGAAGTCAGGAAGGTGAGTCGTTTGTTGTCGTTGTTGTCGTAGTCGTTCGTGTTTATTAGTTACGTCTTTGACATCTTTGATTTCTATTTGGACGTTATTGTAGCTGAAGTTGCAGTGTTGTTTCGCAGACGTTACATTTGTTTACGGGATTTGAAAATACCGTTGTAGTTTTATATCCGTTGTTTTTTTTACCTGGTTCACCGTGGTACTGTTTTCATTTAATGAAGCACGACTAACCTCTTGAACAAACAATCGTCTACACGAAACACTACCATATGCAAGCACACACACACACACACAACAACAACAACTACGGCGTCTCAACATTGTAGATCCTGTGTTTGGTTACTTAGAAAACTATTGATACTCACGTGTGTTATGTTCATAATTAAAATGACAACCGTAAAATGTCCTTTTAATGAGTTCAGTCAACTGAAAATACCATATTTTAAAGTTACACAAGTCTGTAGTTTTTATTGCGTATGGTGAATGCTGGGATAATAATAATAATAATAATAATAATAATAATAATAATAATAATAATAATAATAATAATAATAATAATAATAAGAATAAAATGATAATAATAATAATTATAATAATAATAATAATAATAATATTAATAATAATAATAATAAAATGATAATGATAATGATTAAGATAATAATAATAATAATAATAATAATAATAATAATAATAATAATAATAATAATAATAATGCTAGTGCTTCTAATACAAAAAGGACACACTTGCAAACATTTGTATTTAATTAGAAATCAGATGACATTAGTAAGTATATACAGTATTTACAAAGAATAGAAAATATATAAAGTATTCTTGATCAATAAATAAATATATAAATAAATAAATAAATATTTAAAGGACAGTATAGAAACATTCATTCATTTATTCATTTGTTTGTTGTTGTTTTTTTATTTATTTCATATTCGCATTACAATTCAAAGATTTTTACTTGGTGGGTTAAAAACATTTTAATATTTAATAATATTTTGGTTTTGAGAAAAATATCTTAAAGTGTATGCTTATTTTTCAGTGATTTAGGAAAATGTGAATCATTCAGTTTTAGTTGTTAGTTTGTGGTTTGTAGTTAGCTATTAAATTTTTACTGTCACCAGATATGTTGTTTTGGTTTAAGAATAACAAACTCGATTTTACGTTAATACTATATACATATATATATTTTTTTTATTTCAAACATTTTTCCAGTTTTCTTTTTCTTTTCTTTTCTTTTTTTCTTCTTAAAAAGACATACATACTAAAATGTCAAATAATGTTATAATTATTGAAAAATAAGTGTAATATATATTTATAAATAAAATAGTAATATTGAACACATACCTGGCTAGTTATAGCAAATAATATAAAAATAAAGTATTATAAATGTGAATTTAATGTCTCTATAGTTATTAATGTATTTATAACACTACTTTAGTGTTATAAGTTAGTCAATAATTTATCACAAGAATACACGCGATATATAAACAGATTATAAAATTATAATATAAATGGTTTAAAAATATTTGTGCTTATTATATAAAAATATATTCTATTATTATAATTATTTTTACTGTTTTAATTAATTAATTTATACAGAATATTTCCATGTTTAGATTAAAGACAAATTAAAAGTGAACAATAGTAGTAATGATGATGATGATGATGATGATGATGATGATGATGATGATGATGATGATGATGATAATAATAATAAAAAATAAAAATAAAGAAGATAAAATTAAATTTGTTCTGCATTAGTGAAGGAACTGTTGTTGTTTTCCAAAATAATTAAAGTAATGTTAATTCAGTCTGTATTAACAGAAATAATAATAATAATAATAATAATAATAATAATAATAATAATAATAATAATAATAATAATGATGATGATGATGATAATAACAACAATGACAACAACAGTAACAACAAAAACAAGAATAAAATGATAGGATTATTTGAAAGTGTTAAAATAATAATCATATATATTTTAAAAAAAAATTATTTAATTGTTCGAAAAATATTTATAAAACAATTTTTTTTTTGAATGAAGACATTCTTAACACACACACAGACACACACACACACACACACACACACACACACACACACACACACACATGTGTGTACAACATCTAATTTATTGTCGGAATAAGAATTTTTCATATTTCAACAATATTTTCTTTTTTAAGTTTCATTTATGACGAAGAATTAGATTTTTATTTCTTAATTATGTGATTTGATTCGATTTATTAATATTTTCTGATTTCTGAATAGTTTATATTCATAGAAATATTTAAAATAAATCATGCATGAAAAATGACTTCTGCCTCCAGTTGCTTAGGCCAGACAGTATATGTTATGTTTATATACTAACAATTAGACATTTAATATTATTTTATATTTAACTTTGTTCTTTATTATAACAGAGAGAAATAAAAAAAAAAAGAATAAAAATAGAAATAAAATAAAATAAAATAAAAAAATAAAATAAAATAAAATAAAATAAATATAACAATAAAATAAAATAAAATAAAATAAAATAAAATAAAATAAAATAAAATAAAATAAAATAAAATAAAATAAAATAAAAAAAATAAATAAAAAATAAATAAAATAAAATAAAATAAAAAAGATGAGATGGCATCTTTAGTAATTCTTATATTGCTAAACACTTTTTATTTTATTTTTATTTTTAGAAAATAATCGTAATATTATTTTTTTGTTTTTACCGATATGAAATAAAGAAGTTTTCGATAATCCATTTCTGAGACGTGATATAAACATGTTTATTTATTACTGCACAGGACATACAAAAAGCAGTGCTTTTTTTTAAAATAAATATTAAATTTACTTCTATATAAATATGAAATAACTTATTTAACAAAAACACATCCACATACCCTCACACAAACACACATACCCTTAATTCTCTCTGTCTATTTATATATATATATATATATATATATATATATATATATCTATCTATATGTCTATCTACCAATGTCTGTATATTTATCTGATTAGATTTTGATTTGTTTATCCGATTCTCTCTCTCTCTCTCTCCCCCCTCTCCCAGACATACACACAATGCTTACTTATTGACCTAAAACAAATTTTCCCATCATCCTATATTTATTTTCAGTTAATACATGTAGTGACCTCCAACCGAGATGGCGTGATACGTGCGACAACTTTCATTAAAAGCTACCAGTATTTTAATAATGCATTGAATACATGCACTGTTTGTATTCCCATTAAGAATTACATTTGCAATTTCTCTTCTGTTTTTCGCAAATTTCGGCTTCATAATTCCGTCGGCGTCATTGTTGCCGTAGTCAACGTCTCGTTGTTGCCCTGTCTTGCCGTTGTGTTGTGTTTGTTCTCTGATATGAAAACCTATAAATAATTAACGCTCGTTCTTTTTGAAAGTTTTTGTTTAAAAAGGAGCACTTTCTTTTCTGTACGTTCACTCTGAGTGGTATTGTCTAAGTATCACGGGTAATCATCATGCATTTCTATAAACCAGTTACACGTACCCATTATAATACTGGGATCTTTTCTCGTCTTTCTTTTTGTCTGATTCATTATTTTTCTTTATGCTTTAAATGGTACGTCTTTATCATTTAATTTTAAATTTTAATATGGATTTGGTTTTAAGAAGATTAAACGTTAAACAAAAAAATAATAATAATAATAATTATGATGATGATGATGATGATGATAATAAAAATAATAATATCAATATCAGTAATAGAAATAAGCATAGTGATAACTGAAACATCATGATGATGATGACGATAGAATGATGATAACGACAGGATGATAATGATAATAAAAATAACACAAGAATTCTGGTTAAAAATATTATTAAAAAATGTTAAAGATAAAAAAAAGCATTGTTAAGAAAATTTTAATGAAGAATTAAATATCTCAAATAATAAATAAAAGAGTATGTACATCTCGGTGTATTTTATATACATTATACAAATTTACAAAAATATATTTTAAAAATGTTTACCGGAACTACTTAAAACTTTCTATGTTTGTTTACATTCTTACGTCACGTGAGATTAAAATTATAAATTATTATTTCACGAACAAAATCTTTTCTGTTTGAACTGTTTAAAAAAAACACACACACAAAAAAAAAAAAAAAAAAAACGGAACTTGCATGTTTTCAAAATATTCCACCAGAAAGTGTTGAAAAATTTCAACGTATTATTTTACCCATAATAAACATTACAGCTGAAATATATCAATCTTTTTCCTGTGCCCATAACAGCATGCAAGGGGGGGAAAAATAAAAAAATTAAAAAAAATTACATAAAACAATCTTTGACTCTGAATTCATATGTTTAACATAAACAATCCAAACCTAGGCGAATGGCAATATTTTAATTTATTTACGAGAGATAAAGTTTATGAAACGATAAATTTCCCGACGTTAATATATCAAGCTAAAAAAAAAAAAAAAAAAAAAAAAAATATATATATATATATATATATAAGAAGAAGATGACGAAGAAAAAACTGGCTGGTTCTTGGTGAAGAATGATTTGAAACATCGGTTCTAAAAGAAAAAATATCACGCTTTGGACGATCGTGTGTCAAAGTTTAGATTATTCTGTAGAGGACATTTTGCAACTTTGTAATCATCTGGTCGTTAAGACATTGATACAAGCTGAGAATGTGTTTATTTATTTTGCGAGTTAAAGCCAGAGACGGTGGAAGGAGAGCCGAGAGACTAGGTAAAGAGTTTAAAACAACATTCAGTTATCTCGCATGTTAGTGCAGTTTTCTAAATTACACCTTCGAGTGTAAACATGCATGATGATGATGATGAAGAAGATGAAGAAAAAAATAAATTTAAATAAAAATTAAAATTAAAAAAAATAATAATAAGATAAAATAAGATGAAGAGAAAAAAAAATCTCAGAAAGATATAAAAGTATTCACGTTATGTTTCTTCGAAAATTATTTCATTTATATTGTTTTTGTTTCTTTGTTTATTTCTAGTTTTTTTTTTTTATATATATATATATTTATTATCATCATATAATATTTATTATCTTATTTATGAATTCAATTTTTGCAACTAATATATTACATTTTATAAAATATTTGTTTTAATAATATTATTTCATCATATTTATCTATTTATTTACTTGTTTTATTTTATTTGTTCGTTGCTTCATATATTACTACATTGTCTGACAATTTATATATATATATATATATATTTTTTTTAAATTATATCAATTAAAAGAAAATTAATGTTAGATTAAATAAAGAAATAACAGTTTATTATAATTTCTTCTTTATGGTTAAATCGTGTTTATGTCAAATAAATTTTAAAATACTGAAACATTTAAACTCACTTAAAACATTAAATAAAATAAAATGAAAAATATAAAATGAAATTATAGAAAAAAAAAAAAAAATAACAAATAAATTTAAAAAAATGAAAAGGTATACAAAGAATAAATGAAAATTATAAAAATAAATATTGTAAAAATTTACATAAATTAAGCAAAACAAAACAGTAGTAGTAATAGTAGTAGCTATAGCAGTAGAAGTAATCATAATAATAGTAGTAGTAGTAGTAGTAGTAGTAGTAGTAACAGCAGTAATAGCAATAATAGTAGTAGTAGTAGTAGTAGTAACAGCAGTAATAGCAATAATAGTAGTAGTAATAGAAGCAGTAGTAGTCGTTGTCGTAGTAGTTGTAGTAGTAGTAGTAGTAGTAATCAGATCGGGGCTGTTCATTGTAGTTGTCGGCTGTGTTGCAGACAGAGGATTAAATTACAAACACGCTTTGTATTTAACACCGGGAAAAACAAAAAATCACGCAACGAAAATCAAACCGTGAACATCAGTCCATGAACAAATACATTACGCTATTTAATGTAACCATGGTTACTCAAATCATGATATTTTGCGTTTATTAAATTTTTTTTTTTTTTCAAAGATAGGGTTTAATACTAGTAAACCTTTATTTTTTTTTTTTTTTTTTTTTAAAAAGCCGGTGTTTATATTACAAAATAAAATAGAATAAAAAAAATTATCCACAAAATCATTATTTTATATATATATAAAAAAAAAAAAAATTAAATAAAAAATGAAAACAATTAAAAAAATTAAATCATTATAATGAAACCATCATACATAATTATGTTTATCATTTTTTCAATTCTTGGAGATTTTTTTACACAGAAGTATAACAATAATATACGTGCAAATATACCCTGTCTGTCTCTCTCTCTCTGTCTGTCTGTCTGTTTGCTTGTCTATCTTTTATTAGAAGAATAACGGTTTACAGTATAAAACTAACACTCAGTCACCATCGTAATTAAAATTTTATTAGCGGAACTCGAGAAGTTTAAAAACTATTCTATTTTCTTCAAGGATATCGACATTCTATTTCAATTCTTGGAATAATTGTTTCTAAATATAATAAAAGTTCTTTGAATGTCGAGTAACGGAAAATATAGGTCTTTTTCCCTCCTTGATAAAACTTTACGTTTTCATCAGCTTTCCACGCGTCGAAATCCCTGCACACAAAGAAGGCAAAGAAAACAGATTTAATTTATTAACTCACTTTTCATTTTTGAAAACGTAATTTTCAACACGGATAATTTGGTGTTGAATCGATAGTAGTGTTGGAGAAAAAGAAAGAATATATATATATATATATATATAGAAACAGAAACCTTAAATATTAATATAAATGCATAAGAATTGCTTGTTACTAAAACACGTTTTATGGTATTGGAGTTAAACGGGAGAACGTGTGTTGTAGGTTTTTCTTTGTGTGTGTGTTTTTGTGTCTGAATCAAACGGACCGGCTCTGACTTAATTAAAACCATCTGCCGCCCCATACATACACACACACACACACACACACACGTGCGTTCTTGCAGATCGACAATGGAAAAACAGATATAAACAATTACACCTATAGATGCAGGTACAAATGCGTGCAGTTATGTATGAAAGGATAAATTTACATTAATAATAATATATGCAGATTATATAAAGTACGGAAACACAGTGATAATAATAAATTTACATACTAAGACTGATAAATAACATATTTTAAGAATCGACCATACGTCATATATATTCGTAGATCTATACGTATTAAGATATCTTTATTTGTACTGTGTATATTGGTATTATTATCATAATTTAAATACACACACATATATACATACATAAATACATGCGTAAGTATATCTAAACCAATACTTAAATATACATACAGAAAGATAAAAATACAAATAAGAATATACATGACAATTAAAAAATATTTAAATTCATAAATATACAGATATATAGAAATACACTTAATTGTTTAAATGTACAAACAGTTTTAATATATATATATATATATATATATATATATATAAAATACATTAAATTTATTTAAAACGCTTATTTAAAAATAAAAATTTCAAAGATACACTTATAAAATAAACAATACATTTAAAAATTAAAAACTTATTTAAATGTAAACTGATATAATAATAATAAAAAATTACACACAAAAATAAAAATACGCGTTTAAACAAATAAAAAAAACAACAACAAAACGGGTGTACATAATTATACACAAAGTTAAACCAGCTGATCCTTTTTTTTCTCTTACATATAAAATTAACTTCTTTTTTTTTCTTTTCTCTTTTTCTATTATTATTATTATTATTTTTTTAATCATACTTTTCACAGAAAAAAACCAACAAAAAAAAACCATAAAAAAAATTTCATAGAAATTGTCTAGGAACGTGGCAGTGGTGTGTGTGTATCTAAGCAAACTCGAAACCGCTGAAGATTATTGTGGAACCGATATCATTAATTTTCCTTTATCATTTTACTCGAGGAGAGTTTTATGTCTTGCAGAAATTCTTGCAAAAAGAGAAAAAAAGTCGTCACGATAAACTCGTCACGTGGTCGGTCAGAAAATTAAAATCGTTAGACGCCGGCAGTTTTATTTGGAATTAGTCGCACAGAACACAGTACATAAATAAAACCGTGTTTGTGTACGTGTGTTGTCTGTCTTCCGTTCTCGCTGAACAAAAACACGAGCGACGGTTCTGGCTTGGTTTAAAGGAGGGGTGGGTGGGTGTTTAAAGAAGGGGTGGGTGGCTGTAATACTAAAAATGAAATTATTATTAATTGTTTGTTTTTGGAATTAAAGCGTGTACTGTAATACGTTTTGCAACAGTTATGATGACGCTAGTAAGAAGCCAAAGAGAAGAAAATAATAATAATAATAATAATAATAATAATGATAATAATAATAATAATGATGATATTGATAATGATAATGATAATAATAATAATAATATTGATGATGATGATGATGATAATAATAATGAAAATATTAATGAAAATGATGACGATGGTGATGATAATAATACTAATATTTTTATTGTTGCTGTTTTCGTTGTTCTTAATATTATATAAATAATTTAAATGAAACATAAAATTAATGAAAGTATAAGTAAAATTATATATATATGAAAATGAATTAAACAAAATACTGTAAAATAATATTAACAACAACAACAACAACAACAACAACAACAACAAATAATAATAATAATAATAATAATAATAATAATAATAATAATAATAATAATAATAATAATAATAATAATAATAACAATAATAATAATAATAAAACAAAGAATAACATAAATAAGGAAAACAAACCAAATTCTTTTAACTATCATTTTTAAAATTATTATTATTAATTCTTTTTATTCCTTATTTATTTATTTATTCATTTATTTATTTATTTTTATTTTTTGTGGAATACTATACACCTAACAACTACTTCCATTTTCTTTATGAACTCACTCAACGGTTTCTACGCAGTCACCGACTTTCACGTCAGGCTTCAAATTGCAGGGTACGTATAGTTCGTGTAGTAAACAGTGTGTGCACCCTCGTTCTCGCATAATGGCCTACGTGTCGGTTGAATGGTGGCACACAAAAAAATTATCATTATTATTGCATCGTTTTGCCAGATTGACTCCATTATTGGTGGCTTGAAGAGATTCTTGGGTTACACGGCTGTGAAAAGAAATTTCTTTTTTTTTTTTTTTTTTTTTTACAAGTGGCTCGAAAATTCACTGTACACAGTAAATAAATACCTATTTAACACGTTTTGTGAAAAAAAAACTGACCAGTCTTGTAGAAATTTTGTTATTCCTTGTTTTCATAAAGAAATAAATAAAATAAAATAAAATAAATTAAATAATATATATATGTATATATATATTATTTATGGTTGTGGATATATGTATCGATGGATAGTTATGCATGTAAGTGCATAATGTAAATTAAAATTAATATTACAGTATAGCGTCGTATAGAATAATGTTGTAGTGTAGAGTTTATAATATATTACAGTGTACGGCATAGCACAGTATTATATAGCTTAGTGTCATGTAAAATAGTTTGGAACACTTTAGTGAGGTTTAATTCAGTTTAGAAAGTAAAATGTAAGAAATAATATAATTAAAAAAAAATATATAAATTTAAAATAAGAATTAATATAAATAAGAAATAAATTATAAATTAGAATTTTTTTTTTAAATAAATAAATTTTAATAAGTAGTTTAACGAACAAGTAAATAAATAAGAACTTCTGTTATTTATTTTTTTTTTTTTTTAAATAAAAATTAGAAAAATATCAGATAAAAGATAAAAAATAGCGATTAAAAAATACGAAAATTAAATTAAAGAGATTTATTACAGAAACCTTGAGTTTGGTTTCTAAATAAATATAAAAAGAAATATATAAATCATCCATACATACACTAACCTATATTTCGAATATACAATAAAATAAAATAAAATAAAATAAAATAAAATAAAATAAACAATAGAAGCAAATAACTGATTGACTAACTAAATAAATCAGTTTGTTCAAATTTGGATAACATTAAAATTTAATGAACATTTTAGGTACATTTTAATCTTTAAAATTATATGGTTTATTTCAAGTCAAAGTATCAGTTGCAGTCACGTGATCATGGCCGGCTGATCACAGATTTACTCTTTTCAAAAATTTAAAAGTTTAATTTTCTTTACAGTACGTCAGTTTATAATGTCCATGTTATTCAAAAACATTGAAAATAAGAATGAAATAAAATAAAATAAAATAAAATTAATACGAGTAACTTGAAGGATAAGAAGGAGATGAAAAAAAAAAAAAAAAAAAAAAATCAACGATAAATACCCTAACAACAACAATAATTTGAAAAAGTTAATAACACTTAATTAAAAACTGATTAGAAATGATCTTTTTGAAACACGTACAGTATACAAACAAGCCCACAACATTCCCACAAGCAAACTCCTACCCATTTATATATATATATATATAACTGAATTTAAAAATAAGTCTTCTTTTCTTCCAGAAATATTAAACACACACACAAACACACACACACACAGACACACACACAGACATAGAAACAGTATATGTGCGAATATACGCAGACAAACAGACAGAAAATGACTTACATATCTATATACAGAGATACACACACGTTCATCGAAACATATTATGCTCATACGTAATTACATAAACACTAAAAATTGCTTTCATTATACTACAAATACAGACAGAAAAAACAATTCTTTTATAAAAATACACATCTGCATATTCATACCATAGACAATGCAGTGACGTCTATGAACGTTAAACTTATGTTTCAAGTGTAATAAGTGGAATGATTTTGTTTTAATTTTTGAATACGTTTCATTTGTATTTAAATATTCATACTCGTTTCCAGCGAAGACATAACATACAGTGTTGATTATTTCTGACATGTTGGCGAAACGTGAGACTAATTCAGTGCTATTTGTTTTATATGTGTGTGTGTGTATGTGTGTGTGTGTGTGTGTGTGTGTGTGTGTGTGTACGTATCTAAGTCTATATCTATATCTATATCAATACATATCTTTATTTATCTATAAATGTGTTTGTCTGGATATATGTACATAGGTATGTAAATATTAATTTGTGTGTATTTAGCACATTAACACCAAAAAAACACCGATGTGTGTATGTATGTATGTATGTATGTATGTATGTATGTATGTATGTATGTATGTATGTATGTATGTATGTATGTATGTATGTATGTATGTATGTATGTATGTATGTATGTATGTATTTGGGTGTGTATGTATATAAATGTATATATGTATGCATGCATATACCCTTGTATGTATTCATGTGATTGTTTATATACGTGTATATTTTTTGGGTACGTGTTTGTGAAAATAGCTAAATATTTTACGACAAACCAACACGTGTGGCTGAAACTAAAGAGATAACTTTATTCATATTTGAAATCTACACAGAACCCGCTTCAAATGACTATATACATTTTTAATATTTATTTTGTCTGATTTATTTTATATTCTCGGGAAAGTTAAAAACCAGTTTTAAGACAATAGCTGTGAAATATAATTAACTTAGAATGTAAAAAGAGAGAAACTTGAAAAAAAAAAAAAAAAAAAAAAATGAGCCTCTGTAATCAGATCTAATGAAAGTCAGTTTTCTTACAACTAAGAATCTCGACAATTTTTATTCCATTAAAAGTATTTGTAGAAATTTTCTTAATCTGAGAAAACATAAGGAAGTATATATATAATCAATAGTGAAGAATAGAAAAAACAAATTCTAATTTAAATAAAAAAATAAATAAATATATGGATTTATAATTGTTTAATTTTGAAAAAAATGATTTAATCTGGGTTTGTTGTTATTACTATTATTATTATTATTATTATTATTGCTATTATTATTATTATTATTATTATTATTATTATTTAAATTTTGTTAATTAATTAATAAAATGTAAATAATAATAATAATAATAATTAATTTCTCTTTTTTGTTCTTTTTGTTCTTGTTCTTCTTCTTCTTCTTCTTATTATTATTATTATTATTTAGATTTTATTAATTAATTAACAAAATTTAAATAATAATAATAATAATAATAATAATAATAATAATAATAATAATAATAATAATAATAATAATAATAATAATAATAATATAAAAAAAAAAAAAAAAAAAAAAAAAAAAAAACCGAAAACATTATTCCTTGTTATTTTCAGGAAGAGAATTTAAATATACTTTTACTTTCAGTCAGATCAATACTTGGCGTTACTAATTCATACCCTGAAAAATGATTATAAATTCGTGGAGTTTTTCAAAACCAGGAATTTCAGGTGGATACGGATACTTAAATTACTCGCATGTAAAGACAGTTAATTCGGTTCAAGTTTTTGTCGAGCTTGTTGAAATGTGATAAATTCTGTGAATGGAGAATTTAAATAATAAA
>CM022671.1:22282821-22292821 GCA_012295275.1 Chrysomallon squamiferum
TACGCATGTATATTTATGTATGTGTTTGTATATATTATTCATGTATGTCTGCCTGACTGACTGCTTGACTGACTGTTTGGCTTACATGTATATTAGAATCTGTATAATTGGCAGTATGTACATCAGGATGTAGAAGAGAGGGTATAATTATATGTGTGTATTTATTACGTGTATTCCTGGTTTCGATGATATTTACGTGATTTTTTTTTACATTGAGTTTTACATATTATTTGATAATCAACTGAACAAGGTTACATTCGATATCACTTAATATTGTAATATGTACTAAATCATTCTTAATTTGAAAAAGTAATAAAATAAATAAATAAATAAATAAATAAATAATAGTAGTAGTAGTAATGATGATGATGATTATAACGACAACAGCAATAACAGTAGCAACAAAAACAACAATAATAATAGTAATAATATTTTTAATAATAATAATAATTAACAAAAAATAATAAATAAATAAATAAATAATAATAATAATAATAATAAAAACCCAGCATTCACAAGAACAAAACTTGAAATATGCGTTGTAAATTTTACAATTCACTTAATGTCGAGACGAAAACGGTCGATTATGCATCAAACCCACGTTAAAACTCGCAGTGATTTATCGGTTTGGTTCCCGGTTCGTTCGTTCGTTCGTTCCCTCCAGCTAGCGATACTCTGGAGTGCGTCTCACTGAGAAAAGAACCAGTCGATTATGTTACCATAAGTGTGTCGATGAGAACTTAATCTTCGTGTACACGATGCACATGGCTCGTCTGATGGACGATTCTGCTCGGGGCGGGCTGGCTGATGGTCTTGATAATCAGGGTGATAGGAGCGATACTAATTTGTATCATTATTTTGTGTTTTATTCCTGATTTATTTGTTTGTTTGTGTTTTATGATCTCTATTGTGTATGTTTTGCTATGCTCGGGATGGTTTTTAATGTTGTTGTTGTTATTGTTATTATTATTATTATTATTTTTTTTTTATGATGCATGTTATGAAAATAATTTGTTTATATATTTACAGAATTCGTTTTAAGAAAGAACAAAAGATATTGTTAACAATTAAATTTATAACCGTAGAGAAATACTACAATGACAAAGGTGAATAAATAAATAAATAAATAAATAAATAATATTAAAAACAAATAAAAATAATAAATGGTTAGTGAAAGAATGTAGTAAAAAAATAAATACATTGATATTTAAAACAAACAAACAAATAAACATATAAACAAGTGAAAATTTATTAAACATGAATCAACTTGACAGCAAAACAGAACGAAATGTTAAACAAATACACACAATTTAATATGTTTTGTTTATAGAGTTATCTTGTGATGTACTGTAGGTTTTAACATATTAATACCTTCCTTTAATAGGAGCAATGGTGATGATGATGATAATGATGATAATAATAATAATAAAAGTAATAGTAATAAAACAACAGTCATAGGAACTGCAGTATTAGCAGCAGCAGCAGCAGTAGTAGTTTTAGTAGTGGTAGTAGTTGTAGTAGTAATATTTGTAATTACACAAACAGAACAGAAAAGTAATAAATTAATGTTACTATTCTTATAGAAGAAGAATAGAGAAAAATCAGTAATTTAAAACAAAAATAAAATATATCTAAGGGCTAAAAAAAAAAAAAAAAAATTCAAACCAAAACAAGAAATTTTCATTATATGCATAATTCAATATTAAATACGAAACAAACAACATTTTTTTATTTTTTAGCTTCATCCTTTTCTTTTTCAAAAAATCCCCTCCACGTCCTTCCCTTTGACTCCTATTCCTGATTCATTCTCTTTATTCCTTTGTCTTCGTAACGACCACTGCCTAACTTTTCATCACCGTCATCAACATCATCATCATCAACACTATCGTCATTATCCAGACATCACACCCACACGTTTTATCATCAACAAACAATAACAACAATGACTGCGGCACCTGTGAAAACTAATCAATAATATATATATATATAAAAAAAAGAACAGTAATTATATCAATTTGCCAGACAATAACGAATGTATTAGAAAATTAACACCTGCTAGTGATTTCGTCTGTTTCCGCTAATCTCCGTATTTAAATATTAATGTACTAATCCGCTAATCCGATAAACAGGACAGACTTTAAAAATCAACCCCGAGTTGAAAAGAGAAACAAAATGTGACTTTCTATTTTTGAAGGTTTTAAAGTACTCAGTATAATACGCTTATTTAATCTATATTTTATTCCATTCAGTATCAAAAAAGAAAAAAAAAAAAAAAAAGATAAAAAAAGGTCTTTTAACACTAATAATAATAATAACAAAAAATAATCGAACGTTCCTACTTAAATATAATTATATTTGATTTCAGACTCGAGTAAAAATTAGGATTAATTAATAATAACATAGTTTTAGTATATTAAAAGTTTGTGGAAAGTGCTTTCCCGTGGGAAAAAAATAAAATAAAGTTAAAAATACAGTTTTTAATTAGTAACCAGTCTGAAGTGTTTTTTTGTTTTTTTTTTTTTTGGTTTAACACCCATTTCGTTTTTATTTATTTATTTTTATTTATTTATTTATTTGTTCAATTATTTATTATTATTGTTGTTGTTGTTGTTGTTATTATTATTATTGTAATTGTTGTTGTTGTTATTGTTGTTGTTATTGTTACTGTTATTATTTATTTATTTATTTATTTATTTATTTATTTATTTATTTATTTATTTTATAACTATGTGATTTCATATTTATTCATCAGTCAGTTTTCAGTTCTAAGTGGGATTCTTTTTCAGATTATGCAGATGCTTTTTCTTACCATAAATCACATATAAATAAATAAATAAATAAATAAATAAATAAATAAATAAATAAATAAATAAATAAATAAATAATAATAATCATAATAATAATAAGAGTATCTAATTTCTGTAAATGTTAAGTGTAGAGACATGGCGGACTTTACAACTGTGCACGATAGATTTGGAAGCCAAACAGTAACTTTCATATTTTAACTTCGTGAGAAAAATAAATCTTATACATGTCTATACAAATGTTAGAGTTCTTGACTCTACTTTAATCAAGGAATCATTACATGTATTATAACTTACAGTTAGTTACAAATAAATGTAAACGATCGTTTGTAATATTTAAATAGATATCACATAATTATATTATAAAGAAATATACAAATATATAGTTATTGCAATGTTTTAAATGAAATATGCAGAATAAAATAATTTATTTTCCTACGTTTATAGTATTTAAATAGATAACACCAAATATTATAAAGATATATACAAACATATAGTTATTGCAATGTTTTAAATGAAATATGCAGAATAAAATAATTTATTTTCCTACGTTTATAGTATTTAAATAGATAACACCAAATATTATAAAGATATATACAAACATATAGTTATTGCAATGTTTTAAATGAAATATGCAGAATAAAATAATTTATTTTACTACGTTTATAAAATTAAATAGATATCACAAAATATTATAAACGGTTTTCAAGCATATCTTATTATAATGAAGTAGAGAATAAAATAACTTATTTTACTACTTTTATAACATTTAAATAGATATCACACAATATTATAAAGATATATACAAACATATAATATCTTATTATAATAAACTACAGAAGAAAAAAATAACTTATTTCACTACGTTTATAATATTTAAATATTATAAATGTATATACAAACACATATTATAATATCTTATTACAATGAAGTACAGAAAAAAAAAAAAAAAAAAAAAAAAAAAAAAAAATGACGTATCTCACTACATTTTCTTAATTTCGATCTGAATTGTTAAATAACAAGGCTCTTACTCCTCACCCCCTCGTTTAGCCCGTTCCCCTGCACTATAGCAACTGTCGGTATCTTGTCCAGGCATTTTTCTCAAGGTGTTGACAGGTGTATCTGGATATATTAATGATCCTATCTCCTACCAAGATTACCTGTACGTTTTATCCGACGCTTCTTAATTGTCCACCCCTTTTGTGTCGGGTCGACAGACAGGTGAATGGGGTGTCAGTCGCCCCACTCCCCCCACCTTGTCTATACGTATCATGGTCAAAATGTAATCACGTGTCGCTAAAACCAATTTAAAAGATACACAGGTTTGTTAGCACCCGATAAAGACGCAGCCGAGCTCGGAGTGAAAAGGAATCCCATGGTAAACAGGGATAAGTTTTAAACATTTCTTAACGACCGCAGCGTTTATCGCGAATCGTTGATAAGCTGAAGGATGGATCAGTGGAAATTAGTCTGATAGAGCTACGTGTGTGTGTGTGTGTAAAGTTAAACGATACTTTTAAATTTTTTTTTTTTTTTTTTTTTTTTATAGTTGTTTTAGCTAGAAATATGTTTAAAATTATACTGAATATGATGATTATGATGATGATTTTAGTAGGAGTCATAGTGGTAGTAAAGGAGCAATTTTACTATAGTAACAGCGGTAGAAATAGAAGAAGTACTAGTAGTTGTAGTAACAGTAGTAATAGTAGTAATAGTAGCAGTAGTAGCGGGAGTAGTAGTAGCAGTAGTAGCGGGAGTAGTAATAGTAGTAGTAGCAGTAGCAGTAATAGTAGTAGCAATAATAGAAATAGTAGTGTAGTAGTTGTCGTAATTGTAGTAATTGTAATAGTGGTAGCAGTAGTAGAAGCTGCAGTAAAAGTAGTAATGGTAATAACAACAACAGTAGCAACGGTGTTAGAAGTTTAAATTATTGATAGTAATAGTAATATTTGTACCAATATAGTGTTCAAAGTATATCGCGGCAATAGTAATACTGGTAGCAACAGCAGCACCAGTAAGAGGAATAATAGTAATAGTAATACTGATGGTAGCTGGTAGAAGAAGTACAAATACAAGTATGGTAATAATAATTATGTCAGATATGACAGTGATGAACTTTTTTTATTTTTCAAATTCTTAAAGATTATCATTAAAAATAAATAAATGAATACGAAACAGTTTTCATTGTTACATATCGTTTATTTTATTAAAAACTGACTTCAAAATATTTGTCGTAATTAACGTTGACAAAAAAAATAATCACTTACTAACAAAATAGCACATCACCAAGACTTCAAAATTTTAAGTGCTCTTTAACTCAGCGCGTCTTCCACTTATCTCCCTTGGCCACCAGATGTCGCCTGTCAATTCATAGGGGTGGAATTTTTTTTTTTATCTTGACCACCACCGCTGTCAGCAACAAACGCGTCTAGTTTATTTCTAATAATATCGAAATTAAAGTGTTCGCAAGACAAACGCATTGCAACAAAAGGTGTGGTGGAAAAAGCCAGCGACCCAGGCCACGTTGTTTGAATCGAACGCCGTACACCTGCCAGGACACGCGACTCCTCGGCCCGGACAACTTGATAAAAATCTTCAACCATATTTCACGAATTAATCTCTAAATTAACTAGACGGAAGGTTTATTAAAACATATAATTTCTTTTTATTTCGAAAAGGTTTGATATTCTGGAAGCCATTAATATTCAGAAGTGTGATACGATTTTGGGGTTTTTTGTTTTTGTTTTGTTTGTTGGTTTCTTCTGATATTAATAACGAAGCATTATGGTTATAGAATCGCTGAGTTCTAACAAAACAAAAACCCCCCCCCGGATTAGGCTGTGACCATAAATTTCGGTCCTGCCACACCCTAGCTTTTAATCAAAGTTTAAAACACGGTGACAATGAAACAACTGGTTCCTCTACCATACAAAAAAAAAACCGATTTCCGTAAATCTTACGCCGACAGTCATGGCTGACTTTGTGCACGAGGATGGGATTTGTAAGCAAAGCGGTGACTCTGATCTTTTAATTCTTTTTGAAAAAAAAAAGAAATATATTGATCATATTTTGTTTCTGTCTAATGTGTCAACAATAACACGAAATAGCCATTAATCCGTGACAATGAACAGCAGTAGACTAAGGTCTTATAGTATTATTGGCTTACCCAGGTTACTCCCGAGAATCACCCGAACTAAGCCCTAAATCCCTTTTCTTACTTCCAACGATAGAGGGTTCTTTTGTCTTCAGTGCTCTGTAATTTTGTTTTTAAAATTTAGAGAGAGGACGGAGAGAGAGAGACATTTAAAAGAGATTCACTCTGAAGGATAAAATGTATTGACAAAAATAAATAAATAAATAAATGAATAAATGATTAAATAACATTTAGAAAAAAAGAAATAAAACCCAAAACAATAACAAGAAAACCCCCAAAATCAGAACCCACAAATAACAACCAAAAAACAACAAATAAACAAACAAAAACAATAATAAAACAAAACATCGAAAAAAATCCAACAACAAACAAACCCCAAAACGATTAGAAACAAACTTAATTTATAAATATATAAAAACACAGATCAAAAATAATTATTAAAAATAGCAGTAGAAGATGACTTACACCACTACTACTACTACCACTGCCTCTACGACGACTGTGACATTAATACGTTAATTTTTCATACATTTAATCTTTTTACTTTTCAGGAGGATATTTCCGCCTTACAAAGTCAAGGTTTCGGGTCTCGACAAAAAAGCCAAATACATTCTTCTAATGGACGTTGTCTCTGTAGATGATTGTCGCTACAAGTTTCACAACGGCAAATGGATGGTGGCGGGCAAAGCTGACCCAGAGATGCCCAAGAGGATGTACATCCACCCTGATTCACCCAGCACAGGAGAACAGTGGATGCAGAAACTCGTCTCGTTTCATAAGCTGAAGCTGTCAAACAACATATCAGACAAACATGGATTTGTAAGTACTGCTCTTATTAATTTTCTATGTTAATTTTGTTAATAGAGCGATCGAGATAATAACAGAAATATAAGGAGAGCGAATGGAGAGAGAGAGAGAGAGAGAGAGAGAGAGAGAGAGAGAGAGAGAGAGAGAGAGAGAGAGAGAGAGAGAGAGAGAGAGAGAGAGAGAGACTTCTGCAGCTTAATAAACTTTATCTTTATCCTGAATGTGTTAAGTTAAATACATTTTCTGTTCTCCCAAGTTAATATTTTTAAACTATCAACACTGAACTTTCCAGTAACGTTAATTATGACAGATATCTTGAAGTCGCTTTAATATAATAAACTAAACATGTTAGTTGTTGCCATAATATACCAAATACGCTTCCTGTTGAAAGTGATAATACATACATGTTGATATTGCAACAGAGGAATGCTGGATATAACAATATATAAATGTTATGTAACATGCGGAAAAAACGACTAATATATAGATTTTAAGATGAATGAACAGATGTACGGGCGATACTACTTACTGCAAAAATGTAAAAGAATGACATACAAAGTTAAAATAAAATATTATTTTAAAACTTGTATTTTTTTTCATCTACATCATATTTTAGTGAAATGTTAATCAGGCTTTCGTACATGTTTATGTCTGAAAACAAAATAAATAAAATAATTCTTTTAAACTGTACTGATAATGATAATGATAATGATGATACTCGTTTTTAATAATGATGATGATGATAATGAATGTGACGACGGTAATAAGACAATACTAATGACAATCAACGAAAAGAAAATTGAACAAAGAAAAAAAAAAAAAAATTAAATGAACATATAGCTTAGTCCCTATTATTTTAATTCATTGTCACAAATGCTGATATAATTTCATATTGTTGTGCAATGGATGTCGTCACTAATTGAGTTTTCATGTTCGTGTTTCGAGAATTCGAGCTGAAATTTATGAGCCGCTTGATAAAAGTAGACACGTTAATTCTTCCTGTGGATAGCGTGGTGTAGTTTCCTCGTTGTCAACTGGCGAATTAGTCATTTAGTCCGTTACCTTTAGTGTTGTAAACAGCGACAGCAATACAACAGTACTGTAGTATTACTCATACACACACACATACATAAATACGTACAAACCCATATACAGACGTTCATACATACAAACCCATATACAGACGTATATACATACATTCGTGCAATTGTATACATATACATACATATATACATACACATATGCATGACAGAACACACATACACACAGACATACACATACACACCTACACACAAACATGTATGCATTTAGTATTACTAAGCAGAAGCTAAGACGCGAAACCATTGCCTATAATTTTTATTTCTATTCACGTTATAATATAATAAGGATCGATCCGCGATCCAACCCTCTTAAATTATAGGTAATAATAATAATAATAATTTAAAAAAAAAAATAAAAAAAATAGAAAATAAAAAAACACACACATTAAAAAAATAAAAAAATATAGATCTATCACAAAGTAGATTTATTATAACTAGGCACGAAACCGAGAAGCGAACCTGGTACCGATCGCTCTTCATTCCGCCGACCATCCGAGCTACGTCCTAAGTGTGATTTACGTTAAAAAAAAAAAAAAAAAAAAAAAAAAAAAAAATAAAAAAAAAAAATAAAAAAAATATGATTCAGCTTAAATATATGCTTACGTTTCAGTAACGTTTGACAGGAAAATTCCATCAATCTCTTTGCGAGGGATCAAGTTCCGGGCT
The DNA here is from genome assembly GCA_012295275.1 of Chrysomallon squamiferum. Taxonomy (NCBI): domain Eukaryota; kingdom Metazoa; phylum Mollusca; class Gastropoda; order Neomphalida; family Peltospiridae; genus Chrysomallon; species Chrysomallon squamiferum. The sequence continues at coordinate 22,291,353 of CM022671.1, forward strand.
AGTTCATTTTAATGCTGTGACGTAAGTGACAATCAAAAACGCCAAACTCGCGTTAATTATGACACGACACCTTGTACACGGTTCCCGCTGTTTGTAGTCGACATTTCGCAATGGAGAAATGAAATACGTTTTGATAGGTTTATTGCAAATTTCCTTCGTCACATGTAAGATAAATCAGAATATTTCTCCAGAGATTGAAAATAAAGAAAATATAAAAAAAAAAAAAATAAAAAAATAAAAAATAAAATAAAACACGAAGATAAGATAAGATATATATATAGCCTATGTAAATATTAAAACGTAGTAGTGAAGACAGTAAGTGATTATGTCACTGGAACTTTCAAAATTGTAGCTGAATGTAATAGTCAATAATAATAATACTAATAACATTAATGATGATGATGATGATGATGATGATGATGATGATGATGATGATGATGATGATGATAATAATAATAATAATAATAATAATAGTAGTAGTGGTAGTTGCAGTAGTAGCAGTAGCATCAGCAGTAGTAGTAGTAGTAGTAATGATAATAATAATAAAAAGAAGATATAATAATATTAAAAATATAATAATAATAATAATAATAATAATAATAATAATAATAATAATAATAATAATAATAATAACAAAAGAATAAATAAATAAATTAATAAAATAAATAATAAAAAATAAAGTGAAATAATAATATAATAAAAAGTCCAAATTATATCTTGGCTTAGAAAAAGTTTTATTTTTAAGTTTCATTTTTATAATAAAAAATAAAAAAGAATGAAAAAAAATAAAAAAAAATAAATAAAAGCTGCTAGATAAGATTCTCTCCGATTATAATCTGTCACATAAAACTTGAAACATTTTTTTTCAAACAAGCAGCTATTTACCTTTTCGCTATGTAAAGAAATAACATTTTCTTTCAAACAGTTTTAAGTTGTAATGAATCCGTTTGTAATGACCACAAAACAAACGAAAACATAGCCTCCAAAAATACTGACAGACAGTAAAATAGATTTAAACTATTTTAAAACATGCAGCGCCAAATACGTATATGCTAAGATAAAAGTAAATAACCTGTACAGTCTAAACCAGTCTGTTTTATTTTATAGTTGACAGTGTTACAAAATATTACTGGTTAATATTAATATATTTTAGTTCTAAATCTCCACAATTTGCTCAAGGCCTTTTCTCTGTGGATAGAATAAATTAAACATCACTAAGAAATATTTATTATGAAGCCAGATTGTAGACTAAAATTCAATATAAACCGAGATTGTAGTGTGTTAGAATGTTAATGTGTTAGTATGTTAGCATGTCGGTACGTTAGTTGTGTTAGAACGTTAGAATATTAGAGTGTTAGTGTTTTAGATTGTTCTTATATTAGAATGTGTTAAAATGTCTGAAGGTTGTAGTGTTGGAATGTTAAAATGTCAGTGTTAGTGTATCAGAAAGTCAACATTTTAAAGCGTTA
>CM022671.1:22302821-22310321 GCA_012295275.1 Chrysomallon squamiferum
TTATGGATTATACTCGTTATCTGTACATCATTTTTTAATTTTTAATTTTTAATTTTTATTTTTTTAAATTTAATTCTTTTAAACTTTTGTTGTTTTTTTCTCTATCAAGTCATAGGCAGGCTGGTTATTGTTGTACCTGCATCTTGACTTTCGATCAAACATTAATTACGGCTTCATGGCACACTGAACTTGAGAGCTGAGTTTGTGATAACCGCACCTGTATGAGCACGCGTCCACCTTCAAGTGTAAACTCGAGTTTTTAGTTACATGATGGGCTTCGATTTTAATATCGGTGAAGTGCAGTAAGAGATTCTAAACGCAGGGGCGTATCCAGGGGCGGGTTCAGGGAACGATAAGTTTCGGAACTGAAAGCAGGCGTATGATACGAACAGCAAGAGAGAATGGATACAGATTATGTATCTCGAGAGGATTAACACACACACACACACACACACACACACACACAAACATACGTACATTCACTAAATGTTGGAAAATGGTGTGATAAATATTATTTTAATAAACAATGAACGTGTGAGAAACGAGGGCGTCAAAATATGACCATAGAGCACCAGTATATAGATAGATGGAAAGAAAGACAGATAGATAGATAACTATATAAACATTTGTCTACGTACTGAGATACACACACAGACAGACATATATTAAGACATCAGATATGTAAATACTGCATAGCGGGAGTTTCACTTTCCACTGGAGAGTAATATGAAATTTGTACCTGAATAAAATAATTCTGGAATAAATTAAATGTCATAATATCCTTTTACACACAATGATATTCAAATGGACCTAGTTAATCCGTTATTACGTAAGTGTGTCAGGTATTGCTTAAGTGGGTATTAGTGGCTTTGCTGAAATCTTCACTTTTAACAAAATTTTAAACATTTTGCTTCGAGTTAAGAATCATTTTTTTTTTATTTTTTTTTTTTTTATTCCCCTGGACGAAAGATTACCCGAGTTTTAACATTTTAATACCAATGCGAACTTGGAAATATTAATTAACCAATTATTGTATGATGGTAATATCTGACAGTTTAAATTCTAAGTCCAAACGATTTTGTGTTAAGCTCATTTGACATGTGATTTGAGAATTTTTGCCATCCTTTGTGCGTTTAATATTATTATTGCTTTGATCGATATGTTATTATTTAATAAGTTTTTAGAGTACATGTGAACTCGATTCTGTCTCCCTTACTCTCTCTCTTTTGTGTGTGTGTATGTATGTATGTATGAATATATGTATATATGTATGAATATATGTATGTATGTATGTATGTATGAATATATGTATGTATGTATGTATGTATGAATATATGTGTGTATGTATGTATTATGTATGTATGTATGTATTATGTATGTATGTATGTATATATGTATGTATGCCATGTATGTAATTATGTATGTAATTATATTTATATAAACACACATAAACACATCTACTTATAAACATATCTATTATGAATATATGTATTATGAATATATGTATGTATGTATTATGTATGTATGTATGTATATATGTATATATGCCATGTATGTAATTATGTATGAATGTAATTATGTGTAATTATATTTATATAAACACACATAAACACATATTATACTTATAAACATATCTATAAAATTCTTAATTAATACGTAAGAAAGTCATTAAGAGAGAATAACATACAAATGATCAAAAATACAATTAACAAATATATATATATATTTATATATATAAAATCATTTTCACTTCTCTAATTTTACCATCTTCTCTGTTTGCAGACGATACTCAACTCCATGCACAAGTATCAGCCTCGTTTTCACCTCGTACGAACAGACGACATTTTGAAACTTCCGTACAGTGCGTTCCGGTCTTACGTGTTCAAAGAAACAGAGTTCATTGCTGTGACTGCCTACCAGAACGAGAAGGTTTTTATATAATTTTAATATTCAGCTCTTACCTGGCATCTACACTGTGTGTACTGCGTGTGCAAACAGTTCAAGATACCATATTGTTTTTGTCCTTTGCAGAATGAACGATCATTTACAACAGGAAAATAAAATAAAATAAAATAAAATAAAATAAAGTAAAATAAATTAATAGAAATAAAATAAAATAAAGTAAAATTAATTAATAGAAATTCCTGTTTGGTCAAACATTTTTTTTTGCTTATATCAGATAGAATGGCCAGTTAAAAAGCAGTTATGGCTTGAGAAATGTTTTATTTCAATAAACCAGAAAAGACGCAGATACAGACCTAAAGCTGTAATATATAATGGAAAATGTCTATTTACGGTTATGTACACTTTTATTTTTGAGTTATTCTAAAGATTAAAACGGCAGTAGGATTGTTTGGTTTTACAAGAAACTGCTATTATGCACTAAAATATGAAACTCTTCAAATTTGAGTTAACTTTTTTTTTCAAGTCGTTTCCAGTTCAGAGGTTACCTGTTTAATTTATTTAAATGATAATAATGATGACAACATACTACTACTACTACTACTACTACTACTACTACTACTAATAATAATAATAATAATAATAAAAATATTGATGATGATGATGATGATGATGATAATAATAATAATAATAATAATAATAATAATGACGATAAATGTTTCCATTAAATGGGTAAATCTGTCATTGTGTAAATGCACGACCGTGAATTTTTTTAAAAAGAAGTATTTATATCAAGTACCATTTCAAACTACATCCAACAAATGAACCACCAGCCAGACCTCTTACCCAAGGTACACGAATAACGAAGAATAAAAAAAAAAGCTAAAGAGGAATTGATTTGGTTAATTTTAATTTTATTTTTTTTCAAACTCGTATTGCCTGGTTTTTTGTTTTTGTTGTGTTTTTTAAAATCTGTACGACGTCTGCCTACATGCACGTGCACTTCCATCGATGCAATCAGCATCTGTCGCATCTCTTGACTTTTGAATCTGTTATACATTATGTTTTTTTTTTTTTCATTCACTTTTTATTATTTTTAATTTTAAAACTAGAAAAAAAAAAAAAAAAAAAAAATAATAATTTACGCTTAATAACAAGAACAATCACCTTTAAGCTTCTTCATTTCTGGCTTTTTGACTTCTTCTTTTCGCTTTTGATTTTTTTTTTTTTTTTATTTTTTTCATTTATTTATTTTTTTTTATTTTTTTTTTTTTACTTTTCTTGTAATTAAGTAACTTTAAGTAACAATAGTACGCATGCGTGACGTGTGTTCGCGAATGTTCGAAAATCTCCGTCTATCGACGTAAGCAGATGATCTATAAAATGTATTTAAATTTTATTTGTAACGGCCGTTCTGCTTTGAACGCTTAAACTGCGAGTTTGTTTTAACTGTGTCTATATTATGTAGTTATTTGATTATCCATCATGAAGTAAACCATTTCAACCGTTACGTCGTTTGTTTACACACAAAATGGCTGCCACATTTTGTACCTTCAAGTGTCTTTCAAATCGAATTTCTTCTCCATTTTTTACTTTTTCTTTTTTTTTTTTTTGAAAGAATTATGTGGATGAAACATTGTTTGTTTTTTGTTTTTTTTCGTTCACGTTTGTCATTTATTTTTTATTTTAATCTGCGAACTTGACTAAGTGTAATTAAATATTTTATGCCTGTATGTATGTAATATATGTCTGTAACCTTTTCTGTACGTTTCTATGTTTTTATGTATGTATGTATGTATGTACGTATGTGTGTTTGTGTTATGTGTGTGAGTATATATAAATATAAATATATATATATAAATATAAATATAAGTATGAGTGTATATGTACGTAGTTACTGTATGCGTATATTTATATATGTTTATATTTGTGTTTTTATATAAATATCTATTTTTAACTATGTAATATACACATGTTTTAACAGGTCTACGCATGAAACACTTCCTAATCCAGATTTCCTCAAATATCTTTCTTTTTATTTTTGTTCAATCCATGCAGAGACATGCAATTTTTATTTTATTTTATTTTTTTTTAATTTCGTTTGGCCGTTTCATGAATGTTAACGTTAATTCTTCTTTGCTGCAGATTACGCAACTTAAAATAGACCACAATCCCTTCGCCAAGGGATTCAGAGACACAGGTGGAGGCAAGAGGGAGAAAAAGTAAGCTAATCAGAATGTTTAATTAACACTGTGGAAATATTCTTTAAAATATATTTTATATTGTGCATTAATTTCAACAGATACGATAATTTCAAGTACAAAGAATGTGTGCGTTCATGCGAATATGTGTATTTGCTTGTACATATTTAGGTAAAAATGTATTTTTTTTGTTTTTTTCTGGTATATGAGAAGGTGCTTTTAAGAGATCCTTTGCTATTGGCTGATAAAAACGGATGACAAAACGACGACATCGTCTTTACTTTCTCATGTGACTGCTACACAAAAATCAAACGTTTGACCCCATAATTGTGGTTAATATTAAAATATGTTTTGATATAATATAAAATATTCATTCATAAATTCACTCATTCATTCATTCATTCAGTTATTTATTCATTCTTTTGTTCCAGGAGACTGGCTGTCGGTGCAAGTACGTCGTGCACGACGCAGAGGACGCCGGACAGCACAAGCATCCACCTCGACGGGAACCAAACCAACCACAAAGACGGCGAATGTAAGCCGATTAGTGTCATAGATGATGAAAATGACGACTCCATTCAAGGTAAAAAAAATAATTTTAAAATAGTAAACTTTAGAATACGTGGGAAATGAGAGGAAAACAATGAGAGGAAAAAAGGCTAATGTCCAGTAAAATAAAAAATATTACAGAAATTAAACGATCTAAATAGAAAATGAACTAGATGGATATATATAAAGATGGACAGATATGTGTATGTGTATGTGTGCGAGCGTGCATTTGAACAAAATTTCTAGCTTTTATTAACAGCAATCGACAACCCTTATATATTATTATATTTATAATTATTAAGGTGATATCTCAATAAAAATCTTGTTTCTGTTTATTTATTTATTATTATTGTCAGCTATTATTATTATTAGCTAATAAATAAATATATATATATATATATTTATATGTATATTTTTGCAGATATATCTGTTGATGACGATGACGGTGATGAACATTACAACGTAGTAGCAACATCAAAATCTGAATCTCCTAACCTGGTTACCGTCTCAGACAGCAAAGACAGTGATAACAACGTCCACGACGGTGTCACAAAATTAGAAAGTTCGTACTCAAGAGACACAGAACGAAAATCAGAAGTACTGTCGTCACGCGACACAACATCTTGTTCCTCGACTGACCCGACGTCGTGTTCATCGCGTGACCCCACGTCTTGTTCATCACGTGATCCGACTTCATGTTCATCCCGTGACAAACGGTCGCACTCGTCACACGACAGCAGTACAAGCGACACACCGTCAAGTTCCACAAACACAGAGTCAGGACAGAACGCTGTGCAGTGGGCTGAGGCAGATTCTAAAGACAGCACACCCACTGACCTGCGCAAAACTCGCAAAAGTGTTTCTCCGGACTCTCGCGACGTCAGAACTAAATGTGATTCCCCCGACCCCCGGGCTAACCTCTCCTTTCCGGTCAGCGCCATGTTGTCGAACACTTGCCCTTCGAGCTCGTCGAGCCAAACGGGCGTTCTGCCGTTTCAGTATTTCTCCGCTGGCGGTAACCTGGAGATGGGTCAGATAGGACAGATGGGTCAAATGGCCAGCGCTCACCTTCTCCATTCTTTCAGCCCGGCCAATTCGTTCCTGAACGCACAGCTGTCTCTCCTGGCTCCGCACCTCTTGCAGCAGAGTTACAACGCCCTGGGGCTGACGAGGGAGTGTTTCTCGGCCTCTCTCCCGGGCTGCCCGCCGCACTACGGACCCGTGTTCCTTTCGCGAAACGCGGGGCAGAGGTTCAACCCTTACGTTGTTCCGTCGACGAAGACGTCGCCTTCGCCGAGGAGGAGCGCTTCGCCCAGACCTCAAGCGTCGTCGTCGTCGCTTAGCGACAGCAGTGACGTCTCTGTTCGTGACGTAACCGAGAAGCGGTTGCGAGTTCCGATAATGGCGGACGACAGCCCTACCGGTCACGTGTCGCCGGAACAAGCCGAGCGAGGTCACGAGTTGAAAAGCATCGAGCGAATGCTCACGGGTTTGCAAAAGGGTCAGTTACGAAGGACAGTTTATGAAAGTAATAATCTGAAATGAGATTAATATATATATATATTTTTTTTTTTTTTTTTTTTTTTTTTTTATTAGTTTTTATTATTATTATTTTTTTTTTTTTTAGGTTTTGTTTTATTTTGTTTGTTATTAAATTGTAAAAAGTGTACTTATTTAACATTCCTTTGAGAACTTGGTTACATTTCTGTTAGTAGTCGTTGAAAGTAAGAGACGAATGTTCGGTAAGAATTATATATATATATGTGTATATATATATATGTAGTGTTTTTAAATCTTGATTACGATTGTTGATTGTAGTCAAAATTAGCTGTTTTATAATACTCAGTGCACAATACTAAAAATAACTCACTTTTAGTTTCATTTTCGTTTTTTTAAATACACGTATTGTTATTATTATTATTATTATTATTATTATTATTATTTATCATCATTATTATTATTATCATCATTATCATTATTATTACGTTTTCGTTGGCAGTATTTGAGATAATTTTTTTTTTTATTGTACAATACCTGCATTTAGAAAAGATTTCAGTCATTTGTAATAATTTTCAAATAACAATCACAGCTTTCAGAAATTAGACATTCTTCTTCTTCTTTTGTTGCTATTGTTGTTGTTGTTATTATTATTATTATTATTATTATTATTATTATTATTATTATTATTATTATTATTTTATTAAACATGTATATACATATGTTTTTCATATCTGGTGATTAGGAGGTTTTCAGTAGTATCTAGTGTTGTTCGGGAATAATATTCATTTAGAGTTATTCATCCTTTATCATACTGTTTTTAGTCTCATTTTATGGTTATTAAGCGATCTCTGAATTTCTAGTCAATTTGTATGAAATTGTGTTATTCGGCATTGTCCGTGATTGGTCGACATTGTCCGCAAGATATCGACATTGTCCGCAATCAATCGGCATTGTACGTAATTTATTGCCACTGTTTTATCGGAATATTCGTTTGTCGTAAATGATCGTGCGTACGTAATCTTTTTAATATTAAATTTTTCTTATTAAACTGTTATTTTATTGCATTATTGATTCATAAAATCATAATAAAACCAAACAAATAAGTCCAAAAGAGAACTAAAGGAAATAAGTTTAAGTTGATGATATTCTGTTATTAATACTGTGACAAGTATTTCTTAGAAAAACAGAAATACATATATATATATATATATACATATATATATATCTATCTATCTATATATATATATATATATATATTTATATTATATAAAATATAATATATATAAATACATATATATATATATATAACATTCAAAAGCACCAAAATATAGTGTAGATTTAAAAAGAA
>CM022671.1:22315321-22317821 GCA_012295275.1 Chrysomallon squamiferum
TGAACATTATTAATAGATAATTTTTCCTGGAACAGTAATAATAATAATAATAATAATAATAATAATAATAATAATAATAATAATAATAATAACAATAACAATATTAATAACAATAACAATAATAATAATAATAACAAAAATAATAATAATAATAATAATAATAACAATATTAATAACAATAACAATAATAATAATAATAACAAAAAATAATAATAATAATCTGGAACCTTTTAAACGAGATAAATATTTAAAAAAACACAAAAAATAAAACGCCCGACCAAACCAAATAATAAAAAGATTTCCTGTTTGGTCTAATACAGCGAACCATATAATAAAGAAACAACTCCGAAAATCACAGTTTTTGTTTAATCAGGGCGCGGCAAATGGGGGTGGTTATGACTCTGTGACCTTAAGACATCCTACTATTTACTGCGTTGGGGAGCGCTATTTTCGACTATTGTTGGCGTGTGCGTGATATGATTTCGTCAATTATCCCCCCTCCCCTCCGCTTCCCAAACAACCTGCCAGTCCCAAAATGGCAACCGTCCTTTCGACTGCTTCTCCCCAGGGGACGCTATTCAGGAGAGCTCCAAATTGCTCGAAAACTTACGGAGAAAATGCGGCCGAAGAGCCAGGCCTATCATTTGCTGGCGAAAGCGGCTATTCAGACGATATTTCCTCAAAGTGTTTATCAAACACACGTTTCGTTTCACTGACGTTCGAATTAAACGTCCAAGAAAAAAAAAAAAAAAAAAACTACAGAGAGTAAAAACGATGAGCCGGAATCAATGAGGAAACAGCAGGCACGGCAGATAAAGGTTATTTTTGTGTTTATTTTTTTTTTTTTTTTTTTTTTTTTTTTGGCAAACGTGACCCGTATTCAATTCTCACAGCACGTAGACTGGCTTAATAATTTCTTTGTTCTGTTTTCTACCATTTTGTTTGGTGCACGCCATCGTGTGTTCGTTGACAAAGAATGTGGGAAGAGAATGGAAACGTTAGATTCACATTTGACGTCAGATGGCGTTGAAATAGTGAAGAAAAAAAAATACCCGTTTGTCTTTGTTACTATCTCTCTCTCTCTCTCTCTCTCTCTCTCTCTCTCTCTCTCTCTCTCTCTCTCTCTCTCTCTCTCTCTCTCTCTCTCTCTCTCGGTTTTTGTTTCCGTCTGTTTCTCTGCTTTGTGTCAGTTATTCAAATTTCTGTCTTACTCTGTATGTCTCTGTATCTTTCTCCCTGATTCTGTCTCACGCTTTTCTCTCCCTATCACCTTCCCTCTACTTTATGCATAACAAAAAGAAATTTAAATCTGTTTATTTGACTACACTGAATTAATTTAAACATAAAAACTGTAACACCAGTTTAAATACTCACAGATCTTTTGTATATATCATTTAAATTATATGTGACTTTTTAGCTTCATGCTTAAACCAGATCCAGGTTTTTTTTTTTATATCTCGCTCTAATCCTTCTTGTCGCATTTTGATTTAAATAAAACAGCTCGGAGCTTCATATCTGAATCTGATATAATCTTTTTTATCGGGCCATCCTGTAATCACAGTGTAGTCTTTCTTTTCCCCTTGACTAATGCAACATATCGCTCTGCCGGATTAAACGACTCTTTTAATGGCCATTTAATCGCGTACAAGACCACTAATAGTGAAGCTAAGACAGTCCCCCCTACCACGTGGTGTTTTGAAACTCCGGACAGTGACCATAAACCAAGTGGTTTCTCTCGGAGAACAAAAACGCGTCAATTTCAGAACAGAACTATCCCGTTACAAATTTATTTCCGCCATGTTTCATTAAAACACTGCTCCGACTGTCGCTCGCGCTAACGAGGATTACTGGAAACACCTAAAATTGTTTCTGCTTTTCACCTGCGAAGTGTATTTTAAGACGACGGGCGGCACGAAACAAGAGACCTGTTGAGCGTAACGGATGCGCGGATGATCTGACAGGGATTTGCAGGTCGGAGGTCATCGCAGGGATTATCGCTTAACAGAGGGCCTTTTGATTGCAGACACCTCTACCCACACACGCAACCCGCGGAGAACATATCGCCTTTGGAAACGAAATACGTTTGTCTCGGCATTTCACGCAAACCTGCACTTCGCGGGTCTTGGTAAATCAATTCATTTTGTGTGTGGTCGCAGTAACGTGAGCGTGGCTTTGGTAATCAAGTAGCGGCCAATTAAAAGAGACAACACAATGTAAAAAAAAAAAAAAAAAAAAAAGTCAGGTAGTTTATATACAGCACCAATTGTGGTATTACATCACACCTGTTTGCCATTTTCGTGATGTCGGTGAAATTTGAAAACTGTTATTTGGATGTGTCTCGAATTTCGTCACGTGTAACGGATATTTTTTTTTTTTTTTTTTTTTTTTTGGGGGGTTGTTGTTGTTGCTGATGTTTAGCTGTTAAGTAAAATAAATGTCTTTTTTATTCTTCGTTTTGGTGTCTAAATGGTTTTACTGAATTGTGACAAAAAAAAAAAAT
>CM022671.1:22322821-22332821 GCA_012295275.1 Chrysomallon squamiferum
TCAGTTTCACTGTTTTAAGTAGTAGAAGAAAAGATGCTGTTGATGATTAAAAAAAAAAAAAAAAAGATGATGATGATGATGATGATAATGCAACAGAAGCAACATCGACAAAAGCAATAATATTATATATTTAAAACAAATTTCAAATATAATAACCATCATGGTTCGTTGTGATGGTAATATTATTTGTTTTTGTTGTAGTAGAAACAGCAACAGCAGCAACAGCAGCAGCAGCAGCAGTAAGAGTAATAAAAGTAGTCGTAGCAGAAGTAGAAGTAATAGTAACAGCAGTTAAGGAGAAAGAATTGATAGTTACGATAAAGGATGCGATTAAAAAGAAAATAAAATAAAGAAGAAGAAAACACGCACACACGCACACACACGCATACACGCACGCACGGGGTAAAATGCAGTTCCGTCTCACACCAGTGCAACGTCGACACAAACCAAACTAACCTCCGCTGACAAATGAAATTTGTTAAGACGTTTCAAAGTGACAAAAATATTTCACAAAAAGCAACAGTGAACACTGAACGCCTGTTGGTTTAGGGTACAAGGGTGTTAGAAATGTCGTCCTTGTTATGGCCATCTAAGCCGGTCTTCCATCAACAGAAAAACATCAGCCTCTCCCCTCGACGGCGTAAGGACACATTTGTAACGCGGTCGCTTGTCATTTCCAGGTGCGGACGCAAGATCTCAGAAAGAGGGGCTGGCGTCTTCACGATGCTGTACGCGACTTTTAATGTGAACGAGTTTTATTATTAACAGAAAGAAAAGAGACAGAAATGCGACCACCTCCTCTAGATCCGCGTGGTGCAGTACCTGAAAAGTGTCCAAGGAAAAAAATGACTGCGGGCGAAATATACTTACTTGACATCATCACAGAACTGAAAATATAATCTGTGTGAACTTTTCTTCTTCGCTTTTTTAGGCGTAACCTTGATGTTATGCAGTGTTGCATTGAGCGATTAAACACGCCAAGAATATTTGATTTTCCGTTCCATTTTGGACACGTATCTTTGGTTTATCGCGTACAAAAGCCCCAGTGATGTTGTGGTTAAACCACAGGCCTCAGGATTTAGAGGAACGAGGATCAAATCTCGATAATTATTTCTATACAGATTTCGTAGCAGAACTGCAAGATCATTATATCTCATCCTCTCTGAACGTAATTACTTAAATATAAAACAACAACAACAACAAATACTACTACTACTACTACTACTACTACGACAACTACTATTACTACAATTACAACTTCTACTGCTACTGCTACAAATAATAATAATTATTATTATTAACTGAAGATTTGAGCAAAGAGCCTATGCTTCTTAATTATATGTCCAGTAATAAAAAACATGAATCTTCAGCAGACAATTACAAAATGGTCGACAGAGATAGAAAAAGAAAGAAAATCTACAGTCTAAATCTAAGCTAAAGTGAAAACACACAAAGGAACAAAGACCTAATATTTGATACGCATGTATCATCAATAGGCGAATAATACTATGCATTAATGACAAGTATTAAGATTTTAAAGTGAATGGAGTGATATAATTATTAGTTGTGGTGTGCCGTGTAAATAATTAATCAGTGAGAATAAAGTCAATAAAAATAATTAGTTTTATAGGTAATGCAAATGTGATGAATCTCAAAAAAATAATATTTAATCTTTCAACGTTTTATTTTTGCCATCCTTAAGGCTTCATTTTTTTGTTGTTTTTATCTTATCAATTATCTTTTCATTAATATTATTATTATTTTTTTTTTATGTTATGAAAATCAGTTATGTTTTAAAAGATATTAATTACTACAAATTATATGATGAAAAAAAGCAGCCCTTAATAAAAGAAATGAAAAAAAAAAAAAAAAAAAAAAAAATTATATTTAAACAGCTAAATGAAATTATTTAATTACTGAGCACATCAATGCGATAAAAAATAAAATTTGAAAATGAAAAAATGAAGAATTGTGAAGAAAAGAAAAATGATTATGAAAGAAAAAAAATTAAAGACTTAATAATAATAATAATAATAATAATAATAATAATAATAATAATAATAATAACATTTCACTGAATTTTTTTTTAATGACAAAAGCGAGTACTTTGTAACATTTATCGTTAGTCCTCGATACCTGACTTCGATTCTAATAAAGACTATGAATATTAGATGGGTATTATCCAAAAAAGAAAATCTTAATATTCTCATATAAAACGTTCCATCATTTTACAAATTAAAAATAATCAAGAGATATTTAGTTCACTGAGTTCACAAAGACAATGGCTGCTCATATTTTGACTCCTGATACGAAAATAAATCCATTTATTTTTTTTCTTTTTTTTTTTTTTTTTTTTTGAAGAAAATATCAAATCTTACAGAATTCGTCGTCTTTTTATCTCCTTCCCATAATCCACATAGCGATTGTTAGACAAGAAGGAATCGAGATTTTTTTTTTTTTTTTGAGGGCAGTCGTAATCTGATTTTTTTTATTATATTTTTTACGCTATTGTTCGGTTATCGTATAGAAAGTAGCATTTCTGCTTTATCACGTGAAAGTGGTGGGCTTGCCGATGTAATTAATAAGATAACATTACCGATTTTTCTGCGACAGACAAAAGCTGTAGATTGTTCACGAAGCCGTCCACGTCGCAGTGCAAAAGTTGACGTCTCAGCTGGGAACGAGCGAAGCTTTCGCGCTAATTTTTGAGCCATTGCCGAGCGATTATTGCCCTTGTTACAAACTCTCCAACAATGGAGGTTCAATCACACAAATGGACCAGTAATGACGCAGCAAGAAAAACATCACTTATTGCGCCGAAGACATCCTCGCGCTGATTAGAGGGAAAACAATGCAGTTTCGGGGTCGCTGTTATACAAATAATGGCCGACCTAATGAATTTAGTGACTCCAACTTTTAAACTCGATCACCAAGCGAAACGGGTACTTAGCTATCCACTACCAACAGGGTCATCTGCATTAGCGCTAATCAGCCGACTCGCACAAAGCTTATTAGTTTTTAATGAGTAAAATCATCGTTTGGCAAAGTTCGGCCAGTCCTAATTATTCAGATGTTACGATAACATGAGAGAATATAGAAGTTTTTTTTTTTCTCTCTCTCTATTTCGTCCTTTCTATTTTTTTTCTTCTTTTTTTTTTTTTTTTTTTTTGAATTAAAAAAAAAAAAAAAAATTATTGATATTATTTGTTAAAATGACATTGAAAATAATAGTAACAAGTTTAAGTTTAATTATTATTTTTTAAATATTTCAGTTTATATTTGAAATGCAATTTACTAAATATATATATTTTGTTTATTGCTTAACCTGTTTTCTTTTGATTTTATTTTTTATTAATAATAATATTTAACAAAAATGTAGCAAATTTTTTAGTTTGTCTTATTCAATGTTTACACAGTAGTAGAAGTTGGAAAATTGGTTTTAGTAGAATCATAATAGTACTAGTAGTGTTATCAGTAGTAGTAGTAATAGTAGTGATAGAATAATGCTTTTAATAATAATTGTTGCGATGGCTTAAATAGGAACGCCAGTAATGATTGCAAAATAATGGTTATACTTGCAGTAAATTTTAAAAAACTTACTATTTTTAAAAATAACACTTTAAAACAGATATCTGTGTGGGTTTGGGGTTTTCTAAATTTTAATATATTTTTTTTTTTCCATAAGCATACAGTGTCTTAGAGTGATAAAAACCAATATAAAATTCAAAAAAAAATTCTAATAACACCATATCACACAAAATCTTTGAATCTACGATACACCTGAATATCTGCAAATGAAATTAAACCCAAGAGCAAGATTCTTACAAACGTAGAATCCACGACAAGCCTGCCCGCTCCCAAACAAAAATAACAAAAATAATGCAAGCCCATTGATTTGTTTTTGATTTTTTTTTTCAGTATCTTTTTCTTCTTTTTTTTTTTTTTCTCCTCCTCCAGTTCAAAGTAACAAATGAAAGAGAGGTTCTAGTATAAAGATTTATCTAACATATTACCGCGGCGCCACGGAGCTTATTACTGTTTTTTGTACAGTGGAAAACAGCGGACAATGGTCCTTCATTATTTCGTTAAAGTTAATGGAGACACACCCAGGAATCATGAATTATACGACAACAGCATCCGCGTTATTGACATCTACTAATGGTAAATACACGGCACGTGAATGTAATCACCGTCGGCTTGGACGCAACGGTAAACATGAAATCTGCTAAAACGTACACCGTTATTTCGCTCCGCGGCCAATTACGGGTTTAGCGTCGACTACGACGGCGGCGCGCGATCGAAATTCTGACAAACGTCTCAGATGTTACGAGAAGTTGCAATATCATTATCCGGTGTAACTGTCTATAGCTGGGATGAATTGGTGCTCTAATTACAATGGGAGGAGTATAAAGAAGAAGAAGAAGAAGATTATGATGATGATGAAGTCAAAAAAATAATAAAATATATATACGTGTGTGTAATTTTTATATATGGATTTATTTAAAGAGTATTAATGAAATTGGCTCGGCTTGCAAATGATAAATTACATGTTAAGTATTACCTCGCAATTATTATTTGAAATCTTTACCTAGCTGACCTTTTCGATATCGCTGTAAATAACATTTTAAATTAATTAAGAAAGTTACAACGAAGAGGGATGGAAATATCGAAGAAATAAGAATTCTAATGAAAATGAAAATAAATCTGGCAGTTAGAGTTAATTGAAATGGATTAAAGAGTGACCGATTATGCCTGGTCCATTTCTGTCTTTGGTTATTTATTTACTTGTTTATTTTTTTTTTTTTATTGTTGTCTTTCTATTTTATTTGTTTGTTTGTTGGTTGGTTTGTCCCTGTCTGAGATTTTTTAATACAAAATTTATTTGAGTTAATAATGTATAGATATGCTTAAATTATTATAAAAAGCAGGATTTTATTAATGATTTCGTTTTTAGTTTCATTTAAAACTAAGAATTTTATATTTATTTATTCATTCATTTTAAAATTATCATTTATATATTTTATTTATGCGAAAACAATATAATTTTATATCCAGTACGAAAGTTACTGAAAAGTTAAGAAAAACCGATAGATACATAGAGACATAAATAAATACATAAAAAAATGAATGAATTAATTAATATTTAAAAAAATTAAATTTAATTAATTTATTTTCTGCTTGTTATTATTATTATTGTTATTGTGTTGTTGTTGTTGCTGCTGTTGTAGTTATTATTACTGTCATCATTATCATCTTCATCAACATTATAATTATTATTAATAATTTATTTATTTATTTATTTATTTTTTATTTTTTTATTTTTTTATTTTTTTATTTTATTATCATCATCGCTATCATCCTAAACATCATTAACTCACTAATACTATCTAAATTATTTATTTTTTAAAAATGTCTAAGATATTAGTGACGCACTGAAAGGTTTGTTAGAAGAAATAATGTAATGATATTATATTAATCCTTGTAGTTTTCCATAGAAGCCGGCATCGAGATGCGATCCCATTGCCTTATTAAGACAATGACTTAGCCACAGCGCCATTGAGGATTGTCATGGTGGATTATTTTTTTATTATTATTATTTTTTTTTTTTTTGCGTCTCAGACTTTTAACACGTGTTTGATTCAAATGAAATAAATCTTTAACACACATCAGGTGCAGTTTCACAGCGAAGATTTAACCTTCTTAATAAAATGATTATCTAAAACACAAAAAAAATATTTGTAGAAAGGTTTTACCTTATTAGATTCATTTTCAAAAAGCTTTTGGTTTTATAATTGTTAAACTGAGTTTTGTTTTTCTTTTGCGGTTTGTTATTATTTTATTTTTTTATTTTATTATTTTTTTTTTATTCTTTTAGCTGTTTTATTAATAACGCAAAACCACATTCCTTTCCATTCTGTCTTTTGTGATTCATTTTTACGACGAACAGCGAAGGGAATAAAACAAGGAGGCGGGTACTTTGGTTAGTATTTAATCGGTTTTGTGCCAAAGTGCTTTTGTACATTACAACACTGCATTTATTCACTAATATATGTCGATTTTTAAAACGTATTAATAATAAAAAAATATTTGAAAGTGAAATTTCTTTTGTTCTAAAGATATGTTTTTTTCTGTTTCTCTGAACATTTAAGTAACAGATTTTAATTTTTTTTTTTTTTTGAATTTTTTTTGGATAAAATGTCAAAAAATGAAATTTCTTTTGTTCTAAAGATGTTTTATTCCTTTTCATTGAAGATTTGTGTAATAGATTTAATAATAATAATAATAATAATGATGATGACGATAATAATAATAATAATAATTAAATAAAAAAGAAAATTAGAAGTGAACAGAGAAGGATAAATATATGTGTTGGAATCAGAAAATTAAAAAAATTAAATAAATAAATAAATAAATAAATAAATAAATAAATAAAATGAAAAACAAAAGTAAAAAAATAATTAAAAAAAATAAAATGATAAAAGTAATAAATTGATAAATAACGTGATAAATAAATAAATGAAATGAAACAAACTAGACAGAGATAAATTAATAAATAAATAATAATAAAACGGACAAAAACAAACAAATACCACGTAAAGGCGAAAGAAAAGGATTCTTTCTAAATGAAACGGAGATAAAAATAACTACATGACAACACACCAGCAGTCGCAGATAGACTAAATTACACAAGTTGCACGTGAAGAGGGGTCAACTAAAGCATCTTTATTTACAGAAAAAAAAAAGAAGAAAAAAAAAAACCAAAACATCCATCATATTTGTTAAAAATACCGAGATGACCAAACGACGGGGATTCTGGCCATGCCAGCAAAACGAGCAAAACTTTCCCATCATCAGCGACTTTCTCACACTGCGGTACGACTGCCAGAACGTCTCAGTCGGCCTCAACAGACCACAACAACAACACACTTTCCGCATCATCTTCGCAGTGGGAGTCGGGCAACACACAAAACCTCGATCGCTGCTTTCCTTCCCTCCCGTGCTAAGTCATCATCACCACCGCCAAGTCTTTGCACGAAGCGAGGTAACTCCAGATGGACGGTTATTCTCACAGCCAAGGGGGGTAGAAATGCTTGCAGTTTAAGCCGGAGTAATCCGACTCATGGTGTGATCTGATGACGAGTTATGTGTGGTCAGTCATTCCGTATACTTACCGTTATCAACAGTCTCCTGTACTTGGCATTCCGCAGTCTCCGTGTTGGGCAAATGTGGAGATTTATGTGTGTAATATTCTGGCACCGCCGACATTTTACACATGTGTGATCGCTACTCGTGGCGCGGAAAACTGTTATATTGTAACCATATTTAACTAGCAGTTATTTACTGTCTCCTCTCTTTGTCTTTGCCGCCGATACGATAATTACATAAACGTTTTATAACGTAAATGTTTTTGTTAAACAAACTTAATGTATCTTGAATCTTATTGCACAACGTTTTATAACGTAACTCTGTTTGTTGAATAAACTGATATATATTGAATCTTATTGTACAACGTTTTATAACGTAACTCTGTTTGTTAAACAAACTGATATATCTTGAATCTTATTATTCAATTGTTCATATATAACTATCTGCTTATAATTATAGGCCTATATATTATTCAGTTATTCGCACATGTATGCGTGTTTATTCTGAGTGTATATGTAATAGTTGTGATAGTTTCGAGATTGGTCTGAAAACGAAATTTCTACAACTTTGAAGAACTTGTCTGTTTAGTCAAATAATTGTAGGAACAGTTATATTCGTATGTGTTTGTGTGTGTGTGTGTGTGCGTATGTTCGTGTGTGTGTGTGTGTGGGGGTTATACATATACATAAACAAAAAAGATATACGTGTTTACGAATAAATCTTTCATCCACCCATTCAGTCTTTAACATGTATTTACAAGCCACCGTCTCTTAACAACATTGCGCAATATTTACGATAGTCACAACAACATCTGAAACGTCCGAAAAAACAGAATTCTATAACTTTGAAGAAGAACTTATCTGTTTAGCCAGCGTTCCAGAACACGAGAGAAAATTAATCGCGGACAAGTATCAAAGTACGCGCTCGCGTATGCACTGCACGCACGACACGCACATCTCATCTTTTTTTTTTTCGTGCAGGCCCGAACGTATATCTCCGTTACTTACGCGCATCAGCGACAACTCTGAAAATGTTTCGCGACGTCACGACTTCGCACAATTGATGTGCACTCACCAGTGAATCGTTATCTAATTTCTAAAATGATAGAAGTCAGGAATATGTTTGTTTTGTTTTGTTTGCGTTTATCTGTAACAAGCGGCTGGCTACATCTCGAATGTATATCTGTGTATTGGTATAGAAACATCTAGCATTTATCAGACAATTTGATATTAGGTATATGTTGCTACTTGTCCGTTATCTGCAGCATCTGTTCGTTTCTTTAGACACGCTATTTTCTTGGTTTTTAAAAAACTGCAAGATAAAATATGCTCATAATTAATAACATGTCAAATTAGGCAAATAATGTTACAGAATGCGCTTATATATGTATATTCCGTTGTAATATGACATATTATATACGTTAATAATTAATTATATATACATTTAAGTAAGTAATGCATTACACCATCAAAAACTGTCTACTATATTATATTGTGTTGCACTGAAATGCATATAGTTTAAGGCAAAAAAAAAATTAACAAATTAAAAATATATATATTTTGGTTTTTCTGTGAGTTTTTAAACGAAATCATATGAAAAACAAAAAGTCAGAATAAACTCCCATATTATCAAGTATTCTAATAAAAGGGGAAAATCTTCTTCTTTTTTCGAATTAAAGTTAGTTATTAGTTTAAAAAGACAATGCATCAAATGAATTATTAAATGAAAACAACTGATAAATAACAGCTCTTTTTCTGATAAGACAAACATTGCTAAAATAAACTGTAAATGAAATACAGATAATAACTCATTGATTAAATGCTTGGTCTGTAAAACAACACACACACAAAAAAAAAAATGTATTGTTAAAAATGCTCTGCCTATGAAACAATAAATATAGTGTTAATATCACTTGCGTACAAAATAACATACACGAAATATGCTGTTAAAAAGCTCTGCCTATAACAGAACACGAAATGAATTATTACAAATGTTCTGCATACATAATAAAATTCAGTAAATTTATTTTTAAAAATTCTCAGAATTAATCAACGATCTGTCTATAAAAAACAACAGTCAAAACATTTGTTGTTAAAAATCCTCAACCTATAACACAGACAAGAATTTTATTGTTAAAAATGCTATACCAATAAAACAGTAAATACATCCCAAAAATGATTTACATACAATATAAGACAATAAATATTCTGTTGAAATGCTCTACCTAAAAACAATAGAAAATACATACAGTTTTACTTTTTCATATTAAATAATAGAAAGAAAAAAATATTGCTTAAATGCTCTGCATTATAACAATAAACAGACTGCCAAAATGCTCTACAATCAAAACGGGACAATAAATATATTGTTAAAACGCTCTGCTAAATAAAAACAAAAGACAAATACATTGTTTTTTTTTTTTTTTTTTTAAAAACAACAACAAAAAACTCTGCCTATGAAACAAGTGACAAGAAATGGACTGTTAAAAGCAGTTAACCTGTAAAACAAGAGAAAATTAATGAGCGAGTAAGTGAAGGAGAAACAAGAATTTATCAAGACGAAACAAATGAATAGGAAACTTCAAAGGCGGAATCTGCTACAAGGTAAATTACGTGCTGTTTCTCACAGCCCTCGTAGCGTTCATACATTATCGTTTGGCGGATCCACTATCAAGAAAAATAATGAAATAAAATAGGGGATGGGCAAGACCAGCTAAATCTAATCTTTTTAAAAAATCTACTTCTTTTTTGTTGTTTTGTTATTTTTATACTGGAACAGTTTTGTCTGTTTGCTTTGTGAGCTTCTGTCTGTCCGTCTCTCTTTGTCGTATTTTCCCAAATACATAATTTACACA
>CM022671.1:22337821-22395321 GCA_012295275.1 Chrysomallon squamiferum
AAAAAATAATGAAAGGCTACACACTTCTGCACAGGAGACAATGGTTCAGACTTTTGGGGATCGATCGAACAACGTTTCGCACTTCCGGCAGATGCTGAGTTAAACGACTTCGGAGTTGCAATGGTGACTTTCCCCATAGTTTTTGGCAACAGTAAAATGTTGATGTGGTTGCGTGACTGGAAATTGGATGCTGGATTGATCAGGCACGGTTCCCACTGGCCGAACAGCGCCGTAATGTGTGTCTTTATCCACTTAGCGCGAGCGCAGTGTCGCGCGACCCAGCTATGCGGGTGCGATCTCGTGCGCAGGCGACACCTATCGGGAATGTTTGTTTTCCACCGACGGCGGATGTTAAAAGCTGTCATTGGATGATGGATACCGTATTATTTCATTATTTTAGTAAGCAAACTCGTCATCACGACGACGACGACCACTATTATCGAGTTCATCAGATCGGTCGTTAAACGCTCCGGTGTGGAGGAAATTTATCACGGACAGTGCTGCGTTAACGGGCAGACGGCCATATTGGCGAGTTTTGTGGGAGGGGTTGGTTGAAGAATTTCGACTCTTCGTTTTTGGTGCGCTCGAAGCCGCAAGAATAGCGTTTTGATGACGCAAAACAACGTGGAGTTATCATCCTGAAGGGGCCAAGAATGACAAGTTTTCATAGAGAGCGATCTAAGGAAATATCGATTAAACAAAACCGAACACGCGATTTACCAGCGCCGTGGCATGACGAACCAGAACGAACCATTCGATAAATGAAGCTAAATTGTTTGAAATTACATCTTTTAACTAACCACTGCTATTGTTCCGCATCAGATGGAGAAAATAACTCGCCGTTTCAGCCAATAGTTGTCATGACAATCAATAAAGAAAAACCTAATTTAAATACGGAGGCATCATTACTAAGTATTGACGTGTGCCGTATATAAAAAAAACACACACACAAAAAAAAACAAGCTCGTTGATACTTCAGTTGTAACGCAAAAGTTAGCAGATTCATTAACGACTGTTTGTAAACGTTTTTTTTTATTTGTTGTTGTTTTTGTTTTTTCTTTCGTTTGTTTATTCTGTGTTATAACATTGTTTTAAATAAACCGAATAACTGAATATCTAAATAAAATCTTTAATTTTTAATTCAAGCAATATCATTTTTTATCAGATTTGGAAGATGAAGACAAAGAGAAAACGAGTGACAGAAAGACTGAGACAGGGAGGGGGAGGGAAGGAGGGGAGAGAGAGAGAGAGAGAGAGAGAGAGACACACACACACACACACAGACACACACAAGAGACACAGTACGGATAAACAGAATTGTTTTAGATATAGGAATGATAAAGAAAAAAAAAAGAAACGCAATGAAAAAATCGAAGAAAGGTATACGTATAGAGATAGTTAGGAAGGGTTATTAAAATATATTTGAATTACAAATTATACTACAGTGACGCATTTGTTTTTTGTTGTTCAGTTTTTGTCACAATTAATAGAATACATTAATATCTGAAGTGAATAAAAGCTACTTGAATGTCGTTTAATATATTAAACAATAGCTTTTCATTAAATATACAATTCATCTTACAAAAGATAGAAAGAATCGGGCTTTTGTTTTTAAATAAGATAAACCAAAAATCAAAACTTGTGAAATGTCATCATAAATTTCTGTTTCAATAAGAATCGATTTATAAGAAAGGATAATTAAACATTAATGGACATAAACTGCATGCGCCTTTTTCGGTATATATGTTTGGTGAGTTTATGTATTTTGGCTGTTTCTGTATGTTTAACATTATAGATGTATATATGTGTGTAATATGTTTACAATATATATATATATATATATGCATGAAATATGTAAATTCATGAAAAGTCTTTAAATAATGTTTATGCACATATCTATGTATATAAATCTTTCATAAGAGAATTTCATAGTAATATATTACGTATCACGAATGGAAAATTTCCGTGTCTAATATCCACTAACATCAGTTGTAATTAAAACACAATTATTCCTCAACTCTTTCTGTCGCACATTCATGTCTGGCGACTTTAAATCAAGCCCGTATTCCTCTTTACGTCTCGGCTTTTTCCGTAAAAGATTTCTTTTTTTAAATTTTTTTTAGTTTTTTTTTAAAAAAAACGATAATGGCCGAAGTATCGTGGCATTCGTGACGGTCCGTGAAAGATGGCGTCATAATCTGTGTGATTTACGTCGGCGAGCCGGTAGTTTAAGATTGAATTTCAATTAGCGATTGTTTTTAATGTGCAGCAGGTAACGGCTTACCTTTAATTACTCCATCACGCCGACGACGACGACAAAACGGGTAGCTTCTCTGTTGAAGAGATTAAAAGAAAGAAAGAAAGAAGTAAAAAAACAACAACAAAAAAACCCGTTTTTTTTTTTGGTGTCGTAATTTAACTTTCGTCTTTTGTAGACGAACTTGAACAAGATTCTCGTCGTCACGATTAAAAACTGAGTTCCAATTTCTTCCGAGCCTGCATGACCAAAATGTCAGACTTGTTATTCTTTATTATCTTCTTTTATCTCTGCCAGTGCGTCTACATGTATGTTTAATACACAGATATATGTACGCATGTATCTTTTTATCTATGTTTACACACAGACATAGGGAAAATCTATATATGTCTGTTAAATTATTATTAATTTTATGAGGTGTTTTTTTTTTTTTTTGTGTGTGTGTATGATACCGTATAATTATATTCATGTATATAATTTGTATTTATCATACTCTCTCTCTCTCTCTGTCTCTGTCTCTGTCTCTCTCTCTCTCTCTCTCTCTCTCTCTCTCTCTCTCTCTCTCTCTCTCTCTCTCTCTCTCTCTCGCTCGCTCACACATCCACACACACACAAAAACACAGAGAACAAACACAACACATACACTTATCAAAAACAACAACAAAAAATAATAGAAATAAAACAAGAAGAAAAGCAAAACGATACATAACGTTATTATCTCAAACGATTTGAGACGTGACAATACTGTTTCTGACTTCCCAAGCAAAAGAGGAAGTGATATAACACCGAGCGTGCCGTGTCGCAGTATGGTGGTCTGATCAGCCCAGTGCAAACGATAACTTGGCGACATTTTGGTGCCACGGAGGAATGCCGGGAACAAATGTTACGTCTTAAATTCAAGCAATGTGTTTGGCGCAGCAGTCGATACATAAACCAGTGCAGTTCTGAGATGTTACATGAATCGCTGTAAGCATTGACAGTGCACGGGTTACCCAATGAAATTCTGGCATCGATAATGTTACTTCTTTTTCTCTCTCTCTCTCTCTCGCCGTGTCACTGCTTTTCATCATCATCATCATCATCATCATCATCATCTTAATAATTATTGTTATTATTATTATTAGTAGTAGTATTAGTATTAGTATTAGTTTTAGTAGTAGTAATAGAAGTAGTAATAGTAGTAGTAGTATTGTTGTTGTTGTTGTTGCTGCTGCTTCTTCTGCTGTTAAAATAATTAGCCCGTTTTGTTACACATAAACACACAAATATACTTCTATGTACGTACACACACATACAGACACGCATGCACATACACATACATATAGATACACATACATACATACACATATATTTATA
Organism: Chrysomallon squamiferum; assembly: GCA_012295275.1. Lineage (NCBI taxonomy): Eukaryota > Metazoa > Mollusca > Gastropoda > Neomphalida > Peltospiridae > Chrysomallon > Chrysomallon squamiferum. Next base: position 22,341,435 of record CM022671.1, read on the forward strand.
TACATACATATTCTTGCGTGCGTGCGAGTATATACAGGTGTATATAGTTTAATACATCTTCAAACGTGATGTGTTGCTACTGTTTGATAAAATTCAAACATAAATTTAAACTTCTATTAATCAATAAACTATTACTAGCTGCATATCAAACACTACTGGGGTGGATAAACATCTTCATTTAACTGTATGATAGAGGAAGTCAAATACAGGAGGAAAAAGACACAACATGCATCATTCCTACACGTTTCGCAGAAGACGATGATCTGGCTTAAGCATGTGCTAATTTATTACGTTTGTAAAATATAACCTTGTAATAACCGAACAAAAAAAAAATGTTAAAAAATGTTAAAAAAAAAAAAAAAAAAAAAATAAAAAAATAAAAAATAAAAGGGTGTGTAATACAGACAGTTTATTATAACATATCCTCGATAAACAGGTTTCCGTGTTGCCCTTAATATCGTGTTAGGTCATGTGCCAGGAGCGCTTCTCTTTACACGACACGTTGCGATCCCAGTCGGAGATAAACCGTGGCGTCGCCGACGTACCCGAGGCTGGAAATTGGGTGTCAAAACCTGGGTGGCATTTGTTTCAAATAGTAGACTCGTAATTGAAATCTGAAAGATCTAGGCGATGACGACTGATACGGGTAGCCCTGGAACCGGTGTAAATTACTCGATCACTTGTCGCTCTGTTATCAAATTATCGGTGTGAACGCTGGTGGGTTGATGCCTGCAACAGAATGACACAGGTGTTTTTTTTTCAGCTTGTTATTTTTTTTATTATATATATATATATATATATTTTTTTTTTTATTGAGAGGTGGAGAGTTCTAATACGTAATAATGGTGGTGTTAAAAGAAAGGAAAACAATTGTGACACTTTTGCTTTAGAATTTTTACTCTTTATTTATTTGTTGTTGTTGTTTTTTTTTGTGGGTTTTTTGGCAAGCAAGATTAGAGGTGGATTGTTACTAATGGAAAGACAATATTGTTAATGTTATGTAAATATCAGTGTATTTGTACGTAAAAGAAAACATACAGGAATGGGTTGTAAGTAAAAGGTTTTTGTTTGCATCATTACGTAAAAGTGTTGTATTTATGTGTATATGCATGCGTGTGTATGTGTTTATGTGTGTGTGTGTGTGTGTCTGTATGTATGTATGTATGTATGTGGGTGTGTGGGTGTGTGTGTGTATGTATGTATATATGTATGTACTTATGTATGAATGAACCAATGAATGTTTGTATGCATATATGTGTGTATGTATTTATGTGTAAATGGATGTATGTATGTGTAAAAGTATTTATGTATGTATGTTTGTGTATATGTATGTATGTATATATGTATATATATGTATGTATGTATGCATGTATTTATGTATGTATGTGTATATGCATGTACTTATGTATCTATGTATGTATCTATGTAGGTGTGTATCTGGACGTTAATCTAGACTAATTATATATATATCGACAGGTATCTTTGAAACGACATATCTTTGTGTGGGTGGGTGTAAGGTTATGAATACTGCTTTATTCTACTGATACGATTATATCGTAATAATTAAATATAGCAAAGGAAGATAAAAATCACAAAACAATGGAAGTGTCTGTTATAAGAGATAAAAAAAAAAAACTTGTACTTTATGTTGTTCACACTGCATATCGTTAATTCTGTTTATGTCTTAATCAGTGCAAGATATTGTCTTATCTACTGTCAATAAACTTGTTAACTTAAACTCACAGTAACTTGTTTGTAGACCACGCATTATCGGTGTCCCAGGTTAAACTAATATCATAGGAGCCAAAATTATTTATTCCCTGAGACGTAATAAAAAAAAAAAAAAAAAAAAAAAAATAATAATAATATTAAAAGTAAAATTAAAAAATCCAAAGAAGAAAGAAGTGAAAAAAAAAAAAAAAAAAAAAAACAACAAAAAACCTTAGACATGGTTCATACTTTTTTTCGCACATCGTCAGCCTTAGCACAATATCGCAACATGCGCGCACGAGGGTGATCCGTGTGATGTCATTTCCGTCTCATTAGTTCTACACCCTATTCCACGTGCTCAGCACCTCTCGCGCGAGATCTTATCGCGTGCGCGAGAATTGCGCCACGCCGGGCCCGTCAGTTCGGATAACGTGTAACAAGTCGCGTGAAGACTCTTTGCTGCCTTTAACGATAGGAGAGGGCACCCGAGGGCAGATGTGTAGCTCTGCGGCTCGTTACGCTAATCAGTCGTGATTGGACGAAGTTTCTTGGCGTCTTTTCTCACAATTATAAATCAGATTGATATATTTTTGTACGTCTGTCGAATTAACGGCTCGGCTGGCGAGCTCGCTTCGTATTTTTTTTTTTTTTTTTTTTTTTCTTGAGTTGAGGTCTGAATACCGCGAAGACAACGCACGGTAGCGAAACAGTGCAAGACAAAAACAAAACAAAACAACAACAAACGAAATAAAGTAATCTATCTATCTATCTATCTATCTATCTATCTATCTATCTATCTATCTATCTATCTATCTATCTATTTGTGTATATTTATTTTTTTTTATTTTTTTTTTTTTTCAAAAGTTAAAAAGCACAGTGGTTTGGTCTGAAGTTATCAAGTTGTAACGTTCTTGTTAATTTGATTTCGTTTTCTTTTATTTATTTATTTATTTATTTATTTATTTATTTATTCTCCTTGAAATTATTTTAAGTTTTTATTTTAATCTTTCTTTCTTCAAATAACCGATATATTCTTTTTGTCTGGGATGTAGTTAAACAATTCATTCGTCCATTTCTTTTATTATTTTTTGTTTTGTTTACTGTAGTCGTTCAATTGTGCATGATTTTTTTTTTTCCAGTTTAGTATATCATAAAATATCTTACGTTCACCTCGTTTGTAATAATTCTTGCTACAGCCAAAACACTCGTAACCTTTCAGTCGTAAATACTTGAGAATTGATAGCTTGTTAGAACAATTAAAATAATTGTTTCATCCTTGATTCAACCTTAATTTATTTTATAATTTTCATAGAAAATGTGTGTGTGTGTGTGCATATATGTGTGTTTGTTTATGTGTGCGCATATACATATATATATATATATATATAATTATTGTTGTATTTATCTGCTTATGTGTGTGTATGTGTGTGTGTATGTGTGTCATGTGTGTTTATGTGAATATAGTATATACAGGTGTGTATAAGTGTAGGAATATCTGAAAGAAAACACGGTCTTTTAGAATTAATTATTCTTATCAGTGAGAATATGTTTACCTCTTCACGGTGACATTTTAACATGCAGTGATGCTATTTTTTTGGGTGTTTGGCATCTCATCTCGGTGAGTTAATTTTCTCTGTTACCAAAGTATATCCGAAGCTTTAAACTTCAGTTTCTGGTCATGTTTGCTTGTTACTGTTACGATTTATTTTATTCCTAGAATGTAAGTAAAGATAATTTTACTGAGCAGGGTTTCTGATATGAAATTGAGTGGGACGTACGGTTTGCGTCTAAAATATGCTTTGTGTGTGCATATGTACACAAACTGGAAACAATTTACAAAAAATAAAAAATAAAAAATAAATAAATAAATAAATCTCACACATACACAAAAGAAAAATAGAAATATATATATAAGACATTAAAAAATAATAATAATAAATAAATAATAACAATAATAAAAAATAAATAATAAAAAATAAAAAAAAATAAAAATAAATAAATAAATAAAAATGTAAACAAACAGACAAAAAATAAATAAATAAATAAAAAGCAAAAAACAACAATAACTTTTGTATTATTTATAAAACTGTGTTCCGAAATGAATCTGGAATTTTAACACTAAACAAAAATTCTGATAGATCAGCGCTTCTTAAACTATTTCAGTGTCGTGCACCCAATTCAATTTCTGTATATTTCTGGTGTTTCATTTAGCTAATTCCCTTAATTCATTTACCAATGAGTGGATTGCGTAAAGAATCACTGCGACAGAATGAGTATCTGTTATTAAACAAAAACATTTTATCAATGGGCGCCATCGATATAAACAATTATGTTTCTGAACGTCGATTTATAACAAATGTGATATTATACCTAACGTATAATAAAATTAATAATAATAATAAAATCAAGGTTGACGACGACGACAACAACGACAGCAACAACAACAACAACAACAACAACAATAATAATAACAACAAGGATGACTACGACAACAACAACAACAATAGCAACAACAACATAATAATAATAACAATAAAATCAAGGTTGACGACAACAACAACGACAGCAACAACAACAACAACAACAACAATAACAATAATAAAAACAATAATAATAATAATAATGGTAATGATGATGATGATGATGATGATGGTAACAAAAAAAACATAAAAGAAAAAGGTGTGACATTTGGCGCACAACGGGCGACAACCATTGGTCGGGTAAAGCGTCTCTGATGTTCTTCGTCATGTCGACTAATTGCTGTTACTTATCACGTTCAGCGGGCGCTGTATCCTGACAAAAGTCTCCCGGTGTCAACACAATATTACACAGCTTCAAAGCAACCCCGGGTTCAGCAGGCGTGTGTTATTAAGCTGCAAAAAGTCTCCAGCCGATGCTATCTGGCTCGCTAATGATAATTTCATGGATTACATGGAGCCTGGTGTCCCGTAGATAAAAGCTGGAAACAAGGGCAATGTGTGAAGAGCGAGATAAGAGGAGATAACCGGGTTATAATTATGATCTATTTAAAAAAAAAAAAAAAAAAAAAATGGACTGTATCAAGACAAAGTGATAGAAAGAGAGAGAGAGAGAGAGAGAGAGAGAGAGAGAGAGAGGAGCATGATGTTGTCGCATGATGTCAGATAATTGAGACCATGGCAGCCGTACTTAGACATAGGCGTATTTGAAAAAGTATTAGCATAAAGGTGTATGTTGAGGTTTTCGTTAAATAGATATTACTTGAATTAAATTATATTTGTCTCGGTAAAACATTTGGTTGAACTCGTACGAATAAGAGGTGGTAGGCCTGCTCGGATATTTTTCTGAAGATTGTGCTTTATAATAATAATAATAATAATAATAATAATTAAATAATAATAATAATAATAATAATAATAATAATAATAATAATAATAATAATAATAATAATAATAATAATAATAACTGAGAAATATCTTTTGTTTATTTTTGGTTGCTTCGATGTACTTAAAAAGAATTAAAAAAAGCAAAAAAAAGAATTTCTCGTTATCGTTAAAAATCAGCGAGAATCGAACTCGTTACCTACAACACGGCAACGGTGCACGACACAATGAATGTTAAATTCGGAGAACCAGGTTAACACTCTCTGAACGTCTCTTCAAACTAACAAACTTATCAATCTATGCTTATTAATCTGTTATAAATACGTTCCCTTCCTGACGGCTCGTAATCGAGTGTTAGCAGACGTGGAGAGTGTCAATAACGGGGAAAAAGTGTACACACAGACAGACAGACTGACAGACAGGAAAACGCGCCCGCCATCTACTTTTACTTACGGCGAGTCAATAAATCAGAAAACGTATGATTTTATACGCTGTGTTAATCCACGCTAATCCGTGTTGCCGACGTCGCAATCCCGATGGTGCCAGCAACACGCAGCCCAGGGCTGGCAAGTCGCAAAATTGTCGTTAATCGTATTTAATGACTGACATTATATGAAAATATACACATATAAATGTATGTATCTCTCTAAATGACTGTGTGTACGTTTTGGTGGTGAATATGTGTGTATGCGTTTTATTATCACAACGAAACAACGTTTACTGCTAGTGTTATTGTTACTGTTACTGTTACTGTTACTGTTACTGTTACTGTTACTGCTACTGCTACTGCTACTGTTCTGTTAATGTTCTACTACTGCTACTACTGCTACTAGTGCTACTACTGCTACTACCTCTACTACTACTACTACTACTACTACTATTACTACTGTTACTGTTATTATTACTACTGCTGCTACTGCTACTACTACTACTGCTACCACTACTATATTACTACTACTGCTACAACTACTGCTACAACTACTACAGCTTTTTTATTGCTACTACTACTGCTAACGTTTTACTTTTTTTCCAAATCTACTATCTCTCTCTCTCTCTCTCTCTCTCTCTTTAAACGTTTTCTCTCTCTCTCTCTTTCTTTGACATTTGTTCTCTCTCTCTCTCTCTTTCTCTGTCTCTCTCTCTGTATTCGTATGTATATGTATCTCTCTCTCTCTCTGCATCCGCGTTTAATTTTTCTACATCGAAAATATGTTCCTTAATTATTAGCGAAAGCAATAACGACCATAACCAGCTTACAAATAGATTATTTACTCATTCATTCATTGAAATATATTATTATTATTATTATTTATTATTATTATTATTATTATTATTACTAACATTTATTTATTTCAAATAATTAATTATTATTATTCGTATAATTAAAATTATTAACATTTATTTATTTATTTCAAATATTTGGTATAATTAAAAACGTGGTCGAACAGACAAATTTAATCTATTTCCACTTTGAACTGATTTATCGCAAGTGACAAGTTCTAATCACCTGTCCGAGGTGTTGTTTCGGGTTACCTGACAATCACGCGGTGGGAGTATTTACCTACATTACTTACGGATCGCTTCTGCGGCTCGACGTTGGAAAATAATCGCCCGATTACACACGTTATCGGACGCGTAGCTACTTGCAAATTGTCGCGATTACGGAACAAAAAAACCATTGACACATGTTGAAACAGTGATTATGGACAACTGCTTGTCAATTTCTGTTTTTTCACAAAGTACAGTTAGTCAGTGACAAAAGCGTTAATGGCGAGAAGATTTTCTTTATTGCGTTCTTTTGTCTTTTTTTTTCTTTCTTTGTTTTTTTTTTTCTCTCTCTTTTTCAACAAAGGGATAGAGACCGTTCTTTACATTGTTCGGTTTGTTTTCCTAGCGGGACGATTAATGAAGATGTCGTTTGTGTGACGTCATGACAACAGGTGGGCGTGGTTGAAACCAGCGAAAGGGGAGAGGTAACCTACAATTTTAACTCCTCTTTTGGACTCTAGGGTGATTTGCTCATTTCACGGACGAACGAAAACGTGTGAAAACTTGAACATTTTAAACAAAGATGAACTGATTTTATGTATCTGTGTATGTATGTATGTATGTATGTATGTATGTATGTATGTATGTATGTATGTATGTATGTATGTATCTAACTATCTGTCTATCTATATATTAAATTCTGAAACCTTTATTCTATTACAATTTATGCTGTTTTAAGATGAATATTTAGAATACATTAGAATAAAAATAAACTTATCTACAACGATTTCAAATCGTTCATACAACACACAACACACGCATGCGCGCGCATAAGCATATACATTTGAATATATGCAGAAATACATATCATATACATACAAACACATCCATCAAAATACACATTTTACATATGCACAAAAATAAAATAAAATTATATGAAACAGCAGGCAAAACTATGGAAATTACAAAAATGGAGTTAAGCAACATACTTTCTTTAAAAAAAAAAAAAAAAAATGATTGCCTAACTAGAACCGCAATCTTATATCACGACCACGACAACCACGTCGCAGATCGTGTCGGTCGTCGACTCCAGCATCCTGGCGGCTGATGTATAAGTAAGTAAGGCTAGGAATGCTGGACAAACATTCACAACAATTCCTCGAAGAATATTTCTCTGCATCCGCGCTCAAAAATGCTGCGGTGTCGACGTCCAATTTAGTGAAATAACTATTGAGTCACACCGCGCCGAATCTCACGTGCACGTAGCTTGCACGCGCTTTGATGACGTCACCGGCCGTAACCTGCGGGTGACGCAATATCTCATCTGGGCTCGCGGGTGTTTACGAGACTTCTGTGGGACGGACATCACTGGCGAAGTGCACCAAACAAGCCGAGCGGAGCCGAGTTTCGTCTCGCAGATTTATCAAGTTTTGCGAAAGACTCGCAAGTTTGTGTTTGGAATCATAAAGAGATAACGCGCTGACACGGGCGATTTAAGACGGCTTAACACCAATTAACATGAAGACGTTTACAACTGCGTTAAACAAATGGCAGCCTCGGATGAAAGGCTGCGGACGTGTACACAGCGAGAGATGAGACGATCTGATTGTTCTGTAATCTTTAAATTGTCAAGAGTCGTAGACGGGTGATATACCGAGCTTCGAAAGCGACAGGGTGATCATCATATATATGTATGTGTATGTGTTGTGATGTGCGACAGGGTGATCATCATGTATGTGTATGTGTATGTGTATGTGTATGTGTATGTGTATGTGTATGTGTATGTGTATGTGTATGTGTATATGTATATGTATATGTATGTATATGTATATGTATATGTATATGTATATATATGTATATGTATATGTATATGTATATGTCTGTATATATTTATATGTACATACACACATAACCACACAAGCGCATATACATATATACCCAAACACACACACACACATACACACACACACACACACATATATATATACATACACACATTTACCTACCTTAATAATTATTTCGTAACATGAGAGATGTTTTTGCATAATACTTTTGTGGTCATTTTAACGTTAACTACTTAAACATTTTATTATAAAATAAATTAAATTAAAGTATATGGCTTTTCATTTATGTTATTCAAAAGTATATATATATATATATTTGTCAGAATGAACCTCTCTATTCTCATAAAGTCAAAAATCATCAAGGAATATGCATGTACTGTGTATATCCATTAACATTCCACTATCCCCCAGCTCCCCGGGCCGGATTCCTGCTGTTACACAAACAAAACGGTTATCACACAAAACGTGCACACGCTTCTTTTCATAGCCGTTTACTTTGTGCGATATTAATGACCAGTGACACGGTTGTCTCCCCTCGTATTGACAATGGCGCTGGTCACCATTCCTCTGCCCCTTTGAAGTCCGTGTTTACCGTGCTTGGGCCGGCGCGTATCTCTCTATCTGTAGTCACAGTTAATAAAAGTGTTTTTATTGTGGTCGCGCACAGAAGCGGTTGATGGGCACCGCCCTGCTTTGATATGCTCCTCGTTATGACAGAGTCTGTTACGTCATCACCAGACGTCCGTGCAGAACAGTCACATGGCTGGTTCCGTGCTCGCTTCAAAAGACGTTCATCCATAAAATCTTCTAATTTTTTTTTTTTTTTCTTCTTCTTTTATCCTGGTATTAACTGTTATCAAAGGACATGTTGATTGAAATTTATTACTTATGAAATAAGTTTTGTGTAAAATAAAATAAATATAATTTATTTCTCAACATCATCATCATCATCATAAGTTTGATCGTCGTTATCATTATCGCTATCGTTATTATCTATTATTATTATTATTATTATTATTATTACTATTACTTATTATTATTATTATTATTGAGAATGTATTATTATTACTTCGTCAGTCTTTAAAAGGCCCATATTTAAAATTTGAAATCCATATAATTATCTGATAATACAATAAATGCTGAAGACATTTGGCAGAAGTTATTATTATCATTATTTTTTATTATTTTGTTGTTGTTTATTATATTAACACACAAACATGCTTGTTTAATTTAACAGTAAAAATATTTTTTTCATTTTGATGAACAAACCATTTTAAAACATTTGAACGTTTTGCTATTATTATTTAAGTTAAATATTGATATATATATACATGCTTGGAAAATAGTATGAATATAATAATATACTAACAAATATACTGTTTCTTGAATGTTTTGAAAAGAGTAGATGTGTATTACGATAGATCATATTGTCATTATTTTATTTTATGTAAAAACTGAACTTCTAGTGGAAAAATTTGTCATAAAGAAATATTCCATCCGACGTTATCTTAAACAAATAATATAGGAAGATAGAATTTATCAAAAAATAAAATTAAATAAGTTAATAAAATAAATTAATAAATTAAATTAATTAATAAATAAAAAAAATAAATAAATAATTTACAAGACTTTTTTGATTACCGATTCAGCCAACCAATGACATTCCGTTGATTTTATTTACAACAAATTTCTATTTCCTAAACAACAGTAATAAAACAACACTGACATCAACATACATAAACACTTTTTAATAAACAAAAGAAACATTACGCAACCAATCTCTTATCCCAACACACATGTCCATTTATCGCCGTTATTAATATTATTATCGTCCTATTCAGTGAAGCATAATCATTCGCAAATTGCGCGCACCGTATTAAAATCGCGCGTGCTGTCAGGAAGGACGTTGGCGCTAATCGCGTTAAAGTCGTCACTGGTTAGAGTCTCTTTATCGCGTCTTTGCCGAGGGTGTCATCAGCCCTGCGTCGTCTGGCGGGTTTTGTTACCTCTCGTCACACGTCGACGTTGTTAGTACTTACAGGCGAGCGAGCGGGTTGCTTCGCCGAATAATACCTGCAAATAACGACGATAATAATAAGCCGATTAGAGGATCCCTCCGTTATCGGAGATACAGTCACTTATCTGTCCCGTTTATCACCCACCCACCCACTGCAGGCTTTCTGTGGCTCGTTGCCGAAAGCGTGTTTGAAGGCTGGAAGGTTCACGGTTCGAAACCTGAAATCCAAGTAGAAATCGTAAAATTATGGAAGTTGAAAATATTTTTTGTATTAATTTTTTATTTTTTATTTTTTTGTATTCTTTTATTCTTTTTTACGCCCTTTCATTCATTAATTTATTTTTTCTGCAGTGAATCAGCAGATTGTTTAGCACATCTAATAAAGTTTCAAATTCATCATCCAATATACCCGTCCATAAATAAACAAAGTGACATGATGACCTTTACATGAAGACTTGAGACTCCGATTACGATAACAGCTATAAAACCTAAAACCTCACAGAAAAGTTATCCCAAATGTGTATCTCGAATTCAGACAGGATAAAAGAGAGAGAGAGAGAGAGAGAGAGAGAGAGAGAGAGAGAGAGAGAGAGAGAGAGAGAGAGAGAGAGAGAGACAGACAGACAGACAGACAGAGACTAGCAAAACATATTTTGCTTGTATTAGAGGACTTAAATTGTAAAACCAACACCAACATAAAACAACAAAGACAATGACACTGATGAGAATTATAATTCTGATGATGCAGATATATAAACAAATAAATAAATAAAGAAGAGAGAGAGAAAGAAAGAAAGGTTGTCAACATTTTAAATGAGCTCTTTTGATCTGATTGTTGGTATCGGGCAGATGATGGTGTCTTGGTGTTTAATGGTGTTAAGGACAGTTGTTAAAAAAAAAAATCCATACACAGCGAGGTGGAGTTTAGTATATACATTGTGTTGTCCGTGCCAGATGTTAGCAATTATTACCTGACTTGCAGGACGGCCAGGTGTTATCACTGTGAATACACGGCGCTTGTTTAATTGGACCCGTCTGATAAGTATCATGTTGGTGCCCTCAAGTTCGTTGTGTGTGTGTGTGGAAAAAGCGCTAATAAATAATATGAAACTTACACGTGAAACGGTTTATGTTTCTCTATCTAACTTGATAACAATCATTATCTCTTTCGTTTTATTATTTTGCTCAGTTTCGTTATGTATGTTCTTGACTTTTTTGTTTCGTTTACTCTCTCTCTCTCTCTCTCTCTCTCTCTCTCTCTCTCTCTCTCTCTCTCTCTCTCTCTCTCTCTCTCTCTCTCTCTCTCTCTCTCTCTCTCTCTCTCTCTCTCTCTCTCTCTCTCTCTCTCTCTCTCTGCATACATATATTCATATATAAATATCTACACTCCTACATGTATATGCACATATACACATACATACGCAACATATACATATATACATATACGTAGTCAACATTCAAACATTCATACGTACATACATTCATACATACATTCATCATACATACACATACGTACTCGCTTACGGACACACATAGAGACGCTATCAACATACATCAATTTACATAAACACTTAACCGTATTAGCTATACAACCATATGATATTACCACACACAAAAAACACAAACATATTCAACGAATACAATGAACACGAGTTCAAATGACTATTACACAGACAGCCATGGAAACATAATGACAATTTTGTCGAGTGATACCCTACACAGGGTCTTTCTCCTTGACGGCTGCTACAAAACGTTTTATAACATCTTCAGCGACAGTTCATACATTTTATAACCCGTATCCTATACCTCCAATATCAGTGACACCACGAAACAGCATTAGCACGAAGTTACAAACAAATTATTGTAATCTAACAAGCCCATTTCTTTTTCTCTGTTTTTTCTTTATTTTATTTTGTTTTTTCTCTTCTTCTTCTTTTTTTTTTTTTTTAAATAAAAATAAAAATTTGCGTCTGGTGCTGCAGCTGTTGCTACTATTACTTCTTCTACTACTACTACTACTACTACTACTACTACTACTACTACTACTACTACTACTACCACCACCACTGCTACTACTACTACTACTACTTCTCCTTCTCTTTCTATTGCTACCCTTGCTACTATTATTCTTCTATTAGTGTTACTATTAGTACCAATACTGCTGCACTATTTCTGTTGATTCACAGTTACTACTTCTACACTACTATAATGTCTGCTGCTACAACAACAACAGCAACAAATACTACTACTACTGCTATTACTACGACTACTTATGTTTCTATTTCTGCTGCTGAAGCTACTATAACGGCTACTTTAACTATCAGTAGTACTTTTATTATTATTATAATAATACAACTGTTGCTACTACTGTTACTATTGCTACTGATATTGATTGTTTATGAGTACTGTTGCTAATACTTTTATTACTACTATTGCCATTTCTATTACAATTTTTGACAAGAAAACAACAGGTAACGTACCAACAGTAATAAATAACAATAATAATAATAATAATAATAATAATAAGGAGAAGAAGAAGAAGAAGAAGAAGAAGAAGAAAAAGAAAACAAAAAACAAACGCCCCTTACAGTATCATGTTCAGCTTTAAATGACTTCCTACAAAATAAAGGTAATTTAATTTTATCGGCTTTTGATGTTTCTTATAATACATCTTAACCATACCCTGTGTGCTAAACAGTTAAATTATTTAAAGTGATTCTAATAGATTTTCTTTTTATTGGTATGAAAACAAAAATCAAATTAAGTATCAAAACAACACAACTTTTTAAAAAGCGGTAACAAGTTATCTTCTTTTCTTTCTTTTTTTCCCCCTCCCCCCGTAATCCCATAATTACACAGTTTTAACTTGTTTGTTTTTTAAAGACGTCTATTTTCCTTTTCATGATCGTCCATTTTACCAATAATTATTTTTTATTTATTCTAAGTCTGGCAATGAAAGCGTTGAAACAATATAATTACACACATCGAATGCATGTAAATACATCACTGGCGCCAAGCACCCGAGAAATCAACCAAAAGCACAAAAGAAGTTTGCCAGTTTATCTACGTCGACAGAACCACATAAACGTGTAATAATTTAGTATATCACAGAGCTGCTTAAAACAAAGGAACAATCGTCTGCGACGGCGAAGTAAACATTACTGCCCCGATAAGTGCCGCAAACAAACAAACAAACAATCAAACAATCGGTTATATGGTCGCGCGCAAATCACAGTCTCGGAATGCCAAAAAAAAAAAAAAAACGAGAAAGAGAGGTGAAAAGAAAGAGCACTTCGCCTGTAATTATTATTATTATTATTATTATTTTTTTTTTTTCATCCTTCACAAATCCTGTGTAGCTTTGATTTGATTGGTTACAAGTACCTTTTCCGCCACGTTTCGTTTTTGTTTCGTCACGGTGTTGGAAAGCCGTTACGAAAACAGACGACAACAATTGTCGTTTGGCACAGCGCGCAATCCACTCTGAAAGGCGTGTTTGCAAAATTCGCGTGACCGCGCCGCTTTGGTGTGAACGGTTCCGGCGCCATCGTCGACGTACCCAGACGTTCGAGGCGTTCGTGTGGCTGACGTTGTGTTAGAAACTGACATGTCTGCGAATATCTGGCAAGTTCAGCACTTGCCAAGAGTGGACTGTGGTGCAGTTATGAAATGAGAGAGATGGGGGGGGGGTGTTTTAGAGATAAAGCAAGTGGCAATGATTTTTAAAAGTTTTTTTTTTTAGTTTGTTGTCAGGGCTGGTGTTCGCGAGTGAAGAAGAAGAGATTATTTTTAAGAATTTTTTGTGTAAATTTCTATTTGCTTGCAGGACACATTCAAAATTACAATATTTTTTTTTTTTAAAGAATTATTCATTTCGTTCTATCTTAAAGCAGATATTTGTTTTTCTCTCTTTAATATGACTGACTGGGTTTTCTTTATATTTGTATTTGCTAGCTTAAATAGAACTTGATGCGTGCCTTTGTGCATGTTTTGTTATAATAATGCGTACATCTGTGTGCATTTGTGTGTGCATGTGTGTGTATATGCGTATATTTTGTGTGTGCATGTGTGTATGCGTATTCGAGTGTGTGTTTTGTTATTAAACTCATTTTTGATAAAAACTGTATTAGTTTGCAGCACCATCATCACCACCATCACCAGCAGCAACAGCAGCAGCAGCAGCAGCAACAACAACAACAACAACAACAATAATAACTAACCGTGTTGCATTATTTCACTTGCATTACTAGAAAATGCATTAGAGATGGAAACCGGGACAACGACTTGAACCTACAATCACGTTCTATTATTACAATAATCTTTATTTAGATCACACAGCGGGATTAGGAACAGCTATACTTTATCATCAGAAAATATCTGAATTTGAAAAAGGTCTTGATTTAATTACGCAACACGCACGTGCTAATGCTCATGCATACATACAACTAAAATAATTTTTGCTTTTAAAAATAATGATTAAGAAAAAGAGAAAAAGAAAATCGAAAATTGTGAAGAAAAAAAAAAAATAAAAGAACAATTCGAGGTTTTATATAAATGTATCTGAAGTCAAACAATTTAAATAAAGTCGCGTGTTCAATTTAACTTATTACTAGTTGCAAACATTTTCAAAAAAAAAAAAAAAAAAATAATAATAATAATAATAATAAAGCACCCAAAACCAGAGAGACAAAAAAAAAAAGATAATTCTTTTTGTTATTATAGTTATTGTTTTCCCATCATTATCCTTATGGCGCGCTGTTAGCGAAAGGCACACTGGGAATGAATCTATTTATAGGATAATTATCTAATCACGCGCTGCTCAGTGATGTGTATCAAGCTACACCTGAGACTGTTATCATTTTTGTCTTGTTCCAACCCACTCCCTCATTAAGTAATAAGACTTTTTGAAAGTAGTTTCGATTTTTAAAACCATTTTACAGCTTTCTTTACTTTATTTTTTTATAAAGGTAATTTTGAGTTTATTTTATAAATTCAATTTTAAGAGAGATGGACAGAGATAGGGAGAGAGAGAGAGAGAGAGAGAGAGAGAGAGAGAGAGAGAGAGAGAGAGAGAGAGAGAGAGAGAGAGAGAGAGAGAGAGAGAGAGAGACTGATAGCGATAAAGAGAGATGGAGAGAAAGACAAATAAATGGACTTCATATATCAGCTAATAATTTACACAGCGAATGAATAAATGGGAACAGTCATTATTACAGAAGTTTAATCTATTATTTAAAAAAAAAAACTATGCAATATTATATTTCGCATTAAAACATTATCGCATTCCTCAAAAGCGTTATCAGTATACTAACTGCGAACAAATCGTAAATAAATAAAAAAAAAAAAATTTAAAATGTACTATTTATGCTGATCTTAACTGAACTGTTAAAATTTTAAACGAAAATCTTTTACGTGTCACTAAACTGACGAACTTCCTATGAGAAAAGTGTCATCCTCGTCCTGACACTTAATTACGACACTCGTAAACGGGTCTGCTTCCGGTCCGCGCCAACCAATATGGCGCCAACTGCGGACCGATTCGATCAGCAGAAACGGTGAAAAAGGGAGAGATGGATAATTTCAAGCGGTGCTGGTCAAGTACCGACTGACCATTACGTCCAGTCATTTTAGATTGGTCACTGCTGCGTTAGCTGGTTATGGAAGTCAAGTGCCTCAGACCAGAAACACACACCCTGTCGTCGGACTCCGGCATCTGGTCTGCATTTGTTCGGGTTAAAGATAAATTGACGGGAAATTAGATGGGAGGATCTTGAATGATGATGTAGATAATATCACGTGCTGAACACACACACACACACACCCAGTGGCTGGCATGTAATAAAAACTGAATATTTTAATAACGTGACATACCGTGAAAATCTTGTATGCGATTAGTATGGAGTGTAACGTATGTGACACACACACACACACCTCTCTCTCTCTCTCTCTCTCTCTCTCTCTCTCTCTCTCTCTCTCTCTCTCTCTCTCTCTCTCTCTCTCTCTCTCTCTCTCTCTCATACTCTCTGCCAATATATTTCGTATTTACATTAAATAATCAATCCTGTCAATACTAAATAATAGTAGTGGTGGTAGTAGTGAAAGGATTAACAATATAATTTAAGATGTTTCAAATGGAAATTGTATTAAAAATATGATAACGACAGACAGATCACAAACAGAGAAAATGAATTTTAAGATAAGATTTTAAGAGTTTTAATTTTAAAAAAATTGAGTTATGACGTGCTTATTAGTCTCAAGGGCCATACAAAATTTAAAGCAGGAGAATAAACTTAACAATATATCAATCCCATGGACCGAGTTTTTCTTCAGCTATCTTTCAGTGGTTATCTCAAGTCTCACAGTATAAATCCACCTTAAACAAAACGGCTAATAAGTAATTCTGTGTGGGCGATCCACGTCGGACGACCACTCTACGTCTCCCTCTGAGTGTGCGGCCATTGAACGCGACACCCGAAGCGTTCGTTTACTTTCACACACGCCCAGGACATATCTGTTATGACATACATCTAAAACCGATACGTGCTTAATTTCCTCCGCTAACTGTGCGCACCGAAAAGGAGGGTGTTCTGGCCCAGCGTCGAACCCACGGTGATTCCTTCAAGAAAAACCGCAACCGAACCCCAGCAGAGTTCACGGGTCATTAGAATCCATTTCATGGTCACGATTAGCGGTCAGCTCTTGCACCGGCTCGCCGAAGGTCCCCTTTTGTCAATTATTGTTGTTACGCTAGCAAAACGATCCCGAGTTTCTTCTCAACGTCGCTCGATTGTTTCCTCGGCAACCCCGCTGGCTTTTCTTTTTGATGATGTCTAATGATGCAGAATCCACGCAAAGGCGGAGCAAGTGGATGAGTCTTGAACAATGTCGTGCTAATCACTTTAACCTCGCTTGCTGATGATCTCTGTTTGAACGGCGATGTTTATTTGAGTTAAGCGACGTTTAGTTTTGTCAAATCAGGTGGATGATCTCTATCTATCTGTCTTGTCTGTCCCTTGTTGCGCTCCTTCAGTTGTTTTGTTTTAAGAATGGATTACGTTTAATTATAAAATTACTTACGTCTTTGTTTTATATGTGATGTTGGTTTTCGAGCAATTAGAAACCAAACGTAAAGAATATTTCCTCTTGTTTATTTTTTGAATTATTATTATTATTATTATTATTATTATTATTATTTTATCTCTGAATCTATTCAAATTTTTCTGTAAAGTATATAGTTATGGTCAGTTTTGTTTTATTTGATGAAAAGAAATTAATTTTCAGATTACGTAATATTTTCTGCTTTGAACATTTTACATGCAAACATATATTTAATAATAATAATAATATTAGTTATGATAGTGATGTTAATAATGACGACGACGATGATAATAATAATAATAATAATAATAATAATAATAATAATAATAATAATAATAATAATAATTAACAACAACCATACCAATCATAACAACAATAATAAAATAATTCTAGTAACATCATCATTGTATTATTATTATTATTATTATTATTATTATTATTATTAATTATTATTATTATTATTATTTATTACTATTATTATTATTACTGAACGGTTTCCAGTCCAAACGAAACATCAGTGTTGATTTTCACTTCTTCTTACGCTTTCTGGTCACAAACCGACGTTTTCCCATTGACCCCACTTAATTACAGACGTAGTGCTCTCCACACAACATATGTTAGAATTGCTTCTTTTTGCGACGGCTTTGAAACTCTCTTAAAAACACAGTGCTAGACAGATGCGATTTAGTCGCTTCAACGACGCCAATTGTTGTACACCTCGCAAATTAGCAACCACCTACCAAAAAAAGAAGAAAAAAAGAGCGCAACAAAAGTGAAAAGACCAGTGTCTCCGCTACGTGTTACCAGTCAAACAAACAATGGCGGCGGCCCCGGGGTAGTTGTTAGAAAAAAACCCAAAAAAACCACGATTGAGTGACAGACGAGTGCAGTTCATCGACTCCCTTCTTTTCTAAGAGCTTAATTACAACGCATACAACTGTCTGAAAGAAATGCAATTAAGGGATTAGTTAATCTTCTGGCCAGACTAATCCAGTAATCCAGGTGATGCGTTAGTGATGAGTGTTTGTAGATTTTGCAAACAAGTGTTAATAGGTGATATACTTGTTCTGTGTTTTAAGTTTGTTTTACGTCTTGTGTTCCCATGAAAGGCTGTTTTGTGTTTTAATTAAAAATATTTTTGTAATAAGTAACGAAACGGTAGTTTCCGTATGTTTGTTGTTATTTCTAAGTCAGTGGAAAGCGAAATATTTATGTAAATACTGAATAAGGTCATTGGTTTCTAATTTATATTTTTAAATAAAAATCTTTAACAAAGAAGACGAAGAAGAACACTATTGATATATTTAAAGTTATACTTCTTACAAACTCTCTAATTTTTATTTTTTTCCAAAAGAACCGAAAACAGAAGAAGAAAAAAGAAAGAGAGAGAAAAATAAATTAAACAAATAAAAATTAAATAAACGAACGAAAAAAAAAAAAAGCCAAGTTTTTCTGGCAGTTCAATACAGATCAAGGGACATAATCGATGTTTTATTATTTATTCAACCTTCGGATCGCATTCTCTAGAGAGATTCCAAACATACCTCAGACAGAGTGACGGCAAATTCACCACCCAATGAAAACAAATGTTACAAACGATCAAATCACTGTGAATATTTTTTGTTCATCTTGTCAGACACTTATAGAATTTATTTTTTAAAATATATTTAAAATCTGCCAGCTTTCACGTGAACAATAAAATGAAATAATATAATTAAAAAATAAAATTCAGAAAACGCATATATATTCTACACAGACATACTCAAACACGTTAACATTAATTTTTAAAACTGTCAGCTTGATAAGTAATAAATATTTTTCGATGGAAAATGTTTACGACGTAAATATCTCTATGGCAGTAAAGACGCTACATAATGTTTTAATTATAATGATTTATGCAGGGTTCAAACCTGTGTCTTTTTTTGACGTTTTTTAAAGCTTCTTTTATTTATAAAATGGACAAGTGCGATTACAGGATTTCAGAAAGAGAAGGAAACTCTGAAGAAGAAATTAAACGAAAAACAAAATTAAAATAAAACAAAAATAAAAAGGAAAAAGAATCATAGATTTGAGAAGCATATTTCTACGTTACACTTCGCATGAAAGTATTCATTATAAAGAAATTTACTTAGGTTTTTCTTTTTTTTAACATCCTTCCACAAAAGAAATGTCTAAGCATGCAAGTCGTGGAGGACACAGTTCCTGTCGTTGTTGTTAAAGCCCCTTATCTTACTGATGTCATTGTAACATTACGTGAAGTCAGGGTTAAGTTTATTACGGAGGTGGTGCTATATGCTGACACGCGAAAAAAAAAAAAAAAAAAAACCCTGCCAAATTAAAACATGCCAGAAGCAGTTGGTTTTTGTCTTAGAATAACCCAAACAAAGCTGGCCCAGTGTTCCACACTTTACAGGCTTTTGTGCGGTAAATCCCCAACTTTCTCACTGAATTCAGCGACGAAGTGTTTAGCCGGTTTTGTCCAAAGTGTTCCCTTGTCACCTCGCTTCGAGCATTACCATCAGCCGAAATCCAACTGGCGTCTCCTAAATGAAAACAGTTAAGGGTTTAGTCTTGTTCCTTATTCAGCCTGTCCGGCAGTCATAGAACTTGCTCGGCGAAGCGGGGTGGAGCTGGCGCCGTGCAGATTGGCCCGAAAATGCTCGTCTCATTGAAACGGGCGCAGGAACAATGGTCGCTAACACCTTCCCTGTTTTATGCCTTTCTTATTAATTATGATCGCTCCGGAACGATCAACGCCGATTACGCGCCTCACAATGGTGGATAAAATGAACTGGTTGACACATCGTGTTATAGACTTATCTTGGGTAAGTAATTACATTTTCGCTGGTCAGCCGGGATCCCGGGCAAACACACAAAAGCTCGCTTTTTTTTTTGTTTTTATCGCCAATCAGCGAAATGTTGCTAGACGTTCGTCTGATTAGAACGCAAAAACACTGAGGAAAACACACGAGCGTGTTGTTAAAAGAGTTCGCGACAAACTGCATTAAACAGCAACACCGGCGACGACTCCGTCTTTTGTTGAAACAGTGATTTTAATGACTTGTGACCTCCGAACAGGATAAAAAATTATTTTATGTTTGTGTATGTCGCTGAAGTTCTGTCGCTTCTGTCATTTGTAACAGCTATGAGAATGACGGTAGCAACATAATTATGTTATTTGTTTTACTAATTTTGGCAAGTTTGGTCCTGACAAAATGTTTGCATCTGTTATCAGGAAGCTTTCTCACCGATTTTGATACGCCGTATTTTCTCCGCCCTCTTCCATGGAAAAAAAAAAACACAGGATAACTCGGTCTATTGTCATTCACACACACACACACACACACACACATATATATATATATAGCCCGTAAATTCATTGTAGACAATAGACAATGATTTGAACATACACGTTTACGGAAAACATCTAGATCAACCACAACAAATAATATATTTATCAAACTACCATTATTATCAATGTTCTGCTATTATTATCTTCATAAAAACAACTGTTATTAGTGTCGTTCTTACTTATGCTACTACAACCATTTATAATAATAATAATAATAATAATAATAACAAATACAACAACAACAACAATAATAAGAAGAAGAAGAAGAAGAGAAAGAAGAAGAAGAAGAAAAAGAAGAAGAACAACAACATTAACTTCACTACCACCAATCACCACCAAACCAACAACAAAAATGATAATATAAAACAAATAAATAAATAAATAAATAAATAAATAAATAAATAAATAAATAAATGTTGAAAAATAAACAAATTTGAGCTGAAACTGAATAAGCAAAGGATTAAAGATTTTTGCTAATAGTTTCATAAACATGGAAAGCCTAGAACATTAAAGAAAGATTTATATAACTATTTTGTCTTTACCTTTATCATCACCATCATCATCACCATCATCATCGTCGTCGTCGTCGTTGTTAATACTATTCTTACAATTCTATTATTATATACTACTAAAACAGTAATCCAAAAAACCCATTATCATCTTCTTATTTATTCTAAGATTCAAATTTTATTTGCTAAATAAATGTTTATAAGTTCTTTGATCAAGCAAAAACAATTAAATAATCTCAAAAACAAAAGATCACTGAAGAAATCTACTGTTTATAAATAAAAGACTACAGTTTAAACTCCGGGTGAGCAATCTATGTTTACAAATGGTTAACAGCTAAGATGTCAATCACAGAATCTGGGGCGTGGCTTCATCCTTCAGCTGGAAACAGTTCGCCCTGGAAATTATAAATTTATGACCACCAATGTCGAGATTCGGAATTTATTAACAAAACAGTACACTCCATTTTAGCACTAGAAAATATGTACCTAAAACGTTACCACCGTAAAGCAACAACACACTTTTTTCCCCCCAATTTCTTATATTAAAATAAAACATTTTTATAAAGTATTTATTATTTATGAACAGTGGCCTGGGGTAATTAATACATCCATGATCGATCGTTGGTGAATGGTGTCAAATCCGCGTGTTGACATATTGTCAAGTGAGATAAAGAGCTCAAAGCCGCAGACAGTGTGTCTAGCCGTTTCGTCAAGCCCGCGAACAGACACGCCCACGACGCGCGCTCATTGGCCACTTCCCAGCCGCCAGCCAATCACGGCGTGACGAGATCGTCAGACTGAGGACTGTTCGCGTTTCATTAGAGATAAGCGCTCGCCGTGGCGTCTGCTTGACAAGTAGGTATATAGCGAAGCAGCCAGCATTCTACAGTTCATTCGTACGGCGGACTTCGCACACTAAACACGTTACTGAACGACACACACACACTACTACTTACTAGAAGCAAAATATTTTTTATGGATTCTACGATGGCTTACAACCATTTTCTGGTGCCTCGACCCATGGACTACGGGATGGGGTCGCTGCTGGCCCCACCCCACTATATTCCAGCGTTCTCGCTACAGCATCATGGACTTAACCCGGCAATGTTGGCGAAACATCAGCAGGCCATGGGGCGTATGCCGCATACCCCGAGTGATATGCTTGCGCACCCTGATCACTTCAGGATGAGGGGGTTGGAACCCCCGGAGCCCGAGGTTAGAGACGACCCCACTGTGGAACTTGACATGGAATCGCTATGGGAACAGTTTCACGAGATCGGCACCGAAATGGTTATTACCAAATCTGGAAGGTAAGAGACTGATGACATTTTTTTTTAAAGAGCCTATGTTTCACTGGTATGATGCCAGTTTTTTTTAGTAGTATTGTGTTTATTAGAAGGTGAAAAAAAAAAAACTCCACCAAAACAGAAAAGCTATGCGTTGCATGTTTTTATGGTTTTTAATTAACAGAATACGCAGTGGTTTCCCGTATTTTTATAGCGCGTTGCGAATACTCTGCTTACTGCAGTGTCAGATAATACGTTTCTTAAAATAAATATAATTATAAATTAGTTTTGTATTCTAAAATGATAAATAACATAATTTTTAAATTTTAAGGAAAATGATTTATATAAAATGTAATAATTACTTTTTAGAAGAAACTTAAGGATATCTGTTTAATATATAAAAAAAAAAAAACTACTGTTAATATGAATATACCATAATGTCACAATTACCTATAAGTAATAAACTTAGTGTTGATTTTAATAAAACAATTGATATATATATATATATATATATATATATATATATATATATATGTATGTAAACCCCACTAATTTCTTTTAAAATATAAATAACCACATCTGTTTATATATTTTTAACCTAACTGTTATCAATGTTAGTACATTTGTACATATATTATAATGGATTACTTTTTAAGAGGGCGCGTGTTATTTATTTATTTATTTATTTACAATTATACTACTGTTGCGTTACTGCGTAGGTGAAATGGGCTGTTAAACTGCAGTCTATTTTTGAACACATTTAGCAGAATGCAATGACAAGTATGTTATTGAAGTTCACTTAACATTCAGTAACTGTGACCTGGGGCTAAATTACTACTGGAGTTTTTAGTAAGATTAATTACACTCAGTTTGTAATTAATTATAATTATTATCAGCTTTATTTTAAACATCTATTCCTTATTTATTTATTATTTATATTATTAATAATAATAATAATAATAATAATAATAATAATATAATAATATAATATTAATAATAATAATAATAAATATCTTATTATATTAAAAATATTTCGTAAATGGTTAAATATATTAACTGTTCCAATTAAATTAAATTAATTTTCTTTCAAAAAAAAAAAAACATTTCCTGTCAGTTGAATATACAGTATATATATATATATATATATATATATCAGTGACAGTTTATAATATTATTAATAACTATATAATAATATATCCCTGAATATATAAATATGTTTTTGATCATATAAATCATTATTACGATAACGCCAGAATTTCGCCGACCGCACACTGTCAGTTTAATTTTCGATGAATTAAAATTATAAAAATACCACAGTGAATTTTTTTTTTTTTTTAAATAAACGAAATATACACCATACTAAACATTTAAAGATATTTCCATAGAAAATACTTACACCTACATTAAAAAAAAACCCAGTACAAATCACAGTTACATTAAAACGAAATCGCATCCTTTGTATCAACGAAGCTAGTAGCAAATGACCTGAGATTTATCTTTGTTTCATTAATATGTCTGTATTTTGTGGCGCCGCTTTAATGACGGCGTCTGCAATATACATACATACATACATACCTATTTCTTTTTTTTTTTGTGTGTGTGTAAAGTAGCATTCACAACAAAAGTGTCTCTCTCTATCTAAATATAAACATATTGGCGTCTATAAATTTTATATTAGATCGCCAATCGCGAAGCTTGGGGCGAGAGCGTTTTGACGTGGGTGGCCACCATCGGTCTGTCTGGTTGTCTCTTTTTTCCTTCATTATGAATACATATTTTTTTTATTTCTGTAATTTCGCCATTCGCGAATCTTCCTCTCTTTTTTTTCATATACATACATATTATTAAATCTTTATATACTTTTTGATTATAAGATAATAAAATAAAATAAAATAAAATAAAATAAAAAGAAGAAGAGGAAGAAGAAGAAGAAAAAAAAAGAAGATAGCACATTCTCGCAGATGGCAATAAAATATACCAATGCCACCGTGCTTGAAAAAAAAAAACGAAGAAAAAAAAAACTTTTAACACCTTGCACGCTAATAAACTACAGACGTTTATGGAGTGTGGCGCCCCGCATATTTATATCGTGGTACACGCAGTCGTACTGCTGTAACTGGAGTGTGTTTTAAGATGCAATAAACTGTGTGTTTGCTATCAAGTTTTTATCTTGATTATGTATCTCGTTCTGGCGATATTAACACTTCCAGGCCGCGCTAAGTGTGCTGATGGAGAGGCAGGCAGGCAGGCAGGCAGGCAGGGAGAAGAAGAAGAAAAGAAAAAAAAAGGTTTCTAAGATCGCCACAACAACGTGCAAGCGTCTGAATGTCGCGAGGATGACGATAAAAGCGTTTGTGGCGCGAAGTGTTTTTTTTTTCTTCTTCTTTTCTTTTTTCCGCGATGTGCAATGCAATGCGTCTGGGATAAAACACACTTATTAAAATGTCATAGGGTTGTGGTAGTTTTTTATTATTATTATTATTATTATTTTTTTTATCATGTAGTCGTAGTAGTTGAAAACGAAACAAAACAAACAATTGAAGAAATAAATAATTAAAATATAGGTTTTTAGTACGTTTTTTTTTTTTTTCACACATATAGTCATTGTTATAAAGTATTCCCAAAAAAAAAAAAGAAAGAAAGAAAGACAAGGACACAAAACTTATTAAAGTGTCACTTTTTCACGTGTGGTCGTTAATGCTGTCGTAGTAAAAATCTCATATAATTTGATAAAGTTTGTAATTTAAAGCTGTTTTGATTGTAGTACTTGCTTGTCGTAGTTGAACTTAACGTCCTATGTTTTTAAAACTGGAAACAAAATATTCCGAAATAATACTAGCATTTTTCTCCCATTAACTTTTCTGTCAACTTGAAAAATACTCTTTTGTACGTTTCAATGATTCATTTTACTAAACGCATTTTTAAAATTAAAAATAACTCTTTATTTATCAATGATTATGCACGTAGTGATCATATTAAGCAGCATTTATATATATATATATATATATATATATATATATATATACACATACATATACACACACACACACATGTATATCTTGGGCCTCATGACAAAAATATGCTAAATAGATTTTGGCATATGATCGTAATGTTGTCAAATACAGATTGAGTTGAGTATTTTATCGGTTTTTGTGATGGTTTTTAATATTATCGGAAGATTAAAAATATATATTTTGTTAATAATATCACATACGGTCATTTTATTGTTAGGCCAGTAATACTTTCTCTGTTGAAACGGCAGTACTGTATGTATTCGTATTTTATGATTTTTGTTTTTATTAATTAAAAGCAATACTTAAATGTTAAAAGTTTATCAACATTTTTAGCTAAAACAGTAACATTATTATACAAGCATCTTCCAGTAATTTTGATTATGACTTTTATTGTAAAGAAGATTAAATGTATACATTTTCCCCCACGGGTCGTTATAAAAATTACTATTACGATAGTATCTAAGTTTTTCTATGTCATAATATTTATCAGAAGCAAGAAGCGATTCTTACATTGCACTAGTCAACCTAAAAGTACAGCTCTATCAGTGACAAGATTAGCAATATTGTCTGTTTAACAGTGTATGTATCGTGGTTTTATCACAAACATGATAACAATAACAGTGCTGGCATTATTATTAAATAAATTTCGCGAGCTAGTATTTATCTGTTTCCGTGTTCACAAGTAATTGAAACCAAAGGTTTATTTTATGACATCTCTTAAAATAACTTGCCAATCCTACAAATTAGTTTTTTTTTTACTGAACAAAAATTTAAAAAAATTAGGTAAACTATAACATAAGGATAGGTTTTTTTTTTTTTTTTTTTTTGTGAAGTATAATATAGGTTTGTAAATATGCAGTAGAGATGATAAATAAATAAATAAATTAATAAAATAATAATAAAATAATAATAATAATAATAAATATAATAATAATAAAAAAATAATTTTAATGATAATGATCATGATCATGATCATCATAATCCACTTACATATCAAAATAAATATAAAAAAAAGTTAGAAAAGTTTCTATTTATTTATTATTACTATTATTATTATTATTATTATTATTATTATTATTATTATTATTATTATTATTAATATTATTATTATTATTATAGGAAATATAAAAACTGACATATCATTAAGATATTTATTTTCCTTACCTCAGGCAGTGATTTTAATGATCGTACAACCTAATTTCGACTGTCTTGTCAGATGTAGTATTCTATTTCGGGTTCTGTTTAGCTTAGAGGTTCTTGCTAATATCATATATTATTTACGATCATGTGAGAGAGAGAAAGAGAGAGAAAAAAAAAACCTGTAACGTTAAAAAGACATAAAATAACACCACACGTTTATTTATCACTTTATTCATTTAAAATTATTATTATTATTATTATTATTATTATTATTATTGCTGTTACTACTAGTACTACTACAACATCTATTATTATTATTATCATTATTATTGTTGTTATTGTTATTATTATTATTATTATTATTATTATTATTATTATTATTATTATTATTATTATTATTATTATTACTAGTATTATTATTATTATTATTATTATTATTATTGCTGTTATTACTGTTACTACTGTTACTACTACAACATCTATTATTATTATTATCATTATTATTGTTATTATTATTATTATTATTATTATTATTATTATTATTATTATTATTATTATTATTATTTCAGGCGCATGTTTCCGGCATACAAAGTCAAACTCTCAGGACTCGACAAGAAATCCAAATACATTCTTCTCATGGACATCGTCCCCGTTGATGATTGTCGCTACAAGTTTCACAACGGCAAATGGACAGTAGCGGGCAAAGCTGACCCAGAGATGCCCAAGAGGATGTACATTCACCCTGATTCACCCAGCACAGGAGAACAGTGGATGCAGAAAGTCATTTCATTTCACAAACTTAAAGTGACCAACAACATTTCCGATAAACATGGATATGTAAGTACATCTGTTATAGTGTTTTTGTTTTATTTTATTTATTTTTATTTAAACTGAAATTATTGTTTTTAATGTTTTATTATTATTATTATTATTATTATTATTATTATTATTATTTTTATTATTTTTATTATTGGTATTATTTTTATTTCTATTTTAATTTTATAATTTTTATTTCTATTATATTTATTTCTATTGTTATATTTATTGCTATTGTTATTTTTATTATTATTTTCTCATTATAATTATTATTATTATTATTATTAGCATCAGCATTATCATTATCATTATCATTACTACTATTATTATTACTAATACGTTAAAAACAAAAATACAAAAAATACCTCCTGTTTTATACGTTAGCAAAATCCATACATCTATTACAGTATGAATATGGTTTTCTTATAATTTTAATCTGTGGAGGAATAATCGGTTATAACACCCAGTATTTTCTGAAACACTCTGTAATCAGGAACCAAAAGTCGACTAGCACCGTGCAATTATCTCACTTTAATGTCTTTGTGCTTGTCCGTTTCTCACTGCAAAATGTCTATCGCTTGTCGATTTCTCACACAGAAATCATTGTCTATTGCACTTTCAGCCGGCTGTTATAATCACGTACTTTGTTCATAATCACGTATATTTTTTGATAATGACGTTCGTTTTAACGTCTTAATAACTAATAAAAAAGGGGGGAAAGAGTAAAAAAAAGGTTCGGGGACTGCCATTGCTCGCTCTTTTAATTCTGCTTATAAATGATTTTATTGTTAAGTTTGGAAGGAAATTTCTTGATTATTATTATTATTATTATTTGGGTTTTTTATCTGGTTATCTTTTTCTCAGGTTATTTTGCCAGTAATTATAGGAAATAGTGTAAACGATGCTCAGGTGATCGCAAAACAAAACAAAACAAAAAAGACATTTGGTGCGAGGGCTTACAGCTAGCTGACTATTAAATGATAATAATATTAATATTATTATTAATGATCATGAAAATAATAATTTATATTTATTAATCTTATTATTATTATTATTATTATTAAATAAAGTAGATCATCAGCATATAAAAATATAAAACAAGTTTAGTTTTTAAAAACATTAAAATTTAAATGATTTTTAAAATTATAAAAATAATAATGACAAAGAAAGAAAACAGATCCATTTTATTTTTTATTTCTAATATGATTACCTTATATAATAATTAGTTTTTTCTTAAATATTTTATATCTTTTTCCCTTTTGTGACAGAACAGGACAAAAGCATAGAATATTTCTTAAGAAAGTGCAAAGGCATTAAAGACAAAAATAATTTTTCTATTCATAATAAAATAAACTTTACATATGTGTCTAAAGATAAAATCTTTCAAGTTAAATATTAATAATAATGATGTAAAAATGCAATGATGGTTGTAGAATATTTTTTTTTTTTTTAAATCTGTTAACGCTAACTTACCATTTATTTATTTATTTATTAATTTTTTTATTATTTATTTATTTATTATTTATTTTATTATTTCTGCAAAAGTTTAATAAATAAATTTATAAGAAGTTGATTGAATAATGCAAAAAAAAAAAAAAAAAGACAAAAGAAAAGAAAACAATAATAATAAATCAATAAAATAATAATAAATCATGGAATAATTGCATTATTTTCTCCAAACTGTTGATAAAATAGCGATACTGATGAAACAAAGATATATTAATACAGTTATTTATTTATTGTTATTTTTTATTTTTTATTTGTTGTTGTTTTAAAACTCAGTATATCATTAGAAACCATCTGTAAATTATTTGTTTCACGTTATCTGCATTTAAACCCATATTATAGAAAATTTAATTATTTTCTTTGTTTTTTCCCTTTTTTCCCTTCTTATTTTCCTTTATTTTTCCTGCTTTCCTTTTCATTCTTTCCTTTTCAGTTTTTCTTTTCCTTATCTCCTTTTTTCTATTCTTTCCTTCTCTCATTTTTCGTTCTCCTTTATTGACAGTCAGAGCTATTATAAAACGTATTTTTGTATTTTTATATGTTACGGCACATTAAGTAATGGTGTTGCGAAACATACATTGTTAATAACATAATATGTTATATGTGGATCTATGAAAAACACTGCATTAGTATTGAGTTTTAGCATTGAGTTACAGCACACTGACTCAGCGTTTTAAATTAAAGTACATGCATCCTGTTATTGCTATTGTTTTTAATTGTTATTATGATAATCTTCATCATTTTATTTATTTATTTATTTATTTATTTATTTATAATTAAAAATAACCCAATTTCTCATAAAAAAAAAAAAAAAAAAAAAAAAAATAAAAAAAAAAAATAAACAAAAAATAAAATAAAATAAAATAAAAATAAATAACCCAGTTGGACACTCTCGTTTTAATTCCATTAATTAATAATTAAAATTATCGACCAGTTATCGAACAGCTGAAAATAGATCAAGTGACATGCATATTTCTCTGAAGGTTAATGACACTGACTGATTGTATGTATGTGTGTATTTCAGGCTATCCTCAATTCCATGCACAAGTACCAGCCCAGATTTCACTTGGTGCGAGCGAGCGATCTCCTGCGCTTACCGTACAGTTCCAGCAAAACGTTCGTGTTTCCTGAAACGCAGTTCATTGCAGTAACGGCTTATCAAAACGAAAAGGTATGTACATAATACATTAAAGGAAAAAAAATTAAAAATAATAATATTATAGAATAAAGATCACTGTGTTATGGAAAGAATGGGGGGGGAACAAAGACAGATTTTTTTGTTTGTTTGTTTGTTTGTTTATTTATTTATTTATTTATTTATTTATTTATTTATTTATTTATTTATTTATTTATTTATTTATTTATTTATTTATTTATTTATTTATTTATTGCTTCTATTTTTTTATTTTAAATACATAGCCTATATATATCTTTCCATTCATGTTATTTATTTGATTTTTCTTATTTACATACATCATTTGTTTATTTTTTTTTTTTTTATTTATTTATTTTTTGTTAATGCTGTCCCCTTTTTTTACACATTATTCCATAATATCCGTTTCAAAATCAAAACCATATTCCCTTTTTCATTTTCTGACATTTTAGACTCTAGCTGTAATTTATTTTTAATATATATTTTTTCTACACCACATCCATAACACACACATACAACGACAGCACGGCGCACTGCGGACACTGTAAAGTATCCAGACGGCTTAAACGTCGACGTCATCAACGTCAAATGTGTATTCTGAAAATGCTGCCAACCTACCTGATCCGATAAATCTTAAACAGATAACACACACGGCGCCATGTCGAAGTTATTATATACATACGCATATACACACATATATTTAGCATACAACCTTGAGTTTTCTTTTTTTTCCTCAGACTTTAAACGTTGCATATATTTCACTTAGCCCCTCTCTCACTCGTCGTTTATGACCATAACTGCATGTGTTTTTATTTGCCACAGTCGCCTGGCTAATCTCTCGAGATAGCTTTAAAGTTTTCGTAGAGGCGCCCTACTTTTTTCTTGTTCTTTATTTATTTTCCTTGTTTTTTTGTTTTTTTTTCCCTTCTCTTGTTAGGCGTTTAATTGCTATTCAGAGATTTATTATTTATTATGTGGATTTTTTTTTTTTTTTCTTCAGATTACCAAACTGAAGATAGACCATAATCCCTTTGCCAAAGGTTTCAGAGAAAACGGAGGTGGTCGCCAAAGAAAGTAAGTTTTTTTCCTTTTTAAAATATTAATAAGTTTTATTTAAATTTCAAAAACATAAATTTGTGTTTTGAAAAGATATGACATATTTATGGTTACTTTATTTATTTTTATTTATTTTTTCAATGCTTTTTATTATTTTTTTTCTTTGCTGTTGCATCTTGAAGGTTCTTGAACTATATTTTAGGATTAAAAAAAAAAAAAAATACAAACAAACCAAACAACAACAAAACAGTTTTATTTTTCATCGTCTTCATTATTATTATTATTATTATTATTATTATTATTATTATTTCAGATGTGCAGATCCATCAAAACAGGATCACGGAGCATCATTATCAGGAACCAGTGATGACGAGGATGAAATCTGCGTTGATGACGCAGACGATCACGTGACAAATTCCACACACGAGACAGACGACAGCTTACGTTCGGAGAAGAAAGTGGACTCGAGCGACGAACGTCTCGAAGACTCCGGTTCCGAGGAACGAATCCAGGAACAGGACGTTTCGAAAGAGGACGACGAGCACCAGGAAGAGATGAAACTGATTCAGCAACAGACTCAGTTGACCGTCGTGGAAGAAGTCAAAGTGAACGCCAGTCACCCTCCCAAAGCAGACCACTCGGTCGAGAAGCTCCTGAAACCCGACGAAGTGAAACACAACCCAGCCAAGCAGCTGAAGAGTCCTCCTAACGTGACAGTGTGCCAGAGATCGTCTGGACATCCTTACTTCCCACTGTGCTATCCTCCGCAGCTGTTCGCTGGCAACACCTCGGCGTTCCACCATCCACTGAACTCGATGTTCTTCTCCTCGCCGTCTCATCACCCCATGCTCAGGTCTCCCGGTCAGGACTCCCAGTCGCCTCTCACGCATCCCATTTTCGCTCACACGTCTCCTATCTCCCTGTCTCACCAGCTGGCGCTGGCGCAGAGGTACCAGTCGCTCAGTGCCGCCGGCGCTTACGGAACGTCGTCGCCAATCGGGCCAATGTTGTCTTCCAGAGGTGGTCAGAGATTTCACCCTTACAACCTTTCTCCAGTTAGTCCTTACAACAACAACAGCAGCAACAACAACGGCTCTCCGAGTCCAGTGAGTCCTCATTCGCCGCTGTCGTCGTCGCCGAGCATGTCTCCAGTTGACAGGACGACGTCGTCATCACCCGTTAGCATCGTCAGCCCAGTTCCAGTGAGAGGACACTCAGTCTCGCCGAACTCGGCGTAACGGTGGGCGTAAACCAGTTTCAAAAGTTGTTGTAATGACCGTTACTCAGTCCAAAGCCGACATGCAGTGAACTTTTATAGTCCATAGTTTAAAACCGAGTTGACTTTGATTTCAAGGATAGTTTTGGGAAAGAATAACAATACTACTACTACTAATAATAATAATAATAAAATTTACTGAGGAAATCTGTGAGACGATCAAAGGAGGACAGCTCAGACGGTGAAACCACAGACTCCAGCGGAACAGTCGATATAAAAGATTAGGTGGGTTAAATATTTTGATAACTGAATTTCATGTTGTTCTTATAGCATGTTATAATGAAGTATCCATGAGAACTTAGTGTTTTAACATAAATATTATTACTATTACTACTACTACTGCTACTATTACTACAGCTATTACTTGACTATTGTTACGAAATTATTTTAATTTATTTATTATATTTTGTTACTTAGATTATTTGTTTATTCATTCATTACTTCTTTATTTATTTATTAAAGTACTTATTCATTTAGGAATCTAATTTTATGTATATGAAAATTTATTTATTTATTTATATATTTTTATTTATTTATTTATTTCTATTTTTCAGATTAACACAACAAAATAATCGACTGAAAGAAAATACGGAGCCAGCAGCCTGTCTTGCAGTTTCTCATCACGTGACCTAATACCTCATTACAAATTATAATTAATGAAAAAGACATGCAGAAAAAAAAAAAAAAAAAAAAAAAAAAAAAAAAAACAATATATATATAATGATCTTAGCCAAAAATGAATTTGCTTTAAAAGTGTTAGTGCCATCAATATTTAAAAAAAAAAAAAAAAAAAGTTCCGTTGAATCATCTCGGTTTTTATGACAGCGGACATTTGAATAAAAATTAATGTGAGCCTATGACAATCAAAAGTGCAATAGTTTGTTGTTGTTGTTGTTGTTGTTGTTGTTGTTGTTGTTGTTGTTAATGTATGATGATATTATCCTGAATACAGACAGAAGCTGTTTGGAGTATTTTGTGAAATAAATGTTAATATAAATATAAATATTTGTTGAGAGTTTTTTTTATTTTGATAGATTGAAAATTATGAAAATTGAATTTAATTTATTCACTGATTATTTATTTTTTATTTATTTACTTATTTATTTATTTATTTATATCTTAGAACACAAATATATATATATATATATATATATATCATGTGTTTGGAACCTGAAACCAATTCCACATTATTATTACTATTATTATTATTATTATTATTATTATTATTATTATTATTATTATATTATTTAAACATTTATCCATATCACAGAATATTGTTTGTTGAAATAAAACATTTGGACTTTATATTTTTGTGACAAACAAATACACACTAACACATACACAAAATATACATTCAGTTTTCTTTAAACTATAAAATGAGTAAAACTAAAAGAAACTGAATAAAATATATTCATTTCATCCTTCATTCACATCATTATGTTTCTTATCGTTATTAATATTAATATTATTTATTTATCTATTATTTTATAGTTATTTATTTATCTATATAAAATAACTTATTTAATTTATTTATTTATATATTAACTTATTTTATTTATTTATGTATGTATTGATTTATTTATTTATTTATTTATATATTAACTTATTTATTTATTAACTTATTTATTTATTTATTTATTTATTTATTTATTTATTTATTTATTTATTGTTTTTGTTTTTGTTGTTGTCAGTATTTTTTTTTATTTGTTGTTTTCTTTCTCCTTTTTCTTTTTCTGTGACACATGAAAAATGCTGACAAATGCAGACAGAGGTCAGAATGTATACTTCCTATCTGTCTATGACAGGTAAATTCACGTGTTGACAGGTAAAAAATACACACCTGTCTATATGGCAGGCACAACAAAGGAGAAGGAATTTCATTTAAAAATGTAAATAATAAAAATAAAAAAAAACAAGATTGCTGATGAAGAATTCTGTGTTATTTCAAGTGATGAGATAATCATTATCCTATACTGGTAATGTGAGTCAGATCTTTAAATAATAATACTTATACTACTAGTACAATTAAAAATAAAATTAGTATTATTAGTATTATTGTATAATACAGATGATGAAAATGATACTAAAAATAATAATAATAATAATAATAATAATAATAATAATAATAATAATAATTTAAAATTGCATTAACTACAAGTGAAGAATTTTAATCTTAAAAATAATAAACTATGCAAACATACATACATACAAAGATACGTACGTACGTCCGTTCATAAAAGGTATGTACGTATGAATATATGTACGTACCTCTGGAACTTTGTATCTATATATCTATAATAATGTACACTTCTACGATTAGTTATGTTTGTTTGTACTTTAATTATATGCCCGTAGCTACGCATTCACATACAATTATGTATAAATTCCCATACTTGAAATTCTTTACTGTCACATTATATGATTTTATTTTATTTTATTTTTTTTTTAAATTTTATAATTATTTTTTTTAACCCGTCTTTTAGGTGTTCATTTCAGTTATCTAAATTTCATTCACGTAATTGTACGCAACGCTTTATATATACATATATATATATATATATATATATATATATAGTAGGTGACAAGTGTTCTACAATGCATCACGGGGTCAGTGTGACTCGGACGTCACGGCTCGCTGGTTCTGGAAGTAATCTGGAGATTATACTTTGGCTGGTATACTTTTGTGAACATGTTTATTTCTGTTATTTTATCTTCTTGTTAATTTCTTTACGGGCGCGTGCTACAACGCGATCGGTTTCACAATACGACCGTTTAATGCTGCGCACGTGAAATGTATTCCAGGGGCTGCGGTTACCTACAGCGTGTAAAAGAGAAAGAAAACTTTTTTTTTTCAGTTACGCGGTGCGCGCGCATATAATT
The DNA here is from genome assembly GCA_012295275.1 of Chrysomallon squamiferum. Lineage (NCBI taxonomy): Eukaryota > Metazoa > Mollusca > Gastropoda > Neomphalida > Peltospiridae > Chrysomallon > Chrysomallon squamiferum. The sequence goes on from CM022671.1 coordinate 22,376,942, forward strand.
ATGTCCCGTTCCAACCTATGCCCCATTACAGGTATATAAAAAAAAAAAAAAAAAAAAAAAATGAAAAACTCACACACACACACACACACAGTATGAAAGAGTATATATATATATATATATATATATATATATATATATATAGACTTTGCGGCAAATCGGTAAGAGTAACCCTTTCAGCACCCCAACGGTGGTTTTCTCTTTTTTATCTCTTTTTATATAATTATTGAAGCGATGCATACATTTCGCTAATATTAGAGAATAAATTTACACATGCCCGGAGAATAGACAAAGAATTAATAATAATTAATTTATCTATTTATTTATTTATTTATTTTATTTGGCTCTTATCTGGAAAGGTAAATCAGTCTTGATGGTTTGGATACTTCTACATTTTATATCTCTTAGATGATTATATCATTAATTTCTTTTATTTATGACGACAAGACAACCATCATTAAATAAATGAACAGATAAAAAAGGTTAATAGTTATATTTCTTTACTTAATGGGGATAAATGTTTAAAAAAAAAAAAAAAAAAAAAAAAAAAAAAAAAAGAGTAGTAAAACGAAAAAGGTTCTGTTGGATGCGAGAATGTTTGGATTATTAAGTGATGTCAGTCTTGTCAGTTAAATACTCAAATAATCACATCATCTGAAATTTTATTATTATTTTGTTTTTGTTTTTGTATACACAACAAACACGTGTCTACAACACACAAAGGCAAACACACATATAATGCTTCACATTAAAACGTTCCGTTACACATTACAGTAACAGTCTGAAGATTTAAAAAAATAAAAACAATTGAATTACACTATTAGTGGACCGTCCTTATTTGTCCAGTGAGTACGAAACATATTTATTTTATTTTATCTTAACATCTAATATTTAATAAATAAAATAGATTTTTTTCCATCATGTCATCCCTAAAATTCTCCTTCCTTTTTGTTCTTACGTCACGATATGTCGAATTATCATCCATCCGTCTGTCCGTCATTCCAACCACCCTACACTGATAATATTATAGAAGTTCCAGAATTCAGAACCGTCTTACGTCAGTAAATCTAATCGTCCATCAACCAGTGTTCGTGCGTCCATCTGTCCATCTTTTCCTCTGAGTGTCATGTTCGATAATCCCCAGGCTGTCTAAATGTACTTACATCGATCTGTGCCTCCTGATAATTTTTTCATAAAATTATTCGTTAGCCGAATCTTAATGTTGCACAAGAGGCATTCCATACAATTGCATCCATACAATTGCATACAGAAATCGAAATCTTATTGTACAGTATATAAAATTTCAGTTCCAAAAATATCATTTAGTATTAAAATCGTAATTTTACACCAATAAAACTTCATACGATTTTAAACATTTTATTTATATAATTAATTTTTTTTTTTTTTTTTATAATTACATATGAATGTAAAGAACATAGAAAACAAAATCTGGAAGTAAGGAAAATAATGTTTATAAAAAAGAAATAAAAAAAAAGACAACAGCAATAAAAAGAATCACTACCCCATCACCCCTTCTCCAAACAAAACAGAAGAAAGAAAGAAAAGGAAAAAAAAAAGGAGGGAACCCTGTTTTTGTCATAACGCTGCTTTGTCATTACAAACGTCTTTGATGCAATCTCCTTTAATTTTTTAAAAATAAAAACCACTTCACAAAGATGTTTAGGTTGAAACATAGAAATAAAAACGTGTTTTTATTGTGTTCGCTTTTTACAACAAACAAAAAGAGAAGAGACTGACGGGGCGTTAAGTTCTTTTTTTTTTTTTTTTTTTTTTTCAAAAAATGAAGAAGAAAGAAACGGGAAAAGTAGCGACAAACAAAAACCTTTCGTTTTTATTACACTTTAAATATACAGCGTGCATGCACACTCTATCTTCTCGGTACAAACTTGTCAAAAAAGAAATGTAAAAATATATTTTATATATGTTGTCTGTTTGTCGGGTGGGTTAATTCTAGCCCTAGACCTGTTAGATGTAAAACACAGTAATGGCGTCAAAAGATCGGCCTTTGACAAAAGGACGCAACACGTAAATCTAATTCAAAGTGATGGAAGCGTTGTCACACTTTTCATCTTTAAATGTTACTTTGCTGTCGCTGGTTTTTGGAGGGTGGATGGGCGGTAACGAAAATAACCTCTTGAACTAAACCGAAGTTTGGTCCTAGCTTACGAAAATTCCAGTTAAAATTTGTGTGTTTTAGAAATTTTCCATAACAAAAAGCAAAAAAACACTCTAAATGTTGATATTATTTATGAATTTGTTAAATTATTTCTTAAATATTCTTTTCCAAATAGCAGAAACTGAATTTTAAAAATTGTTTTTAAATTTTAATTATAATTTTTGGCTCCAGAAAAGCATTTCCAGATTTATTTCAAACTTTTAATTTATTTTTTCAATAGTATGTAATTTTAAAATTTTGTTTTTGTAAAATGTCTTCTCTTAAAAGGTTGATATAAAATTTATTTTCTTAAATGTGAATAAAGTTGATCTGAAGTGTATGTATGTATGTAGGTATGTACGTGTATGTATGTATGTATGTATGTATGTACGTACGTACGTATGTATGTATGTATGTATGTATGTATGTATGTATGTATGTATGTATGTATGTATGTATGTATGTATGTATGTATCTATGTATGTAGGTAGGTAGATACAAAGAACACAGCAATAACAAACAAAAAATCCGCGATGCATGCCTAGGTCTAGCCCATACATTATGCATGTCACTGAATTGCTTCGATGATGCACAATGGAAAATATAATAATGCTGAATTACAGTTTCTCATCTGCTGAATGGAGTTCATGGGGTGCGGAATACCCCCACGACGAGAACCTCTACGTTTTGTTTCAATAATTCAATACAGAGAGGCTTAACACGCTCGCACAGCAAAATGAACACCTTTGGCTCCAAGCTGTGTAACATGTGACTGGTTATTATGCTGTGATTACAAATTATATACAGTTTATACTTGTACTTTAATATTGTCATTATTATATTTTTGTTGTTGTGTTAATTCAACTATTTTTATGTTATTTAAAAAAAAATTGTCAGAGTGAACATTTGTTGGAGAAAGAGTTGTAATTAACAGAGACAGACAAACAGAGGGATACAGACAGACAGATATGTTATCTAGGTTCCACCCCAGGTACAAAAAAAATTGAAAATAGCAGAAACATACAAAAAAGCCATTCTATATATGAATTAGTAATAGTGCTAGTAATAATATGAAAAAAGTGCACACAGATTTTTATATCTTTAAAAAACAAAACAAAACAACAACAACAACAACAACAACAACAAACGAACAAGTAAATCAATACATTAAAAAGATATTTTTTTAAATGCAGGAGGCATTTTATAACATCTGTAATATTGCATCGAAAAACAACAGATTTTTCAAATTGTATAGATTCAAACATAATTTAGGAAAAAAAAAGATATTTTACTTAATTTAAAAAAAAATTTTGGGGAATAAGATTTGGTAAAAACGTTTTGTCCTTTTACAACAGAGACAAGACAAAAGAATAACATACATTTGTTTTTAATCCGATAATCTCATAGTCTCGTTTCCTGTTTCTAATTTCCTCATATATCTGCCACTCTGATTGTTGAATCAATCATTTACTTGTTATAATACAACTATAAAAAAAACACGTACAGAAATCACAATACACTGAACACATCTGACTATCGGGGAGGGGAAAAAAGCCTCAGGAAAAGCAATATGGCCGCTTAGGCGAATTCCTAACTGACACGATTATTGGCATTATCTGAAAATGAAATGTGTCCACTAATTAAATACAACCTTAGTAATTGGTATGTTACAACGGCGACGACGTTGTCAACCACCGTCACAAACGTGACGAAGATCAATTTATCCAGAGAAAAACAATGAGAGGTGCGGATATGTCTTAATATTTAAGTATCAGTCACCGATGACAAGAATGGACGCCTTGAGGAAGAGCTCCGGGCAAGGGAGATAATCGAAACACCTCACCGCTACAAAAGATCTTTGGAAACAGATAGATGTCGTGTTAGATGTTACAAAACAAATAGGACAACATCCTTTAAATAAATTGCTTGATTGGGAAATTATATTGATGGTTATTTACGACCTCAGGGTTTTCAGCCTGTAACGTTCACAACTGAAAGATGAAGAGCGATGAGTTACGAAACTACGTAAGAAATCTATTTGGATACTTTTGCTTTCGACAAGGCCTAGTTAGTATACACCGTGAATGTTGACTTGCTTTTTAAAACATATATGTGAATGATATTTTATTGACGGTTTATTTAAATGATCTCTTACACAATGGCTCCTTATATTTCAATGTTTCTATTCTTCCAGTGAAAGAACTAGTTGTGTTATTCGTAATTAACCTCTCCGTAGTGTATAACCTCTCTATTTTTATATGCATATTACTAAACGCTATACGCATCAATAGCTCTAAGGAATGTTTTATCTGAATGTTTCGAAAGACATGAAAATACCAGCCTCTGATAAGCAATAACGGACTCTAGTTGAAATTGGAAATAAGCGAGCACATTAAGAAGGTTTGAACCTGCTTTCTGTATATCTCTAGCCAGCGTTCTAAACTCCGAATGCACACAGCAATATAACGATTATGGGAGTTTGGTCTATTTTTTACGTTGTGTAATGCTGGTATAAGCAGACAAATAATTTGGTAATTTTATGAAAGTCGTTATAGAAAGAAGTAAGTGGGTACGCTAACTAATAAATATAGAAAAATAATCCGCCAACACCGTCCAAAAAAAACAAAACAAACCCAAAACAAATAAATATAAATGAATGAGAATGACAGAAGGAAATAAAGGGGAGAGGGCGAGAGAACAGAGAGAGAGAAAAAGAGAGAGAGAAAGAGCAGAGAAAGGGAGTGATCAGAAAGAGATGGTGGAGAGAACTGAGAAAGTGGAGAGAATGGAGAGAAGAGAGAGAGAGAGAGAGAGAGAGAGAGAGAGAGAGAGAGAGAGAGAGAGAGAGAGAGAGAGAGAGAGAGAGAGAGAGATTACTCTTGGTGCTCCTTGTCCTGTGTCCTACAGACGATGTAAGACTATACGAGGACAACGACAGCGACAACGACAACCGAGATGAAGCTGACGGGACAATAGAAAGGTGTTACTCAAGGCGTCGTCAGTCAGACAGAGAAAATAATACTGACGTCTGGCTGGAATGCCAACGGTAAAATAAATGTTATAATCACGTATATTGAGAATCGCATGACTAAACGATCACTGAGAGATATTAAGTACATTAACACAGCTTTTCAGATGATGAAATATGATATTAGTTGCATTGCTGTAGTTATGCAACTGCGTTACTCTAGTTATGCATAGAGCGACATCAAATATCTGAAGCATTTTCCTTCAGCAATATTAAGTATCATGTTTATTACACGAATTCCGAATCTTATATATCAACGAGTTAAGCAAAAGCTTGAACTTTTGTATTCGGATGGAAAATTTTCTTGTACGGCATTTAATGCTATTTTCCCAAGTGTGATGTCTTTTGCCCTAAAGTCAAAAATCTGAACAGCCCCTGTCATCTTAAACAGACACACATTATGAATATCTTCGGTTTTCAACAAGATGTCAAAAATGTACAAAGATTCACGTCTTCGCGGGGGTATTTAGGCACTGAATAAACAAACACTGATACATTTTGACGTTTCTGTTTTGAAAAATATAAAAAATAATAACCGCAAAAGCCAACAGCCATGATGACAATAACGACAAAGCGAACTGCAAACACCACGACGACGACACAATATCGGAAAACAGCAGAAAGCGAGACGCAAATACGGGAACAATCTCCATCATGCTGTTCCCGTGTTGTGATTTCCGAGCCGGGGTCTTGTGTCGACAAACAAGCTCGTTACAAAAGGTCTCGGCAGGATCCACCGACTTCCCAGCCCCCTTCTACAGTTACTACAATACGAGCGTAATTGCGCTCAATACGAAATTTGTTACTTTTCAGACAGGACAACAAAAGTACGTATTGGGGGTTTCCTCGGCGCTGGGGACTTCAACTCGCCTGTCACGAACGTCGAGATAAGCGAGGAGACAATCGACTGTCGAGATGTTCCCGTGGTTAAGCGTATCGTTTTACAGTTCCAACAAGTCTGTCAAAAACTCGTGGATCAAATGGGTGGACGATTTAAACTGTTTGACACGAAAATTGCCCAGTACCGAGTAACACCATTTAGTCTAGATGTTCTGGCAGGGAAAACAAACAAGAAGTAGTAGTATATTCCTAAATATATTTGTGTTCATGTTATTTGTGCTCTGTTTGTTCAGCGAATCTCTCAGTGACTCCATACCTATCTTACTACCTCTCTATCTCTCTCTCGCTCTATCTCAATCTCTCTGTTCTCTCCACTCTCTTTGTTTCTCTCTCTCTCTCTCTCTCTCTCTCTCTCTCTCTCTCTCTCTCTCTCTCTCTCTCTCTCTCTCTCTCTCTCTCTCTCTCTCTCTCTCTCTCTCTCTCTCTCTCTCTCTCCATTCTCTCCACTTTCTCAGTTCTCTCCACCATCTCTTTCTGATCACTCCCTTTCTCTGCTCTTTCTCTCTCTCTTTTTCTCTCTCTCTGTTCTCTCGCCCTCTCCCCTTTATTTCCTTCTCTCATTCTCATTCATTTTATGTAACTCTCTCTATTTTTATTGCAGTGTACAAAAAGAAGAAAAAGAATAGTTGAAACAAAGAAGAAAAGGTAATGTCTTTATCTCAGACAATACACGTCAGTTAAAACAATAGATTATGTTTTTTAAATTGTTATTATTACTATTTATATTCGTATTTAAAAATAAAAATAATTTACACACACACACACACACTGAAAGTTTAAGACATCTAGGGTATATTCTTATTCTAAGCAATTCTAAGCAAAGATCTAAGAAGTAAAAAGAAAAAAAAAAATCAAGCAAATAAAACAGACAACAAAGGGACTACTCAGAGACTAATGATTTTACGATGACAAAAAGATCGGAGACCAAATGGGTGCCGTGCACCCCACGCAAGGTTATCCGTTTTCGGTCTATGACGGGTGGCAGGCGGGTCCGCCGCAGAAAAAGCACGGTAAAGCAAAAGACATTCAGAGTTGATTACCGCTCGGAAATCTTCATCAGGAAAGTCAACAAAATCACGTCAGCTTGTCAGTCATTGTTGTCCTTTTTACCGTTTACCCTCAAGTAAACAGAGTACCATTGTACGGGGCCGATCCGCCGATCGACGCCAAACAGATTAACTCGTTCTCAAAGGCTTTCTGACAGGCCAGGCGCCAAACGAGCGACTCCGTTTGTTGGTTGGTACCCGCGTTTTGCACGAGGCTGTTAGCGATCGAACAACTTATATCGTAGATGTTTTTGTTCTCCGACAATGTCGCGTAATCCTTGACACGACCATGCTAACAGTGCTGTACCTGTTAAGTGCCCAGTACCGTACACTGTTGCACAATGGCTTTTTTTTTTTCTTCTTCTTCTTCTTAGGTAAACACAGAAGGAGAAGCACTTTGGGCTGGCGGCTTGTCGACTAATCGTTCACAAAGCTAAGACATCAGTTAATTAACACAAGGGGGATAATTCACTGCAATCGGTGAGAATCAAAGCATTTGACACGTTGGTGTTATTTTGTCAAGTTTTTCATTAATTTTTTTTTTTTTGTGTGGATTTTTATTATTATTTAAATTTTTCGTTAACTTTCTTTACACCCAGGCCTTTCAATTGCGTGTTCAAACAACCTGCAGGTCCCCTTTTATGTGTTAAGTAACTGTTGCCTTGATAATTGAGCATAGAAAATAGGTATAGGTAACATTAAAAAAAAAAAGTAGAATGGCAGGTGAAGTGTAACTACCGTATGTAACAAACTGATAAATTACCAACCAGTAAATATAGAATAAAAAATATAAACAAATGAAAAATATCCCCTTCAAAAAAAATAAAAAATAAAAAATAAAAAAATAAAAAATAAAAAATAATAATAATAAAAAAATAAAATAAAATAAAAGAAAAAAGTGAAATCAACGAATGAACATCGAAGGCATGTTGACACATTCTAATATTTGCTGTGATGCTGATACGAAAGAGGAAAGAGGTTAGCAGTTTGGGATCATTTATATGCACCTACCCATAGAGGGAAAATAAATATATTTCTGCTACTGTTATTACAGCTGCTATTACAACTGCTTTTACTATTACTACTGCTGATGCAACCACTACGACTACAAATACTATTTTATTACTACAAAATAACAGTTCAAATAATAATAATAATAATAATAATAATAATAATAATAATAATAATAATAATAATAATCATTGCCATCATAATAATAATGATAATGATGATGACAATAATAATAATAACTCAGTGATACTGATATATATATATATATAACAAATTACACACATTTCCTCTGGCTACACTGATTTTTCTGTCGCCGTAACGCTGTCATAACACACCGATTCTCACCAGATTGAGTATCACTGGCACCAGTCAAATCTCGCCGTCGGCAACGAGGCAGGCGGCAGCGTGGCTTTAGCAAGGTGCATTCCGCAGCGGCGACGTAGACGACTCCGAAGTGACCAGATACGCCGTGAACGACACGGTTTTCACTTGCCGTGGAAGTCGCTGATTACAGTCAGCGCGAGGCGAATTAAAAAATGTCCCTCACACGCGTCAAGTTTCTAACGGCTTGATGCGTTCGCTGCTAGCCACCCAGGAATGTCTGAGTGATGAGGTAGGTTCAAGGCTTCCAGACGAGCGGAACGTTGGAGATAGGTAAAACAACGTTGGGAAATGACGTGGTCGTTTCGCCGTTATTGTCGTATCCAATCGTGACTAACAGCAGGTGACGGCGATGGCATTAGTCTAAAAATGGGGAACAAAATTAAGAACAGAAAATATAAATAAATAAATAAATAAATAAACAGGAAAAGAAAAAATTAAATAAGAAACAAAGAAACATTATATATTTTAACGTGACTAATCGTTGCATTTGAATGTATATATATGTATATGCATGTGTGTGTGCGTGCGTGTGTGTATGTATGTATGTATGTATGTATATATATATATATGTGTGTGTGTGTATGTGTATCTGTGTGTCTGTGTGTGTGTGTTTAGTCTTAATTCTGCGACTAACATCAACAAAATCAGTGTGACTTTCCACATAAAATTAATATTATAAAATAGGATAATAATATTAAATACAGTACGTATTTACTAATATCTGTATCCGCATATATGTAAGCATGTTATGCTAGTCTACTTACTATCTGCGTAACAGTAACAGTAATAGTAATAATAATAATATTGATGATACGGGAATTAGAAATTCACTAAAATCATATCGGCGCATCTGACCACTGAACTAATGACATATCCCATCTATGACCTTGACTCATCTAAGTTGGTGCTAGGTAACCCTGTAATTACGGCGCGAGATGGAAACGTAACTGACGCCAACTACTTCCGTTATTGCCGTAGTAGTCGCTGGAAGATGCGACTGATACATTCTGTGCTGCGCAGTGACAAGTATTTCAAAATGGCGTGTTTATCTCGCTGTTAATCAAAGCGAGAATAATACAGTCCGTCTGCCGAGCAGGCGCGACTGCAGTCTGGAAAAAGCAAAACGATTAGTCACGTGACATTGCTTTTGGCAGCATGGCACTGACTCAGCTGATTGGTGACGTCATCGTTAAAATATATACCTGTAACAGGTAATTCGGTGTGTGAAATTGTTATTAAGATATTAAGATATGCTGATTAGAGGATTCCTTCACGCTGTTCGCTGTAGTAAATAGGATGTAAGTTACAGAAGATGTTTTGACTTTTATTGTGAACTGTTCAGTTGCATACTCTGTAAATACGAATACACGCATACGCACACACACATAGGCCTATGTGAAGATTATGCAGTTGAACAGATAACAATAACAAATAAATAAATAAAAATAATATTAAAATAATAATAATAACAATAATAACAATAATAATAATAATAATAGCCACACCTGATTTTTTTTTTCAAGCAGACGATTGGTTTACAATAAGTGAATAACGTCTTCCTCTTTGTGACCTACTTGACCCTGAAAAAAAAAAATCGCTGCTAACAGTTGCTACCACGCATGACCGGATCCGACGAGTCGATTTTCGACGACGGCACACGAACACACACAAAAAAGAAAAGAAAAGAAAAACGAACAGCGCCTGTTGCTACAGACGCCATCTTTGAGTCGCAGCGTGCTGGTTGGAGCGAGGTCTCTAATTAACTGCGAGATTACAGGCGCTGCACTCGAGCGAGAGATTCGGCTAATATTGTCTGGAAATCGCCTCGACGTGGACAACGCCCGGCCAAATGAAGCGTGAGCTGTGTGTTGAGTTCAATCAATGAAGATGACAGGGTTCGAAACCAGGACGCGGTGTTGTTAGAGAGACACGGCCATTTTCACGTGTTTTGATACGTTAGTAGCCAGACTTCAGGTGAAATGACGGTGCTGGCTGGGGGTCGTTGGGGGTGTAACAGTGACGTTGACGATGATGATGATTATTGTTATTATCACTATTGTCATTTTCTTACAATTTCGAATATGTTACAGAGATGATGATGATGATGATGATAATAATATAACAATAATAATAGTTACAGTAATAGTAACAATAATACTAGTTCTTGTAGAAGTAACAGTGGTTATCGCTGTGGTAGTAGTTGTAATTGTCGTAGTAGCCTGTCTGGTAATAAAGTTTAAACATACACTTGGCGTCTTCTACATCTGTTTCTGTGCAAATTAAAATAATGATTATGATTATGATGATGATGATAATGAAATAATATAATAATAACATAGTAGTAGTAGTAATAATACTAGTAGAAATAATAAGTTATTAGATAAGAAAGTTGTTTGATTTTAACAAAGTTTCAACATAAGGTCTTCTACATGCAAATTTAATAACATTATGATGATGATAAAATGATAACACTAGTAAGAAATGCTGTTATTTGTTCAACAAGACAAAAATAACTTTATTATAAAAGTCATATTGTTCTGGTTTTGACGGCTTTGCATATTATGCAATATTTTCTTGTATTTGCAGTGTAACTGAAGTACAACAAAACGTAGAATATTTCATTCGGTTAATTTTATTAATTAGTGACAGAGACGCAATAAACTTGATTAAATGTTGACAAACTGAGAAATAAATACATATATATTATACATATAATAGAAACGAAATACAAAACAACAAAATACTATTAAAATTACTATTACTATTCTTTTAAAAATACTTGTATTTAGATGGAATGGATTACGTATATTTAGTTGTAAAAAGACGCTCACGAAAACTACAACAAAATAAAAAATAAATTAAAAAAAAAAAAAAAAAAAACTATCGGCACATTCAGTGAATCGATCCATCGATCTTCGAGGTCTCTTGCGACAGGTAAGACTATCACCTTAAGCTGCGGCGATACTTCACTTTCATTGCTAAACATTAAAAAAAAAAAAAAAAAAAATCATAATAAATAATAAAAAAAAAAAAAAAAAAAATCACTATAGTCGTATCAGTAACAGCGATCTCCAGTGTTTAATCTAAAAATAGGTTTATCACTGCCAATAGCCAGACTCTGCGGGTGGCTTCAGCCAGCGCCGCCCGCAGCGTGGTTTTATTGCAGAACACATTTTGAAAGGTGTTTTATAAGTGTTGATGATCTTATCTTGCCCAACACTTTAAAACGGGGCTTCAGAAGACAAAACATAACAAGCATTTCTACTCTGTCATTTTTTTTAAAAAATTTTTTTTTTTTTTTTTTTTTTCACCTTTATTGGGTTAGATTCTTTTTATTATGATGGTCTTGGTTTTTTTTAGGGGACCCCGGTTTTCGGGTGAGTTGCTGGGAATAGTGGAATGCATTTATGAATAGTGATTTGATGAAGTTATGAGTTTGTGTCACTTCAGTAGCAGATGTTTGTCTGTGTGTGTGTGTGTGTGTGTGTGTGTGTGTGTGTGTGTGTGATGTGTGTATATGTGTAGATCACTAGAGTTAAAAATGAAGGAAGTGAAAGAGAAGAAGAATATAAAAAAAATCACGTAAATTATGATGATGACAAATGAACAATTTCTAGTTATATTCTGAAATATTATCTGTGTGTGTATGTGTGTATGTTCAAGAGAGAGAAACACTTCGTGTTTTTTTTTTTTTTTTTTTTTAATTCGTCTTTTCATTGTGTTTATTTTAATAAATAAATAAGTAAATAAATATATTAAACTTATAATATAAAATCATAACTAAATAAATAAATGAAATGAAATAATTATACAGTACGACCATAATCGCCATAGTAATAAATATTCATTGACAGTCACAGTCACAGTCACATAATAATAGTAATAATAATAATAATAATAATAATAATAATAATAATACAACAGAAATAAAAATACCAGCGCCTTCTTACTCGGATATAAAACAAATACTGATAGACCTTTAAAAAAAAAAAAGAAATAAAAAAAAGAAGAAGTAGAATGTGCAGGCGGCGTGGCATATGAAACAGACACCTGGATTTTTAAAATTTTTCTTTATCAAATAAAAATAATGAAAAAAAAGAAAAAAAAAAAAATTCTTTTGTTCATTATGTTTACCTCTTCTACACACCTGCTTATAATGGTGGAAAACAATTATTTTTTAACTTCATTTAAAAAAAAAAGAAAAAAGAATTCATTTTTCTTTTTTCTTTTCACTTGGCTTCTGCACGCGCTCTCTGGAATTAACGACACGTTGTCTTCTGCCGCATGATGTGTGTCTGTTCGTACCTGTTCGCCTGGAAATGACGTCGTAATTATCATAAAAGTTGATGGTCCTGGTATGCAAGGAAGTCTGGCGGAAGAATAGGGAGTCGGGCGTTCACAGGTAAGGTATAGGTTTAAATATCCGATCTGGTGAGGCGTGCAACTGATGAAAAGAACGGAGGAAATCTGATGTGTGCAGGAAAAGATGAGAGGGGAAAAAAAAAAAGAAGATGAAGATGAAAGATTTTAATTTATACCACGAAGACAAGAGCTCTTCAAAAAAAAAAAAAAAAAAAAATAGGTGGAAAATACGTAAAGAATTTGACAAGATAGATCTTGAAGATAAATAGTGAAAAAAAAAAAGATAAATGAAAGAAAAATTGGTAGTAGTAGTTATTGATAGTTGCTGTATAGTTGTAGTTATTATACTAGTAATAATTGTTGAATTATAAACAGCAGTAATATTAATTACAGTAGTTTTTGTTTCTTCAGTTGTAGTGGTAATAGCAGTAGTTTAAAAAAGATACTAAACAGAGGTAATATTACTATTAGCAGCAGGTGCAGCAGCAGAAGCAGTGGTAGTAGTAGTAGTAGTAGTAAATCATTTGTATTTGGCCCACGAAGATGAAAAGAAGAAGAAAAGAAAACATAAAGACATTTATGAACATAAATATATAACATCTAAGATGATCATACCACTTTCTTTTTATTATAATACAGTGACGAAAATATTTATTTATGTATTTATTTATTTATTTATCTGCATTATCAGAATTATAACCTTCATTAGCGTCATCGTCAGTGTTGTTGGCTAGTCTCTCTCTCTCTCTCTCTCTCTCTCTCTCTCTCTCTCTCTCTCTCTCTCTCTCTCTCTCTCTCTCTCTCTCTCTCTCTCTCTCTCTCCGCATCTCTCTTTCTTTGTCTCTCTCTCTATATCACACGTTAGTCTGTATTCTTCCCTCACTATTTATCTCTGTCCTCTTTCTCTCTCTCTCTCTCTCTCTGTCTCTCTCTCTCCCTCCCTCCCTCAATCCCTCCCTCCCAGCCTCCGCATCTCTCTTTCTTTGTCTCTCTCTCTCTATCACACGTTAGTCTGGGTTCTTCCCTCGCTATTTATCTCTGTCCTCTTTCTCTCTCTCTCTCTCCCTGTCTCTCTCTCTCCCTCCCTCCCTCCGCATCTCTCTTTCCCTTTCGTCTCTCTCTCTCTCTCTATCTCTCTATCACACGTTAGTCTGTGTTCTTCCCTCGCTATTTATCTCTGTCCTGTCTCTCTCTCTCTCTCTCACTCTCGGCACGCGACTGTTTTCACGGAGAGTTCCCACAAAAGATTTAATATCTCATTCTCTTCTAATTGTTGCACCCTCACCCACCCAGCGAGCTGTCTTGACACTTTATTTCAATGACATATGTTTTGTATGCAGTCGACGCCCGACTCGCCAGATCTCTTTTTTTCTTTTCTTTCCTCCCCCCGCATCTATTTTTTAACTATTAAAAAAAAAAAAAAAATATTTTTATTATCCACTGAATCGTGCAAGCTTTATAAACTGTTTTCTATGTGCACTGCTTAATTTTCTTTAAACGGTTTCTCCCACGCTTCGACGGGTGCCAATCCACCCTTTTCTAATTTCTTTCGCGAGATGTGCACACGAACATCCCTGGCTATGCGGCAATGTCAGCTTTCTGTAAATATATACCCAGCCCCCCTTTTTCCACTCCCGCCTTGTTTGCGCCCCCGGGGGGGGGGGGGTTATGTATTTATTTATGCGAAAAAAAGTCGCATTCTGTAAACGGCCCCAGGGTTTGAAGTGAGAGAGAGAAAAAAAAAAAAAAAAAAAAATAATAAAAGAAATAAAAACATTATTTAAAAAAATAAAATCACGGGGCTTAAGTTTATTTTATTTTTCTTGAACGAACGACGCGCTCTCGTGTCATGTGATACTCTGTAATTATCTTCAGAAAAAAAAAGTAACCACCCCGTTAATTGTAGATCCGTTCATCCGAAAATAACAAAGTGTGTCCAAAGAGAGATCTCTATATTTTTTTATTTATTCTTTTTTAAATATTTAAAAGGGACATAATTTTAAGAAAGAAAGAAGAGAAATAAAAAAAAAAAAAAAAAAAAAAAAGGTTAAACCTTTAAGAAAGAAGGGAGACCGAAAAACGTCTTTTAAGAAAGTTTAGTATATACATCATTCGTGATAATAAAGATTCAGATAGTTTTAAAAAAAATCATAGACCTTATATGTAATATATATATATATTGTAATAGAACAAGCATGTGTGCTGGTTTAAACTATATACATTTAAAAAGAAGAAACAAATTATATCAAGAGTCTTTTCGTATAGCATTATTTTGCGACGTTAATATTTAAATTTGTTAGTAGAATTTGTCTACTTTTGCTGTTACAATAATTTTTTTTTATCATTACAACAACAACCACTAACACAACTACAACTCTGTTTCTGTTGTTATTACTACTAACACAACAACGTCTACTAGTACTAGTACTATGAAGGTTACTACTGTTTGTGCTACTGCTACTACCATTACTACTGCTTCTGCTGCTGCTGCTGCTACTACTACTACTACTGTTAATAATATTAATTCTACTGTTACTACCTCTGCTACCACAACTCCTTCTTCTGTTACAACTACTGTTACTGCTACTGTTCGTAGTACCATTATTTTTGTTATTGTCATTCCTGCTGCTGCTGTTGTTGATGATGCCAGTACTGTTTGTTGTAGCTGTTAAAACATACATTCATACATTTTTTTTTCCTTTAAACTTAACCAAATGACCTACACCGACAAACATTTTTTTTTTTTTTTTTTTTTTTAATGTTTTTATTTTTTTTTTTTTAATCTTTTACATAGTCGAGAAAATTAACGCATATTGGCTTTTCCTGTTTTTTATTTTCAAAACAACGTGTTCTCTTTTACCCAGGCAATTTCACGGCAAGGTGTGGTCATGTACAATACTTTGTACTCTTGAAGTGCCAGCCCTCGGGAAAAACATTTCACGTGGTCATCAACCAATGATGAAAACGCCAACCTCTTCCAAAGTCTTAACTTCGTGTTAACTGATTCGCTTTGTCTTAAGAATTGCGTCTTAATTTGTGCTAAGAGTGTTTATTGGTGCAAAAAGCGTGGGAACAGATAGCATTTTGAGAAAAAAGAAGGTAAAAAAAAAAGCCAGATATGAATATTTCCCTTGTTACAACTGTAAGTGGTGATGCTTTTCGTTTCCGGGAAGAATTTACTTTAAGGAATATGTTTACCAAAAGTGAATTGCACTGATGGCGCCACATTCGCGCACTGGCCAGGACAGTGTGGCGAGACAGAGAAAAGCGATTGGTTGCATTTTAACGAGATGCACATTAAAAATGCACCAGATTAACATTTTCGTTATAATAATAATAATAATAATAATAATAATAAATATAAATATAATAACAAAATGTTATGAATAATAACAACAGGAATAATAGTAACAACAATAATATTATAATAATTAATAATAGTAATAGTAGTAGTCGTAGTAGTAGTAGTAGTAGTAGTAGTAGTAGTAGTAGTAGTAGTAGTAGTAGTAGTAGTAGTAGTAGTAGTAATAATAATAATACCTAAGTAAATACGTATATCTACAACAATTTTCAAGACCACGTTAGTTTTGGCTTAAGGAATCGATGTCTAAGGAAAAAAAGTTTTGTGGACCAGAGTTTCCAACAATGAACAATAGCATTTCTGAGAAAGGATAATAAGATACACATCTTTTCATTTAACTAGATAAACTATCGAAAGCTAAAACACGGCGTCAAGATTTATTTGAATGAATTTTGTCACGAAGAATTATGAATTATGATTGTTTAAAGATAAGCGGTAAACTTATTAATACAAAATATATAAATAAATAAATAAATAATAATAATAAAATAATAATAAATTATAATAATAAATAAATAAATAAATAAGTAAATAAATAAATAAATAATAATAATAAAAAGTAATAAAAAATAAAAATTAAAACTGTACGTTTATATATTCACATAAATAGACATACACGTGCTCATACATAATTATGTATATATACAAATGCACACACACACACACACACACACACATACATAAAGACACACATTAACAAAAATAAATAATTTAAAAATTTATAAAATTTTAATAATCCATTTACATGTTGTTTTTTTAAATTTTCTTTTACATTTCAGGAATATTTTTCTCTTTGTCAGGAACCATTTCTGACAATTCAGATCATACTGCTGATTACGGTATGATCTGAAAGGTGAACTATTCATGTGTGTTACATTTTCTTCCTTTAAATCCGATCTTCATAACTACAGAACATTGTTTCGAGTACCACGAAGATAAGCCCCTTGTGACAAAAGAAATTAAATATTTAACAGTATCTGTAAGAATGAGATGTTGAAGAAGTAAATCTTTTTTCAGTGTTTTGGGGTTTCACTTTTAAATTTTTGTATTTTCCTTCGTGTTATTTAGTTTTTTATTTTAGCGACTGAGAATAATCTTACTGAGGTATTTCATAAAATAAGAGTATGTGAATAAATAAATAAGTAAGTATATAAGTAAGTAAGTAAGTAATTAAGTAAATATATAAATAAATAAATAAATAAATAAACAACAAATAAATAAATAAAAGTACAGACACACGTACATACACACGTACATACATACATACATACTTACATACATACATACATACATACATACATACATACATACATACATACATACATACATACATACATACATACTTACATACATACATACATACATGGATTTTCGAATTATTTCAGTAAAAGATATGAAAATGTTCTAAAATGTTTTCAAAGGATATATTATTTTTTCCGAATTTTTTGGAAATCTTTTTTTTTTTTTTTTTTTAAATATTACTTTTTTTTTTGCAGCCTTTGAAAAAGGATAACTTCTAAATAGTGTTTGAAACAGTTTTAAATAGATTTTTGAAATGTATTTTTTCCTAGAAGTGTATTTCCATTAAATGTTACAATATTTTATAGATTTTGTAGAAAGGATACTGTCGAAATAGTTTTTGAAATAGTTTTAAATAGATTTAGAAATGTACTGTTTTCCTCTAAAAATGTATTTTTAAACATGTCTGAACGCTTTTGTATATAGTTTTAAATGCATGTAAATAAATGTCTTTAAAAAATGATAGCAAAATAATTAATATATAGACAAAGGGCCAAAGCATACTGTAATAAACATTACTATGGTCAGCTTTAAGCTCGAATCCGTAGAAATAAATTAGAAAATGATAATAATAATAATAAAAAAAACATTCCCGTGTCTTCGTTTTTAATTCTTAAATACATACATACACATACAAACACACATACATATGTATATAATATATCTATATATTCACTCAAAAAAGACTCACTTATCACTGAATTTGTCTTTCAATAAAAATGTCTACTGCGAAAAATTGCGCAAGATGAAGAAATAATGAAACTAATCTTATTTAGCAAGTGAAATGCATACAAAAATAATAGCAGTTTGAGTTTA
>CM022671.1:22400321-22402821 GCA_012295275.1 Chrysomallon squamiferum
GAACAACAGAACTAAGTCAACTTTGGCTCTTTTGATTTGCAGACATCTCTGTACAAGTATGGTTTGCGATCCGACGGGTCCGGTGCGCATGCGCGATCGTGTCCTCGCGACATCCCTGTAGCCCGGATTGGCAAACATTTGCAGCGCACGTGGAAGATCACGAGCTTATCCGGCGGAGCGACGCGGTCGTGCGTTTCTTTATCCGCTCTGATGACCAATTTGACGACGAAGTCTAAGAACCGACGACATCAAAGACGGCCAACGTCAACAGTTGTCCAGAAAGTAATCATTGTTACATTGAACGCCAAGGAAACGTTTCGAAAACGTGACCGCCTTCGCTTTATTCTGGTCATTGTGCATATTGTGTGTGTGTGTGTACACTGATGTGGCCAAATTTGAACCGTGGCCCGCAAATGTTCCGATAGGTCGCTCGCCCTTTCTCGCAAAGTTTGGTGCCCGAGGAATTCGATGGCATCTTTTGTCAACAGAGCTCAAGATGGCTGGGAGTTTTCTGTCAGTTGCAGAATCAATACTTGTATTGATGATGTTTAACCGTACATGGCTAATGAAACAGAAGTTTTTACCAAAATTTTAAATTTCTGGGGTAGTATGACAGGAAATGGGAATGTCTAAAAGAGTTTTAAGATGTGTTTAGACTTGGGTCTTAAATTATTGTAATGAAAGTAAAAGGTTTAGAATTATGTTAAGTGTTTCGTTTATGATTTAGATTTAGAAAATATGTGTAATTGTACATTATGACGAGACATTAACATGTCTTTGATCATCTCAGATATGTTTCCTGTTATCACGAATTTAGTTTTCTTTTTCAGATTAAAACTGTGGTTCGATGTTTAGTCCTTGTCATCAAAATTCCTGAAAATTTATAAATCTTCTTTATATAAATTCAGGAAACTTAGTTTTAATTTTCAGTTCGTATTTAATTTTACTTGATGTTTTGTGTTTAGACACATCTTGTAGATGTTTGTCCTCAAGTTCAGCTGCTTCCAGCATCTTCCATAGATTCTTTTCATTCTCTTGAAAGTAAAAAACACCAACAAATTTATTATTTACGATCTCGGGTATTTATAAGCACAGCACCGTATTCCACTGTCAGCATTAAGGCGAGATTTTGTATCAGTTGATGATTCTACTGTCGGCATTAAGGCGAGATTTTGTATCAGTTGATGATTCTACTGTCGGCATTAAGGCGAGATTTTGTATCAGTTGATGATTCTACTGTCGGCATTAAGGCGAGATTTTGTATCAGTTGATAATTCCACCGTCAGCATTAAGGCGAGATTTTAAAGCACTTGATGCGGTGTTGAACTATACTGCAGTGCCAGCAGTCTCTGCATTAAGGCGAAACTGTGATGTCAACAATATGACAAGATTCTCTTTATCTCTTCTTCAAAGCTTTGATGAAGCTGTAGATACTTTTAAGTTCACTTCGCGTTGACTAACAAGATACCGCTGTGTGTGGCTTGCGACACGATTTACCAATACATCGTCCACAGTACCAGACTGCGGCGTTACGAAACACTGCATTAAGAGATTAACTCGACCAAACACCATTAAACAAACCTCCCTGTGTCCCACCCAGGCGCTCTTCTCCTTTCATTCTCGAGACCATGTGACTCTGTTGAGACGCTGGCATCGTTTAAGATTAACGGTTTTCGCCGGGTGCATTCCTAGAAGAGAGAGAGAGCTCACTGTTTGAAAACGGTTTGAAGAATCACGTAATGTCACGAGTTCTCGCTGTTTCGTGTGACGTTTGTTTTTGGTGAATTCCGTCGGTTTTGTGACGAGAGAACTAAAGACGGAAAATGTTGACTGCCTTAGCTGTTTAACTTTACATTTCTTTGATGTAACCTTGTTAAATGTGGTTTAAATTATGACTCGGTTCTTTTCTGACTTGAAAGACAGAAGGAGATAAAGGGTTTTAAAAAAAAAAAATACAGTGATAAATATAAAAGTTGATAGATAAACCTGGAGAGAGAGAGAGAGAGAGAGAGAGAGAGAGAGAGAGAGAGAGAGAGAGAGAGAGAGAGAGAGAGAGAGAGAGAGAGAGAGAGAGCAGCACCTACATTTTCCCACTGAAAACTCAATGAAATAATAAAAGATTTTTAAAAATATGAACATGGAAATCAAATTAAAGAAACGATAATTGATCATCTTTACGCAGCTGAAATTCAACAACAGTGAAAATACAAAACCGAAGAAGTGAAATCATCGCAAATTATCTGTGCAAATAAACACTAAGTGAATTTTGTTTTGCGATTCATGTTTCATTTATCGGTCATGTTCTCGTTACAGTACGCCTGGTGCAGAAACTGAATAGACAAATTTGTCAATTTCCTCTCCGAGCGCTCTCGAAATTTTAACTCTCATTTGCGGTTTTGTTGTCGCAAATTTCAAACTACAAAGAGAGTAATGAGTGAAATGCTGTAGTATAGTTAATATATGGAATGAAAATGCCTTGTTAAAAATAACTATTATAGTA
>CM022671.1:22405321-22420321 GCA_012295275.1 Chrysomallon squamiferum
ATTCTCGGCAACATTTCATTATACCCCAGCTGGCAAATTAACTAAGCTGGGTAGTTTTTTTTTATATTTTGTTTTGTTCTTTGTTAAACCCGGAGAGGCCTTTTATTACAAAATGCGTATATGCCGACGAAGAAAAAAAAAAAGAAGAAGAAGAAGAAGAAAAATTAGCTCATAAATTTCTCGTGTGTCGATAAACACCGGGCTACTGAAATGTGACCATGTTGCCTGTTGCAGTTTCCGTCTTAACAGAACATAATGATCAATTTCATTATTATTTTTTTTTTTTTTTTTTTCCCCGTGACAAAATTCAGGGGCGGATCTAGGTAGGATCTCTAGGTGACTAGAGATGAGTATATTAAAATTTAAAAAGCCAAAAAAAAAAAAAAAAAAAAAAAAAATTGAGGCGTATTTTAACGTACGCCTTGCGACTTAAAGATAAAAGAATATGAAGAATTTTTTTTTTTTTTTTTTTTTTTTTTAAATGTGAGGATGCCAAACCCTTCTTATATCCACGCTTATTGGGAGCCGCCCGCCGTAAGTAAGACCAGAAATAAAACGTGAGTTTTATGTTAGGAGCACGTGCCGCAATAGTTTCGAGATGACTTAATTGAAATCGTAATTCGTGCGGAGTTCCACGCATAATGTGGAAATATATCTCCAGTCTAGGAACGTGCGCAGCTTGCGCGGCGTGGCCCGTGCATTAAGTGACGTGAAGTCCGTGCGACTGTCAGCTGCCTGATAGCTTTTGTACATTACAGCGCGGCACTTATTAACTAATAATATACGTCGAGAACTTATACAGCAGGTTTTTTTAAAGTAATAAAATAATGAAAAAATTTAAAAGTGATGTTTCTTTTGTTTCTAAAATTGAAATGCTTTATTCGTTTCTCTGAAAATGTTCGTAACAAATTTTTAAATTTTTAAATTTTTTTTTTTTTTTTTTTTTTTTTTTTTTATAGAAAGTAAAATAAAAGTGAAATATGTTTTGTCCTAAGGATGTCTTATCCTTTTCACTGAAAGTTTTGTGTAATAGATTTAATAATAATAATAATAATAATAATAATAATAATAATAAAATTTGTTTTGTTCCAAAAAAAAAAAAAAAAAAAGGTTTTACTCACAGTTTATACAACAAATTAAGAAAATAATAACAATAATAACAATAATGATAATAAAGACAATAAACTAAACTAAAATAAAATTAAAAAAATATAAGATGTAAAATGTCTTTTGTTTTATCTGAGTTTCGGCCAATTTAAAGCTTTTGAGGGTTTAATGGGTTTTTTCTTTAGCTTTAAACATTTTAATTTATTTCAAGTAAACGTCTTAGAAATGATATTTATTTGATAGGCAAGATTAAAAGAAATCTTTTAATTCTTGAAAATATACATGTATTTATTTATAATGGATAATATATTTTGAAGAAAATAAGCCGGAAATCCAGTCACAAAAATAGAGATTATAATTTACATTTTGTTTTATTAATATTTAAATATATACATAAATGTATATACGACGTAACTATGCATATATGAATGCATACATACATACATATATACAAACATGCATGCATACACACATACATACATACATACAAACATACATACATACACACATAAAACACACATACACACATACGATAAACATATCATTACTAACAAATAAAATAAAATATATTTCCAGTCTTTATATAGATCACACAACAACACATTTGTTTTTTTTTTTTTTTTTTTTATGTCTTATCCTCGCCCCCTTGATTGAAATGCACTGAAATTGCACCACAATGCCGTCGCTTGTTCCTTTGATTTTATTAATCCCTGCCATCACATCAAAAGTTTTCCAAAACTCTGTGTTCGTCCCAGGCCATCTTTAAAAAAAAACCAACATCGTGGCCCGTGTGTCAGGACTCAGCAGAAGGGTGATGTGTCTGGCGGTGTAGCACGGTCACGCGAACTCACTCAGTCTCGACTCTTCAAACGTTGCGCGCTGTAACATTTTCACTCGCACGCAGCCAGCGAGCTAACATACTTTTATGTGGCGAAGTTTCTGCCTCGACCGCCGCGTTTCCTCCCATTCGCGTTGTCATCAATTTCGTTTAGTGATGACATCAAGGTCCGTCTTCTCTCCGCATTCCAGCGACTACAAAGGGGATGAAAAAGAAACAGGTTCGTTCACTCCTCAAGAAAGGTTCTGACTCAAGAGTTTGATTAAAATTAATGTTCTACGGTTTGCTGAAGAAAAAAAAAAAAAAAAAAAAAAAAAAACAACAAAAAGAAAAAAAAAAAAAAACTAAAACAGGGTCGCGACCATTTTGTTGCAACTGAATGCTTTATCCGTGAAATATATACTTCAACACTGAAGAAAAATGCGTAATGCAGACAAAATATATATATTTATATATATATATATGCGTTCCTTCTGTTTGCAAGGAAACAGTTTATCAAGTAAATTCATATTCTGACTTAAAAGATATGGCGCACATATTTTATCTTCTTTTTTTTTTTTTCATAATCAGAATGCTTATTCATTTTGTGGACAATCATTTTTTTTTTTTTGTTGTTGTTGTTGTTTTGTTGTACATAACACGTTTTCTTTTATCTGGTAGAAAAGAGGTTGAAGATAAACTTTATCTATTCTTTTGTTTATTTTTATGTTTGTATGTATTTGAATATTCTCTGCTATATGTATGTCTGAACAGACTCTGCATGTAGAGAATATTCGGTAACGCACTGGCCCAGGAGGACAATGTCCAACCACAACTCACAAACCCTGACGAGATTCGAACGTATATACCACCCATTCGCCCGCACTCCGAAGGTGGACGGCATATGAATGTGTATGTATGTATGTATATATGTATGTATGCATGCATGTATGTATGTGTTATTATTGCTAATATGGCTTTTATAATTATTATTGTTCTTGTTACTTTATTTATTATCATTATTCCTTTTCTTTTTTTTTCAAATTTTAAGCTGCATTATTCATCCATGAAATTAAAAATGAAAATTAAATAAATAAATAAAATAAAAAAAAAAAAAAAAAAAAAAAAAAAAAAAGTAAATAAAAAAAAAAAAAAACCCAAAACAAAATCAATAATAATAATAAAAAAATAAATAAATCTCTGAAACATTATTACTGATAAAACAAATACAAAAACACTTTATGTCAGTCAACAAGACAAAATACATTTGATTATAACATATCGGTTTCGTCGTAAGATATTTCATTAAACTACCCGCGTATTAGGTATCACTTATTATTAAACGCTAAGGGATGTTGTTTTTTTTTGGTGTTATGTCATACAAGTTAATAAATTATAAAGCTGGTGTGTCATACCAAACACAAATACGACTGTTCTAAACAGTATGTAACAGTATATGTTAAAAATCATTCTCTGTCTCGCTCTTTGGGTTAAGAAAAAATAAAATAAAATAATAATAATAATAATAATAATAATAATAATAATAATAATAATAATAATAACTGTGTAAAAGGGCAGCTTGTTAATTAACTATATTTATTTGACGTTTTCTTTATTTTTCGGTTCTTGTTCGATGGTCGTGGGTAGTAATGATATTATTACAGGGCATGTGTTGTATATTTTGCTATTTTGAATTTCTTCAATCAAGAATGAGGACTCGTGTTCCTGAATTATTATTGTTTAATTATGAAAATATGTAACCTTATTACAGATACATAAATCCATATATACATACATACTTACATACAGACACATAAATATATACATACATACATATATATATATATATATATATATATATATATATACATATATATATATATATATATATATATATATATATATATATATATATATATATATACATACATACATATACATACATACATACATACATACATACATATATACATATTTACATGCATGTTAATACATACTTATACTCGCATTACATAGATACTTACAAGTAAGCGTGCAAACAGAAACTTTTTAAAAGAACAATTAAAAAACAAATGAAAAGAGTTTTCGTAAATTGCTGCATTCATCATATCTTCTGAGATATTTTTCGAAGTCCATTATAAAATGTCTCCGATTCAAAAAACATGTCCCAGACGAGTGTGACTGTTGTTCACGAAGCTTTCAGCTTTATAAAACTTTAATATTTTACCGTTAGTCACAAACTGGAAAAAATGTCAGGAATTTAAATCATGTCTGTTTCATTGTCCGTCCCCACAATCGAAAAATATTATTTATATTTTCACTTTTATTCTCGTTAAAAGCTTTTTACACAATTCAGTTAACGTTTGTCGCATTCAGGAACGATAATATCAGTTGATGGTATGAAAGAAACTGCCGACAGAAATTCAAGATATCTTAATATTTTATGAGTTTGAAAAGAATTTCTCAATTTACAGTTATATTTAAATCCTATAATTTCTGAGGAATGTGAATCGTTAACATCTGTTACTGCAGTTTGAAATTAACGCCAGTAATTGAAATAATATTTGAGAATAATGAAATTTACCGTCACACATTGACAAAATGAGATATAATTTAATATACGAGAAATAAAATTTAATAAGGGGAGAAAAGATTAAGATTTAAAATTAAAATTAAAATTAAAATTAAATTTAAAATTAAAATTAAAATTAAATTAAAATTAAAATTAAAATTAATGTTGCTATTGTTGTTGTTGTTGTTATCATTATTATTTAAATTACTTTTAAAAAATTAAAGTGAAAGTAATTTATATAACAGGACTATAATAGTTTTGTTAAAAATAATCTAAATTATCCACATAACTATTTTAAATCAATATAATTTTTAAAAATGCTGCTGCTGTTTTGTTGCTATTATTGTAGTTGTTGTTATTATTAGAATTGTTTTTGCTGTTATTATTATTGATGTTGTTATTGTAATTATTATTATTATCAGAATTAATTTTAAAAAAATTAATTTCATTTTAAATTTCACAAAAATAAAACTTTGCAATCTTTTCATTTCTGTTATTAATATAAACATTTTATTCATTCATTCATTCATTTAAAATTTAATTTATTTTAATAGTTTAATTTTATTTATTTATTTATTTATTTATTTATTTATTTATTTATTTATTTATTTATTTATGAAATATCATTATTATTAAAGAAATTAAACATTAATATTTTGTGGGTTTTTTTAGGGGGTTTGTTGCTGCTAATACTGAATATTTTCATGTTTAGTTTTTCATTTTACTTTATTTTTATTAAATATTTTTTTTTAAGTACTGTAACATTTCACATACGTGTTTGTAAGCGTGCTCGCACGCGCGCTTTTTGTGTTTAAGACAAAAAATGACAGCCCACCCCAGAAATAAGGTTAATCCCCTAAGTCGTTAACCAATATAACCAGGTGGTTCGTTGTTTAGAAATTTCTAAGAAGTGAACAGCTACTGAAAAGAAGTATACACAACTCTTAAACAATGGTAATAAAGACATTTACACTCACCTTTGGCAGATTCATAGAGGTTAAGCTATTTAATCCAGTTGTGAATTTAACAAAAAAAAACAAAAACAAAAACAAAAACCCCACGACACCCGAGTAGATTAGAACTAGAGATAGGACAGCTCTATTGTCACCGAGTCAGAATCGCGTTCTGCGGCAAAACAAACTTCTTTCTTTTTTTTTTTTTTTTTGGTTTTTGTTTCGGTAATGTTTTTCTAAATCGCGGTTTGTCTGGGCTAAATAAATTTTAAAACAAAATGTTTACTAAGGAGAAGAAGAGAATGTGACAGAGTGAGGAAAGGGGTTTTGAGAGAGAGAGAGAGAGAGAGAGAGAGAGAGAGAGAGAGAGAGAGAGAGAGAGAGAGAGAGAGAGAGAGAGAGAGAGAGAGAGAGAGATCGGATATAAATTATTACCACGAAAGTAATCAATAAATAAATAAAATTAATATTAAAATTAAAATTAATAAAAATAATAAAATAAAAATATATGTGAAAATAATTAATTTTATATTGCAGCCTATTCCTAATTAAAAAAAAACTTTAATTTATTTTAACTTTCCAATTCTTAATACTTTCTTTCTTAAATTTTATCTCTTAAATTTTTATAAATTTATTCAATCATTCATTCATTTTATTATTATTATTATTATTATTATTATTATTATTATTATTATTATTATTATTACTATTATTATATATTATATATTATTATTATTTTGTAGTTGTTTAATACAACTTTATACTTTTTAAATTTCAGTGTTATTTAAAAAAAATTCTTTTAAAAAAATCACTAAAAATAAAAATAATTTTCATCTTGTTAGCATAAACATTGGTAGCAGTAGCAGTAAATTAGTAATATTAGTATTAGTAATAATTTTAGCTGTAGTACTAGAAATAGTAACAGTTGTAGTATTAATAGCATCTCTAATACTTTATTTCAGTTGTTGTCATTATTATTGCACGTATTTAGTCTATAACCTTCTTCGAGTTTATTATATTGCATGGATAAAAAATAAGATGCTGTAAATATTACTTAAAAATACAAAAATACACAAAGACTATCAAGTAATGTAGACTAATACTTAAAAAGTATTTTTTTTAAAAAACAATAAAAAAAAAGAAACGAAAAAGAGAAAAGAATAGGAAAACCATTAGCCTACATTAAATGTCTCATTTTCAGCTCTCTAACCTAATCCGACTCGAACCAGCTGTCTTCTGTACGATATATGACAACAAGGGCTGTGTAATTATAATAAAATAACGCCAGACATTTAGTTCTTTATTATCATTACGATGTATAATGAACATGAAGTATTGTTATCACCATGGATACACGCCCAACATGGCGGGACTCCCGGCTTGGGCACGTGTTACGATCAATGAATTTTTTTTTTTTTTTTTTAAACTACATTTCTTCTTCTTCTTCTTCTTCTTCTTCTGTCTTGTGTCTAAGAGAAAGTTAAAATAAAAGTGTCGTGAAAATAACCACAGCTGAGATAAATAGTATTTTATTTATTTATTTATTTATTTATTTATTTATTTATTTATTTATTTATTTATTTATTATTATTATTATTATTATTATTATTATTATTACTATTATTGTTATTATTATTATTATTATTTACTTATTTGTTTGTTATACTTTTTATTTATTTTTTTAAAATTATTTATAAATTCTTTTATTTATAAAAATTATCTTCTTTTCAACTTAGTCATCACTAATAGTATTACAATAATAAAAAAAAAAGTATGAAACAATTAAATTATCAAATGATATAAAAAGTAAATGCACCATAGTTTTTATTTGTTGTTGTTATTGTTTATTTTAAATGTTAATACTGATTTTAATATTTGCCTTATTAGATTCAACCGAAAATTATATACATTTTTTTTTATATAGCTAAATTAAAGAAACAGATAAATTATTATACCTAAAAATATTAATAATGCAAATAATGCAAATCCAAGCAAAATACAAAAATGTTCAAGTAGCAAAAAAAAAAAAAAAAAAAAAAAAAAAAAACAACAAAGTTAAAACTACAAAGGTTAAAAATAAAGAATAGAAATAAAAAATACTACAGAAAAAAAGAAGACGAAGAAAAAACAAATTAACCAACTAACAAATTAAACACAAGAGCGAAAAATGCTCCAAGGGACTACATTCCGTGCGTCTGTACGCGTGGTAAATGCTCTGTGTGTGTGTGTGTGTGTGTGTGTGTGTGTGTGTGTGTGTGTGTGTGTGTGTGTGTGTGTGTGTGTGTCTGTGCCGGTGTTCGTCAGCTAATGTCACATACGTTTGTTCCAAACCTATAAAAAATGAAACATGGTCTTCTGTCTATTGTGCTGGTTTTCGTTTTCACGCTGTTGGCGAGGATGGTACGGAGCAGCAGCCGAGCATTCCCAGCCGGGGAAATGTGTCTGTCGCGACTTCGCACAACTTGATCCTCTGTAAAGCCGTGGTGCTCCTGGTAACGCAAAGCCGAGAGGTGAGGGGCTGTATATTAATCAGCCTAAAATGGGTTTTCGCCGGGTCTTCACTGGGGATGTTTTGTTGTGAAGCTGGGTGGATATGAGAAACACTGCGAAGACGTGTTTGAGACAATGAACCATAAGAAAGCTGAGGACAAAAACCTCGTTCTGTTGTTGTGAAGGAGAAAAAAAAAAAGATCAAAGACGGACGCAGGATTTGTGGTTCTGGCACCTAGAACGAGGTTTCGAGGACAGCAGTCTCAACTGGTCTGTTAATAAGCGGAGCCAAAAAAAAAAAAAATAAAAAAAATAAAGATTAGAGTTCTGGCAGACGTCTGGATGATTTTCGAGACGACAGAAACAAACAGTAAAACGTTTTGGTGAAGATCCAAGCGGGTAGCACTGGGAAGAATGGGTAGATCTGGCATCAGAAGAAAAAAAGAAGAAACAAAAAGTGACCCAACAAAAGCCAGGATTGGTATTCGTTAATCCGAGCGCGCCATCCGACCTCGCCTCACGTCTGCTACACGCCAAGCCAATTGTCGTCTGTTTGCCAAAACGTGATCCAGACTCGCGGCAAACGTGAGCCGCCATTGAAGGACGCACGCGGCCATGTTTGCTCGGCAAGGTAACGCTGTTTATGTTTGGTATCGTTCAATGAAGCGTCTTCAATGAAGGCCGTCTTGACAACTGCTACACTATCCTTGTAGTCACTTCGATACTTAGTCATTCTCTCTGTCGCCAAAGCAAATCCCGAGATCTAACGCTAATACGTTACAACTTGTGTTGACCGGGCAGCGAAAGCAAATATTGGGCCGATTATTTGAAGCGGGTATTCACGGCACTTTGTAAAATATACCCATAATAGTTTCACCTTGTTGCCGATCTGTGTAAAGCAAATCTGGCGTGAAGCAAAAGGAGTCATCAAAGACGTTTTTATACATTTTTTTTTTTTTTAAATTTAGTTTATTATCATCATAACTATTCCCATACAACTCTGTATTCTTAATACTATGGCTAATGTCACTGCTGCCACTGCTGTTATTACAACTATTTCCACGACCCCTGTTACTATTACTATTGCTATTACTATAACAACGACAAGAACAGTAACTACTACTATTATAATAATATCATGAAAACTATTTATTTTATTATTATTGGTAATAGTAGTAGTAGTAGTAGTAGTAGTAGTAGTAGTACTATTATTAGTGGTAGTATTAGTGTTACTATTATTAGCTGTATTATTAATTTACTGCTGTAGCTGCTTCTGTTCCTGTTATTACTAATACTATTACCGCCGTTGATGCTGCTGCTATTATTATTACTTCAATTTGTTTCGTTAACTATATTTCCGTACAGACTATAATATTTTTTTCCCACTAAAATATGATTATCTCTAATTCTATATTGTTAGTTTCCATCTAATTATATAAACATAAAATTCGTGAACAAAGATTTTCCTGTTACCTTCAGTGTTGTATCTATAATTATACATTCTGTTATGCTTGTAGTTCATTTGTTTGTTGATTTTTGTTATTATTATTATTTTATTTTTTTACACAATTTACAATAATAAATAGTAATATTATTTTTTTTTATAGTAAAATCTACATCCTTTTTAGCTTTCAAGAAATATTGTAATTTTGCATACTGCTATATTATATTTTTTGTTATGTATTTATTTAAATTTTTTTTTTTTCGTTGTTTTACGAACGGTGACGGAAAATCCCGACTGCTTCCGAAAGTCACCGATGATTGTTATACGAATGACAGTGTTATCAGATTTCAGCAATCCATGATAACGTGGTCTGTAACTTTATCTTACGCTTTCTTAACGAATTTGTGTGGCAAAGTGTTTGCAGGTAAACTGATATGACTGCTTGGCAGCCATTGTTATTAAATGTGTGTAGTCAAACGGAATGGAATAATTAAGCACGTGATTGATATTTTATTTCTGGCTTAGTCATTTAATACAACAAAACGTAAAACCAACCACCCAACATTCTTATGACGCCACCCACCCATCCACCCGCCTGAAAGAATGCATGAGGCCACCCACTCATCTATTCTGTCTAAAAATATATATATATATATATTCACCAGGCCATTCCAACTAAACGAATACCCGAGGATTATGAAATATTTAATATGCAAGGCATCGTTACTAACGTATGTATGTACATTTAAAATAAGCGCCGTTTAATGAAGTGTGTGTTTTATTTTATTTTCGGATAATATGGATGATATAAATATGATTTTTATATCTTCATATATATATATATATATATACATAATTAATTTATTATTGTTGTTATTTTTATTTTATTTATTTATTTATTTATTTATTTATTTAATTAATTATCTACTGACCTTATCGGAGAAGAGTTTAAATCAGAAGGGTTGAACAATTATTTAACTGCAAACAAATAAAAGAGGATCGTATCGCGAAAGTTTGTAATCAGTGCCAGAGCGTTCTCTAACTTACATTTACTTGGCTGATGAACTAGTAACTATTTCTTTTAAATTTGTTTCATGTACTTCAATAACTTCAACATCAGGTTATATACCTAAAGAAATATTTAAAAACAATAATAATAAAAAAAAAAATAAAAAAATCTCTTAAAAATAATCAGATGAAGTTTTGTAACAGTTTTCAATACTCATAAATTTTAAGTCTAAAAAAAGTTTAACAAAATATTTCTCCTTCACTTTACTGAAGTAATCAATGAACCGTCTGAAACTTTCTTTATTATTCATTTAAACACTTTATTATTGTCCAAAAAGCGTCAGTGTTGTTTTTATTCTTTTAGAAAATGTTAAAAAAAAAAAACGTAAACTTAGAATTGTCGTAAAAAGCGACTACCGGAGTTTGATCCTGATATCTATTTGTCTATGCGCCATTTATTATTTATTGCTGAATCTAGTTACTTTCTTTCTGTCTCTTTTTTGTTTTTCTTATTTTTTTTTTTTTGTTTTTTTTGTCTTACGTTTTTCCTGATACTATTGTAGCAAACACATAGTCAGTCTTTCATGGGTCAATCGAAACCTTTTTTTTTGTTTTGTCGCCAATCGACACAAAACCTGGCGGCCAGATTTGAAACGGACGGAACCGCCACGTTGGTTTTAAAAGAGACCTCCAACCCTCCGAGCAAGACCGCCACAAACAATGGCCGTGTTTACAACCGATTTACCACAAACTCCACGCTGGCGACGTTGATACCGTCTTCATAGAAACCCTCGACAACCAAATCCCGGCTGCAAGCGGAAATCTGATAGACTGGATTTAAAGGTGGCCACCACCACCTTTGTCGTTGATCAAAAAAAAAACACGTTAGGCTTCCCCACGGCAGTTAATTAGTTATTGTAACGAGCCGAAAGTGAATTGTTAAATTATTAAGCGAATGGGGGACTTTGGCTCGTATCTGGACTGGTTTTTTTTTTTTTTTTTTGTCCCCTTGTGATAAAAGTAATGCTGGTTTATTTGCGTCGTAAGTCCTACGCAAACACAGGAGGAAGTTTAAAGTATATTAATATGAAATAAAGAGCGGATAAAAATGTCACCGTGCATAATTAATAATTACCTTTGAAACAGCGATAGTTTTAGATTATTTATAGGACTCGGGGATATTTTTAAAAAAATGCATTGTGAAAATATGTTCATCGATTTTTTTATTTTTTTTGTGTTTTAATTGTTAATTTATTTGGTTTGGCTAATCATTTGTTAAATTATTCGTCTGTCAGTATTAAGTAAAAAGAAAATGGATGGCGTAAATAAAGTAAATAATTATTTATTTTAAAATGTTTACTCTTATTCTCAAAATCTGTATTTATCTATTTGTCTGTCAGTCCGACTGTGTCTTATTATCTATATATCTATCTATCAATATTATTGTACGTCTAAAAATATAAAATAGATGTATACTTATATAACAGTTAATTTAGTAAGAAAACAAAATAAGTGGATAGCTATACAAATATACACACATATTCACACACAAACAAACATATAATATATACATGCATTCATCCAACCATATATCGATACATACATACATACATTGATACATACATACATACATACACATAAACATACATACATGCATGCATAAATCCCTCCACACATGCACACACTCACACACACACACACGTTAGGAAAATACACATTTTAAAGTTCCCAGAGCCATCTATACTTCAACAAATGTAATTATTACGTAATTTTCATTATTGTATAACGCTGTGCTGTGTTATTCTATTAACCCTGCTATGTTGATGTATGAAGTGGGAACAGAACGGTCACCGCTCTGTCTGTGTCGTTGTCGTCGTGCCGAAGTAGCCATGTTGACATTGTCGTTCCGATGACACCACGATTTCGATTGCAATTAGAGTGGGGCCGGGCCGCACGTTGAGACAAACCGAACCAAACGCGATGACGATACGTTCTGAGCAGCTGGGAACCAGGTCGTGTCACATCAAACTAGGCCTTGTCATTTTTTTTCAATGAGCCACAGATTGTGATCTTTGTTAATCATTAAGTCAAATCAAGCAGTGACGTAATTTGTTTCATAATCAACACAGTTTTAACATGGGAATGCAGGAAATCGACTTTTCTGAGCTCGTGATGGTGCATATTTCGAGACTTCGGCGAAGATCGACAAACTCTTGGGTATCAGGTTCACGCGTGCTCCGTTTCAGTGTATGAAAAACGAGATTCGCGAGCGCCGTTTCGATAGAGAAACATTATTTTACTTATTATCAGAGGTCATCTACTGCTACATCTTTAACTCGGTGATGGCATCAAACTCTTTTTTTTCTTCCAATCTTAATGGGGAAATTAAAGCATGCAAATGAATGTGTTGTTATTGTTGAATCTTTACACTGAGACAATTCAACCTCGGACAGAGCCGAACTGTTTGAGGATTTCTCTACATTATTCAACTAACTGAGGGTTGGGACGCTATCTGAGATGTAGCAATACTAATGTTCACCTAAATAACTTTGTTTGATAATATTCTAATAAACTTCTAACACATTAATCGTATGCTGTGTATGGTCAGATATCAGGGCTTTCAGATACTCCAGTCAGCAGTGGTCAAGTATTTTTGTACAAATTTATTTCAGTCACTCTGAGGTTGTATCAGTATAAAACAGTTTTCTTGGAACTCTGTATAAGAGATTCGGTCCGCCACCCGTAACACAATGATTTGTGTATCTCAGCTCTGTGTCAAGATACGACGTACATATTAAATCCACTGAAAAATTAAAACTGTAGTGGTATTTAAAAATGTTGATATTTTTTTTTTAAAGTAAAATTATTTTTAAATATTTTAAATCTTTACATGATTATTATTAGAATGGCCTTCTTTCAAAAATGAAGCAAATAAAATTAAAATTAAAAAAATTTAGAAACAAACAAACAGACAATTAAATAAATAAATAAATAAATATATAAATTTAAAACAGTATTTCAAAGTCACTGTTATTATGTTTTTGTAGTAGTCAGTAAAAAAAAAAAAAAAAAAAAAAATATCCTATTGAACTTACACCTCATAACTGCAGCAATAAAACAGTATCGAGATTTGACCTCACTACTGAACAGTCTTTTGGTCCAGTGTCTTAACCCACTGGTAAAACAAAAAACAATAAACTCAGTGTTTCTGTTTATCGTCGCTAA
Source organism: Chrysomallon squamiferum (assembly GCA_012295275.1). Classification (NCBI taxonomy): domain Eukaryota; kingdom Metazoa; phylum Mollusca; class Gastropoda; order Neomphalida; family Peltospiridae; genus Chrysomallon; species Chrysomallon squamiferum. Next base: position 22,418,938 of record CM022671.1, read on the forward strand.
ACTTTGATTAATGTTCGACAGCCTCGTCTACCTGAGAATCCCGGAGCCTGGCACGTGAGAACGGGGCAGACGGGTGACGCCATTTGTCACGGATCTGTTGACGACTTCTTCCGAAGACAAAGCCGGTGACTGTTCACTTTCTCATGATGCCTGTCAAACATTCGAACTCCACTCGATAGCCCATCGCAAGTTTTTTTTTTTTTTTTTTTTTTTTTTCTGCGAGTTTGGATGACGGCCAAATTAGTGCCCAAAGTTTTGTACTTGCCACAGACCCGCTCATCAATGTTTCTTCTTCTTCTTCTTCTTCTTCTTCTGCTTTGTGTTATATTGCCTGATATTGAAACATTTAAAACATTATTGTGGGTTTTTTTTTTTCTCATAACAGTAACAGATTAGTTGTCGAAGGTTTGGTGTTAAATTAGTTTTCTTCGCGTGGGTCGTTGTAGAACTTTTGCACGAGATTCTGACAAACAAAATGATTTTGGTGTTTGTTGTTTTCGGCAACGATAAAACATCGGATTAAAAAAAAAAAAAAAAATTTTTAATTATTATTTTATTTTGTTTTATTGTATTTGTTTATTTGATTGTTTTATTTTATTTTATTTTATTTTATTAATTTATTTTTATTTTTTTTTTATGTTTTATTTATTTAATTTTTTTTTTTTTTTTGCTTTTTTACTAAATCTGTTTAGTGGTAGTCACATATTGCGGTGGTGTTGCAAAGATTAACGTAAATTTGATCCAGCAAGGATAGATTTATGTTGTTTTATTAATACGTGCTTTTGAAATCACTTACCCAAATATCATGGTGGAGCAGCGAAAGAGAGCTAGACTGGATAATTTACTAACAGAATACACTGAACAAATTCAGATCATTTCACAAGTTTTCTTAAATATTTTTAACAGGAAATTTTCAGAATCATTTCCTTTCTACTTTTATATGTCTATTGCTTTGTCTCTCAGTTGTTCTCTCTCTCTCTCTCTCTCTCTCTCTCTCTCTCTCTCTCTCTCTCTCTCTCTCTCTCTCTCTCTCTCTCTCTCTCTCTCTCTCTCTCTCTCCATCTCTCTCTCTCTCTCCCTAACCATTCTTTTGCTACAAAAGTTATTTTCTGATAACCATTCCCACAATACAGGTCAGATGCAATCGGTGAAAAAAGGTCAAGTACCACACTTTCGCTTCGTCATCGGAGTTCCGCTTTCGCCGACGAGATGTTGATACTGGACCCAATACTTTCACTAATGAGTCTTGTTATAACCATGACACTTACTAGCTGTTAATGTTTAATAAGCCACATAGTCGATGCATGGATCACTTATCAAGCCACACTTAAAAGAGGAATTCGGCTTTTAAAATATTTCTTTGTTCATTATTATTTGATGCCTG
>CM022671.1:22425321-22432821 GCA_012295275.1 Chrysomallon squamiferum
TGTCTTTATTGGAAATGATCTTATACATGAAAGGCCGCAAACCACAATTATCTAACTGTGAAGAGATCAAAAATAAAAAAATAAATATAAAAAAAATTAGAGTGATAGCTGTTGTTCTATTCCAGAACAATTGTACCCATGAACAATAAGCATTTTTTTAAAACTTATTTTCTACACTTCAGTAACTTCAGAAGTAATTATTTCAACAACAACCACACTAATAACAACAACAAGATCAACAACAATAATAACAACAGCGACAACAACAACAACAACAAAATTAAACAAAAAACATCAAAATTCAAAATTTAAAAAAAAAAAAAAAAAAAAAAAAAATGACTCGATATATGGGTCAGACGATAATAGTTCCTATCACGTCAGATTCATATCACTTGGTATTTGTGATAAATATATTAGAAAAAGAAAAAAATGTATATTTATAATTAAAGAACTGTTTGAAATTTTCTTTTTCATTTGGTTACACAGTTTGAGATTTTTCGAAAAGAAATTTAAAAAAGAAAAAAAAAAGAATTCTAAATTATTACATTTGATTTCTTGGATAAATGCTGCTGAGAGTAAATAGAAATATATTTTAATATAATAAGGATGCTTAAATTATTATTATTATTATTATTATCATCATCATCATTATCATCATTATTACATTTATCATTATTAATATTATTATTAACATTATTTTTTTAGTGTTGTTATTAATTGTTAGTTACTTAATTATTTTATTTTATTATTTTTTATTTAATTTTATTTTTGACGTCAAATAATAATGTACATTAATGAAATTTATACCGAATGAAATATGTTGAATGATAATGCTTACAAATGAAATATGTTGAATGATAATGCTTACAAATGAAATATGTTGAATGATAATGGACGTTAATGACGTATTATTCAGAACGATAAAGTCCAGTAATGAAATTTTATGTTGAATGATAATGTTAATGAAGAATAATGATGAATGATAATATACATTAATGAAATTTCTGAAGAATTATAGGGAATATTAAAAGATGTATGCTTAATGATAATGCATATTAATGGAAAATTACGTTGAACGATAACACGGACCAATGTAATGTCAGCTTATTGAAATCTGAATGAAATTTTATTTGCTTGTCAAATTTGAACGTGTGTTGATTATTTAAGTTAAACTTTTATCTGGATGTAATCTTATATGAAAAACAACATCAGCTGCATCTATAATCTTTTATAAATCAAAGCGCGAAAATCAAATTAAACGTGTTATTCAGAGTCATATTAATAAATGATAAAATATAACAGACTATTAAATTTACATAACTATTACACGTCAAATTAAAAAATTAAAATAATAAATAAACAAATAAATAAATAAATAAATAAATAAATAGATAGACAGATAAATAAATAAATAAATAAATATAAATTATTTTAAAAACCACAATAAAAAACATCATTAAATAAAAAATAAAATAAAAATGGTAAAAAGAAATGATGTATTGCTTCATCTTTTTAATATGAAAATATTCAATATTGTATAATAAATGAATGAATGAGTGAATAAACAAATAAATACAGAAATAAATAAATAAATGTTTTTTTTGGGGGGGTTTGGTTGGGGTTTTTTTTGGGGGGGTTTCGTCCTATCTTACAGCCACAATTTAGATTCTGTGTTCATGGTGTTTACCTTTTTCGACGAAAATGAATTTGAAAAACGATTAACAAAATGAAAATAAAACTTAAGCTAACACAAACTAACAAATGAAATTAAATGAAAATAAAACCAACTAAATATTCTGAAAGTATCTTTTTATTTTAAATTTATTGTTTTCTCACAGCTAATTTTCTTTTATTAAAAAAAAAAAATTAACATTCTTCTTTTTTTCTTCGTGTCATTATCAATATCATCAGTAACAACATCAACATCACCATCATCATTATCAACCACATCAACACCATCGTCAGAATTTTTGATTCTTCCTTGTTAACAAAACACAAACCATAAAACAGACTTTATTTCTCTCGATTACACTCACACACACCCCAAACGCAACTACTACACTGCACCCGTTCGCCGTGAAGACATCCTCTCCATCTCAAGTGTCACCATTCACCGTTAACCTGTAATTGTCACTCAATGGGTCTCGTGCAGGGAAGATTCATGTTTGCATGGGGACACACCACTTAATCATTTCTCATTAGAGACGATAATAACATACTAGACGACGCTACCTCCGAATTACTCCGATTTGCTCTGTAAAGGTTGTTATTTTTTTTTTTCTTTCTTTTTTTTTTTTTCTTTCTAAACGTTATTAGAAGGGTTGGGGTGATGTTTACTGTGTTGTACTGACACAGATTTTTTATTCTGCTTTTTTGGTATTTTTGTTTTTATTATTTTTTTTTTTAAATGATTATTATTAATATTATTATTACTACTACTACTACTACTACTACTACTACTACTACTACTACTACTACTGCTGCTGCTGCTGTTATTATTATTATTATTATTATTATTATTATTATTATTATTATTATTATATCGGCCGAGAAACAAAATTCGAGTTCAATAACAAGAACGTCATAAAAAAAAAAAACAGACAATACAAAACGGAGAATAGCATTACACTGTTTATCGAAGACTAACGGAAAAATCAAATACAGAAATAGTATAACTATCTCAGCGCAACATATTTTACAAACACGTAACCAAAAATAAATTAAAACATAATAGTGTGGACATAAATTATGGACCATTTGTAGCTGTAATAATTTGTAAATTGCAATTTATAATTACATTTTATTTTGTTGTTTTTTATTTTAATTAATTTTTGTTTTTTTCTTTTTTTTTCTTTCTTTATTTATTTATTCATTCATTTATTTTTGTTTGTTTTTATTTTTTCATAGATTCACTTTATAATTTATATCTTGTTCACTTCAAAAAAAAAAAGTATTATAATTGTCCTTTGTTGTTCTAAGCAAAAAAATTAGAAACAACAAAAAAAGAAAAAAGAAGGGTGAAACAAGATCAGAGTATGAAACGAACATATGTATATGTATGTATGTATGTATGCATGTATGCGTGCATGTATGTATGTATGAATGTATGTATGTATGTATGTATGTATGTATGTATGTATGTATGTATGTATGTAAGTATGTATGTATTGTATTGTATAATTGAATTCAGGACATATGTTGGTATAATACTTCTTAGAAAGAAAAGCAAATCAATTTATTTCAAGTTCTGAAACCTTCTGTATTTAACACAACATACTTTAAAAAGAAGAACAAAATTAATGTGCCTTGATTTCTAATACTTACTATGGCTAGAACAATATACTTTAAAATGAAGAATAAATTGCTGAATTCTAAAATTTGCTCCGATCAAATACAAGATACATTAGGATGAAGAATGAAATTGTGGTTCCTTGGATTCTAAAACTTTCTATGTCTAACATAATTACTTTAAAATGAAGAAAAAAATTCTTGTTTCTAGAATTCTAAATCATTCTGTATCTAACACAATATACTTTAAAATGAAGGACAAAATTGTTGTTTCTTGAATTCTAAAACTTTCTGTATCTAACACAATATAGTTTAAAATGAAGAACAAAATTGTTGTTTCTTGAATTCTAAAACTTTCTGTATCTAACACAATATAGTTTAAAATGAAGAACAAAATTGTTGTTTCTTGAATTCTAAAACTTTCTGTATCTAACACAATATACTTTAAAATGAAGAACAAAACTGTTGTTTACAGAATTCTAAAATGTCACATATCTAGCTCAAACTGAAGAACAACTTTGTTGTTTACTGAATTCTAAAACTGGTGTACTAAGCGTAATAAACTTTACAAAGAAGAACGGAATTGATTTCTAAGACTTGCTGTGTCCTTTCTGTTGGCGTCGTGCGGTCTGTCACTGTCAAAGTCCACGTCGCTTTCCTTCCAAGGTCGATGAGGCTGGTCGCGTTGTCAAGGACGGAAGAGTTGCTGGTATTCACAACAGTGACGCTATTCTTTGCCAGAAACCAACACAACAACGTATTTAGGAATTGGCGGCTGCTCTCTCCTTGTGTTTTTGTAAAGAAATACTTTTGTAGCTTCTTTGATCAGTGGTCTTCAAATGTTTGGCGCATTTTGTCTCTTGCTTCCGTGCAAATGGTCTTCTGTGGTGTTTGGCATATAATTCCCCAGTCCCTGGATTGTGGAGGATTAGAAGAGGATATGGTGTTTAGTCTTTGTTGGGTGTTGTTTTGGGTTTTTTTGAGATTTTGTCAAAAATATTTTGTCCTCTTATGCAGATTTTTTTGGGGTGGGTTTTGATGGATAATCTTCAGTTATTACATGGAATGTGTTAATGAATATATTCTTCTTCTGAGCTGGTCTGGGTGATGTCGCATTATCTTTGACCCTGATATTCATTCATGTTTTTGATATAATTTTGAAAACTGGTGCTTCAGAAATAATATTTAGAATTCGCATTTACTTGCGTTTAGGAAATCAATCTTTGCTCGTGTTTTAAAGTGATATCAAAGAAACTATGTTTGAATACTGAGATTCAATGGTGTTCTACTCATCTATTCAGAATGTATCATCTTCTGCACTAATTCTTTCATGTGACTCATTCTTTAACAGTATTTTGAAGAAAACAACAACAACAAAAAAAGAGAAAAGAAAGAGAAACCAATTTAAAATGTAAAACTTCAGTAACCACACACTAACAACTCGTTGAACAACAGCACGCTGGTGATATACGACTACAAACATTTGCAATAAATTTACTAACACGCTTATATTTCTTCTCCAACATAAATATTAAAAACCGTATATTTTTTTTTTTTTTTAAATAAGGTATGAAATTCCTTACATACACATGCAAATATAGTTACCTTCTCTCCCTCGTTCAGCGCGTTTCGTATCCGCTTACGACAAAAAAAAAAAAAAAAAAAAATAGAGAAGTCGAAAAGAAAAGAAAAGAAATCAATTCATAAGTTATAAAACACACCCACGGACACGGGTATCAGACACGGCAGTAAATTTCAGCGCAAAGACACCGAGCCTGTCAGGTATATTCTAAAATATTGATCAGGCATCGAGAAATTGTCTCAAAACTCTGAGATTTACGACCTTGTCGTCGATGATTTCTAAAACCGTTTCTAAGAAAGGAACTCGAAAACCATCTAGCCGATATCATCAGATATGCAATACATCTTTCCAAACAGAAGAAACGTAAAACTGAAAAAAAAAATAAAAAAATGACAACAAAAAAAAGCCCCATGCCATTACGAATTGATGCTATCATTAGGATTGTAAATTTGGAAGCGGTTCGTTGTTGTATTGTCGGCGCCAGCGAACGGTTTCTTTTGGTTAATTTATTTAAGAAGTGTATTGTGTTTTAGAGCAGTTTACTGCAATACGGAATGATGGATATTAGCCAAAAGTATTTCATGTATGCTGAGGCTACATTCTTTGCATTCATATATATAATAGAAAAAAAAGAGGTTCTTTTGATATGGAAACTGTTTTCAGAATCTTTACTAATCGCAATGCTTTTGTTCTTTTATTCTGATTGTTACCGGGAAGAAAAAAAACAAAAACACAAAAAAAACAAAGAACGTCGTATGTACATTGTTTCATTCTAGAATGATAAAATATAATCTATTAATTTAATTCATGACACATTCTAGAATCATCATATTGGTAAATTATTACTGAAATACGGTAATTATTTTCTTTAGAATAAATGTTTAATTCACACTGTTAATTTATTAATAATCTAGTTTAAACTAATTTTGATTCACAAACATACGTATATACACACAGACCTACGTACATTCGTATATATACATACATACATACATACATACATACACGCACATGTACAAAAATACCTATCCACCTACTAAATGTTGATATTAATATTACGTCTTCAGAAAAGAAAAAAAATAATTCAACATAATTATATCATTAATCAATCAAATTTTAAAAAAGTAAAATATATCAACGTGAAAATATATATATATATATATATATATATATATATATATATATATACACAGTTTATTTCTTTCGAAGAATATTCTCTTTAACAGCTTCATCAGAACTTCTTGTCTCCGAAAATAAAGATTTAAGACCGTTTTCCATTTTTCAGTGATTACTTCTTTTTAAATGTCTGTCATTATTCACCGTTGTTTTATTTCCCCACAGGGAGAGAGGTTCCGAGTTTTCTAATGTCGTTATTAAGTGCCCGGGCATCACTGGCGAAGAGTCTGGTGATGAAACGTAAAAAGGGATTCAATTTCGTGACCGTAATGCGTGCCAAATGTGTCGGTAATAAACATGAAAAGTCAATAGCGAAGTTAACACGTAGTTGCGAGCAATGAATAACAAAACGAGTAAGAGACGTCGACAAGCGTTGACTTTCTTTTGGTTTTCGGCTGCCGTCTCCCGACGCATGAAAAATGAGGCGCGTAACGGCTTTCACACCGTGGAATGCAATTTACCAATGAATATTTACACCAATTGTCTTCGAGTTAACTTCAAATTTAGAGTTCCTGCGAGAGCTCCGTTTCGGAGCTGGGAACAATCAAAAGAACCGGCATTGAAGATTGCTGGGTCGCGTGTCCGAACCACATTTCCAACGTGAACGGAAGCATATGTCGTAATTTGCATGTAAGACCCTATTTCTCCAGTCATGCATGTGCTAATTGATTGTATCACTTCGGAGTCCGCTGGGGCGGTGGGGGAAAACAAACGGTACCGTGTTTCCCTCGGTTCCGAAATGATGGAAAGGTATCTTTTCTTTCTTTTCTTCGAATTATCCCCGTTGTATAGAATGATGACTTCTCTCGCCTTCTCGCGGGACAAACACGTTCGGCCATTGTGAAAAACGGCACTTCTAAGTTCAGATGTCTCGTGGGGGTTTAATGAAATTGACATCGTCAATTTCTCCTTTAACTTGTGTCATGATGTGCTTAAAAACAGAGCCTGCCAGTCCTTGGTGACTAAAACAATATATATGTGTTCGTGACTTGACGTCGTATGAAATGGAGAGAGAGAAAAAAAAAATAAAAAAGCGTCGAAACTTTTTGATTGCTTTTTGGGAGTTTTCTTGGTTCCCTGTGGACGGTTATGTTATAAATAACATTTATTATGTGGCCAAGTAGTTTGTTAAACATTACTGTTATTATAAACTTAACAGATTTCTTTAAAATAAATATAGCAAATGCTGACTGTCTAATAGTATTTAAAGAAAGCCTAACCATTTTAACATTAATGGTTATCAAGTGTTAGGAATGTAGTTGTTTTGCATGATGATATACTAGAAAAGAAAAACGCTGGTTATGTTTATCAGTCATTTACAGGCTCCTGTCCGTATGCAAAAACAAAAAACAAAAACAAAAACAAACAAAATAAATAAATAAATAAATAAATAAATAAATAAATATATTTAAAAAATGGTATGTGTATATATATATATAAGAAGAAGAAGAATA
>CM022671.1:22435321-22442821 GCA_012295275.1 Chrysomallon squamiferum
TTCAATGTTAGATCTTTATTACATGTTTCCGCGGAGACAACTTAAAGGCAAAAATACTGTTTCCTTTTGATACTCCGTGTTAAAAAAGAAAGGTCTCGAGATTTTAAGGGAGATTGGAGGGGAGGGGGCGATATATTTCTTCTTATTATATGTATATAAAAAAAAAGAAACAAGATAAAAAGAAAAAAAAAAAAAAGAAAAAGAAACAAACAAACAAACAAATAAATGATATATTATTATTATTATTATTATTATTAAAACCTACTAAACAGTGAGCAAAATATTCTAAAGATATATTAAATATTATAATGATATATATATATATTTATTTATTTTTATTAATTTACGTATTAATTCAAGAAGAATTCAGGCATTCTCACTTTAATACTGACCACAGAAAAAAAAACAAAAAAAAACAACTAATACACGTCTGTCTCATTTTTAAAAAAAATTGTTGCATAAAGCATAATCATATTAATTTATCCAACTGTTTGCAGAAGACATTCACACACATACATATGAATGTACCCACGCATACATGTAGACATCATATACAGACGAAGTATTAGACATTAACAAGATTTACTATGGACTATGCTAATACTTTTTTTTTTTTTTTTTTTTTTTTTTTTTTTTTAAAAGCACACTAATTACTATTACTAAAAATCGACCCAAGAAGTATAAAACTTTGAAAATGTCAATACCAAATGCAAAGATTACTTTTAACAAAGCTATTGTTGAAGGCAGAATACATGTGGTCTCTCGTAAATAAATATTAAGTAACTCAGCAGGCTTAACCATAAAGAATGACGGGAAAATAAGAAAAAGGGGAAAAGAACAAAGGGAAAAAAAAAAAATAACTTACGTACACGTGAGTACATAATCCTATAAACAGTAAATATATAATACGCACACAAACACACTCACGCACGCACACAAATACATATACAGGGTATTTTGATAATCGTGAAGTATCACAAGGGAAGCGGGCAGTTTAGGAGTCAGAGGTTCAAGTCTCGTCAAAGGCACCCGACATTTGTTAGATCATGATTGGACTCGATTCTCAGTGCGCGCAGTCTAAATATACGTTTAAAAAGCCCAGAAATGTTTAATTAATACCAGGACACACACACACACACACACACACACACACACACACACACACACACACACACACACACACACACACACACATGTACAGTTATCCATCACGGACAAACTGCAAGAATGATATGGATCTTCTTTTTCCTTTTTACATTGCTCCGACCTTAAAAAAAAAAAAAAAAAAAAAAAAAAAAAATAACGTGTACGTACATTTCTTTTTTTTCAAAATAATCTATTGCTCGCTTCCAGACAAGAGATTATGCTACAAAAGAAGACCAAGGTAATAAATTATTTACTCAAATTAATCGCTCTATTAACGTCCGAGGACAAGATTGGTTAATATTACAACCCTAATCACGTTCTCGGTGGCCGGGATTGTAAATTTCTCTTAAAAAGACGAAACTGACAAATTGCAATACCTCCGTCATGTTTATGGTTATTAGCGACACAATGCGATGTAATTTTACGACAAAGCGCCGTGCTATGTGTGCGCGAATAATTATGAAAACAACCTTTGTTAGATTCGCTCGTCCAGGCAAACATTGCTGTATGATTATGTCAGTTTTGCCCATTTTTTCATTTTTTTTTTTTTTTTTTTTTTTTCCTTCGTGAATGTATTATAAAGCGATGGTTTTCAAGAAATGTAATTCACTTTAATGGCAAATAGGTTTCCTTTTGATGAAGAAATGGCGTTCATATGCACATAATTATCGGTATTAAAAAGCCTCTTGAGAAATTTTGTTAAAGATTCAGAATTAGCCTGAGAACTAAGTGTGTAGAGATGCGGTAAATGATCAAAGTTGTTTCCTATACACATATCACGTCTTTCACAATTTTCTTGTTTATTAGTCTTTGTTTGACGTTTTTCGTTTTCTCTTTCAGATTTTTTTGCGTTTTCCTCTTTGTCATCTTTCGTCTTTATTTACTTAATTCTTCTCTTTTATAATTATTTTACGTTTTTATATATATTTATTTTATAGAATTATGAAAGCACTTTTTTACTTTTAGTAATCTTTTCATAATTTCGTTCACTTTATATTTCTGATTATCATTATTCTTGTATCTTAGCTGTCTTGTACTCTCAAGTTTCATTTCTCTCTGTAAACGTAATTTAGCCTATAGACCCAGATAAATCTCTCTCTCTCTCTCTCTCTCTCTCTCTCTCTCTCTCTCTCTCTCTCTCTCTCTCTCTCTCTCTCTCTCTCTCTCTCTCTCTCAATATAGCATCATCAATATCAATGACGCGATTAAATATATATATATATATATATATTCCAATCTGTGTTCTAATGCGCGTGAACTCGCACATACAAAAAACCTCTGTAACAATCAGTGACAACCACTTCACACACTGACTGAAAAAAAAAAAAAAATCCACACTAGACTTCATTCTCTCCTTAATGTTTTGTTCCCAAATTATTCTTTTCGTCAATGCCCAGGTCCGAGAAAACCATCAAAGACTTCGCGTGGACCATACGCTCCGTCCTCTTGTTCCATTGTTTGCTACAAACCGATACATTTCCGTCTGAAGCATCTGGACAAAAGATGCCGTCCGACTGGAGTCGGAACGTATTACTCTCTTGTGACGTCATAATGGCTCCAAGACGAGGCTTTTTCCAGACGTAGAGTCCTAAATCAACTTGGTAATGAAAGGCGCCGCGGTGCTTGGCGTGTATACCCGTACACGGGGCAGAGGATTGTGAAAAGGGGACGGGTAGTTAGAAGATGAAAGGGGTGTGAGTGGGGTATTAGTCGTATTAGCGGGATCAGTGCGGGTATCTGAATAAATATTAGTTTCCGTCAGTTAGCCAGATGGGGTTGTGTTTTCTCAGCTACACGTGCACGATCCCGATCTTGATCCAGTAGTAGTTGTAGTGTCAGGTGTCATTCGTCAGGTTAAGGGTTCAAATCCTGACACTGGAACAGTTTATAAGGCATCCGTGAGAACTTATTATTATAAAGAAAAAATTGTTTATATATTAGACATTTTAAGTAGTTAATTAATAAACGCGGTATCCTGCTTACGAAAAAAACAGTCGAGTAACAGTCACACATCAATCCCTCCATAGATAGTTAAATAGACTGATAGATAGACAGATACATACATACATTCATATATACATGCACACATACATACATATACAGATACATAAATAGATAGATCGAAAAACAGAGATACACACAGAGAGAGACATGACAGACGTAGGGATGGACACACAAAAAGATCAATGGACGGACATAAAAACACAGCTCAGACTAATTGTAACTACATGTCAGCGTATTTGGAATTTTATTATGATTTAAAGCCTACAAACATCACTAATAGACAACGACACACCACACCCGGAATCTGGTGAAAACGCACTTTGTAATTAGACTTAGATATAGATTTCTCACCTGAATCAATATATCTTACTTTAACTGTCTTGTTTGCAGCAACCACCCACTGTCGTTTTCGGAATGAATGCGTGCGACCTATACCATTCTGAAGAATAGCAAAAAGACAGACAGAGAGAGAGAGAGAGAGAGAGAGAGAGAGAGAGAGAGAGAGAGAGAGAGAGAGAGAGAGAGAGAGAGAGAGAGAGAGAGAGAGAGAGAGAGAGAGAGAGAGAGAGAGAGAGACGATGATATGATAAAGAAAAACTAGCTGTATGGAAAGCAGACATTATTATTATTATTATTATTATTATTATTATTATTATTATTATTATTATTATTATTATTATTATTGATTGATAAAGAAATCACGTGACTTTTGTGATGCACTGGCGGGGGTGAGGGAAAGCCCAACAAGAGAAAGACCTGAACAAAATTTCAGAAACTTTAAAAATTATTATATAAGTAAACAATTATACATTCCAGGTGTATGGAATAACAGTAGATAAATATTGGCAACCAATTAAAAAAAAAACCCGTCTAAATCCTTCCAACATTTCAGGTTAGACAACTCCGTTTAAAGGCAGGCGACTCTGGTTTCAAACTGCATCACGCCAGTTTCGATACAGATAACGCTCGTTTCAAGAGACTGGCTATGTACGATACACATAAATTATGAACTAAAATAAATTGACAAAAGAGCTGTCTCTCAGTATAGTGAAATGCACGTTTTTTTTCCCCTGCGCTCATCCAAATATAATACGTGAATAACTGTGAAAAAAAAAAAAAAAAAAAAATTGGAATTAGATGTTTTTTATAATTAAAAAAAAAGCGATAGAAGAAGAATGAAAAAAAAAAAAAAAAGAGAAATTGAAGAAGAAAAAGAAAAATAAGTAAAACACATCTTCAGTGTAATGTCAGTTTTAAATTTCTGTTCCAAGGGACGTTACTCTACTTTTTGTTTTACTGTCAGTGTTTTAATCACGTGTCTTATGACGTCAGAAATCAAAATGTCCTCCAGAGTGATCGATTCGACAAACTTTGGCCAAAATAAACACAGTGCTTAGACTTTGTTCTTCTTGCTAGCATAAACAACGGATATACTGTTACATGTGTAAATGTTTATGTAATTCAGTGAATATTTGTCTTAAAATAATTTGACAGAATATTAAAATGATGATGATGATAATGATTATTATTATTATTATTATTATTGTTGTTGTTGTTGTTGTTGTTCTTCTTCTTCTTCTTCTTCTTCTTCTTCTTATTATTATTATTATTATTATTATTATTATTATTATTATTATTATTACTGCTACTACTATTAATACCAACACAGGCATTACCACTGTTATTATTTCACTACCCTTCTTACTACTGCTACTACTACTACTACTACTACTACTAATAATAATAATAATAATATAATAATAATATTATTATTATTATTATTATTATTATTATTATTATTATTATTATTAATTATAACAACTTGAACAACAAACACACAAACAAAACAAAAGAAAGCACGAGAGAAAGGAATTTCACTACACAAATATACGTGACTGGCGTTAACTTGCGCAAGCGGCTAGGATCAGTTTGTCGCACAGAAACTGAGCAAACATCAGAGTCTGTGTGTGCGTCCACTGTTTAATCCGCGGTTACAGCAAATATGCGTAACACTGACCAGTCGGTTCACAGAGGTCAGTGGCCTGTAGACGAGATAATCCGGTACTGTGAGGACTGAAGTACTTCGTAGTTATTGTCTCGTTACTTTTGATCTGTTCTTAGGGTGTTTAAATAATAATAATAATAATATTAATGATAATAATAATAATGATAATGATAATAATGATAATAATAATAATAATAATAATAATAATAATAATAATAATGATAATAATGATAATAATAATAATAATAAATTTTAAAAAAAGTAAAATTCTTTCTTTCTTTCTTTCTTTATTTGTTTGTTTGTTTGTTTGTTATTTGCTACACTGTTCGACGGCGTAATTATTTATATTTTTATTTATTTACGTGTAGATTATTTATCGATTTTTTGTTTGTTTTGGTTTTGTTAGTTTGTTTATTTAATTGTTTTATTTTATTTTTAATTATTTATTTATTTAAGTTCATTTTATTCATTTATCTTTTGCTAACTAAATTAATTAACAAAGTTAATTTGTCTGTTTCTCTGTTTATTCATATTTCCATTGGTTTTTCTCGTTTGTTTGTAAGAAAATAAAGTCAGCATTAAAGAGTAACAGACAGAAAGAGACATAAAGAAAGAGAGAAAAAAAAAGAATTAAAAAAAAAAAAAAAAACATCTTGACAAAAATCCGAAATCACAGCTTAACATCGCAAACGAACTGGAAAGTATATTTACAGCATTAATTCATAATCTAAACAACCTCGCCTTTTAATAATTCACAAAGAAATAACAATTTACATTCAGAAATAACGTACGCTGCTATTTGCTCAGCTTCATAATTACCTTTTTATATATATAAATATATATGTTAAGAATATCTAATCTTAGCCTGCTTCCAGGACATACTTGGTTGGTGCCACCTCTCGAACGCGTCCCAGTACTGTACGTCTACGTAGGCAGCCGATAATCGCCCTGGGCCGAGAACGGCGACAGAGGGCGCCCCACTGCATCGTCACTTCCTGCGAAAACGGCCGACAGCGGCAGACTTCGTGGCGATTCAGGCGTGCGATCTGATAACGCACTGCCATAATCTAAACTATTGTCTACCGTTATAGGAATATGAAACAATCCGAGACCAGGATGTTGTGTTTTTGGCTTGTCCCAGACCGCGCAACAGGCGCTGTTTGTAAAGGAAATGGGGGATCTCGTTTTGTTATTCTCGCGTAATCATTGTCGCTTGACTCCCCAGTCAAACTGGCTACTTCTGCGTTTCGTTTCAATTTAGATGGTAAATTTTGTACATCGGATATCTCTCTCTCTCTCTCTCTCTCTCTCTCTCTCTCTCTCTCTCTCTCTCTCTCTCTCTCTCTCTCTCTCTCTCTCTCTCTCTTCACTACATCATCATCATCAATGAAGCGATCTTTTTTCATTCTTTTTTATTATATATTTTTTTTTTTTTTACTGTTGATTTATAATACCTCGGCGTCATGTTTGCGTGGTTTACATGGACGTTGTGTGTGTGACGGTGGTGTTTTCAAGGGAGTTGCCTAGTGCAGACCGATTTAAGGATTTACGTAAATTGTTCGTTTGTTTAGAGTGTTTCTGACATCACAGTTTAACACAGACGTGTGAGGTTTATTTATGTAATTTTAATTTTTATATCTTCCTTTCATTCTTCATTTTATATAACATGGACATTTTTGCTTTATATTCTTTCCTTTTTAAAAAAATTATTTTTAATAATAATAATAATAAATTAATAAATAAATAAATAAATAATAATAAATAATAAAAATAATGACAGTAATAAATAATAATAATAATAATAATAATAATAATGATAATGATGATGATGATGATGATAATGAAGTGGAAAATAAATATACCAACACCAATAATTTCAGTGTAGATGTTTATCAATGAACATTAAATTTTATGAAAAAGAGTTATTTGGAACTTAAAAAAAAAAAAAAAAAAAAAAACGAAAAGAAAAAAGGTTTTAAAATCCTAGAAATCAGACAGCACATAATCACAGGCACTGATGTACATTCATATATGTAAATATACACACATATATGTAAATATACAAAAAGATGTATATAGACAGAGAGCTGTCCAGTCTTACGACTGACTGTACGTCCGCACGTCATGATGATGTTAACGAGAGATGAATTGTAACAAAAACGTAGTAACAGACTGTAGACAAAAAGTCCTATTTTGTTTGTTTAAAACGAATTAAATCGTTTACATGTAGGCCTATGCATAAGTATGTCTTAAAGTTAAGATGTTGTGATTACATACACTACTATGCATACGGTAATAGAGATTCTGTGAATACAGATGTCTGATCCAACTTACGACAAACTGGT
>CM022671.1:22447821-22520321 GCA_012295275.1 Chrysomallon squamiferum
ACAGTATTTAGTTAAAATAGTAAGAATATCTGTAACAACAGTAATTATGTTAAAATAATCGGTATATCCGTTACAACAGTAATTATGCTAAAATAATCGATATATCTATTATAACTGTATTTAGTTAAAATATTAAGAATATCTGTAACAACAGTAATTATGTCAAAATAATCGGTATTTAGTTAAAATATTAAGAATATCTGTAACAACAGTAATTAATTATGTTAAAATAATCGGTATATCTGTTACAACAGTAATTAGGTTAAAATAATAAGTATATCTGTAACAACAGTATTTAGTTAAAATATTAAGAATATCTGTAACAACAGTAATTATGTTAAAATAATCGGTATAGCTGTTACAACTGTATTTAGTTAAAATAATAAGAATATCTGTAACAACAGTAATTAATTATGTTAAAATAATCGGTATATCTGTTACAACAGTAATTAGGTTAAAATAATAAGTATATCTGTAACAACAGTATTTAGTTAAAATATTAAGAATATCTGTAACAACGGTAATTAATTATGTTAAAATAATCGGTATATCTGTTACAACAGTAATTAGGTTAAAATAATACGAATATCTGTTACAACCGTAACCGTATTTAGTTAAAATATTAAGAATATCTGTAACAACAGTAATTAATTATGTTAAAATAATCGGTATATCTGTTACAAAAGTATTTAGTTAAAGTAATAAGCCTGTCTGTTACAACAGTATTTAGTTAAAGTAATAAGCATGTTTGTTACGACAGTATTTAGTTAAAGTAACAAGCCTGTTTGTTACAACAGTATTTAGTTAAAGTAATAAGCCTGTCTGTTACGACAGTATTTGTTACGACAGTATTTAGTTAAAGTAACAAGCCTGTCTGTTACGACAGTATTTAGTTAAAGTAACAAGCCTGTCTGTTACGACAGTATTTAGTTAAAGTAATAAGCCTGTCTGTTACGACAGTTAAAGTAATAAGCCTGTCTGTTACAACAGTATTTAGTTAAAGTAACAAGCCTGTCTGTTACGACAGTTAAAGTAATAAGCCTGTCTGTTACGACAGTATTTAGTTAAAGTAACAAGCCTGTCTGTTACGACAGTATTTAGTTAAAGTAACAAGCCTGTCTGTTACGACGGCAACATGTTAAATACTAGGAATATCTCTTCGACAGTAAACTATTTTCTAACGGTGTTTTTTTACGACAGAAGCGTTAAGTCCTCTTTTGTCTTCTCAACAACAAACTCGTCGGTCACGCCAGTGCCGTGTCGTGTGTACTACGTCTGACTGCCGCAACGACACGGCCGCCAAGCCGGGCCATACTACGCATACTTTGACGGCACGACGTTGCTACGGTGGCGCCTCTTGTACTTACCCAACTCCCTCTTTTGAAATAACTAATCAGCGATGTATGCAAGGTCTTGTTTTGTCGCATTTCCATAACTTTTTTGATTTTTTTTTTTTTTTTTTTTTTTTTCTCTCTCGCTCTCTGGTTTTGTTTATTGATAACAAATGTGTTGGAAGTGGTACAGAAAACATGAATATATGTATGTATATATATATGTGTGTGTGTGTGTGTGTGTGTGTGTGTCCGTCCCCACAACTCCCCAAAATAATAAATAATAATAACGAATATATATATATATATATATGTATCTGAAATAAAAATGATAAATAAATATATAAATGAGATGAAATGAAATGAAATAAATAAATAAATAAATAAATAAATAAATAAATAAAATGAAGTTGGAAAAAATATATCTGTGGAAGTAAAAAAAAAAAAAACGGTTTGTATACCTTAGTGTTTCATCTGCGCCGCTATCAAACAAAATCAGGCGACAGTCTCATATTCAGCACACAATCCACTGGCGACAGAAAGCGAGGATTTTTCACACACGTCTCTGTCAATCAAATTCTAAAAGGCGTGGTCAAAACCGTTAAACCGTTATGACTTCCGACATTCATTTTAAATTTATTGTGGATAAATTTATTTCATTTTTTAGTTCAATAATAAAAAAAAAAATATTTAATATATTTTTATAAAACAAAAAAATAATAATAATAACAATAATAATAATTAATTAAAAAAAAAATAATAATAATAATAATTAATAAATACACGTAAATTTTGAAACGTGACCATCCTGTATGCATCCGTCAGTTTAATTACTGGTATCCATGGTAACGAATGAGAATAAATTTGTTTTTTTCCATATTTAATTTTGTTTCTGAATGACTGAAGTTCAGTTATCAAAATTCTGACCGAAAGAGCGGCCCGATCGATTTCGGTGTCTGAAAACACACGTTTCAGACTTGGCGGCGTTAAAGGGTACTAAGCTCCGCCTTTTTCTAACGACGATTGGCCACCTCTCGGCTTCCCGTCCAATAGAATGCGCCCGTTGTCTGAAGACGGACAGGCGCAGGCTTCGAAACTGACAATCGGCTAACACATGTAGTTCGGCAAAAAGCCCGTTTGCAGAACGCAATGTGGTGATAGAGCGACATAAGTCCTTTCGATGATTTTCAACGGGTCAAACACGGATTCTCCGATAATGGCGTTCAACCCGTTTCTTCTTCACAGGCCGGCGGATTACGGCATGGGCTCGCTGCTGTCGCAGTCCCCGTTTCTGCCGAACATGACGTTGCAGCCGCCAGGACTGACGGCCTCGCTGTTTCCGAAGCTGCAGCCCGGCATGGGCCGATCGCCTCTCACCCCGGCGGACCTCATGCCACACCCAGATCACTTCAGGTCCCTCAGGGGATTGGAACCCCCGGAGGCTGACGTGCACGACGACCCTAAGGTGGAACTGGACTGCAAGGAACTGTGGGAGAGGTTCCACAAACTCTCTACAGAAATGGTGATTACGAAATCAGGGAGGTAGGTGGAATGATTTAATTATTTATTTTAAAATTTAAATTAATTTAATATATCGATGCGTGTGAGTGCGTATGTGTGTATATTTCTGGATGTACTCTTCTCATCTGTTGATATCCGACATTTTGACGTTTGAAATAATTTTGTTATCTTTTTAGTTGAAATGAAATTCTTTGTCTTAGCGATAGCAATGGCAGGGATGGAATAAATAAAATAAAATAAAATAAAATAAAATCAGATAATAAAATAACAAACCAATAATAATAATAATAATAATAATAATAATAATAATAATAATAATAACGAAAACTATAATAACAGCAACCATAACAGCAACGAAAAATTAAAACAACTAACAACAATAACAAAAACAACAACAAAATTCAACATTAAAATTAAATAAATAAACAGAAAAAAGAATATCAATAGGCCTACCAAAATAAAATTATTGTAATATTAATATAATTATTATTAACCAAATAACAACAATAACATCAACAAAAACAATAAAACATTAACAGAAACAAGAACAAACATTAAAAACAGCAACAACAACAATAATAATAATTTGTTGGGGAAAAGATTAAATTAAAATGAAATAAATATTAAAAAATGTTAAAACAAAAACATTTTATAATAAACAATTATTAATGACTCTATGTTTTATTTATTAAGCACTTGATAAAACCCATAAAACAACAACAAAAAAAAAGGTTTAATTGTTTGTTACGTGTTTACACGATGTATTAATGAAGGTAAAACGTTAATTAATTATACCAGGTAACTGGTAACGTTTTTCTCTGTATCAAATTATACAGAAACAGACAAATACGACGTCAAAAAATTCTCCTTTGTCTACAGGTGCACACGTAAATATACAGGCATATGGCAGTGGAAAAAAAGACTTTCTTTCTCAATTACTAAAATGATTTAACTGAAAGGTATATCGTTATGTACCAAAATTTAGTTTATATTGAACATCTTGATGGAATAAAAGGTTATTGAAAGTATCAAATTAAATTTGCCATTCCTACTGCAGTTACTGTTGCTTACTACTATTACCATTACTACTACTCCTAATACTACTTCTACTATCGTTACTACTGTTTTTGTTACTATTACAATTACTACTACCATTACTGTTTTTACTACTACTACTATTACTACTACTTCTACTACTGCTACTACTACTACTACTACTACTACTGCTACTGCTATTACTACTACTACCCATTTGCTACTATTATTACTTCTAGTACTACCGTTATTGCTACTACTGTTACTACTACTACTATTTCTACTACTCATACCATTACGACTACTGCTAATACAACAACGATCATTATTACTACTACTTTTATTATTATTATCATTATTATTATTATTGATGTTGTTGTTGTCGTCGTCGTTGTGTTATGTTAACACAGTTTTTATTTGACCCATATTATCTTCGTTGTAATTTGATATGCAGAAGTATTGAAATTTTTCACATAAAACCAAAATCCAACAAAAAAAACCCCAAAAACAAATACAATTATTTTAATATTTGTTATTCTTTTATTTATTTTTGTTTTGTTCTATTTTATTTTCGAGTCCATCTATTTTTACATGTATTGTTATTTATTTATTTTATTTATTTATTTATTTATTTATTTATTTATTTATTTATTTATTTATTTATTTATTTATTTATTTATTTTACTTTTTTATTAATTAATTAATTAATTAATTTACTTTATTCTTATTTATTAATTTACTTATTTATTTATATAGTTATTTTTATCATTTAGCTTTTCGTTTATATTATTTATATATTTAATTTGTTATTTTGTTATCTTTTTGTTTACTTGTTTATTTCATTTATTTATTTGTCTTTGTTGTTTTCTACTATTATTTTTAGTATTTTTTTTAAAATTATTATTTGCTCTTTGAAATATTTATTTATTTATTTATTTATTTATTTATTTATTTACTTGTTTGATTTTTTTTTTAATGTCGAAACAAAAAATAGTAATAATCATAAAATAATTAAATAAATTAACTAATAAATAAAAATAATAACGATTAACTGTAATAATAACAGTAGAAACCATAACAGCAATCATTTATAATAATAATTTTATTATTATTATTATTATTATTATTATTATTATTATTATTATTATTATTATTATTATTATTATTATTATTATAAAAGTAATAGAATATTTTAACAAGTACAAGGTGGTGTTACTATGAACTAATATATCAAAAACGATTTTCCTATTTTCAGCCCACATCATTTGAATAAATTACAAATCTTTTTATACCACATTTATCTCACAGATTTTTCAAACTGTCTGGGAGTATATCACTGACTTCCCAAGTGACAGTGATTATAGAACAGTTATCTGTTAAATATTTATGTTATGTACTGAACAGTTTAAAATTTATGTAGTGCTTAAACTGTGCAGAGGAAGTGAGGTTTTGTATCGGACTCTCTCTCTCTCTCTCTCTCTCTCTCTCTCTCTCTCTCTCTCTCTCTCTCTCTCTCTCTCTCTCTCTCTCTCTCTCTCTCTCTCTCTCTCTCTCTCTCTCTCTCTTTCAGTCTTGCCTGCGTCTGTTTATGGAATTTGTACAAGCATCTGAATTAATAATGTTGAAACATACACATGTACATACTTACATATTACCAGATAGGAAGCGACATACAGTGAATTAAGAAAGCAGACAAAACAAGAAAACATCAACAATTTACTAACACTGCCGTTCTCATTCGAAAAAATAAGTAATTTTATTTATTATGGTATTTATTATATACATGACATTTATCTGTGTTTTAAGACATACTTGTGTAATAATTGCACATATTCCTTTCATAATTTCATCTTTCTTTCTTAATGCTTGCCAGTCATTATTGTCATTTTTTTCTATTACGGTGCTGGCATTAAGCTTATGCCTACCTTCATAATTATGTATTTTCGTAAATATATATTTTGTTCATACGTGTATATATATATATATATATATATATATATATACACAGATATAATACATACATACAAGTACATTACGTATAGCTGTAATATTATTATTATTATTATTATTATTTTTATTATTATTATTATTATTATTATTATTAATATTATTATTATTATTATTATGATTATTATTATTATTATTATTATTATTATTATTATTATTATTATTATTATTATTATTATCATTATAATTATCATCATTATTTAAATATGGATCGAATATGTGTTAGCGTAAGTCACACACGTGTGTATAGATTACGAGTGTTATACACATTGCCTACCACATGCTGTGATATTTCATAATTTATTGCCCTAAACCAGCGAAAAATAAATACATGAAAGCACATGACAGCGGCTGGGAGAGTGCAATACGTTGATGCCTAGCAATATGAATTGCTGTAATAAATAGCACTGCCGCTTAATAACTGAAGTCGTATGACCGACCATAACGTGCTGGCTAATAATGTCAACAACACCGCTGGATCTGTTATATCAGTAAGAATCACTGACAAAACAGTTTTTAGAACGTGTTAGGAAGGTTATGTTGTTGTTGTTTTGCTACTTGTGTAATAATCGATTTTTTTTTTTTTTTTTTTTTTTTTTTTTTTTTTTTTTTGGTGTCTTGCTCTTTCTCTTCTTCTTCTTCTTTTTTCTTGTCTCTTCGTTTTAGAAATGTTTCTCTCTTTGTCTATTTCCTGTCTTTCTCTGTTCTTTTTTTTTCTTCTGTTTTGGATAATCTGTCTGTACGTCTGTCTAAGGTTTATCTGTCTGCAGTCTATTTATCTGACTATCTATCTATCTGACTGTCTATCTATCTGACTATCTATCTATCTGTCTGTCTGTCTATCTGTTTGTCTATCTCTATATGTCTGCCTATAACGTACTATTATATAAATTCAAATATTTTGAAATCATTAATTTTTTTTAAATGCCAAATACAGTTGGAAAACTGATACCATTGAGAGCATTTCCCTAATAACACATATATTTATTTGTTTATTTCTTACTTACTTACTTATTTTTGTTATTTATTCATTATTATTATTATTATTATTATTATTATTATTATTATTATTATTATTATTATTATTATTATTATTATTAAAATTAAAGAAGTTAGGCTAAAGTAAAATTTTTATTTAATAAATAATATATCCCGGTATAAAAGAAACTTGGAGTTAGTTCATATATTTATAAAAAAAAAATAATAATAATAATAAAAATCTTCTATTCTATCTGTAATATTCATTTTTTATAACTAAGATAACAACGCATCATTGCTGAAAACACACAGCTACTGCAGTGAAATTCAGCAACGACAATGACACCAACAACAACAACTATAATAGTTATGATAATAAAAATAATAATATTTAAATAATAATAATAATAACAAGAACAAGAAGAAGCACTAGTTATAGTCATAATGATGAAGATGATGATGATGATGACGACGAAGATTAACTAAAACGTATGTTAAATTTTACAACTATTATGTGTCTAGGATACTGGAAATTTGAAAAAAAAATTCCAATTTAATTTCCAATTTATCCTCCAAAAAATTATAAATAAATAAATAAATAAATAAATAAATAAATAAATAGAAAGTTAAATTAAATTAAAAGTTGAAAAAATATAAAACCTTTTTTCATAAAAAAATTTCTTAAATATTTCCCCATATATAATAAAACACACTGTTAAAATTTAATTTATCATTTTCCTAATGATGTTGAAATCTGCTCCTTCGTTTTTCTGACTAATCTTCATATCTAGTCCATCATAATCAATTTACTTTTGAAATCTGCTCATTATCAACCTTCGTTTTTTCTGTTAAAAAATATACTGAAACTTACATCTGTCAGGTGAATTACTTTTCACCGTTACATAACACATAATACGTTTACTGAAATAGATTATTTCCTGTCACATTTCATAAAATCCAGTAATGTATTCTCGACTGTTAAATATAATTAATTTATTTTTAATTCGCTGATCTTCTCTTGTCATTTGTTCTTATAATTTTCTGTTTAAAAATTCTGAAATGAATTATTCCGTGTCGTTACGAATTAAAAGAGATATTAATATCGTGACATCTGGTTTAAAGAGATGTAAGTATTAAGCAACCGTGTATAATTTTGTATTATTCTTATCTTTGGGTTATGTAAGCGCTGTAATTGACTTTTGTGCAAACGTCTTATTACAATGTGGTTATTACACACACACACACACACACACACACACACACACACACACACACATATGTGTAGAGAGAGAGAGAGAGAGAGAGAGAGAGAGAGAGAGAGAGAGAGAGAGAGACAGATAGATAGTCAGACAGATAGATATATATAGACAGACAGAAAGACAAACATACAGATAGATAGACAGATAGATAGATACATAGACAGACAGACAGACAGATAAAACGTTATAGAATAAATCTGACTGAATTAAACTGAACACCGTGTGTGTGTGTGTGTGTGTGTGTGTGTGTGTTTGTGTGTGTGACTCATACAAAACATTGTTATCTGCGAATTGTGTAAGAATGTTTTTTGTTTTGTTTTTGTTTGTTTATTTCAGGGTTCTTTTTGGTGTTGTTTTTCATGGGAGGGATTGTTTGGACTTGTTTTTTTTAATCATAAACATTTAAGACAAACAAACGTGCATATTCAAACAAACAACTAAAAAAAAAAAAAAAAAAAAAAAAAATACCACGAATGAAAATAATACAAATACTAAAAACATATTTTTACCTATTGCTATGTAGTAAGAAGGTAAATATACAGAAAAACAAAACAATAAACGGATAATACTTTATTGGATAGAATGAACATACATAAATTACAACATGCATTATTACATTCTAACGGTTCAAGCACGACTTTCATGCACACGACGTCACAACCAACGAACCAACCAACCAGCAGCAGGACCAGAGACATCGGTGAATCCAGTAATATTTAATTATCTTTCTGTAACACTGATATATATATGTATAAACATACGTATAAAATATCTGAAATGTGTGTTGCCGTTCTCACATAGCCCTGAGCTGTAATGGGACTGGCTGCGTTTGACAAGCGTTCATTTCGCGGTAATAAAAAAAAAAAAAAAAAAAAAAAAAAAATAAGGCGACAAGAGCATTCAATTAACGCTCCACAGATATGAAGTATAAATGAAACAAATATAAACACGGATCGGCGATGGGCAGTGATAAAACCCGTGACACGTTACATTGTAGCGGGGCCGAAACACCTGTCAGTAACACAAAGGCAGGCGCCGCACTTCCAATATCGCCATCACCTCTGCCGACAAGCACCGAGCCAATTAACATCTATATTGCCAAGGTACGTCAGCGACGGTGTCATCGCAGTAATTAGTTTCAAATTCAACGAGACAATCACAAAGGGAGACATTTTTTTTTTTTTTTTTTCTTTATCACCTCGGTTGTGTGTGGGGGGGGGGGAGGGAGAGAGATGTCGTCACGAAACACGTAACGTTTCGTAACGTTATCCGTGACGGGATCGACAGAGTGGCTTTTTTTTTTTTTAGCCTCGCCAGTAGCAAGTGTTTAGAAATAAAACATAAATATATATATATATAAAACCTGAGTGAAAGTTTTGTGGCGTAAACGGATTGTAGAGAGTAGTTCAGAAGTATAGGTAGTAGTAGTAGTAGTAGTAGTAGCAGCAGCAGCAATAGTAGTAGTTGTAGCAGCAGTAGTAGCAGTAGTAGTAGTAGCAGCAGCAGTAGTAGTAGTAGCTGCAGTAGTAGTAGTTGTAGCAGTAGTAGTAGTAGTAGTAGTAGAAGCAGCTGTAATAATGATAACACTAATAATAATGTTAGTAGTGCTATCCATTGTTATTAAGGATAAATAACAACAACAACAACAACAACAATAATAATAATAATAATAATAATAATAATAATAATAATAATGATGATAATGATAATTAAACGTAAAAACCTTAATAATTTTGATTTACAAAAATTTATAAAAAAAAAAAATACATAAATACTTTATCAATTTATTAGAACTAATAATAATAATAATAATAATAATAATAATAATAATAATAATAATAATAATAATAATAATAATAATAATAAAGAATAAAAAGAAAAAAGAAAAAATAGACAGAAAAATAAATCCCACAAAGCCTCGCTCCAGTGACAAATATTTCCAGCCTTACGCTGTGATTGACACATCGTGTTGATTACCCCCTGCGTCGTTCATTACGTCATCACACCGTAACATCTGTCCAATGGGACTGTGCATCATATAGCACTCCGATGAACTGACCGATAGCATAATTAACTTAATGGGATCCTAATGGGAGACGTCAGGGTTACAGTCAATTATTTCTTCATTTGCTGCGGAGCTGCGATTCAAAGGCGTAAACTGTGACACGAGTTGAATTAACTCTTAAACAAATGTTTTCCATTCGATGTAGTCGTTAATCAGTGTGAAAGCGGGGGGGTTGGAGCGGGGGGGAACAGATTAAGATTTTTTGTTTTATTTTATTTTATTTTATTTTATTTTATTTTATTTTAGTTTTGTTTTATTTTATTTTAGTTTCGTTTCGTTTAGTTTAGTTTTTAATTATAATTATTATATATTTATTTATTTATTTTACTTTTATTTATTTTTTATTTTTTTTATTATTATTTTTTTATTATTTATTTATTTATTATTTTCTCCTTTTTGGTGTATTATTATTTATTTATTTATTATTACTTTTTTAATGATGATCTTGATTAATGATGATGATGATGATGATGATAAGAAGCTTTATTTAATAATGCAATGAAACAGTAACATTGAAGAAAATAAAACATCAACAACAACAACAAACAAACAAACAAACAAACAAATAACAACCAAACAAACAAAAAGAAGCAAATAAATAACTATAAAATAGACTTACTTACTTAATTACTTACTTATTTACATAAACACACGCTTAATTCCAGCTATCACAAACAATATAATTTATATTCCATTCTGTTTTGGTGGCTGTGAAGCTTACAGTATTTTAGACATATTAATTTCCGATGCAAATGAAGTCAACAGAAATGTCATTTATGCAATACGTCATTTATTTTTAAAACTTATCATTAAAATACCCTGTGACATCAGCTCTTTTAACACATACTTATTTTTATCTAAAGCAGGAATGAATTAAAAGAACAAAATAAAAATTTAAAAAAAAAGAAGTAAAATGCAAAAGATAATTTAAAAAAAATATGGTACTAACTGAAAAGTGAAACATATACATATACAAATACATACATCGAGACATACCCGAAGACAGAGACACAGACTTGCACATATACGTAGAGACATATATACAAACACACACACACTTATACACACACACTCACACACACACACACATATATAAACATGTATGTAAATGTATATCATCTATGCATACATGTGTACATATCGTTTTTAATTTTCCCATTGTTCTGCAACAAAAACACCTGATATCTGAACATGCCATAAGGTCCCTTTTCACGCAGCCAGTCACAAGAGGCAAAATTCTTGCAGTCTGCACGCTTGGTAAACACAGACAGACAGACACATGGGCGAGCTGCCGGTATATTGTTACTTAATCACAAATAATGATCATTTGTAAATAATGGATTTCTTGGCTCATCTTGGGGTTCTGTTTCTTACACGCTCGTTAGCACTGCGCGCTGTTAGTTGTTATTGCATGAAATTATCGTGCATTTACGATAAATAACACTTAAAAGTGTACACGTGTATCTTTAGATAAGCACGTGTATTCAGTGTGGGCGTTATGAAATAAATATTTACAAACGTACGTTTATGTAATATTTCATTCATTGTGTGTGTGTGTGTGTGTGTGTGTGTGTGTGTGTGTGTGTGTGTGTAACAATACGCATACTTTCTATGCTATGCCCTGCTATACGTATATGACAAAAACAATACGTTCACACAAAATAATTTTATTTGTGGTTTTTAGGTGTATTATTATTATTATTATTATTGTCATTATTATTATTATTATTATTATTATTATTATTATTATTATTATTATTATTATTGTAACAACAACAGTAACAGTAATAATACTTTCTACAACAACAACAACAATAATAATAATAATAATAATAATGAATATATTAACACAACAATACTTCTAATAAATAATGACAGAAAATTTACGGATAATTATTTTGCACTTACAATTAGCTTTTTTAATAAAATTAAAAAAAAAAAAGAATAATGTTAATAAAAAAATAAAAATAATAAATCTATAATTACGTCTAATTAAAACATTAACATCTGAAAGATAATGTATTCGCGATGAGAAAAAAACAAAACAAAAAACATATATATATATATAAATAATAAATAAATAAAAATAAATAAATAAACGAAACCAATATCGAACGTACATATTTTGAAGCCTAGCGTGGACTTTTATTGTCGCAACTTCTGCTGTTTGCATTGATCTGTTAGAATTTTAAAACGTACCGTGACTCAACTGAATGTAAATCATATGTAATATGTTATATACTTCTGTCAATTTCGAGACCGTTTGTTAATTTCGTTTTAAAGAGTTTTAGTGGGAAACAGAGGTACCAGAGGAAGAGAAAGAAAAAAAAAACCCAAAAAACAAAAAAAAAACACGAAAGAATGAAAGAACGAAAGAAACAAGAATGAAAGGATGAAAAAGGAAAGAAAAAATAGAAGAAAAGAAAAAAGAATTAAAGAAGGAATAAAATAAAGAAAGATGACTGAAAGAATGAAAGAAAGAAAAGAAAGAAGGAATGAAAGAAAGAAAAGGAACAAATAATATAGAGAATGAAAGGAAGAAAGAAAAAAAGAAAGGTAAAAAAAATAAAATAAAGAAAAACAGGATATAAAGAATAATAATAATAATAATAATAATAATAATAATAATAATAATAATAATAACAATAGTAACAATAACGATAATGATGATGTTGATGATTATGATAATGAAGATGATGAATTTAATATCATTATTATTATCTATATTATCATCATCATTATTATCATTACTACTATTATTATTATTATTATTATTATTATTATTATTATTATTATTATTATTATTATTATTAAATACGTTGTTAATTTCGTATTTTAAAAGCACAGCTATTTTGCACCCAGTGACAATACATTTACTGTTCAGTTTTCATTGCAAATATTTAACCTGTTCCCTCTGCTCATAAATATTTAGCCTCGGGTCGTGTAGTTAAACAAACAAACTAAGTGGCTTGGGTGGTGCGTGGTTTTAATTTCTTTAATCTTTATTTTCATACCTTTGATAAATACTTCTTATATCTGACATACTCTGATGTAATACAGGCCATGACCTACGTAATATATTACATATATATATAGCATTTCTTCAAAAGGATTACATATAAATAAATACCTGTAATGATTAGATATGAATTTCTTTGAAAATATAATTTAACGTAGAATTATAGTTTTTCACGGTTATTAAAATTTATTTATTTTTAATTTTGTTAAAATTTTAAAAATATTATTTTCTTAGAGAATAATGCTAGATATTATAATTATAAGCATTATATAATATTTTGTCCAGTTTAGCTATATATATATATATATATATATATGTATGTATAATTTCTAGGATTAAAAAAGATTGACTTAGCTTTACATGCTTTTGATAGTTTCAAAATATTAATTATTAAATAGCATCATTATCACTAAAGCGTTAAATACTTAGTTAAGGGAATCATTGAATTAAATGACGAATAAAAATAAATTATGAAAAATCATTTATAACAAAATACGATGCTGTATTTATCTGTAACGGATCATTTTTTAGCCTCTGGGCTGGTAAATATAATGATAGAGTTTTGTAGATTTTTGTCAGCTCAGATATAATCATTTCAGACGGCAGTATGATATAATATGAATTCATGCAGTCTGGTATATGTACAGTTATATATTAATTTGTATGTGTGAGTGTGTGCGTGTGTGTGAGTGTGAGTGTGAGGGTCTGTATTCTATAATGTCGCCTTTCGATTCAGGATAGTTATGTTGCTGTTATTATTATTATTATTATTATTATTATTATTATTATTACTGTTATTATTATTATTATTATTATTATTATTAGTAGTAGTAGTAGTAGTAGTAGTAGTAGTAGTAGTAGTAGTATAAATGTACAACCATTATTTTTAGATGAATGACAAAAAATCTTCATTATCATTATCATTATCATTATTATTATTATTATTATTATTATTATTATTATTATTATTATTATTAATATCAATATTTTATTTTATATGGAAAACTCGATGAAAATATCTTTAATATTTAAACATAAATGATTAACGTATTTAATCAATAGCTTGGTAATATACATATCATTCGTACTGTGATAAATGTATTATAAAAACAGGAAATGTAAATTTGTAATTAAAGAACTGTATGAAATTTTTTTTTTTTTCATTTGATTATACAGTTTGACATTAAAAAAATAAAAAATTAAAAATAAAATGATATTATTTCTTGGTCGGATACTCCTCAGATATATTAAATACATGCTGATAATTAAGGATGGTTAAATTTTTATTATTATTATTGTTATTATTGTTATTATTTTTATTTTTATTATTATTATTTTTATTATTATTATTATTATTATTATTATTATATACATACGCACACATGTATATATATATATATATATATATAAACACATTTAAACAGGCATACATATGATTTACGGCGACAGATATACGTAATTATGTACGCATAAATAAATATGCATACAAACTCATAAAAGCAAACACACACGCAGACACGCACACAAATATATTCATACAGTTTACGCATTCTCTCCGTATTTAGCTCTCTCTCTCTCTCTCTCTCTCTCTCTCTCTCTCTCTCTCTCTCTCTCTCTCTCTCTCTCTCTCTCTCTCACACACACACACACACAATCACACAAACACAAACTTTTTCTTTCTCACACACTCGAGCCCCCAACAAAACAAAACAACGTCTCATCACGTTTCATTCTTAGTCTGGTTTTCGTCCATTAGTGGAATCACTGGCCGCCATCAATCAAAAAAAAAAAAAAAAAAAAAAACGGAAAAGCGGGAGTGCTCAGAACTTACATATGCTTCTGAGGTTTATGGTCGTAGCAGAGCAGAGCGCAGATTAGCCACAAATCCTCGAAAATAAAAATAGCCTCACATCAAAGACAGTGACGTCTTGTAGCTACACGAAATAGACGCTTTCAGGCGACGACTGGCGTCTCGGTCTGTCATGAAAGTTTATCAACTGCTACCTTTGCTGGCGTTACGCCATCTTCGACACTGGTTAATTATTGCTGTCCTTAGTAACCCTGCAGTAGTACGTTTTTTTTATTCGCTCGCACATTTTTTTTTTTTTTTTTTTTTTTTTTATATATTTTTTTTTATATTTATATATTTAGAACTTACATATGTGTGTGTTTATTCTTCAGTAAGTATAAAAGAACATTTCCCACACAAAAGAAAGACAATATCGTATGTACAGACTCAGTAAGAGAAAGAGAAATTTATAGGTGTGTTAGGTGGACAGACACAGTTAAAGAGACAGACAAAGATAAATCATCATAATTTGATAGTGGACAGATGGGTAGGCAGGTGAACGGAAGGATGGACGAATGAACGAACTGGTAGAAAAAATATAGATAGATAGGACAAGAGATATATATATAGATAAATAGACAGATAGACAGACAGATTGATGGATAGATTTATTGATAGATAGATAGATAGATAGATACAGATACATACATACATACATACATACATACATACATACATACATACATACATACATACATACATACATACATACATACATACATACATACATACATACATACATACATACATACATACATATGAGGATATAGAGGTAGCTAGATAGGTAGGTAGTATTGCCAGGCTGACAAAATAGTCAGTTACTAACACGATTTATAATAAAAATCTAATTATTCCTGAATGCTTTATACTCGAGTGTCCAGCCTTTTTATAACTGATAACTGGTTCAAATCTGATTGCTTCAACCCAAACAAAGCCTTGAACAAACAAAAAACAAAAAAAACATGTGACATCAATAAATATATTTAATACGTTTGTGACACCGATAATCTCGCGAAATGAACACCCGCAGCACATGCCGAAATCGAAATGGCAATTGCAAACGTTTAAAATAAAAAATAATAAAAAATAAAATAAAAAAAAAAGAGAGAAGGAAATGTAGGACACACGCTGATAGATAGTTTTATGGAATCTTTAATACAGTGCCAGAACGCCGGGAAACAGGGCGACCCGTATTGTTCTCACAACTCCCAATAAAACACCTCGGCTCTCACATTTTCAATCTGCGAATATCCCGCTGTAAACTATAATTTACAACATCAAAGTACCTCGTCTGCATGCGGCGAACTTTATTTTCCAATTCCCGTTTTATATATTTGCACCTTTTTAAAAAAACATTAAAAAAAAAAAAAAAAATTATATATATATATATAAAAAATGAATTTAAAAAAAATAAACGGTAGAGGAAGAATTTTAAATGTTTGCTCATTCTTTCTGTGTTTATAGCCTTTTTTTCCAGTGATGCCTTTTTTCTTTCTTTTTTTTTTTTTTTAATTTTTAATTTCGTTTTTTTTTTTTTTGACCATAAATATTTCTAAAAACAGGTAAAATGATTTTAACATGTGGCGTTCAAAAGTACAGCGTACACGCAAAGGTATCGGGTTTAAGCACGGGTATAAATTGTGTATTAGCATTTCAGTGTGATGTACTTTTATGAAATTTGAAACTTAATCAGTTTTACCTCTTTTTTTTTATTCACTTTTATAAAAATTGTATTTAAGTTTGCTTTTTTGTTGTTGTTGTTGTTGTTGTATTTTGGGGGGGTTTACGATAAAAAATAATTTTAAAATTTTATAAATATTTAGTTTTCTCTTAATTATATTTATTTATTTATTTATTTATTTATGTAATTTGTTTTCGAAATATTAAAACTTTTCCAGTGTGTAAAATGAAAACTGATATGATAAAGAAGTTTATAATATGAATGAAACCAATTTCTTTTTTGTTGTCAAATTTCACAGAAACAGTTAATAATTTCTATTGTATGTATTTAAATTTCAACAAAGCTAAATTTCATATGCTGTTAACTTCCTATACCATTTTTAATTTCACAGGTTGTTAATTTTATCTACTGTTAATATCATGTAAAAATTATTAATTTCATCTACTGTTAATTTCACCTGTTAATTTCGTCAGCTGTTAATTTCACATAAACCTGTTTCGGTAAATTTCATTAATGCTTGTTAATTTCATACCAAACCTCTATGGGAAATAATATTTATACCTGTTAATTTCGTCAGCTGTTAATTTCATATAAACATCGTCGGTAAATTTCGTATATACCTGTTTATTTCGCCCGCTGTAACGTAACTTTCGTTTCATGCTCATCAGTTTGATGAGTTATTTCTTCAGCAAGTGTTAATTTAATCTTCTACTACATATTTAATTTTCAACAGTAAATTTAACGTAGTGATGTAAATGTACGATAGCTATCTTTGTCCTCTGTAAGTTATGTTAATTTTGTTTTAATTTTATGGCATCATTACACGAACTCAAAAGAATAAATAAAAATAAATAAATAAATAAATAAAATAAAATAAAATAAAAGTTTAAAAAAAATCATGTATGTGATTTGCAGTTGTCTTTAACACAACCTCAAGACAATAGAAAATGTGATTTAACATTAACTATAATCTAGTCCACGATTCATTAATTAACGATTAAATTCTAACATCATGGCATGTTGTTTAAACTTCCATTTTTATTCGTAAGACATATTTTATAAAAATAAGACTTTTTTTGCCATTTTCACCACGTTTTTGTATAAAGTTGAGATTCATCACGAATTCAGACGATACAATCAGTCGAACCTCTTCCGCATAGTATTTTGTCAATCTATATATTATTGTTGTTTTTATTATTATTATTATTATTATTATTATTATTATTATTATTATTATTATTATTGTTGCTGCTGTTGTTGCTGTTGTTGTTATTATTATTATTTGCATTATTTGCATTATTAATTATTAAAATATATTTTTATTTTTATTTTTCGCATTCATTTCATCTTGAAGTTTCTATCGTCCAACCTGTTAGCATCTTTCCTTGTCTCACTCACTTGACCTGCCTGCCCGTGTGTTCGTGGTTTGAGTTCGTTTTCCGCCCTGTTTGAACTTACGGGTTGTATCTTGAAGCTGGATACTCGAATATGGCGGCAAGAAACTTCGATCTTGCTTTGATCAATATCTCTAAGTCGCGTCGTAACGCTCTTGCGTTTATTTGCTTTGCGGTGGTGTAGATCACGTTTTTGAACGTCGTTACTGTTAAAGGTTCGATGTTATATTGTACAAGTAGTTATATATATATATATATATATATATATTAAAATAATCATAGTACGTTTAATGATAATGATTCATTTTTTTTTTTTTTTGGGATGTCAAAAATAATTTTTATTCAAAATAAATTTTATTTTATTTCTTTGTTCGTTTGAATGTTTATTTATTTATTTATTTATTTATTTATTTATTTATTTATTTATTTGCTGCTGTTGTTGTTATTGTTTAAATATTTTGGATTGTGTTTACTATTACTGTTGCTGATATAAAATTGCCTTTGAAAACATGAAGATCATAAATATTAAACTAGAGAAAGAAAGAAGCTAGTTTGTGCTGTGTGAGAGTTATATCGATGCGACAAAATATTAAAGCACTGTCAGTTAAAAAGAAAAGAAAGAAAGAAAAAAAGAAACAGAAGGTAGAAAAGAAAGAATGGGGAAAAAAACAACATATTTTAAGTCATTACTTCCAGAAGCAAATAAAAGATTAAATTTAAAAAATAAAAAAGGAAGAAAACTAATTAATAAAATAATAATTTAATATTAATTTTAATAATAATAATAATAATAATAATAATAATAATAATAATAATAATAAGGAGAACAAATAAAAAATAAAAAAGTAATAAGAAACAATATAAAATAGAAAGGAATAATAGAAAATAGAAAAAAAAAAAAACAAAATAAGGAAAAATATTTCTTTTAGTCTCACGAAAAAATGTTTAACGTATTCACTTTCTCGTTCACACGACGAAATATTTAACTTATTCAATTTCTCGTTATCTTGCACTTTCGCTCGCGTTCTTTCTTTTACTTTTTTTTTTTTTTTTCCTTTTTATCTCTATCTTGCGCACAAAGAAGTAAAACCAACAAAATAAAAATCAGGTCTGGCGACTAATTGTTAAACGAGTCGGGGAATCGCTTTCTCCCCTCTGTCAACATTAGTTCTGACGTACTGAACAAAGATCTTCGATTGTCGTCTGCTCGTAATTCGCCAGCCAAACGACTTGATGAAGTCTTGCTTCATACGTCACAGCAGACGTAATGTTAGATCGGAACAGAATTATCACGTCTGCTCTCCTGTTCTTCGGTAAAGACCCGAATAATAAAAATGACCTCGTATATTGTAACACTTCTGGTGGAAAATTAGCCATGGTAATTTGGCTCGTGGGCTAGCACACGAAGAAGAATAATGGCGAGAAGGGGGGGGGAAGAAAAAAAAAAGAGAAATAATCCCCGTGACAATCTATGACGTAACAATTGGCGGCGTCAAAGATCGGCTGATTTCGTTGTTCTATGAATATGTAAGTGAGAGTTTTACAATGGTGCTAAATAGTAATTGACCGTCAGAAATAACAGATGGGGCATAGTTTTCTAAAATTAAGAACCCTTCCCTATCCACCTAAGCAAGAAGTGAACGCTTTTCTCTATGCATAATTGTACTTTTTGAAGTGTAGAATTTGAATTTTCATTGATATAATAATGACACTGAACAATTCCGCAGTCAGGCAAATATAAATGTGCTGTATAATATTATATATTTATATAAAGACACAAACAAATAAATGTAAATATATTTATATATCTTGCAAGTTAATTAATCCATGAAAAAGGAGATAGGGATTTCGATATAAACTATATATCATCTTCATCATCAAGAACAACGACAATAAGAACTAAGAAATAATGACCATGATGATGATAATGATAATGATGAAGAGAAGTCGTGAAGTTTTTACACTTCCCATCTAATTCTTGCCTTGAAGTAATTATTAAGATTTGATCTTCGTATCTTCTTGCCTTTTTTTTTTTTTTGGTAGAACTCAACAGTCTTGAAACACATCAAGAAACTTCAGCTTAGTAAACAGACAGTTTTTATTAATTGCTTATTTGTTAAATGTCTCTGTATTCATTTTTGCTGTGACACATACCCTCGCCTTTAGTTCCATCTCTGTTCGCCACCGTTTTGAAAACTAAATCTGATTTTGTTAAAATAGGTATAAATTATATTCTACTTTTTCTGAGGAAATTTGTCTTTTGGTTTGATTTTCTCCGTTTTGTTGGGTTGGAGTTTGCTGGGGGATGCGTGAGAGTTTGAAAATTAAGACACCTGTAAAGAAAATATTTATTATCATCATCATCATTGTTATCAGTTTTATTATTGTTGTTATTATTATTAAAATTATTATTATTTTTACTATTATTATTATTATTATTATTACTATTATGATTATTCACTAATTAGCAAATTAACTGTATTTTTTACTTTAAATTATTTTATTATATTCTGAATAGTAACCGAAAGTTAATTATTTAAAAAATAATAATAACAACAAAACTTGAAAATAATAAATAAACAAAATAAAATAAAAAAGATCATCCGAATTTTATTTATTTATTTATTTATTTATTTATTAATCATCATCATTATTGTGCAGTCATTTAATTCAGTAATAAAAGCACCAGACTAACAGTAATAATAATATACAACAACTACCAGTAATAATACCAATGACAACAACAGCAACTATATCATCATCATCATCATAATCATATATATATTTTTTTTTTTTTTTTTTTAACGGTTATGATACTAATTATAACACTAAGCTATATTTTCACTCTCTCTCTTTTTAACAGACGAATGTTTCCACCGTTCAAAGTGAAAGTCTCTGGACTCGACAAAAAAGCCAAATACATTCTTCTCATGGACATCGTGGCCGTTGACGATTGTCGCTACAAGTTTCACAACAGCAAATGGATGGTGGCGGGCAAAGCTGACCCGGAGATGCCCAAGAGGATGTACATTCACCCTGATTCACCCAGCACAGGAGAACAGTGGATGCAGAAACTCGTCTCGTTTCATAAGCTGAAGCTGACAAACAACATATCAGACAAACACGGATTTGTAAGTACAATATGCAACAGTTATGTAGAGAGACAAAGAGTTGTGAGGGATGAACGTCAGTGAATGAGGTGTTGTATTTGTGTCTGGTGTTTTATTTATTTATTTATTTATTTATTTATTTATTTATTTATTTATTAGCTTCTTTCTTTATGTATTTGTTGACTTCGTTTGTTCGGTTTGTTTATTTTTATTTTTTTGAAATTTTATTGTTTTTTATTATTTTTATTTGTTTGCTTTATTTACTTATTTCCTTATTTTGCTTGTTTCATTTATATTTATTTTGTTTCTTTTTCTATTTAAAATTATTATTATTATTATTATTATTTTTATTATTTTTTTTATTATTATTATTATTATTATTATTATTATTATTTTTGTTGTTGTTGTTGTTGTTGTTGTTACTTCTGTTGCTGGTGGTGGCTGTGTTGTTCCATCTCCATTATCATGACCACCATCACCATGACCACTAGGTCTACTACTTACAACGACAACTATTTTTATATCTCACATATTTGATATTCTGAATAAGTAAATTATCGATTTAATAAACTCAAGAAACCAAAAAAAAAAAAAAAAAAAAATGTATAATAATGTAATAGTAATAATAAATAAAATAATAATAATAATAATAATAAATAATAAATAAATAAAATAATAATAATAATAAATAATAAATAAATAAATAAATAATAACAACAACAATAATAATGAATAAATAAATAAAGTATTAATAATAATAATAATAACAACAATAATAATAATAACAATTAAAATTAAAATTAAAATTTCATTGATCTATTCTCAGAGAACAAAAAAAAACATCTTTCATCCTTTCGTACATTTCATTCCACTCCAACAACAACAACTGGAGAATTCTTCCACTCCGGTACTGCAGCAAATAAACGGATAAAGAAACCATAACACAAATAATGTATGGAATTATAAATGGATTGTTAGCGAAATTCCTGTAATCTGACCGTTTTCTAGAATTCTATCTGGCATTTAAAACGATGGAATCACACTCTCAATAATTCACGTTGCATTCCACGCGCTGTGTTTTTAACACGTCGTTGGGCTGTTATCTTTCACAGTTTCTCTTTTCTGATACCACGTGTTAAATAATAGATAGGACTGGTGGTAAGAATCCGATCTTATAGTATGAGGAATGAATACAAAAAAAAAAAGAAAAAAAAGAAAAAAATATGGCAAGTTGATATTAATGAAAAAAAAAAAAAAAAAAAAAAAAGAAGCTTTAATTTGAATTTTTGTCATTTTTCTGTTGTATTGTGTGTACAGAATCATACATATATACATATATATAAGTGTGTGTGTGCGTGTGTGTGTGTGTGTGTAGATATACACATAACACAAACACACACTCAAAAATATATGTTGTTTGTTTGTATATATATATATATGTTGTATGTATGTATGTATGTATATATATGTATGTATGTATGTATGTATATGTATATGTATACATGTATACATGTATGTATGTTTGTGTGTGTTCACACAATACAACAGAAGAATGACAACAAATACACACAGATGTATTATATGTATAAATTTCTCCTTTTTTCTTTTTATATTATCATTATTATTATTATTATTATTATTATTATTATTATTATTATTATTATTATTATTATTTAATAATAAATAGAAGTAGATATAGTCCTCTCTTTTACTATCTCCCCACTTTCTCAAACTGTTGCTATTATATATTAATTTATCGCTCTTTCTCTGTTAGAGAGAGAGAGATAGATAGATAGATAGATATACAGAGAGAGAGAGAGAGATAGATAGAGAGAGAGAGAGAGAGAGAGAGAGAGAGAGACAGAGAGAGAGAGACAGACAGACAGAGAGACAGAGACAGAGAGAAAGAAAATAAAAAATAAACATAATTACAAATAGCTATAGAGACACTCGTATTTACATGCACGAAATAAATGTTTGCTGTTGCAATATTACTCGGATATAATTAGCTTAAATGCCCTATCAGTTTTACATAGATATTATATACACTATATATATATATATACATACATAAAATCTCTTGAAACCTACTTCAATAAGACTTCCTTTTCGGCCGCCATGTCGGAGAAGTTCGAGTGGTTTTGACGGAAACTGTCGATTCGCTTTGAAAAGTACACAAGTGTTTTGTTGTCACCTTTCAAACCCAATGGAAGTAATTATAGAAATATACAAGAGAAGTGAGTCGCAAAGAATTGCACAAGTAAAGAAATTGAATGGTTTAATGGAACAGAGATATTCTAACAGGTTTAAGGCAATCAATCGCTTTTATACTTAAGTGCTCTTCGCTTTTGTTTTTAAATGTGGAAATGCTGATGTATGTGTGTATGTATGTATGTATGTATGTATGTATGTATGTATGTATGTATGTATGTATGTATGTATAGATAGATAGATAGATAGACAAACAGTCAGATAGATAGATAGATAATCGATATATATTTATACACAGAACACAATTAAAGAAAGAAAAAAAATAAGAAACATCTATTTTAACAAATACTATAATTGTGTAAAAAGTAAAACACAGAGCTTTATATTATGTTTAGTGTTAGTTATAATTTTCTCACACTAAAATGAAAAATGGAAAAAAGAATCAGTATTTATAAAACTATATTTATATTATCTATATCACAAGTATAAACCTGATAATAATATACAATAATAATAATATAATAAAGTAATGTTTTATATACATATAAATATGTTGATTTGAAATGGAACATGTTACAAGTCCCTTCAAAAATGATTGTTTATCCTCTTTTATTTATTAATTATTTTATTTTATTTCATTTCATTTTGTTTTTTTAATTTAATTTTTTAGTAAAATAATGAATTACTATTTGAATTTTTTAGTACAGCTGAAGCTGTATTTTATTTGTTGTCCTTAATACAAAGTAAAATAAATGAATAAATAAATAAATAACAGTGATGATGATGATGATAATGATGATGACGACGATGATAATAATAATAATAAAACAATAAACACCCACTAAATAATAATAATAATAATAATAATAATAATAATAATAAATAAATAAATAAATAAATAAATAAATAAATAAATAATATTGCTAAACAAAATGTAGAAATATGGTATACAAAAAAAAATAACCCTCAAGAAAATTAGAAAACAAATCCTCCACAAAAAAAAAAAAAAAAAAAAAAAAAAAAAAAAAAAAAATGGGCGCGTGGGAGTCTTTCACAGTAATTATATAAACATTTATTTTTTTTCTTAACCGAAAATCTTTGTTCATTTTATCTTTCTGCGTGTTTGCCCCGTTCTCTATTCCAGCAATTTACTGCACTATGTTTCAAATGGCTGCTCTCTAACTCCATGTCATACACATTAAGAAAACTAATTCATTCAAATTTACAGAACTGAACTTCACCGCCCCGAATCTTGTTCGTACTGAAAGCCTCCCTTGTATCGTTTGATAGATCTTGTGTCAGGAAAATAGTTTT
The DNA here is from genome assembly GCA_012295275.1 of Chrysomallon squamiferum. Classification (NCBI taxonomy): domain Eukaryota; kingdom Metazoa; phylum Mollusca; class Gastropoda; order Neomphalida; family Peltospiridae; genus Chrysomallon; species Chrysomallon squamiferum. The sequence continues at coordinate 22,472,596 of CM022671.1, forward strand.
TTTCTTTTTTTTCTCCAGCGGAGATATTTTCTTTGATGCGTTCTTGAGATAAAATAATGGCGGCAAGTCTCGTTCTGAAATCTCGGCATAGTGTGACTTGGCTGGCATGCATAGTCTAATTGCGTTAAAATTTCTTAATCAACGACAAGGTTTTCATTCCGCTGATAAAAATGAACTTGGGCAAGTGTGGCGCCGAAAAGAATGAGGAAGGAGTGGAATTTTAATAATAATAATAATAATAATAATAATAATAATAATGGCGAGATCTGATGATGTTGATGATGAATGACGATGATGATGATCAAGATAATCTACTGCTTAGAAGATGTTTTATTTGTCAAGTTAGTCTACTAATAATTTAGCTTTTTTTTAGAAGTTCTGTATGCTTTGCAATCGAAACATACACAACTGCTTCTCATTAGTTTGCACTGCGTAATATACGAGAAACAAAAGTTCATTTAGAATTTCAAAAAACAAATAATCATTAAAAAAAAGAAAATCTTTATATAGATTTAAAAGGCAACAACATGTATAACTAACTATAGAACGAAATTCCAATACGTTGGTTTGTAAGAATGTTGTTTTATCACAGCAGAGAGAGAAAGAGAGAGAGAGAGAGATAGAGAGATGTTTGTGGTTCGAATCGATCCGAATGTTTCCGAAAGATAATTTATGATTTGCTATCCTGGACGGATAATATTTCTATTCTATCTTCATAAATACTCATTTTTTATTTATTTGTACTTTGACATAAAATAATAAACTTTTTTGAAAAAAATGCGATAAAAAAAAAAAAAAATGTTAATATTAATCATTCTTTATAAATATATAATAATCGAATGGATTTAAGTGTTTATAAAAAAAATTATCACAAATTAAGCTAACGATTCGGTCCCTTTAACAATAATATAAAAAAAAAAAAAAAAAAAAAAGTAATCTAAACCATTATAGAGTGATTAGCTCAATTCAGAAATAAAAGAGGGTCCCAATTATGGACAATAATTCTCCGTGGGGGCTTTTATGAATACGAATTCGGACGCGCGAGGCAAACAAGTGTAAAAGATTGTCCAAACCCGTTACGAATGCTGATGAAGAGTTTAAAAATCTCGATTACAGTCTAATCAACGGAGGATGATGAGGATTTGGCGATGTCGTCGCGAGTTTGCCTCTCTGCCCAGACCAGCGGAATAAAAATGCCTGATAGACAAGAGTTGGGTTCGACTCAACTCGATGACACTTTATTTTCTGCATCCTTACCGAATCTCACGGGCCTTACACAGAGAGAGAGATGGCTGGCTGACTGGCTGGCTGGCTGGATGGATGGATGATCGCGATATGAATCTTCGAGTGACGGCTTGGCACTTGCGTTATGACAACAGCGCTGGAAATACCACTCCCGGGAAGCCAATTCGCAAGATTATTGTCTTTGGTCGCGCACATATTTGCATATCGCCAGCATCTGAGTACTTTGCCGCAAAAGACACGCTGGAATATCCGGAAAATGGATCTTTTTTTTTTTTTTTTTTTTTTTTTTTTGTATTATGGTAGAGAGATAAGACGAAATTAGTTCTTTTTTTTTTTCAAAGATGGGTGACGAGTAATCGGTTTCAGAAAAAGAATGTGCGAAATATGTACGTATTAAACAATGAAAAAAAAGAAAAAAAGAAGGAAGAATGATAAAATGAACAGGTGTTTTTGGTAAAGAAGATAGAAAGTGCGAAGTTCTGTGTTAGACAAAATGAAACAAGATGTGAAAATAATATTTAAAAAAATTAAATTTATACAACTCTGCATATATTGTTCGTTTTTTAGTATATATAAATAATTTAAAAAAAATAATAATAAATTATATAAATAAGTAAATAAAAAAAAAATAAAAAGTATAAAGCAAAAATAACTGAAAGAAATATGATGAACATTTACTTTGAAATAAGCGTTGTATGAAATATACAGTAACATCGACATAACCAAAAATATATAAGAAGATAAAAAAAATACTACGAAAATTACTAAGAAAATAAACGTGATATGAAATATGTAATTAAATATTCGAGACTTGAAGCAAAGTGTGAAATTAACATAAGGTTATAACAAGATATTAAAATTAATATAAAACATGTAGCTCTCGGTTCTATTAATTAACCAGCTAAATCATCTTACTGTCTTATATACAAATGGTGAACAAAATAAATAAATAAAAAATTAAAATGATAACCAGAATAAATCCAAAAATTTCACATTTATTTTAATATATTTAAAATAAACGGAGAAATGAGTGAAATTTATCAAAAAAAAAATAATAAAATAAATAAATAAATAAATAAATAAATAAATAAATAAATAATAAAGAATTTTAATAATAAATGTATACTCTTTGTTCGTATAATTTCTATAGTCGATGATCCCCAGTGCATTTATTTATTTATTTATTTTATTTTATTTTATTTTATTTTATTTTATTTTATTTTATTTTATTTTATTTTATTTTATTTTATATTTATTATTATTTCCTTTATTTTACTTGTTTATTTTTTTTATTATTTTTTTTTTTTATTATTATCTTTATTTTAATTTTTTTGAATTTTTAGATATGTTCTTAGTTGGTATATTATATTTAGTCGACTTCATAGTAACGGATGGTATATTCTGTTCAACAAATGTTGTGTAAGTCATATGTATATTCCTGTGTATTTTGCATTGTGATTGTTCATTTCATTCAGACTGGACTGGGCTTCTTTCAGACCATCCTCAACTCCATGCATAAATATCAGCCTCGTTTTCATCTCGTGCGGGCCAATGACATCCTCAAGTTACCGTACAGCGCTTTTCGAACCTATGTGTTCAAAGAAACTGAATTCATAGCAGTCACAGCCTACCAAAATGAAAAGGTAATTATATTTATTTATTTATTTGTTTGTTTGTTTATTTTTTTGTTTATTTATTTGTTTGTTTATTTATTTGTTTGCTTATTTGTATTATATATATGTGTTTGCGTGTGTGTGTGTGTGTGTGTGTGTGTGTGTGCGTGTCTGTGTGTGTGTGCGTGTGCGTGTCTGTGTGTGTGTGTGTGTGTGTGTGTGTGTGTGTGTGTGATTTTATTTATTTATTTACTTATTATTATTATTATTATCATCATCATCATTATTATCATTATCATTATTATCGCAATATTATTTTTATTATTATTATATATATATTTTTTTATTATACTCATCACCATTATATTCATCATGACTATTCTTGTCATTGTTGTTGCTTTCGATGTCATCATCCCAGTCATCATTATCTCTAAGTGTCGGGTGACAATGTCTTTCTGTGAGAGACGTATGTTACCACACAAACAGTAAGAGCCCTTCAGAGTTTAATCTCATCCAGTATTAACTGTACATTAGAAAATCCTTTTCCCGTTCATCTGTCAACTGTCAACAGACCTTTGACTTAATCTGTGAAAGTGACATAATCCGGATCATATCTCTTTAATCCTCTGAGCGAAAGGCAAGATGTAGATTTATGACAAGGCGTACAAAGGGGAGATGGTCCTTCTGACAAAATAAGAAATAAAAAATCCTACTGTTTTTGGTTTCAGTTACGTCCAGTACGTTATTAAAAGGGCCAGATATATTCATTTAAAAGAAAATAATAATAATAAAAAATAAGAAAAATTATATTCTATATGATACGAAATATTTAAATATTCTAATCGGTATATTTTGAATTTGGTATTAATCACTGAATTGAATTCAGTTACGGTATATTGTGTTGAACTAGGTGGCACTCCTTCGATCATACCAACATTGCAAAATGATGGCAGATCATTTGTTTGTTTATCTTAAAGTCTTTTCGACTGGGTTGTTTCTGATAAACAACCACCAGACTGTCAGGAAGGGGAAAAGCTCAGTAAGGTGACTTGATCCTGCAGTCTCACACATCTCCACGCAATATTTCAAACATTACAGCTTCAGTCCATTTCCCATCTCTGCAACACTTTCCTATGTCTAACGTTTCTTAACGGATTTAAAAACAACAACAACAACAAACAAATAAACAAACAAACCCCCCAAAAAAACAAGAACAAAGAAACCTCAAAAAAAAAAAAAAAAAAAAAAAAACAAGAACAAAAAAAAAAAAAAAAAAAAAAAAAGAAATTAAAAGAAGAATCATGCATACTAAAGACAACCTATAAAAAAAAAATATTTCAGTATGTCTGGGTCGGGTCTGGTTTCAAAGTATTTCCTGGTATGTCTAGCAGGAAGTTTTAACAAAAATCGTGAAAAGGGAATCAGCTGTAGCAAATACATCAGTGCATGTCGTATCGCGTTACTTCAGCAGGATTAAGTGGGTTTTATTCGGGTTTAAACACATGAAATGGATCTTGTTAAAATCTCTGCTGTTCTTCGTATATTTTTACAGATTTAAAGGTGCAGTCACACCGCACCATTTGTGGTAATGATTCATCTCATATTGTGGATATGAAATATTTAGGATTTATCAAAACAAAAAAAAAATAAAATATAAATTACTAACAAACCCAAACAAATACAAATACAAATAAAGCAGAATTATGTGTTAAACATCCATTAATACATTTCAAATTTAAATTTTAAAATTATGTATTGTTTTAATACTAATATTATTATCATCAGCATCATCATAATTATTATTATTATTATTATTATTATTATTATTATTTTAGATTACACAGTTGAAAATTGATCACAATCCTTTTGCAAAAGGTTTCCGTGACATGGGCGGAGGAAAACGAGAAAAAAAGTAAGATTAGATTTATTTACATTTTCAGCATTACTTAAAATACTTGTTGTTTCTATTTTCTGGTCACTAAAAGTCTTTCTGTCATCTGCAGATTGTTTGTTTCACATTAGATTTAGACTTTTGTATGATAAGAAATATAACGTCACTTTGAAGAAAGTATTTGAATGCGCTTTGACTGACTTGTCTGTATACATACATTTGTCTTAGTGAGATGGATTTGTGTATATGTGTGTGTAAATGTGTATGTAAGAGATATATATATATATATATATATATATATATAGAGAGAGAGAGAGAGAGAGAGAGAGAGAGAGAGAGAGAGAGAGAGAGAGAGAGAGAGAGAGAGAGAGAGAGAGAGAAAGAGCGATAGATGGATAGAGAAAAATAATGACACACAGATATTACATTTATGACAAGACTATGTTATTAGTTTGATCAAATGATACAAATGAATAACTGAATTTACAACCTGTATTTAATTTTAGTATATTTTTCTCTAATTTTCAAAAGGAAAATGTAACAGAGTACAAAAAAAAAATAAAATAAAATAAAATAAAATAAAATGCAAAATCCCAGATTAATCAGAGATCTTAAACCACAGCAGCTAAATCTTTCTGCGGTCAGGATTAAGAAAACTGACATCGGGTGATTTAGAAGTCATGCAACTGTCGTTTAACTCGTTTACAATTAAGGGGACTTCTTTCTTGAAGAGCGGTTGTCCTTTATACGCCAAGAAGTGAATTCTCTTTAATTTCGTGAGCGCAAATGCCATTAATTTAATCTCAGACGACGTCGGAAAGCTCGCGCGTGTTTCTTCTCCCACACCGCAATTCTTAATTTGCTCACAATTCGGCTAAATTTGTCCGTGAACGAATCTTTGAGCACCCTCCACCACAGAGCCGCTATTTCCATCCATCCTAAAGCCTCTTGGTCGTAATAGTCTGTAAAAATCCGAGACGTTATTTGTATTTCTAAATGAAGTCATTGAAGATGGCCGAACGCGAGGAACGAATAGGAAATAAGAGTTAATGAATTACCCGGTTGTTGATTATAGCTTCTGCAGGCCGCGCGATGCGAGTGTCATCTTGCACGAGCTCGCTCATCACAGCCACACACAATCAGTGCCCCTTTTTTCTATTACGGAGGAATCCAGCGTAAAACAATTATCTAAATTGGTTATTGCTTGCCACCCCGGTCTTTAACGATTTACCCATCGCAGGAAACTGTACAATTGTGACACCGAAGCGTCTGAATGAGGCTGATGGCTGAAAACCTCGGAACTGTCTAAACATTTCCAATGAGGTTATCGTCGTAGAGCGGCCGTAATTGTAATTTCATCACGGACACATAATACCGCAGGCAACCGCAGAGCGGACACCATCGCGGAATGAAGACCTAGCGCTATTGAGCTGTGCAATTTTCTTCTTTCTAAGTTCGTTATGCTGAATGGCCGATCCGTTTTTGCGCCCGAAAAAAAATATTGAATAAAGCGACCCTGAAGAACTTTAGACCCCTCGCTATTGAGTTAACAATTACGGCGTTTGTTCGCGACGTCTGTTGTCGTTTACGTTTCTCAACGCGTTCTCTGCTGTCACGACTAAAGATGAAAATGTTTAAACCGACTTCTGCCTCGCGTTAACAGTATCACGTGTCGCACAATCTGCAGCGCCAACATGAACCCGCTGACAGACGAAATGTAATTTAAATTACGTTTAAAGACGTTTCTACGAGAGAGGGAAACAAAAACGAAAAACAAAATGATGATCTCATTTGGCACCCTGGTTAACCTTCGAGAACGGCAAATGTGTATTTGTAGTATTTTCTTGTCGAAGATCGTGTTTCCCAGTCCGGTTATGAATAATTTTTGTGCTCGGTGTTTAATGCGCAGTCATCAGTCACGCAATGATATTGGATCATAGGTTGAATCCTAATATTACGTTGTAAAATTTTCATTATTTAAATGCTTAAAAACGAGCAGAAAAAAAAAAGAAAAAGAAACAAGTTAATTTTCTTTTCATCATGAAGAAATTAATTTTAATGTAGAAAAGGAAAAGTTTAGTTACATGCAAATATTGGTATTGTATGTATGTATGTATGTATGTATGTATTATGTATGTGTGTGTGTACGTGTGTATGTATGTATGTATGTATGTATGTATGTATGTATGTATGTATGTATGTATGTATGTATGTATGTATGCTTTATGTATATAAGTATGATGTATGTGTGTATGTATGAATATATGTATGTATGTGTGTATGTATGTATATCTGTATATATTATTATGTTTCAGAAGACTTATAACTCACACAGGAAATCAAAGCGATGTGTCTGGGATGAGTATTGAGCATGCGCAGGAAAACGATAATGCAGCAGGAAGTGACAATGACGACAATGAAATCTGTGTTGATGAAAGACTAACTCCTCCTCTACAGAACTGTGAACCCGTGATACCAGGTATTGTGTTCGAGTCCTTTTGTAACTGTTACTCACTAATGCGATACAAACTTCTACGTTTACTTGAAGAATTTTCTTAATTAACTGCTAAGAAAGACAGATAGATATATACACAGACACACAAATACAGATACACACGGAGAGAGAGAGAGAGAGAGAGAGAGAGAGAGAGAGAGAGAGAGAGAGAGAGAGAGAGAGAGAGAGAGAGAGAGAGAGAGAGAGAGAGAGAGAGAGAGAGAGAGAGAGAGAGAGAGAGAGAGAGAGAGAGAGAGAGAGAGAGAGAGAGAGAGAGAGAGAGAGAGAGAGAGAGAGAGAGAGAGAGAGAGAGAGAGAGAGAGAGAGAGAGATGGATGGGAAATTGAAATTTATTATGTTTTGTATAATTTCAGAAAACAGTGAAATGACTGCTTCCGTAACAAATCCGAAATCCTGCGAAGAAAGCCGAGCAGAGTCTAACAAAATTACGAAGGGTACCGATCTGGAACATGACACCAGCAAACAAACCACCGATGATTCCGACGACAGTTTCTACTACAGTGATTCGCCACATTCATCTCACGATCAGCACCGAGAACAACCGAACGATAACGAAGTAAATGCCGGAAATAGTTCTATATGTATTGACGTTTCTGACTCCGAAAACTGTACAAATAACGAGAAAGATGTAGAAATGAAAGAAAATCCGAAAGACGTTATCGCCATCAAGGACGTCGAGACTATGCATGACGTTGCGGTAGTTCGTCACGTTGATGAGCGTAGCCCTGTGGACGTCATTCGCGACGTAGATGCAAACGATCACTCAAAAAAGACAGAAAGTAGCCACAAGGAAATTAGCTTTGTTAGTGACACGGATAAAGTTTCAGACAAAGTGGAAGAAACTGTTAAACAGAGTCCAAAACCACATCGCATACACAGCGAGCACTCGAAATTTAAGATAGAACATTTGTGCACCAGTGCCGACCGATCCAGGTTCGAACGCGAGAAGTGTCGAGCAGAGATGGACCGTCTGGAATCCGAACGATCAGATTCGGAAGGAGACTTCCAGTCGAGGAGTTTCGACAAAGATCGCGAGAAATACTTCTTCAAGGAGCTCAGAAGTCCGCCGAACGTCACAGTTCTTCATCCGTCTGCGAACCACCCGATGTTTTCTTACTTCTGTCCGCCAGCAGGACTGTGTCCGTCGTCGTCAACGTCTCTCCCATTCCCCATCAACCCCAGCATCTTCTCGCACTTGCCCAGTTCGCTGCTCGGCGGATCCGCGGCTGACATGTCGCACCTCACGTCGCCTCACCTCCACGCCCCGGGGGTCGGGCCAAGCAGCGCTTTGCTGGGTTCGCAAGGACTCTTCTCCAACTCTCACCTACTACCTCAGAGCTATTCCTCCATGAGCCATTCTCTAGGCATGCCGATCAGTTCACTGTCTCACCTGCACGGATCCCATCAAGTGAACTTTCTATTCGGATCCAGGTCGGGGCAAAGATACAGTCCCTACTCTCTCCCCATGACGAAAACGACAGCAGCGTCCCCCAGCACCAGCCTGGCTGCAGCGACGGGCATGCATCTGGGTCTGGGTGACGGCAACAGATCGCTGACGTCGGCGGTGCACGGCAGCAGCACGTCACCAAGTCACCGGAAATCACCTCTGTTCGGAATCACTTCCGCTTCTGGAAATCCCAATAATGAGCTCAAGAACATGGAAAGAATGTTGAACGGACTTGACGGAAAAGTGGAAAGGAGAGAATTAGACTGAACTGTATTAATAAACTAAATTAAATTATGAAATAATTTATTGAACAACCAAAGATTTTTTTTTTTTTCCCCAACAAAGAAGGCTGTGCTTGTTTTTGAGTGGTAACTTTATTCTTTCTCTTTTTTTTTTTTTTATGAGCCAGAACGTAAAAAAAAAAAAAAAAAAGAAGAAAAGAAAGAACAGAAACCCGATTTTGTTCAGAGAAAAACAAAATGTGTATCTTCTTCTAAATAAACTGTTGGTGTCGTTGTGTGTTGAAGTATACTTTGTTTTTTTCATTACTCGGTGTTTGATATCTATGACGTATGTTTCAGTTAGTGCTACGCAACAGATGACGTCACACTGGATGTATAATTTGTGTTGTGATATACTGAGAAACACACACACAAATCATATTTATATATATATACTGGTTTAACTAGTGTTCTCTTTCTCTTCATGGATCTCATTTTCAAACTACACCAAAGATCATTTAGGACTTTTTATTATTATTGTTATTATTTTTATTTAAAGCTAAAAGTTTCTTTATTAGAAACTTCACAATCCTGTATATTATTTTTATTTACTTTTTTTTTATCTTTTAGAAACAGTGTTTTACATAATTTGTTTTATCTCTGCGTTAGAAGAGATATTTAAACACCAAAGCTAAAATATAATAATATCGTAGTATTGTGTTTCATCATTACATATTATTAAACCTTATTTAACTTTAGAAAAACAACAAAAAATAAATCATTTTGAAAACATATTTCACATATGCAGACAAACACAGATATACATGCTTAGGTTAATACATACATACCATATAATGCATACATACATAGACACCTACATACACCCATACAAACATATAAACACACACAACATATTAATATAATTTCTTTCTGGTTTTTTTTTTTTTTTCTGTTTTTTTTTTTAAATCATATGCTTTTAAAGGCTTCATTCCATTAATATTCCATTAAGTGTCCCATTAAAAAATGATATTAATTTTTGAGATACCGCACAAGTATCTTAAGATTATCTTTCAAAATGTGATGAAAAAAATCTATTAAGGAACAAGCGACAGATATTCTCAAGACATTTTGCCAGGAATATATAATGATGATAAAACCTATTTACTATTCGTCTTATTATTAATTCATGTTTAACATTTTAAGGGATGAAAATACACATGTTTGTCAAATATCAAAGATATATCACGGAAATTTGTCACATTTATGGCACGTGTGGATAAGGTCGTTAAAGTAAATTATATATTTAATAAACAGCCCTAAGAACAGGATATGCATGGCATTCATATTTTATATATTTACCATTCTTTTATTATTAAAGAAATGTTCGATGATATGCACTCTGTTACTGCGTCTTTAAATATTAATAATATTATATACAATACTTATTTAATACCCCTAACTTATGTGGAAATTAAATTGTTGTTTCGGTTATCATGAGCTTTTAATATGTGGAGATTTCCTGTTTATATCACTGTTGCTATAATTGTAAAGCTATAATAATACTTTTTTTTATTATTATTTTCTCTTCCAGTTTGATTTCAGGTTCTTTGATTATTATTATTATTATAAAACTCTAACGATGTACAGAATATTATTTTAAAACATTTATAAAGAAAAAAAAATTAATTTCAGTTTCCTTAACTAAATACAGATATTAGTCTCGATAATTGAAAATTACAAGTCTCTGCTGTGTTTTCGACACTCGCTGTTTTCTGTGTATCTGTGATCCTCTTGTTTGACTGTTCAGGATCCGCCACCGGTGAACCCAGGGCTGTTCCAGACGTAATAAAAGAGGGGGCGTGGTTTGACATAAAAGGATATTTATCATTCTTTAATCCTCTCTTTATATATTTAAAAAAAAATTAAAAATTTTAAAAATTTTTAAAAAATTAATTCGATTAACAGAGAAGCATAGTGTCATACCGACTTAAATGGTATTTTCGTGTTTTTTTTTTTGTTTTTTTTTACACCGCACCCTTTCTGACAGTTATCTCTGGAACTTCCCTTACAAGAACAGTTAATGTTGTTTAACTAAGCCTCGATTGATGTAAAGTACCCTATGATTAAATTCTGATGAAATGTGTAATTGTGTTTGCGGTTTCCTTGGTGTGTTTTTTTTTTTTTTTTTTTTTTTTGTTCGCTATCTCACAACTTCTCTGTCGGACGTAGAGCCGTTTGATCCATCCCAGAAGTCTTTGCGAGTGATAATTTCTGTTCTGGCTGTCCCCGGGTTTCCACAATCAATCAGTTAGTTAGTTCTTACAGAAGTGGGTAAACATTTGTTTTTCTCGCTGTGGCGACAGACCCAACGCCTCGGTCTCTAGCGACCTATAAGTTTACAATCTGCTCTTCATTTCAGCAAATTTACTTTGTCGAAACGAGATTTCTCTTTGCCGTATTCTCCGGTAAAGTTCGTGCTGTCCGAAATTGACCATTATAAAAGGAGATAAAAAAAAATTATGCATGTAATGATAATGAAAATGTACAATGGACAAAAGATGATAGCGTGATTTTTTTTTTGGATATTTTTTTGGCAATATGTTTTTCCCAATCCAAACAGTTGCAGAAAGCCTGATCATTCAAAAGCTGAAGGATGTATATAAAGTATACTTTATAGGTAACAACGATATCATTATTCAAAATAAAATTAAAATAAAATAAGAATATTTAGATAAATGTTTGTGTGTGTGTGTGTGTGTGTGTGTGTGTGTGTGTGTGTGTGTGTGTGTGTGTGTGTCTAAGAATGAAACTATATAAAGAGTTATTTTTTAGATGTTTTTTTTAATTATCATTATTATTATTAATATTAGTCAACATTATTAATTTTTATAGCCTCTAAATCTATTTAACTAAATTCAAACATAAATGATCATCAGGAATTATGGTTCTGTTTTTTTTATTTTATTTTTTTTATTTTAATTTTTTTTTTTTTTTTTGATTTCACTTGATTTTCTGTTTCTTGAAAAAGATTCTTATGTGCGTGTGTTTGTTTGTTTGTTTATAAAACAAACTACAGAGAAATCAAACTACATTTATGCCATGGTTTCCGTCATTATCATTCCTCTACGTGGACGATATACGTTACGCCTTATACGTTAGGCACATCTCTATCTTTGGATACACACCTCGTGGTGACAGTCAAGACTAACACCGTGAGGTCATAGATAATAAGTTCGTTTTACTTGTATTTAACACGAAACATCAAAAGTGAAAAAAAAAACAAGGAAAATGAATTTGGACTCTCTTGTAAGCACTCTCGCTGTATAATGGCTTAATCAATGTAGTGATCCAGACTCAAAGTGATTTACTTATACTGCATGACACCTCGGCGCCCGTACTCCAAAACCTGCTCCTAAATAACCGGTTCTTGTCAACAGCGTTCAAGAGACGGTCGCGACAGAACATAAATTGTCGAAGCAGCTCATCACGCCTCTAAAACCTATCGGTTATTGCACACGGAGGGTTAATCCCGATAGGCAATAACCCCCACTAGAAGAGGAAAAAACAGCTTGAAGCTGGCCCTCGGCTCGTTCGCTTTTAAATTATTGCCTACACTTTTGAGGAATTTCAATAACCCACGCCAAAACCCATACACACCCCTGTTTCGGGGAATAAAAGACAAGATCTTACACTCTTCGGCTCTTTTATTGAGCTTTAAGTATCCTCGTAGTAAATCATTGTGAAAAGCGTATAGATTTTTAGGCCTTGTTTCTTCTGCAGATGAAATAAAACAGCCGCCATGTCACCAAAAAAAAAAAAAAAAAAAAAAAAAAAATGAAGAGGATCATGACGTTTTCTGTATTAAAGATTGTATTTTTTTTATTTATTTATTTTATATATCATAACACGCCTGGTTTTCTGGCTGGGTGGGTGTGGCTGAGTGTCGTGAAGATGTGGGGTCAGGCTGGCTGTCTAGCTGGGTGAAATACGACTGGATGATGTCTGGTTAAATATTGTATTTATTTTTAGTCAAGAAGCACCAACTGAGAATTATCTTCTGTAATACAAAATAAAACAAATATATTACATTCTAGACAACTCGGTCATAATAACCTGTTTTTCAAATAGTAACATGAATATAACAGTAGAAGTAGGAGTAGTAATAGTAGTAGTAGGAAGAAGAGCATCAGCAGTAGTAATAGAAATAATAGTAACAACAACAGCAATACTAATATAAACAGTACTGCTGCCGGTACAACTATTACTACGTTGTCTACTACTACTACTACTGCTAATAATAATAATAGTGTCATCATCATCATCATTATTCCAAACTACAAAACAAACAAACTTAAAAAAAAAAAAAAAAAAAAAAAAAAATGTTTTAAATTAGAATGAGAAAATCGAATCTAATGCGAGAATCAGCCTGAATTTAATAGATTATTCAGATGTAATACGACTAAACTGAAACGTGGACTATATCCTTATACACATGCTACGCCTGAATATTGACCCACTTTGCGTCTAAAGTTCCGTACATTGTATTGTTTTCTGAATTACGATTTATTGTGTCTGTAATGTTACTTTCTGTATTAGTATTTTTTATTATCATCATATCGTCGTTACTACTGTTATTATTATTATTATTAATATTGACATCATCATCATTATTGTTCAGTTCTTTCACCAAATATTTTCTAATATTAATGTGTGTGGAGAAATACAGAAAATTTATTTTCTCTAAAAACAACGTTAAAAAATAGTTTTATTTGTATTTTTGTAAAATTATAATTATGCAACATACAAAGATAGTTTTCTTTCTTTATTTCTTTTTATTTACTTTAACCTTATTTATTTTCTTTATTTCTTTTTTTTTTTTTCTTTTGTTTATTTATTTATTCATTTATTCATTCATTTACTTATTTATATTTATTTATTTATTTATTTATTCACTTACCTACTTTTTTTTTATTTTTATAATTATTTTATCTTACATAATTTTTTTTTTATTTTTTATTTTTCGATTAATATCACATTAATATTATTTTAAAAATGTTTAATCCCTATTTATTTATTATCAATTTAAACGTCCATTTATCCATTCTTTTAAAATTTTATTTATTAGTTCGTTCTCTATTTCATTCATTCATTCCTTTTTTATTCATTCATTCATTCTTTATTCATTCATTCGTTCATTCGTCCATCCGTTAATTTTATTTTTTAAATCAGACCATAATTTATAAGTGGCCAGTCTAACATTTTTATTAACACGTATGTACTCAGGAACGTGTCTGTTATTAGTGACGATTGTAAATCAAGTATAAGCTGCAATCATAAAATGTCTATCCAGGCTTATCAGGCGAGGTCGAATACCAGAACATTTTAACACCTAACTTCTTGTGGTGTTTGTTCAGCTACAAATACTGTATTATAAAACAACTGTATTTTGTTTTATGTCTGGATACAGAGGTCAGAAATAGATTTATGATTTCTTATAACTAAATATATTCTCATATACATACATGTATACATACCATACATACATACACACTTTACATACACACATACATACTTTACATACACACATAGATACACACATACATACATACATACATACAAGAAACATAACGTATAATTATACAAAATTATATATATATATACTCTCTCTCGCTCTCTCTCTCTCTCTCTCTCTCTCTCTCTCTCTCTCTCTCTCTCTCTCTCTCTCTCTCTCTCTCTCTCTCTCTCTCTCTCTCTCTCTCTCTCTCTCTCTCTCTCTCTCTCTCTCTCTCTCTCTCTCTCTCTCTCTCTTACTCTCTCTCTCTTTCTCTCTACCCCTTTATAATCAATGTAGTCTTGTGCAAATTAGGGCTTCATTTTGCAACACATCCAAATAAAGGCCCAAGCATGAAAGCGATGGTGTTTCGATATGAAGCAAACGATATATCCCTATGGCGCCTCCTGGCTTCGTCCGCCTGTGATTGAAAAAAAAGAAAACGTTCATATTCACAGCAATTTGCTAGCACAGTGAGGACTGCCACATTTTACCCTCGCTGCTGGTGAAAAGACGGCAGACGCACGTTGACTGTCACTTTGATCTTCCAGATTACAAGGAGCTGCACAAAGCCCACCCGCAAAGTAACACGCACGTAAACTCGTTTACGACGTCCCTAATAGACCTTTTTTTTACTATATACGCCACCCAGGTTTGAATTTTTAATTTTTAAATTTGTTTATTTTATTTTATTTTATTTTTTTTTTTTTTTTTTTTTTTTTTTTTTATTTTATTTTATTTAGTTATTTATTTTATTTTATTTTGTTTTGTTTTGTTTTGTTTTGTTTTGGTTTTCTTTGTTCATTTATTTATTTTTTATTTATTTATTTATTTATTTTATTAATTTTATTTTATTTTATTTTATTTTTATTTATTTATTAAAATATTTTATTTTAGTATGTTTTTAGTTTTAGTTTTATTTCCATGTAACCTTTTGTTTATTTTTTCATTTATATATATATAGATATATATATATATATATATGTATATATATATATATATTTATATATTATGTATATATAGATGTACGTTGTATGTTTATATAAGAATGAATGTTTTTATTTGTTTATATTTTATTCATTCATTCATTCATGTGTTTCAGGATTACAGAAACAATTTGGCAAGATGAATTTTTCATAATTTATGGTGGATATAAGAAGACATATATATGTATTTATTTATTTTAATTTAAGGTTTTTATTTATTTAGAGTTATTTTTTTATTCATTCATTCATTCATTTCTGCGTATTTTCTGTATTTTTTAAATTTTTGTTTTAATATTTATATTATTTAATTCGTCATAACCCGGATTTTCTTCATATTTTTTAACTTATTTATTTTATATTATTACACTTTTCATAAAATATAAATCTAAATTACTTCATTTTACTTCATTTCATTTTATTTTGTTCCATAGTTTTATTTTTAATTTTAATATTTCTTTTAATCTATTTATTTGCTTTGTTATCTTTATATTTATTTTTTTATTATTATTTATTTATTTATTATTTATTTATTATTATTATTATTATTATTATTATTATTATTATTATTATTATCTACATTTTTCATGTTACTTGTGTTTTTATTTATTTATTTATTTATAAATTTATTTATTTATTTCATTGCTTTATTTATTCGTATCTTTAAAATCTTTAAAAAAATTCTCTTGCTGAAAAAAAAAAAAAAAAAAAAAATGATATGTAAACACATTTGTTTCGGCTAAAAACTAGTGTTGCTCTGCTTTCAGTTTTATTTTTTTAAAAAGCCCCTTTAAACAACCACGTTTAAGCAAAAAAGTCTACAAACGTTACTTACGAAGGACCTGCAAATTACACTGGCATTTGCCGCGAATATTTGTCTTAAACTTAGTCGCATCGTTCCGCTGACGAAACAATAGTTTCACACAGTAACGAGAACAAACAACATGTAGACGAAAAGACGCGAAAGAGTCGCTCTCCTGTTTGCAGACGTTTTTAGCAACATACAGCGAGACTGTGTCGTTCGGAAGTGCTCGGATAGTTTCGGCAAACGGTTAATCCGACTTCGGAATGTTACGTTTTTCGTACGAGTATGAGGGAAAAGAAGAGAGGAAAAAAAATATAACAGCTTTTGTTGAGTCTGTTGTTTGATTAGATTTTCAAAAATAATTTAATTATTAATTTTTCCTGTATTTTGTTTTGTGTATATTTATATATGTGTAAGTATGTATTATATATCTAGGTGTGTATGTTTGTGTATGTGTGTACGTGTATATTTATATGTTTTTTACATGCGTATGATTTTATGTATGTATATATGTGTGTGTATGTATTTTTGTAAGAACGAACGGACGTATGTGTCTGTATAATGTATAATATGTATGTATGAACGTATACGTATGACAAACATGGCTGTTTAACAGATTTTGAATCAACAACCTAACAACTGTTTCACTCTCTCATTGATCACATCGAAATCCACAAATCCAAGCTAAAAATACCACCCACCAACCAGCCTTGTCATTTTAATTTATTTACATCGGCCGCCAGTCTAAGTGTTCCAGCTGACTGTTAGGAGGGGACGGGGAAAGGAAGAGCGTCTGCCATAGCGAGAAAAAAAAAAAAAAAAAAAAAAATCCTTGACCGCGTTGACAAGCTTATGTAAACGTCTGAACGCCTCTTTTTAAAAAAAAAAAAAAAAAAATGTGTGACTGCACAAATCCGTGCAAACGTCCCACATGATAACTTTTTGAAGAAAAAAAAAATAAAAAAAAATCCTCTGGACGAAGCAGTAGACTGTGTGTGTAAGACGCGTTGCGCTGCTGTATTTAAACGCGGTCTGGGGCCTGTCTATTGGCGGTTCGAGCGATCGTCGCCAGCGAGAGCCGCTCGCCTAAGAGGAAACGGATTTCGGATCGCCAGATTTGTCAAACATATCTGTTGTAACCGAAGCCGTGTTGATGTGTATCTGTGTACATTGTTTGAGATAGAGAAAATTGGAAGGGAGGAGGATATGCTGGAGTGTGCCGGCTTGTGCGTGGTGGTGGCGGCGGCTTTCGAAGACGTGGGAGGTTTTCTGGGGTTTTTTTTTTGTTGAATAATCTAATTAACATTATTTCAGTAGATTTAATTAGTAGTTACGTACTTCCGTATATAAAACTGACCATTCTGATGTAATTTATATATTGAAATACGTACACATAAATGCTTGTATCGTTATCGTTAATTAATGCATATTACAGTGTATGCTGGTTTTATTTTTTATCTCTCTCTCTCTCTCTCTCTCTCTCTCTCTCTCTCTCTCACACACACACACACACACACACACACATACACACACACACACGTTTATAAATTTTAATTCAGACTGTTTTTCTGTTTTCGAACAAATTAAATGATATGAAAATCGCGCGAAGATAATATAAAAAGTTGGCCAAGATATACATTTCTTTAGCAAATAGATTAACAATTATGACTATATATGTGAAAAAAAAATTTATAACTGTAACTTACGAATGTTAATTTAATTATGACATTGTGATCATAACTAGATAACTGGTTACTCTAAACCATAAAAATATAATCAATTTTCATTGCTCATTTAAAACAGCGTAATCAACAAATAAATTATTTTCCTTATCTTTTATATATAAAAAAAAAAAATAATAATAATAATAATAAATAAATAAATAATAAAATAATAATAATAATAAAATCCAGTAACCAAAAACGAGAGAAACCAATTCACTCAGTCACTAAACAATATAATAAAGATACGTTCTTTAGATAGTAGTTTATTTTCCAATTTTTCCCGCGCAATGAATTCAATCGATCGAGAACGTGTTTTCGCGGTGTACAGTTTACGACTTTTTCATTACAGTGGGCGTCCCTTTGATCGGCTGCGTTTCACCATATTGGTGTGTTATGTGCCTTTTATTATTAAAGCATAAATTATTTCTTTCTTTCTATTAAGAAAGTAAAAAAAAAAAAAAAAAAGAACCCGTGACTGGAAAAACGAGTCGACTGATAAGAACCGAGATGGAGATGAAACTTAACGTTAAAAGCGGTGTGGGTGGTGCGAAGCCCTTTGTAACATGCAAACGTGAAATACATAAACTAAACGCGGTCAAAAGGGAACTGAAATAAGTCTTAACCGATACTGCTTACTCTATTGACAAAGATTTTCACACCTCCGTGATTAAAATTTCTCCCTTGTACGCAGTTATCTGAGCGACGCCAACATGGTTCGTGTGCACATAATTAAATGACGTTTAGCGCAAGATTAGAGAGTTTTCTGTACAACAGAGAGAGACCGATAATAATGCTCGAGGAACCATTTTATGTTCATGTATTATGTGGACATTTCAATACAATTAAAGCCGGCTTTTTTTATTAGAAGTGTTTGGATGTAAATAGTTTTAAAATGCCGTAAATCGTAATTTAAAAATATTTCCAAATCCTGTCAGTTAAATTGATATGATAAGTAAAATTTTGGAAAATACTATTTATTGATTGTAGTTAATTATATAGAAGAAATAATAAAACATTTTTTTATATTATTTAATGTTTTGGGGAATATGGATTTGAGCGTTTTTATTATTATTATTATTATTATTTCTCCATTTTCCTTCTTTTTAATCACTATGATTAAAAAAAAAAAAAAATCAGACACAGTTGTTAATATTAAATATATCGTTAAACACATTTGCAGAGATTATTTAAAAAAAGAAAAAAGAAATAAAGACAGTAATTAAGAAGGAAAAAAAAGGTTCAGATAAAGATAAACAAAATATGTAAAAGAAAAAAGAAAAAAGAAATTTTCTCCATTTTTTTTTTTTTTTTTTTTTTTTTTTTTTTTTTTTGTGACCTGCAGTCACACACATGAAAAGAAAACGAGAAAGATGAAAAAAAAAAAAAAAAAAAAAAAAAAATAGTCCGTGCATAAACACGGTGTCAAACAGAAATCAGAACGGTTGAACATTTACAATACTTGACTAGCGCTGATCCCAATCATCTCCTTAACGTCGAGAAACAAAAAAAGAAGATCGCGAAATCTCTTACGAAACGCCGCGATAATTGACAAACATCTGATCAACTGTACCGGAAGTGCCTTTCGCCATCAGCCCACACGGAGGCTGATGAGTGCAGGGACTGCTTCCCCGAGTCTCAGCGCCACCTAGCTATGACATACAGCACCCGTAACCCCCGATTACGACACCCATCTGGCGTCAGACAAGCAAACGCGATGCTGTCTTCATAATACCAGAGTTGTCGTACTGTGGAGATTGGAGTTTCTCGGGAGCATTGTGTGCCGTCAATGTCGTGAATGTGTGCATTGTCGCGCTGGTTGAAATATTTGTAAGAACAAAAGCTGTGAGAAAAATGTCGTTTGCAAATCGCCTTGTCTATAACAATTAGTCTGAGGTTGGAAGAAACAAATTGGCAAGAGAGAACTTTGTTTCTTTTTGTTATTACCGTGAAAGATTTTTTTTTTAGTTGTTTTGGGGTTTGTTTATTTATTGAATTTATATGAATAATTCTATTCTGTACATTTATTTATTTATCGATCTATCTGTCTGTCTATTTCTTTGCATCTTTATAAATTAACTTGATCACTCGATAAGTTAATTTCAAATTGATGAAAAAAATTAATTATTTATTTTCGCAAACTATTACTACTACTATTACTACTACTACTACTACTACTACAACAACTACTAATACTACTACTACTACTAATAATAATAATAATAATAACAGTAATAACAACAATAATAATAAAAAAAATAAGAAGAACAATAAGAAGAACAACAATAACAATAAGAACAACAACAACAACAATAATAATAATTTCTGCTATAACTTTCTCTTAAAACGTATCACAAGTACCAGTATTACAAATCAGCTAATGACGAAAGTGCAAAAAGAAAAGAAAGAAAAGAAAAAAATCAAACAAACAAAGCCTCCCCCCTAAAAAAAAAAAAATACTCCATCTGGCGTCCATCAGTCTAGTGTTAAACAATGGCTTCTTATGTCTCTTTACGCCAGCCAGGTTCGTCTGTATTTGTCATTACTGCTAAATATTTTCATATTCATATTGACCAACAAATATCGGATTTATCATCGCCGGCGTTTTGACCTGGTCAGCTGTGCTGTTGATCGTTTAAATATGGCTTCCTCTTTCCTCTTGCTCTTGCCCCCGTCGTCTCGTCTCCCTCCTCGTGCTGTGACGTCGATAACATCACACACAGTGGTAGTGATGCAAAAAAACAAAAAGCGACCTATATATATAAGTAGACGGAAACAGATCTATCATACGCTGCTTTACCAAGACATGGATAGTGCCAGTGCAGCATGATGAAGATTAAAAACAACAACCACCAAATTACCACCCCTAAAAAAAAAACCTCCCTAAAAAAAAAAAAAAAAACAACCCCCAAAAAAAAACCCAAAACAGCAATCACCATTACCTTCCTAAAAAGAAAAAAAAAATAAGAAAAACCAAAAAAAATAAAAAAATAAAAAAAAAAAAAAAAAACAAAACCACCACCACCACCATCACCAAAAAAAAACGACAACAACAACAACAACAACAACAACAACAACAATAATAATAATAATAATAATAATAATAGTAATATAATAATAATAATATTATTAAATAAATAAAAAGCAACAACAGCAACAGCATCAACACTACAAAGTTCAACTACAACGAGTAACAACAACAACAACAACAACAACAACAACAATAATAATAATAATAATAATAATAATAATCATAATAATAATAATAGTGTTTTGGTAATAATTACCCATTTCAACCTGTTTTTCATTCCGGTACAATCATTAACCGCTCTGGGAAAGACTTCATTATAACGTGGCATTACAAACAAACAAAACAAACAAAATACAAACAAAAAAAACGGGAAATTATCAAGGTTTATAATTCGGCTCGGTTCGTGTTTGCTGTTTGTCCCTCGTTTGTGTTAGATCAATATAACAATAAATATGAAAAGTGTGAGAATTACACTGTTTGAGTTGACACTGGTCAGCGTATAATACATTTTCTTGTTGACATTTCCTTGAATTTCATTTCGCAAATCAAGAACAATCGAGCAGTGTCAACATCCAGCGAAGATTCAGTGTCAACATTTTTGCTTGTTCAAAATTATATATATATGTGTGTGTATATATATATATATATATATATATATAAGATCTTGTGCGTGCATATAAGTGTATAACAGCAAGAAGGACTGATGTAATAAGAATTAAAGGATGTTTTATTTGTTCATTTTTATAAATAATAATAATAATAATAATAATAAGAATAAGAATAAGAATAAGAATAAGAATAAGAATATAATAATAATAATAATAATAATAATAATATCTACAACTTTGACAATAACGAGAAACGTATGACAACTAAAACAACAATAATTACACTAATAACCTTGGAAATCATTTTATTACAACAATAACAAAAAACAAAAAACAAACAGCAATAATAATATGAATAAAATTATTTATTCATTTACTTATTTTATCTTTCACTTACGTACTTACATACATAAACATTTACTTTCTCGTTACTAAAAGACCACAGCAACAAAATAAAAAACTGGATAAAAATAAATAGATATTTTTGTACTGTATCGTTCTCAGTGAACCCATTACAGAATTTA
Organism: Chrysomallon squamiferum; assembly: GCA_012295275.1. NCBI lineage: Eukaryota > Metazoa > Mollusca > Gastropoda > Neomphalida > Peltospiridae > Chrysomallon > Chrysomallon squamiferum. Next base: position 22,494,751 of record CM022671.1, read on the forward strand.
TTTACAATATTTTGCCATGGACTTACTCGCATATTTAGCCCACCATATGCATCCTCGAATGAGTCATCATACAGACCAGCTAATCATTTACTGTCATTACATAAAACTCTTGTTTATTTAGCGTCTGCGTTTATTTTCTAAAAAAAAAAAAAAAAAAAAAAATTCTTATAATTTATTTTCTTTGTAATCTGAGAACTACTGAAATTCACAGGAGCTACGTCTCCTAGTATCATTCATCAGTTCGGTTTATAGCCATTCATGAAAGTTTTGAGTTTTTTATAAATAAATAAATAAATGAGAAATAAAAGGACATTACACACACACATACAACCACACTCATGCACATGCATATATATTAAAATTTCCTCTTATTTGTGTATTTATTTATTTATTTCGTTTTATATATATATATATATACACACACACACACACACACACACACACACAGACGCACACATACACACACACACAATAAAATAACAAAGAAAAAAAAAATATATATATATATATATATATATATATATATATATATATATAAATATATATATATATATATATTATTAATATTGACATAAAATTATTATTTAACTATAAATAAACAAATAAATAGATTAGTGGGTAAGGAAGTAACTAAATAAATTAAATATCTAATTATATTTTACCCGCCCCGCCACACCCTTGTTCTTCCCTCTCCTTTAATCATAAACTCCCTGCGATGAATGTTCAACGCTTAATCGATAAATTAAATTTTAAAAATTAATAATAATAATAATAATAAAAAATAATAATAATAAATTAGAAACGACAACAAAACAACGCCAACCCCAAAATATTTTTTTATTTTTTTTGAATTACATGAAAACTTTCTTTGATATATAGGCTATATATATATATATATATATGTATATACCTGTCCGCCCTAAACGTTGAAAATTCCTGTTTCTCTCCAGGTGTCAATATATATGCAACGGTGTCTGCTGCGAGAGGTGAAGTCCACACAGTGAGGCGCCTCGGTGGCGAAAAGAGACGAAATTAAACGACAAATGTTTACTTTCACACCGCTGCAGCATTTGAACTTTTCAAAATGTTACACTCCAAAGAACCGCGAGTCGTCAACTCAGTTCGTTTGTCTCGCTCGTTGTCGACACGATTAGAGAGTGTTCCTGGTGAACTGTGTGTGCGTGTGTGTGTGCATGTGTGCGTATGTGTCAGTGTGTGTGTGTGTTTATGAGAGAGAGAGAGAGAGAGAGAGAGAGAGAGAGAGAGAGAGAGAGAGAGAGAGAGAGAGAGAGAGAGAGAGAGAGAGAGAGAGAGAGAGAGAGAGAGTAATATACGTGAATAACTGTTTAATTATGTATGTGCATTATTTTAGTGTGAGAGTGAACGAGGTCTTTGCATATTCATGCTTTAATATTTAGAATCGTTAATTAGTTTTATTATTTTCTTCGACTATGATCACCATCATCATTATTTTTAGGCTTTAAAGCAATATTACGTTTTCAAATTTTGTTTTTACTCTTTTATATTTTTATTATGATTATCAACGGAAACATCATCGTCTTCATCATCATCATCGTTATTATTATTACAACATATTTTATTAATATTTACATTATTTTATACATAGCTAACTTCATTATACTACCACCGGTTTCTTACTTATTTCCGAAAAATAATAATAATAAATAAATAAATTAATTAAAAATTAAAAATTAATAATTAAAAATTAATGGACCCAGAAAACAAACGTAAAATATGAACGTAATTAAAGTGTCAAACGCGACTTGACCGGAGTTGAGTAATTTACATCTGCGATATATCGGGGTTATCTTTCATGCGGTACATACCGATAATGAGCTAACGTATCGGTTACTCGTGTTTGGCATGTCGAAATCGGTGACAACTGGCCGACAGAAGGCTGCGATGAATTCCGAGATAATTTCGTATCGGTTACGAAATGCTCTCGACGGCCACATGTCAGATCGGTTCACAACTCCGTACGAGAAATTTCGCTTGCTCGGGTGAATTCGTGACTGCTCGGGTGGTTACGTGATTGATCGTGTCAAAACAATCAGTGATACGAGAATATTGGATTATCCCGTAACATTTGGACATATTTCGTATTGGACGAGAATTTTTGTTATTTGATCGCTGAGATGTTATTATTTGTATATAAGGTTATTTTTTTTTTTTGTAATAAATTAATTAATTTATTAAGTAGATAAATAAAGCATATTATGTAGGTGAGTAAATTAGTAAGTAAAGAAATTAAATGTTTTTAAAACATTTATATTTTTACACCATCCCTTTAATCGTAAACTCTTCTTTTAAAAATAATATATTTCTTCTCATTCTTAACAATATTAAATAATCAGATCAACTTAAAATGAAACAATGCACTATAAATAATTCGATGGTTTACTTTTCAGTAAATATTCATATAAACACATTTTCACTTACACAACCAACTACAGACAAGCTTAATTTTGACAAATATAATATTTGTACATATCTTTGCATACGTTGATATAAAATGATCTACGTGTGTATGTGTGTGTGTGTGTGCATGTATGAATGTATGTGTGTATGTGTATATGCATGTATACATGTATGTATATGTGTGTATATATATATGTATGTATGTTTATATGTTTGTATGCCTGCATTTTTAATCTAGCTATAATTAATGTGTATATCGGTATCTATATATTTCATATGTACTCATATCTAAAATTATATATATGTATTTATATGCAGATACATAATTGTGTACGTAATTTATATATATATAATTGTTATTTGCTTATCATCTACAAATACACTAATCACTCACATTTCTGTATAAACAAACATTTCTTTCATCACAAAGATTCTCGCTGTTAAGATGAAGCCGCTGTGATTTCAAAATGGAGGAAGTGTCTTAGTGGAAGATACACAAGTAAACAAGTTGTTCATCAAAACGTAAAACAAGAAGAAAGAAAGAAAGAAAAGAAAGAAAGAAAGATAGAAGAAAGCAAAGAAAGAAAGAAAGATTACAAATAATAATAAATAATAATAATTTAAAAAATAATAATAATTAGTAATCATTTTAAAACAAATAGTAATAAATTATAATTTAAAATAATAATAATAATAATAATAATAATAATAATAATAATAATAATAATAATAATAATAATAATAATAATAATAAAACAGGAAAGAAAGTGTACCCATCTGTCTGTCGTCATTAAAGGGGATTAGGGGAACAAAAAATGCTCCACCTTTCCGCTGTTTACGTTTGTGTTGTGTAAATTATTCATTAACACACACTGTGACCTCAGTCGGTGTTAATGTGACCATTAGAATTTTTATTTAAACTTCGCGTAATTTAAAAATCTACAAAATTCGGACGCAAATAAATCACAGACATAATTGACGCGACAGCTTTTTTTTTTTTTTTTTTTTTTTTTTTTAATCTTTTGAGTGTTTAAATTAAGAACAAAGGATAATAAAATTCTAACAAAGAGATAGGTTTTTTGCTGTTTTATTGTTTCTTTGTTTCTTTGTTTATTTATTTAGTTCGTCAGTTATTATAAAAATAATTTTATTATTATTATTATTATTATTATTATTATTATTATTATTATTATTATTATTATTATTATTATTATTATTATTTAATTATATTTAACTATTTATTTTATTTATTTTATATTTTTTTGGAAGTTGTTTCTTTTGTCTTCTGTGTTAACATTTATCCAGATAAACAAATAATAAAACAAAACAAAGAAATGATGATTTGATCTGAAAAGAAAATATGAATGTATCTTTCAAAGTCGTCTTTGCTCTCTCTCTCTCTCTCTCTCTCTCTCTCTCTCTCTCTCTCTCTCTCTCTCTCTCTCTCTCTCTCTCTCTCTCTCTCTCTCTCTCTCTCTCTCTCTCTCTCTCTCTCTCTCTCTCTGAGACTTACAAAGTAACACACTGACGAAATAACACGTACGGACGGACATCGCACGAAACCACAGACAGACCGTCATAAACCATCCAAACGTGCGTTTGACAGCGGCACTCTGAAAAGCGAGGCGTTGGACCTGGCGTCATCTTTCTGACACCCTGACTGGAACGAGGGACGTTCACGGATCAACTCAGCAGACCGTCTTTCAAGCGAACACGCCGAACGGGACCGCGCCAAAGTGGATCAGACACCGCTTCTCTTTTCCTGATGGGTCTCACACCACCTTTAGGCTGACGTTGGTGCCAAGCTGAAAATTGCCTAAAAGCATAACCGAGTTCGAACAGCCCGGTCCTGTCAGTTTCCCCCCACTCCACTCCACTCTCTCTCTCTCTCTCTCGGCGCTGACCATTCGTCACCTTTCACGGTTTTTCACAAGCGCCCGCCTCGTAAGTTTTCCGTCTCGTTTGGTCGCGGTGTTAGCCCCTATCAGCGCGCTTAATTATCGCCCAGTCGGGGAGGAGTGGCAGAGGAATTATCCGTTTAAAATAATCTGACAAACAATATGCCCGCTACGAGGTCGAATCCGATAAGAGCCGGCTTTTTAGGCTGGCCTTCGTTAAGGTGGTCGTGTAAGCTGTTAACTTGTCCGACGCCGGAATTAAGTCATCATGTGACGTGATGTTAATTAGAGTTTCTCTCTCGTTACGTGTTTCGTCAGTTTAAAAATTACTTTTGTCTGCAGAGTTGTTGATTCTTTGTTCTTCTTTCTTTCATTCTTATATATATATATATATATATATATATATAAATTCAGAAATGTAAATATGCTAAGAATATTAGCCAGACGTAGGCTATATTTTAAAAATACTTTTATGTTAAAGTTTCGATTAATAAATTAGATGGCAATAATTTTGGTTTTGTTCATGGGCAAAGAGTAACGTCCAAATTATGTAAAAAAAAAATGTTTTTGTATGATGATGTTCAGAATGTTGTTCCTGACGATGATGATGATGATTATGATGATTGTTTATTATTATTATTATTATTATTAACCTGATAAAAATTACGATAATGACAGCAGCTTAATGAGGGCAGCATGACTCAAAGAAAGAAAGAAAAAAAAAAAAAAACGAAAAATAATAAACTCTAGAAAATCTTTTTTGTAACAAAATTTTTATTCAAACTCAAGTACCTTCACTGAATATCAGCTTCTCTTAGCATTTGACTTTCAAAGCAGAAAAAAAAAAAAAAAATTGAGAATGCTCTTCAACAAGATTTCAGTAACTTCTCAATTTCCAGAAGACACGGGCGAGGACAGGTTAATGACTAGGTTGAAAGATATTTTAATTTGGCGTTAAAATAAAGAAATAAATACAGCTTATCGCGCTGCTGGTGAAAAGAAAATTATCTTGGTCTCATTTCATGCCGTCTAGTTCCTTAGTCTGAAAGAAGAAATAATAAAGCGGACGAGTTATTGAGGTGTTGTTGTATGTATTAGTAGTAGAACGAGTAATAGTAGTAGCAGCAGCAGCAGCAGCAGCAGCAGTAGTAGTAGTAGTAGTAGTTTTAGTAATAATAATAATAATAATAATACAGACTAAGAATGCCTTTACCGAAATGTAACATTTTAAATAATTATTTTGCTACAAATAAAGTTTATGCTGCACAGTAAAAAAAAATCGCATTTCAGAGCTTTTCATACTGCAATATTAATTATTGTTTCTAGTATTAACTTATGACTTGAAAAAAGAAAGAAAAGAAAGAAAGAAAAAAAAAGGTTGAACGAAAAGAAAAGATTGACACGAATGAAAGTAAATTTAAAATAAGATTCGAAAAAATAACGAAAACATAAAGAAATGAACGAAACTGAAGGAAGAAACAAAGAAAAAGAAACAGAAACATACCTGTAGACAAACAATGTGACATACAGACAGACAGCTAGACACATATGCAAGGAAATAGTCACAGAGACAGACAGCTAAACATATATATATACCGCTAGACGTATAGACAGCTAGACAAATGCAGATGCTAGACATTCAGCTAAATACACATGAAAACCGCTAGATATACAGAGAGACAGCTAGACACAGATGCAAACCGCTAGATATACGGTCAGACAGCTAGACACATATACAGACAGCTAGACACATATACAGACAGCTAGACACAGATGCAAACCGCTAGACAGACAGACAGCCAGACACACATGCAAACCGCTAGATATACAGTCAGACAGCTAGACACACATGCAGACCGCTAGACAGACAGACACTCAAGTTGGAATGAAGCCCTTCAGCTCATCCCACTCCTCCAGCCCCTCATCCACTGCGTAGATCGCCCGCCAGTCCCAGACTAACACACGACTTGATAATAAGTGTGATTCGCTCAAAAGAGCATCATTTCAGCAGCCCATGGGAAACGAAATTCATACGATAGTCTGGTTTAGTGCACCTCTCAGACCTCCATCAGTCTAATCTATCCCGTTCCCGTACTTGAAGTCAGCCAGACATCGCAGCTAAAGTGTTAGTCAAGGGCAATCACTCTAACTCTCATCCAGGAAGTAAGTGGTCTCCGGCACGTGTCAGCAGGAATCACAAGTGGAAAGATAGGTGGAGTGAAGGTGCCATGAAATTGTTATTTGTAAAACATAAAGTAGTTTGAAATGTTCATTTGTTTTCCTCGTACAACCAAAGAGCTGAGCCACAGATATCTTCTCACAGAATTCATTTACATGTCCACCAAAAATAAAATTGTTTCATTCTTATCAGAGGAACAATGTCAAAAACTTTTTTTTTTTTTTTAAATCAGTCCACCAGGACAGTTTATATTTCATAATATGTATTTAAATTCTCGAGGACACTGTAATGTTTTTAAGTTTTCGTAAAACTGAAATGTAAGGGCAATTTGTAATTTATATTTTCGCTTTTTTGTTTTTATATTAATTTTGATTTTGTTTTTTTGTGAATACAAAATATCAGCCGGAGCTAAAAAAAAATCAACTGACCGCTAATGTGAATCACGCCTCAAAATATATTTCAGTGATTAAAACAAAATGAAGATGTTACTCCTCAAAACGTAATAGGTTAATAAATTAATAAGTGCTGTACGTCCCAGTTCAGATGTGTAGTTATAGTTTGGTTTAGGTTAGCTCGGTATACCCATTCCCCTCCTCTCTCTCTCTCTCTCTCTCTCTCTCTCTCTCTCTCTCTCTCTCTCTCTCTCTCTCTCTCTCTCTCTCTACGATCGCTCACATTCTCTCGTTCATTCGCCGTCTATTAGTATCACTCGTGCTTTCTTTTACATGTACAACGTACAATGTGCAAAAAAAAAAAAAACTTGTTCGTTACCGGGCGACTGAGACATCGGAAAGCACCGCGAATATCTTGTAGGCTCGGTGGGCTGTTTAAACACAGATTAGCGTAAAGTGGACAGGCAACAAGACTTTGATCTAAAGTGGCCCTTGGAACCTTTCACGGTAATTCATGACAACACCTCGCGGACAGAACTCGCGGCTGCGCGCCCGTATTGTTTAGTACACCATTACCGACAAATTCTCCAGTTTCGAACTGCGTACCACTTGGAAGCTTTTTATTACGATGTCTGCAGAAAGTGAAAGCCTTTTTTTTTCTTTTTTTTTACCACCACCAAGTAATAACTCATATTTCGGCTGACCGTTTTAACAGAGTCGGGCTAATGTAAATACGTGTATATCAGCAATGAAGAGGTGGCAAAGAGGGAAAACGTGCATTTCCAGAACCCCTCTGTCGGCTCGAAGTAATATAAATACGTGAATGGGGAAAAAAACGAACGTGGTTTTAGAGAACAAGAAAAAGGAAAATAAATAAAATAGAAATTTCCCTCTGATTGGCAGTGTTAAAATGGCTGTAAATCTTGAGGTAAGAGAGTGGCGGTAATAAACCCAACGAGCGCCCGTCGCCCGAAGCATTAAAAAAAATTAACACACCTACGAAAATTAACACCCTGGGCGCCAGAAGAAGTCGCTGGCGCCAAATCCATTGCGAGTCAATCGGTGTTCATCGCCTTATCTAGTTTCCTTTCATCAGCTGAATCGAGGACTCCGGTTCTAGCTCAGATATTTATATAACCAATATCCACTGCAGTTTTCACTCAGAACCCTTCATTTGTACACTTCCACAGAAAAATGTTTATTTACTCTTTTTTTTTTTTTTCATTTCGTACTTTCTTCTGTGATGTTTTTTTTTTTTTTTTCCACCTCTGACTGACGCCACATGGAAGATTTCGCCAGATCTTCGTAATGCAGCGAAATACACCGTTTATATTGTCTGGGAGATTGTGTTTGTTATGTTGTTTGATAGCAAAATCTTTTTTCTAAACAGAATAAATGTAAAAAGGATATTGGATTAGGAAACGGTGCCACGATCTAAAGAATCTACGTGTTTTTCATCAAATAAAACGTTAAAATGTGTTTCTGAAATACGATTATATTTATCTTTTTTTTAATTTTTTTTTTTTTTTTTTTATAAAATATTTTTAATTAAATAAATGTAAAAATAAAATGGAATTACATAGACATTGGTTTCATTTAGACATCTAACAATTTAAATCAGAAAAAAAAAAGGAATAGAGATTTTGTTTTGCCTTTGAATTATTTAAATTATTATAATTTTGTATTTATTATTTTGATGAATACTGTGTTGATGATGATGATGATGAAGGTAATAATAAATAAATAAATAAACAAAATAAAATAAAATAAAATAATGGAAACAAAAGAAAAAAGGGAACACGGAATACAATGTTACCCTCCTCAAGAGTTCATCCGTTATGCAGTTAGAAGTCATATCAGTTTATGACTGAAAATAATTAAACAGAAATTCAGTTCTCTTTAAATTGCGTAATAGTTTTTGAACATGTATGCCTGTAAATTCCCTTATAAACAGGTAAAAGTGTTTTAAAAGAAATTTAAGAACATAATTACATATAGTGTCAAACAGATAACATTTATTATTTTATCTGATTAATAGAAATAAATGTGTAAAACGAAAACTGAAAATATTCTGTAGAAAATTTAACTATTTAATTTCGAAAAATAAATTATATAGATATAGATATAGATATAGATACAGATACAGGTATAGACATAGATAGTTTTTAATACAGACGAAATTATCAGTTTCTTCAAATTCATTATCTCTGCTATCCTTTCTTCCTATCTATTTCTCTTTTTTCTCAGTTCTTTCCAATTTAATTCTCGAATAAGAAAGTTTTAGAATTTGAATAACAAACCACTAATAAATAAAATAAAATAAAATAATTATTAAATTAAATTAAATTAAATTAAATAAATAAATAAATAAATAAATAAATAAATAAATAAATAAATAAATTATAATAATTATTATTAAAAGTAGTACTAGTAATAATAGTAGTAGTAGTAGTAGAAATAGGAGTAACAGTAGTAATTGTATTAATAATAGAAGTACTAGTAGCTGTAGTATAAGCAGTATTAACATTAGTAACAGTAATAATAGCAGCAGCAGCAACAGCAGTAGTAGCAGTAGTGGTAGTAGTACTAAAACCTGATGATATTAAAGACAAAACATTAGCCATTAGACAAAAATGCTAAAAATTATAAGCTACAGAAGAATAACCACGGACAGCAGTAGAAATAATACGGGTTCTGTGTCACATCAGTTCTTTGTGGAACTGTAATTGCGTTTAGCGGCACTTAACAGAAAATACGGGCAACCTATGCGATAAAATTGTGTTATTTTCCTATTTCTGAATATTAGTCACCCAAAGGATGAAATAATAAGAATAATAATTTTATTCTGTGTAAATGTGTTTTCTGTACAACATTTCTGTTAGTTTCTGCTAAATGTATAATGTTTAAATATGTTTACCGTATTTACTCGTGCATAAATCGAAATATTTTCGTACTTACATTCAGTATAAAACGTTACAATGTGATTTAGGCTAAAATGATCAGTGTGCCAACTTTATGTTACTGCCCGATTACAATGCATAACTATGTATAATGTTGTTTAAGGTTTGTGATAAAGATCATAAAACTGTGTTATAAATAAATGTCAAAAGTACCTACTTGATATATGTGTAGTTCATTATGCTAATTCTGTTATAATTTTCTGTTTTGTATACGACTTGTTCACGAGTAATTACGGAACATGTATGCGTGGTTTGAGTGTATGTGTGTATATATATATATATATATATATATACAAACATGCAGATATGCACATTTCTCTAAATAAAACATTATTTTGTTCATTCGTATTACTGGTAATTAATACCGAAGAATAGTATTAAAAATCAAGAAAATGTGCATGTTTTTCATTGATGAAGAAATTATGTATCTCATAAATACGAATTCTCTCGTCTTTTTTTTATTTTTTTTTTTTTCTATCGTTTTAATTTAATTTTGATTCTATATATGTTGAAGGAATAATATTAATAATTATAATTATAACAATAATGATGATGATGATAATAATAGTAACAACAACAGTTAAAGAAGAAGAAGAAAATGAAAGAAGATACATCGAAATAAAACTCGTTTTCTCACTGCAATGAATGCGATTTTGAATTACTTTCTTGCTGGTGTTAGACATTTTTTTTTTTTTTTTTTTTTTTTTTTTTTTTAAAATATGTGATTCCTCTTGACAGATAATAATCATTTTTCCGAGTCTGCAATTATAGCATCGCCGCCATGCTGGTTTCATTTGTTGAAACGTCATTCTTTTTTATTTATATAATGTGTGCGAACCCTGGCGGTATAGGTGGCCACCGTAATACGTTTATTCAGCTAAATAACATTTTCGTTAAATTACTTGTCTCCTGCCTCGACCGCCGAGTTAATTCAAAAGAAGTCCCCTATCATCGTTAATTCCTGCCCATTAATATCATTCTACGTGTTTTTAATCAAAAGAAAGAACCAGTTCGAATATGTCAGCTCCAAACAATATCCAATTTAAAATTCTGTTATTTCCCCATGTACGGTTCAATTATTCAAGATTAAACTACCTGAAGAACTAATGTCTTTTATTTCTTGTTCTCTTTTTTTTTTTTTTTTTTTTTTTTTTTTTCTTTTTATCCTTCATCACTAATTTCTTCTTGTCTCTCTTCCCATAGCGTGCAGGATGACAATTCCTGGAAGAAACCAAGGAAAAAAAAAAATCGAAAAGACTCGAGCGAAGCTAATTAACTCTCGCAGGTAAGACCGTGAGTTCTCGCGGGCTTCCGGTAGAAGTTCGTGGTTTCGCGAGACCGGGGTGGTGGGGTTTTTTTTCTCCACAAAGCGCCATGTTGATTTGAGATAAGCGAATATGTCACATGCAAAGACGGGAAATAAGAAGCCTATCGGGTCCAATTAGAGACGGCGTACAGAGAACCTTTTATTGTCATCAGGCGCATCGTAATTCAAGTGGCGGTTTCGTCGCTTTGACGACGTGAGCTAACTCGTGTCTTTGAACGGAGCCGGCCGAGATTCTCAGATCAAACGACTGTTAGGAGGAATGCAGGAAGCTCAGCGCTAATGTCCGCAGCAAATGGCGATAAACAGATACATTGCTGCGTGAAATAACCTCATAAGGCCACACCCGAGTTACAAATTAAATTTTTGCCAGTCCGCGTAATGATAAGACAGAGAGCATTTAATGACTGCTGGCCTTTGATGTCGTTTGCTAGCTACGACGCCACGTGCGGTATTTTTTTTTTTTTATGCGCGTGCGGAGCTCGATATGACCACGGAACGTCGCAAAGAAGACGAAGGAGAAAAAAAAAATGAAAAAAATAAAACATCAAAAATAGCCTGTAATTAACAGAATCAGCGCGAGCCGGCGACCCAAGATCGTGGAAAATCCTCATTATAGATGTTTTAAGTTTCGCTTTACCTGTCATTTCAACTCAGGTAGCGGATTAAGGCAAATCAGGCTTTCAGAAGACGCCATTTAGCCTCCGGGTTGGTATACGTATCTGGTTTTTTATTTTTTTATTTTTTATTTTTTATTTTCTCCAGCCAGTAGAGAAAGAGAACCAGAGTTAGAGAAAACGATAATGATTTCTGTCAGGACAAGAAGGGCAAGAAAAAAAAGAAATGATTAACGTGTTTTGTTGTAAACGTAGAAGAATCTATTGGTTTACGTCAAGCAAAGTGAAGAAACGTATGGGTGTTTTACACAGAACTCGAAATCACATGCCCTGCAGCGTTTCGGATTGGGTTCTCTTAAAATCCATAGCGAGAGCGACTTGCAAGCGGGGTGGAGTCAAGGTGAAGGAGTAGATACAGAAACAAAATATATAAAAACACTATTTCGTGTTAAGAGATAGAGAGTCAGAATGGTAGAAAAAGAAGACAGAGAAACATTCATATAGTGAGGAGAGAGTGAGGTGGGGGGGAGAGAGAGAGGGGGAGAGAGAGAGAGAGAGAGAGAGAGAGAGAGAGAGAGAGAGAGAGAGAGAGAGAGAGAGAGAGAGAGATGGTACGTGTAGGAATAAATATTCCTGCCATAGGGCCGTATAATATAGTTGTTGAACTCGTGCAAATAAAGTGGTCGAACTAGAGCAAGCAGTCTGAATAAAATACTTGTTCTTACCTTTGTGTGTGAAAACCACATAAATCAGACAGATCTGTAGGATGAAATATCGTATTAGTTATAAATATTTAAATCATTTCTTCATTAAAATACAATACAGTACTAGCATGTTTAGATGGTGTATTTTAATGTGCTATGTAGTTATTTGATTAGATTTTTCTTTATAATAGAAATTATTCCATTTTAATTTTATCACTGAGGATGTCTGTGTGGCTATAAGGGCGCCATTTTATTTGTGTTTGACAACAGCTGACAGCTTGTCACGACAAAAGACGACTACGCCAACGTAACCGAGACATGTCCATTTTCATAAATGACCACAAAGGTCATTTTCAATGGTCAAGTTACTCCCCCATCGTGGCCTAACACGACCCCTACTTTGTGCCTAAAAGAGCAGGTCAAGGGGGGTCCGCATCGCATGTCGTCTCCAGTCAAGACGGGATTTACCTCCCCTGCAGTCCCGTGGACAAAGGCGTGAGTGCATTACAGAAATAAACAGCTTTCATATCGTGTTTCGCTAATGTGTTTGTTCAACTAAGCTTTTAGCTTCACCTGCTTCGCAAAAACCCTCTCGTCTCCGACGAAGTACGCGTTCTCGCCAGAAAACACAATGCGACAAGTGACTGACAGCGACACCCCTCGCTGCTCGTGGCAGCCATTCGGGCATGTAAAAGGGGGGAGAACTCTAAGTGTGAGGGGAAGAGCGAGTATTTTTGACGTGACCCCGAGTCGTGGTGATGCGGTGCGTTTTGCTCTATCTGCGTAGCATCTAAGTCTGGGAGATTCTTATCTTCGTGACATGTCTGAAAACACCTTCTTGTCAGATCAATGCATTGCACGTTGTTTGTGGCGCATTGGTGACGATTTTTCTCTCTTTCTTTTTCTTTTTCTTTCTTTTTTTTTTTTTTTTTTTTTTTTTTTTTTTTTTTTTTTTTTTCAGTAAGGAAATAGACTTGAGTCTTGAAAGTCTGATTAACAAACTGCAAAATTAAGGAATGCCTGGGACATTTCAACATAGATTTTTTTTAGGGTACAAATGTTTTCTAAATAACGATGACGATAATAATAATAATAATAATAATAATAATAATAATAATAATAATAATAATAATAACAATAATAATAATAATAATAACAATAATATAAAAACGTATTCAGAGTTAAAGTTGGATGTCACATATGGATCACCTTTTTGGGATAAGGGCCTAAATTAAAAATAAAAATAAATTAATAAAATAAAATAATTGCAAATCGAACGTAATATCACCTTTAGGGAGAACAATACATGCATTCATTTATTCATTCGCTCGTTCGTTTGTTCATTCATTTAATTATTCTTTCTTTCAGTTTACTTATGACTTTATTCATTCACTCATTCGATCTTTTTTTCGTTTATTTATTGATTTATTTGTTTATATCTTCAACCATCAGTATACATAAGTCATGTTTACCTGTACTAGACCCACTGATTCACCCCCTCTTCATGTTAATCTGTGGAGAGCACTCTGAGTGGGTGTAATATTACAACACAGAATAAGCAGATCCGCACTCGGATGCCAACACTAAACCAAACGTTAATATTCCAGTTTTCGACAAGTTTTAATAGCTATAAAGTTTTGTCAAAGAAAGAGAAGGCCTGTCTGTCTTTTGATCCTTCAGATATGGGTATTTTTTCTTTCTACAAAGCGTTTTCGGCGCCGAAAGAGGTGACGTTATTTTTTCCGTCGCCATATTGAATAGATTCGACGTAAATGTACAGCAGAAGTAGTGTGCGGAGAGATAGGGTTCCCTGTGGGCAAACACGGAAACTGAAAGTCGAACCTTTAACTAATGAAAGGATAAGCACACATGTTCAACAATTATTTCATGTTCGCATTTGACTTGAATAATAATGCCTCGACAAATGTGATATGTTCTGCCATAGCGATCGTGGAATGGTCGGGAAAGTGCGATTTGGTTGCTGATGTTTCAGCTAGAGTTAATAACATCCTTTCGTATCGAGTGACCTGCTCTCTCTCTCTCTCTCTCTCTCTCTCTCTCTCTCTCTCTCTCTCTCTCTCTCTCTCTCTCTCTCTCTCTCTCTCTCTCTCTCTCTCTCTCTCTCTCTCTCTTAAAAATAGTTTGTCCATTACGCGTTCTTCAGGCAAAACCCAATGAACTACTGTTCATGTAAAATGAGTCAAATAATATGTATATATTACAATAATTAATATGTAAATATGTCACCTAACATACAAATACGTTATATATGTGGCTATATGTGTGTATATATGTATGTATATAGGTAGGTAAGAATGTGTGTGTGTGTGTGTGTGTGTGTGTGTGTGTGTGTGTGTGTGTGTGTGTGTGAATGTACATATATAATATTATGTTTGTGCATGCAAATATTATATACGTGTGTTTATGTATGTATTTATCTGTTTATATACATGCACACATGTATGTATGTATTTATCTGTGTGTGTACGTATGTATGTATATTGTCAACGATTCTTTCAAAATTACCCCGAATATTTTATAATAATAATAATAACAAAACTACTCCATTCAGTTTTGAATAATTTAAAACTAAATATACCTGCACGAAGCTATATTTCAAATGATGTATGAACTTGAACGTTCCACGCCTGTGTTTACGATAGAGATGTTCCCAAAACTTCATCCAGGCAGAAAATTCAGACACCTCATGCAGGGATGCGCGTGGCTTACAACAATTGCTGCAATTTTGCTGTACAAAACACCCCCCACGCCAAGACAATTTAGGAAAACTCGGCTTGTAAATAAAACACACCTACAGAGGAGATGGAGTCTAGGCACCTCTTAACAATTTTCTGCCCAGTGGCCATGAAATAGAGGCAGATGTCCATATATTTTTTTTTTATATTTTAATTTATTTCGTTTTGATTTGATTTTATTTATTTTTGATTTTATTTTATTTATTGATTAATTTATTATAATTATTATTATATTTTATTTATTTTTTTATTATTATTTATTTTATTTTTGTCTTGTCTTTCTTTTTTTTTTTTTTTTTTCTTCTTATTTGTATTCTTATTCTTATTTATTTTTAAAATTGATTAGAATAATAACTTTATCAATTCCAAAGTTATATAAACCGATTATTTGTTGATTTGAAAACATACGGACTTTAAAATATTTATTTTATTACACGTTTACTTTATCATACACGCACGCGCGCACACACACACACACACACACACACACACACACACACACATTTCACACGTATTTATCTACAAGCACTTTAACAAATACGTAATTCAACATAACTGATACGTTCGCGCTTTCCTGTTATACGCGCATTCCAGTATTCTTTCTCGCTTCTTTTCTAATTCATGGGGTGTTTTTTGTTTGTCGATTTTTGGTTTATTTATTTATTTATGTTTTGTTCTTTTAAACAAAAAAACCGTCTCACGGCACAGTCGACGACAACGTGGTGACGTGGTAAACAGCGGCGGGGAAAAACGGAGACGGGCGATGATACAGATCAAAGAAAACGACGGGAGCATTTCGTGCACGTGACGCGCTATGGGTAAAGTCTAAACGCCGGCGTGTTTACATCAACAATGTTATGTGGGAATCTAACGGTAATAGAATATCGTTAGTGTGTCGCAACCGGTCTTGGCACGCATGGCCTCGATTCCGTCTGTCTGTCTGTCGCGCCCGTCAGTCAGCTATTGCCTAAATAGTATATTAGGAGCTTAGCGAGAGAATTGTGTAGGTTATTGTGTTGCCGGAGTTCCTTTTTTTTTCTTTCTTTTTTTTTTTTTTTTTTTTTTTTTTAGGGGGGGTAGGGATGTTTTGGTTTGGTTTGATTATTTATTTATTTATTTATTTATTTATTATATTTTTTTAACAATAATGATGATGATGATGATAATAAATAAATAAATAAATTAAAAAATAATAAAAATGAGACAAGGGTTATCTATTTCAAGAAAGTAATATATATATATATATATAATTTTTTTTATTATTATTATTATTTATTTTAATTTTTATTTATTTAATTTTATTTTAATTTTTTAAACTTTGTCATATGAAACGATGACTAAACTTCATCTTGTGTGTTTCAGGTAAAAGGATAAAAAAAAAAAAAAAAAAAAAATTTCTTCAACAAGACTGTAACATATTTTATATTAATTATTACCAGATGTGAAATGTATGATTTTCGTCATGCCGAAATCTCAAAAAAATAATATTGAAAGAAAAAGAAAGAAACTGCTTACAGATTAATCGATAGTAATTCCTTTGTTGCTGAAAATAATACGAACCTAAAACACAAGAATCATATTCATAAATTCTACTGAAGCATGCAGACATCTAGATCTTACATTCAGCGTACTTAACTTACAATTTTAGAAAACTTTTTGTGCTGAATAATTAAATTGTTCTTAACCGTTAGTTTAATGACACCTTGACTCATTATAAAATTAAATGTTATTGAATATTCAATGTTAAAAAAAAAAAAAAAATTAAAAAAAAAAAAAGCTTTTTTATGTAATGATGAAAAGGCATTTGATGTTATAGCGATGGACATAATTTTCAAGATAAAATTAGTTTCATTATAAAGAATTTTAAAAAAAAATAATTAAAAAATACAAAAAAAAACATTATTGAACAGACAAACTTGTGAACACCATAAATCCATTACACAATTTTTCATTTTTGAATATCTGGTGGTTGTCTTGGTTGAAAGCGGCGAAAAAAACGGAGACGGGCGAATTAATATACATTAAATAGTTTGCTGATAATGACAAAAGGTTTGTCTTCCAGATGCTGTTAGTATATTTGATATTGTTGTCTACTCGATACTAACAGATATTACGTTGTTTTACCTATCACATTTTTTACTCAACATTACCAATGTCATATTGTTGTCTACCAGGTTTCTCACTCAACATTACCAATGCCATACTGTTGTCTACCAGGTTTCTCAGTCAACATTACCGATGTCATATTGTTGTCTACCAGGTTTCTCACTCAACATTACCGATGTCTTATTGTTGTCTACCAGGTTTCTCTCTCAACATTACCAATGACTTATTGCTGTCTACCAGGTTTATCACTCAACATTACCAGCGTCATATTGTTATCTACCAGGTTTCTCACTCAAAATTACCAGCGTTATGTTGTTGTATACCAGGTTTCTCACTCAAAATTACCAGCGTTATGTTGTTGTATACCAGGTTTCTCACTCAACATTACCAATGTCATGTTGTTGTCTACCAGGTTTCTCACTCAACATTACCAGCTTCATATTGTTGTCTACCAGATTTCTCATTCAACATTACCAATGTCATATTGTTGTCTACCAGGTTTCTCATTCAACATTAACAATGTCATATTGTTGTCTACCAGGTTTCTCACTCAACATTAACAATGTCATATTGTTGTCTACCAGGTTTCTCACTCAACATTAACAATGTCATATTGTTGTCTACCAGGTTTCTCACTCAACATTACCAGCGTCATATTGTTGTCTACCAGGTTTCTCACTCAACATTACCAGCGTCATATTGTTGTCTACCAGGTTTCTCACTCAACATTACCAGCGTCATATTGTTGTCTATCAGGTTTCTCACTGAGCATTACCAATTTTATATTTTTGTCTCTGACTCAGCGTCACCGAATGTTTCATTTATTTCAGAATGTTTCATAGCCATATCTCTTTACACAGATCCACACACAGGACTCCAGTGAAATAATGAAACTCTTTGACTTACATTATGCATTCTCACGTAAAGACCGGGTCAGATTGCCGGTCGACATCAATGGACCAGGTCAACCTTTTGGTCACCATCAATGGCCGAGGTCGTTGGTTTAGGTCACCATCAATAGGAGAGGTCATTCGCTGGGTCAGATTCGTGTCAAAGAAGATGTTTGGTAATCTCTGGATCTCTGTTTTGTGAAATAGCTCGAATTTTCGCCGCTACGTTTTTATCACCTTCAGTGTTTAAGTGTCAACATCTCACATTGGTGTTAAAGTTCTGTGATCTCGGAACGTGCGAAATTAACACCATGTGAAAATTAGTTTGCTGTACCAGCCTCGAAAGGAATAGTGGTCAAAACACTGAACACTAGGCTTGATGATCTTGGGAATGAACACTAGGCTGGATGGATTTGGGATTGAATACTACCCCGGGATGGATTGGGAATGAACATTAGATTGGATGGATGTGGGATTCAACACTAGTTTGGGTGGGGACTAGCCTGGGGCAGCTTGAAATTGCACACGACTGGGTGGACATGGAATTGAACACTGTACTGGGTAGACTGGACCAAACATTAGGCTGGGAGGGGACACTGGACTGAACAATAAACTGGGACGACGTGGGATTGTACATCAGGCTGGATGGACTTACGACTGAACCTCGAATCTGGCTTCTTGACATCTGAAATGTTTTATTCTGTATCTTCTTTTATAAACTAGCAAATTACACTATATAGGCTAATGTTTCTCGATAGAGGAATAGATTCAAGGTTTCACGCCCTTCCCCTTATATATATATATGTATTTAATTAATGGAAGAAAAAAGTAACAACAAGAACAACAACAGCAGCAACAACAATAACAATATTATCAATAATCAAGTCTAGCGACTGGTTATTTTATGAACAGTCGAGCCTGGTGTGGGGTGAAATATGACAAATATGTTATGGTCGCTCTATAAAACACACAGACGCTGAGGGTGTGAATGCCTGTGTGGTCCCAGCCATAAAAGGCGGACCTTGTCCGTCAGATTCATTTACTTTGACGACTATGAAAAGGAATTAGTTAATCCTGGCAAAGACTGAGTCTGGATATCTTACTGTGATGTCACCTTGAAGACAAACAAGTCAACTCGTATGGCGACAGAGTATACGATGTACTGAATCCTAATTTTTTTTTTTTTTTTTTTTTTTTTTAAAGGAAAATCATTACAGTAGTGAACATAGTTTAGTTTACGCAATGGCAGGTATAGAATATATATACTGTATATGCAAACAAATATACACTATATGTTATTTATTTATCTGCAAGCCCTTCAGAAACGGCATAACAGGTATATAATGAAAAAAAGATAAATGGGTGGAGATGTATAAGACAGATGAATAAAATTTAAAAAAACAAACAGAAGATATGAAAATATATAAATACAAGTGAAATAAAAATATGTAAACACAAATGAAGTAAAAACAAAAAACTAAACTGAAAGATATTTGTGTTTATACATTTACTCGCTTTATTTGTCTACAATGGGAGCTGATGAGGACTTTTTATTTTATTTTATTTCATTTTTTTTTTTAAAATTCATTTGTTTGTTTATCTATTTATTTATTTTATATATATATATATATATATATATATATATATATTATTAATGATTTTTTTAATTATTATTTTTCAAATATGATTATTATTAAAAATAAACAATAAATAAATAAATAACAATATAAATAACATAATTACGGCGTAGTTGTTAGCACTGCTATTTGAACCCGGTGACTGTCAGTCTGTGGGTACTGGCACATGGCTTAACCGCAGCGCCTCGAAGGCTGTGCTAGTGATATACACACACCTACTTTAATAACAGTATTTCAGTGAACGGCGCTTGATTTCTAATCTACCTTGTTACTTTATTCTTTTTTTTATTTCAGACTGGGAGACTGGCGAGGGCGTGAACACGTGTGTGGTCTCCGTGATGATGTGTGGACGCCGTACACGACGTCACATTCAATTAGTGTTAGAACGACGATGTCATGTAACTAAAATCCTCGATAGCGAACTGCTTTCTTTTAGTATAAGTGTGTTATAAGATGAAGAAAAAAAATACATGTATATTATTATTTTTGAAGAAATATAGTAAATCTGTTATTTTTCATTGTCTGTTGATTGAAATCTTAGTTCACTGAGGATGACGAAAGATAAGAAGTAGATGATAAATAATACCGATGATTGTGAAGATGATAATAATTATAATGACAACGCTGATGATGATGGTGATGATGATGATAAAAATAACTATTGTAATCGTGATGAAAAAGTATGCCATATGATGATAATGATAGAAATAATAATATTAATTTCAATGCAGTTGATGTTAATTTTAAAAGATTATAATATTATTATTAATTAAAATAATGACAACGACACTGATGAAGACATTACTGATAATGAAAAAAATATATATTAAAGATGATCAAGAGGAAAAAACGAAGACAAAATATACTTTAACTGATATACATATATATTATATATATATAAAATAATAATAATAATAATAATAATAATAAATAAATAAAAATAAATAAATAAAAAAACAAAACAAACAATGATACAGAATAAAGCGAGAGTCCACTAAAAACATTCTTGAGCGAGATTCATCCGACAACAAAACCGTTATCTATCTCTTTTCACTCCATTTTTCCTTCTCCATTTCCTTTCTTTCCTTTTTTTTTTTTTTTCTCTTTTTTTTTGTTAAATATAAATTTATCAGCTGGTTTGCTGTAGGATTACAAGTTTATGGCCTTGTGTTCAGCGCCAATACCTGGTGGCTGGGAATACACGTTGACTGGGCTTTGATCTTACAGCCACGGCGGCGTCCTGCTTGGTCTAGGACCATCCCAGGCAGCAAGTCTCTTTCTTTTCAATCGTATTTATTCTTCGCCTGCACTGGGATCTGTTTCTCTGTGCTTGGCGTCATACAGTCACCTGTTGTTAATGTGGTGTCATTTCTTTGATGTTTTCGTCACAAAACTCACACCTTTAGTAGTCTTTGCTTTAAAAAATTTAAAAAAAAAAAAAAAAAGAAGAATTTCTAACAATATCTATGATTTGTGGTATACGAAAAAAAAAAAATAATTATAAAAAATAAAAATAAAAATAATAAAAAAAAGTATAGGGCGGTATCGAAAAAACCCACACAGGTATAACAGCTATTGTTCCATTACCGTTGTACAATTCATTAACAAGTTGTTAAACAAACAGAAACGGGTGAATTAGCGAGCGGAAAGTTAAATGACTGAATTAGGGAGTGGTGGGTGTTTGAATGTGTTTTGTGTTTTTTTGTGTTTTTTTAATAGCGCCTTTTTTTTTTTTTTTTTTTTTTTGCACTGAAATGAACGCGGTCTCTTTCTACCTGTTGTTTTCCACCTGTCTGATTAATATTATTGTCAAGGTGTTACCTGTCCACGTGAATAGGTTTAGTAATTGAGTGTCCCGGATGTCTTTTTTTTTTTTTTTTTTTTTTTTTTTTTTTCTATTGTTCTGTACCTATCTACGTTTTATTATCTGTTGGGAAACTGTTTCACCTGTCTATGTCAATTGGTTTAGCAATCGGCTATTCTAGGTGTTTTTCCATTGTTATGTGTGATTATTTCGATTTTTTTTTTTTTTTTTTTGATCTTCTTTGTTGGAGAAGTTGTTTTGAACTTTTATTGAGAAAATGTATACATCTTATTAACCTGCCGTAAAGTATGTTTGTATTTAGCTGTTCTTTACTGAAAAGTTAAAATAATAAATAAATAAATAAATAAAAATAAAAATAGACGATACTTACGTATATATTATACAACTATTGAATAAACGGATTAATAACAGTTAAAAACTTTCTGTTATTAACTTCTGTACTAATATTATAATTTGGAATAAGCGCAGTAGGTGAATCGATGTGTCTTTGTGTGCTTCTTTCTTTATGTGTGTGTGTGCGTGCGTGCGTTTATGCGTTTAGATATAAGTAGGTGTGTGCGTATGTAATGATATATAACGATATATATACAATGCATTATTCTCTTGAATAAACAACAACATAAGACATATACTCCAACAAGCATAAATAATATTATTTATTATTCAGTTCTATTCTAAATGTAATGTATTTTATTTTTCACAAACAGACCATCGTGACCCGTTTTCTCATATTAAAAAAAAAAAAAAAAAAATACAATCTCTCTACGTTCGTGATTTATTACGTGTTTTTTCCCACGACCTTTTAGACCAAGATACATTTCAATCGAATTGGTTTATGTCGTCTGTGTATCATTTTGAAGATTTACTGACAGCGAGAGCCTGTTTTCTCTTGTATTCAGGATCAAGAGACGTTGTCCGCATTTACCGGAATAAGCCCTCAGGAAACACGCACAAGATATTCGCACGCGCAGCATTGGTCTCTGTTCAGTCTATTTTGTACTGATATACTGTCGACTGGCACGCAAGCCATTATCGGCTAACACAGAGAAGATTCTGAAAGAATAAGCTGTATGTGTCCGCTTTTGATAGTTTCCGCCAGAAAATAACAGTATTTTAGTTGTTTATTAGAGTGAAATTACGATGTTTTCCCACCGTATTACTGTCTGTTCGATCAGACAATAAAATAGATGTCTTATCAGTGTTCCGTGAACATGTATCGGAGATACAGACAGACAGACAGACAGAGAGAGAGAGAGAGAGAGAGAGAGAGAGAGAGAGAGAGAGAGAGAGAGAGGGAGAGAGAGAGAGAATCTGAATGTATGAAGATAATTAGACAAATGTAATATTTTATCATACACTTTTCTATTGTATTTTCGTATGATTAAATAATGCGAACTGGACAGAAAAATAATATAATATACACATAATAATATGTACACTCGGATGTAAGTTCACAAATACACATGTTTTCATTCAGCATTACATTTGTAAGCTTGCATACATACACAAACGCAAGCGCCAAAACGTTACTCTTAAATAAATACATTCAGACGCGAATGTATTGTGTCCCTGTGTGGTCTGTGTGTGTGTGTGTGTGTGTGTGTGTGTGTGTGTGTGTGTGTGTGTGTGTACACATGTATCTATCTATAAATATAAAATATATATACATAAAACTGACTGGTCAAACGTTAACCTACAAACAGCTGCTTCATCAATAACAGACTTGTGTCCTGTGTTTTAAAAATATATATATATATATATATTTTTTTTATCATCACTTTCTTCCTCTCAGCTGTCAATCTCGCGTCGGACTGTCTACACGTAGATGCCAACGACATGCCATCGGCGTGGACAATCCGCTAGCAGAGGTGCTCGGCAAACACTAAACGTTTGATTTTCCGTACGTCGCGTGCTGGCGAGGATTAACGAGGCTCCGCGAAGCTGTGGACATTGGAGGTGCTGCCCGCCAAGTCTCGACTTGCCCAGTCGTCTGGGCTTGTAGGTGGATCAAACCATTAACCAATAGCGAGACTATCCACTTGTTTGCATAGACCGAAATTAAAAAAGAAAATTTAATTACTGACACTGGCTAGACTGGTCTTTTGTAGCGCAGAAAAAAAAAATATTCACTAAGATGATTCTTTTGAAGATAGGTGCATAGTGTGGTTGTTTTTGTTTGGGTTTTTTTTTTTTTTTTTTTTACTTTACTTTTTATTTCTTTTTACTTTCTTTTATTTTATTTTTTTTTTTTTTCTTATCTATTTCTCTCTCCTTTCTCCAATAAAAAAAAAAAAAAAAAAAAAATGGTCTGTATTATGTTTTGTTTTTATTAAAGAATTTCATAAAATATTTTTCCGTCTCAGTATAATTTATGTTTTATATTCACTACGTATTCTTTCTCTCATTAACGTACATTTTTATTAAATAAATAAATATGTTAATTAATTAACAGAAAACAGAGGCTTACAAAAAAAAAAGAAGTATTAAACACATAGATCATAAACATATCAGCTAATATGTAACATCGTAAATCAGATACACATACACATCACACACACACACACACACAGACACAGACACATATACATACATACATACATACATACATATAGATACACATATAGATATAGATATAGACATAAATATATATATTAAAAGTTTAGAGCACCTCTTCCAAATATAGAAAAACATTAATCTCTTGCATAAACATCACGATGTTATTTTTCTGTGCACAGTTATTCGATAATTTATCCGTTACAGTTAAAAGATAAAGTAAAAAGCGACGTGGGGAAAATCGCAGACTATTATTACAAAACAGCTTTACAAACCTGAATTAATATAAAGGTTGACTGGATTACTCCCCTTGGTTTTCGTTCGTAACAAAAAAAATCACCTTAAATTCGTTAATTTTAGTCAATAAACCAGTACCTGGCTTCTATTATTTAGAAAAAAAATTCTGTCCTCTAAATTAGAATAAGAATTTAATAATAAAATTTAATTTTGTCGCCAACAGCAGATTTTTTTTAAAAAATCCTTTGTAAAATTAAACAATATTTTTTTATTTATTATCTCCAAATGACCTGGATGTAAAAAGCTGGTTCCGTTATTTTCTGTTTCTAGTAATTTGAAAATAAAGTTTCAATCAATCAGGAAAACATATGTGTCTGACAAATGACATGTAGAAGAAATCTGGAAGAACTAACATTACTGTCTTCACATTATATCAAAAATCTTTTGAACATATTCCCCACTCGTAATTCTTAATGATTAACATAACAGTTGTAGAACTTTTGCAATGGAATTACTCTTCAGAATTTTTTTTTTTTTTTTTTTTAAAGAAACGAAACGACAACAACGTCAACAAAACGATAACAACACCAACCAACAACAACAACAATAATACCCTCCCTTTACAGAAAAAGTGACGTCGTACATGGCGCTATTTACATTTGTCATAAATCCTGTTCGAGTGTTCTACGTCTCATGTAAATTATATTTCACTCTCAGTTACTTGTGCTTGATAACAAAAGATCTATTTTAAACGTCATAAACACCAAAGTGATTCTCATTCGCATTTCAGATTTTCTTTCGTAGCTTCTGGGATTTCTTTCTTTTATTGTCATCTGACAGCAGTGAGGTCTTAATGAAACAAGGCGACTTTCAAGAAGACACCAGACTGAACGTTTAGTGTAAAGATTTTTTTTCAAAATAAATAATATGCTCTTGTTCTCTGACTCGAGGGTACAAAGACTGTGGGACGCCAGTTCGCCCTTTCTTGGCTGCCCTGCTCTTAGTGGAAATCACAGCTCAAGTGAATTTGATCTCTGAACAAGTCTGAAAGTCA
>CM022671.1:22522821-22770321 GCA_012295275.1 Chrysomallon squamiferum
AAGGCGATGGTTCGTTCAGATGATAAATGTTGATTTGTCACGTGGGAGGACGCGATTTAGGACAAACATTTTCTGTGCACACGGGATTTTAAAATATTTTATTTTTCATTTTATTTATTTTTTTTTTTTTATTGGTTTGTTTATATTTTCTTTATGCATTAATGTTAACATAGATACAGAAGGTGTGTAGATAATCATTATTTATTGTATGTATTATATAGCAAACACTATTAACATATATATACATTTTTTTTTTTTTCACTGACTTAGGATAGACTAATAGATAAAATGAAAGAAAATATTTTAAAAACAAAACCAAAAAACAAATTTTCACACATAAAAATAATGACATTTATGTGAACTCAGTTATCTACATAAGTATATACATAAACATCAAATATATCTTCATAAAGAGTAATTATAACTATATTTCTGTCCAAATCTCTCTCTCTCTCTCTCTCTGTCTCTGTCTCTCTCTCTCTCTCTCTCTCTCTCTCTCTCTCTCTCTCTCTCTCTCTCTCTCTCTCTCATTATTATTATTATTATTATTATTATTATTATTATTATTATCAATTAATTCCGTATATTATATATGAATAAATACAGGAACAAAAGAGATTTTTAAATGGTTTTATTTTTATTTTTATTTTTATTTTATTTTATTTTTTTTCTGATTAGGAAATCAAAAACAAAATGTCGGCCATTAAGGAGTTAAGTCGTCGCCTTACAGGCTTTTCAAAAGGAAAGCACGAAAACGTAGATATATCATTATTTCATGATTCGATACCCTCATTAATTCCACTGAAAAGAAATGTTATCGTCTGCTCTTTGTCTTTGCGCCGCTCTCACCTGACAAATTGTATCCCAGATGTTTGGCCAAGAGCAGGTCGATTCACGCACGTGTATTCTGAATACTCGTATTCCGCAGTTGTCGTCCTTAGTCAGTTGCGCCCGACCCGGCGACGGGCGCTCGGTTTTAATCCGTTCACCGTATCGTTCAGGTAAAACGAGTGTTGACTGGGGCTGTAAAGACAGTTTATTGTTTATGTGAAGTTGTCACGGGCACAAACGTAGTGAAGTCACTTCAGGTGTAATTTGAACGAGCAACAAAATGAGATAAATATAATTATCTCTTTAATTATGTATTTATAATTGGGAGTTGTCAGATGAAATGAATTTTACGGTCTTGCATGATTAATTATGATGGTGGCTCGTGGTGATGTCTTCACTGGCCACATGGTGACGACCTTGAGATTTGTTTCCACGTCACCTGGCCCCACAAAATGTTGGAACCCGGTTATGTTCGTACGCAGTCTTGCAGCAAATGGCCGCAGTTAAAGCATTTCTCTTTCATAAAACAGTATATGAATAATATGTAAAATAATATGCCATATGAATGATATGTAATAATTAATGAGAGAGAGAGAGAGAGAGAGAGAGAGAGAGAGAGAGAGAGAGAGAGAGAGAGAGAGAGAGAGAGGTATGTACTTGGGTAGACAAACAAAATGACCTAAATTTTGTGTAATTATACGCCGGTAATATTTAAGTCATCAGTCATGCGCAATAAACCGGAAATTGTTACGCGTTATTCGCGTAGAGCTTTGCAAATTTTTTGGTTTGCGCTGTCAGTGTTTGTTTGTTCGAGGCGAAGAAGATCCCTTTCCATTGAGAAAGTACACAGAGACGCAATCAGTTGCAGCGCACACATAAAATCTTTCAGCATCGGCCGGCCCTTCTCGGAGTTCTGTCTTCGTCTTTGAGCAGGCGGAACACAACGGCTATTAACAAGACCGTTTATGTCGCGTGGAACATCGTCTCCGATCCCGCACTGATAGAGCACGTCCGTGGCAGTAATGGGGCATATGTCGACAGGATCATATTGACTATGAAGGGGTGTATATGAATTATCACCATTTGGCTCGCCGCTTATCGCTGTAATATATCAAATCACCGTAAATGCGCCACTTTCCGCTGGAAATGTGTAAGTCGGCATGAACCGCCTCTGTCATCTGTCACCGTTCTTGTGTGCACAATCGCGCCGCGACAGACTCAACGTGTCGGATTTCATGCCATCATGCCTTCGAGCAATCTTACCCCAGCCTACGGGCTCTTAGAGACATCGATTTCTCATTACAGAGTTTTCAACATGTCATAGCCCTACAGCAAAAGCTACCCGCGTTCAATAGACAAAGTTTGCCTTCCGCCGATTCAGTCGCCGCCATGTTTGTTAACGGTTCTAGCCGATGTAATTCAATATTGTCCGGACAGGCGATTGTCGTCCGTTTGTTTACCGAATAATTAATTACACGATGAAGCTGATTATGCCCAGGTGGGCTAATTTCATATTTGTTTGCCCTTCGTACTTGATGTGCCAAAATTTAAAGCGTTCTTGAGATATTATTGCATTTGATAGACAAGCCAATTTTTCATTTTTTTTTTTTTTTCTTTTTTTTTTATTATCATTATTTTTCCAAGAACAAAGGCGATTTTTTTTTTTTATGCGGCAGCCATTCATCATTTTTTGAAATAAAATTACGTGAGATAATCGAGGATGAATTTTGATGCTATTGCTTTCTATTGCTTGCGGCTTAAAAGAGAATTGATTACACGTGTATTTATAAAAAGCTTTCAATCATATTTTTCGGTTAATCTGCTAATAAATACTATAAATATGCTTTTTATTAGTATTATTATTTCTGGAAATATACTGCTGTTGTCTCGAGAGTGAATAATAATTAACAGCTTCTGGACATTAATAAGTATTTTGATGTTCAGTTCAACATCGCAGCGACTTTGCAAAGGTGTAACATAAAATATTGTTTGTTTCTTTTGCACGAAATGACGTCGCAAAAAGTTGAGAAAACGTTTCTTTCCTTGAATCTACACAAGCTTTTTTTTATTTTATCGTCACAAAAATGGTGACTAGTAATAAACAAAACAGACATTTGAAATAAATACAATTAACACATAACTGTAAATATATTTTAATTGTTTAACGAGATCGCCGCTGGTATAGTGCCTACTATTTATAATCATGGTGCGGTTTTGCTAGGCTTTAGTGGCATATCTGACGTCATGCGAATGATTGTCATAGTATTATCCTGTAAACAATTCGTGTTTAACTTTCTTGCGCTGTGTTGGCTATCTTCGATGTTTTTCTGTTGACACCTTTCCATTCTTAATATCATGTTACAGTCACAATTATCCACAATCAATCTGTATGTTAAGTGCTGATAAAACGTTAACTTTTCTTTATAAATGGCAAGTAGTTTATCCATATCACTGGATAGAAACGTCGTTTTATATACAAAGTTTATCATCATATACATTATCATTATTGTTATCATTATCATTTTATTAATATTATTCATTGCTATTATTATAATTATCATATTATCAGTTTCCATTTTGAAGTAAATTTCATTATAATTCTTCTTCTTCTTTCACAGTTTGAACTGCTATCATCTTCGTTATTTGTTATTGTTATTGTTGTTATTGATTTTGTCGGTATCATCATCATTATTATTGTTGTTCGTCTTTTTTCTTCTTCTTCTTCTTCTTCTTCTTTTTCTTCTTCTTCTTCTTCTTCTTCTTATTATTATTATTATTATTATTATCTGATGTGACAATTAAATTATACTAGTTACCGGTAGTTGGGTCTTGATTTCGAGTGTAGGTACAGATAAAACCAATAAAAAAAATATATATATATATATAGAACAATTTAAGCATTTTGTAGGTAAGTGTTTATTATTGTTTGCATCATATAATTAAGAAGAACAATATATTGTGGTTACCGTTGTAAGTGCTACTTGTCATGTGACTACAAAAACAAAAATTATAAAAAAATAAAAAATAAAAAATAAAAAATAAAAAATAAAAATAAAAATGTACAAGAAACCATAAAGTACCGCAACAATACGTTTATGATTATTTCGGCGACACCTTGGGTGCTATATATGCCACGCTGACACTGGATCGCGCCAAATGGCTTGTTTATTAGGTGACTAATAAGATGCCCGCCACGGACGGCAATGAAACAATTTTCATCAAACCAGCTATATTACAGCTGTCGCCTGTTACTCTCATAACGTCAGCCCTTTGGCAGAATTGTGGCCATTAAATGACCGTATTTGATGTAAACATAAAGTGTTGTTATCTTTCTAGCTGTGTTTTCGGCTTGGCGCGACGGAACTCGTTAAATGTCGGTTGTGGTGATATTTTACAGCTTGATATATGAGCAGTTAGCAAATGCTTCTTTTCTGTCATCTGGGTCATTTCTTGCCATGACAGTTCTCAAGACGACGTTTCTGGGATCGAGGCTCCAGTCAGCTGACATGTTGATGAATGTTTAGTTTGTAGTTTACACGATTTTAGTAGTAGTAGTAGTAGTAATTAGAGTCATTAAGAAACTTTAAAATAAAAAAAATTAACCAACAAAAACTAGTTTACACACAAGTGTATATGCATATATACAAACATACACATATACGTACATACATAGTTCATATATAAATACATACACACACACACATACATACCTATGTTTATATAGATATGGATATTATCTCCTTTCGATATGTATATGATAACAAAAAAACGTGTTCCTATATTAGTTGACAACAGAATATTTCTCTAGACCAAAATACAAAAAAAGAGAAAAAAAAAGAAAGAAAGAGAAGGAAAAGGAAAAGAAGAAAAAGAAAAAAGAAAAACACAAAAAAGCTACAAAATATATTACAAGAAATCATTTTAAGACAGTGAGATCAAAAGTATAATAAATTTATTAATAAAATGTGCAAATAAACCCTGTGTAATTTATTACATCGTTTCTCGGCGGCAACCTTAAATGGTCTTGGTTAAACAGATAAAAGATAGTGTTTCCAATACGCTTTACAGCTTCAGTATTTATTGTACGCGAGAATTGACATCTGCAGAGACAAAATGTCTCCTAGGCGTAAAATTATGACAGTGACTGCAGACGTACAGAACATATCGAGCTGAGTGAAAACAGGTAGCAGACGTCAGTTTCAACCACCGACGACAAAAACTAGAAATCATATTAATTCTCTCCTCCTTTTCATTATTATTATTATTATTATTATTATTATTATTATTATTAATATTATTATTATTATTATTACAAACTTTGAAAGGTTATTTAGGAGATGCGTTTAAAATTATTTTTCCGTTTTACATAACTGACATATCAAATAAACATTAATAATAATATTAAAACGTATTAAGATTTCGTTAAACATCATTCCATTTAAAGAAAAATTAAAGATTTATTAATTATTTAAGTACATAATTTTAAAATCAGCACATGGAAATAAAGAAACAAATAAATAAATAACAGAGAGAGAGAGAGAGAGAGAGAGAGAGAGAGAGAGAGAGAGAGAGAGAGAGAGAGAGAGAGAGAGAGAGAGTATAAATTCTGTTACAAACATAGGTTTCTTGGTTTTAGTGGTTATCAAGTCAGCTTAACACGCAGAAATAAATAAAGAAAAAAATACGCAGAAGGTCGGGAGTTCGAGCCTCGTCGAAACCTATTTTTTCAGTAACATATTTAACAAAATATTCGTTGGTTACTAATATCATTCAAAATTAACTTTGTAAAATTCATAAATACAAGTTTTGAATAAAATAAAAAAAAAATAAAATAAAAATAATAATGATGTTAATGATACTGATAATAATAAAACATTTGAGAAAAAGGTTCTTTGATAGTTAAAGGGAAATAACTCTGTCATACGCATCCATACTTTCACTGAACGGACTAGTGTTAATAAGATTAGTTTAAAAATCGCATGGGTAAAAATAATTTTGATTCTAATCTTTCAATATAGGTTACAATATCCTGTTTTCATTATAAAAGAATACAGTTAACGATGTTTGAAAACCTTGAGAGAATTGTCATTGTCACGTGTATTTATATGTACGTGTATATATAATCTGCCTGGTTTAGTGTGTATTTGTATTTCTGTACATGTGTATTTTGAGTGCATATGTGGGTTTATCTATATGCATATACATGCGAATGTGCGTATTTGTCTGTGTGACAATGTACATATATTTGGCTGTGTTTATTATTATTTACTTACTTATTGACGTGTATATCTATTCGTGTATTTTTGTGTATGTATGTAAAGACATATACATGTATACGTGTGTATGTATTTATGTCTGAATATATGCATGCATGTTTGTATATAAGTGTATTTAGGTACATGTGTATGCATGTTTATTTCTTTATGTGTACGTATGTGTTTTTTTATTTCAGTTTTATTTCTTTCATTGTACGAATGTAATATATATATATATATATATATATATATATATATATATATATTTATGTTCGTATATGTATGTTTGTTTTTGTATTGTTTTGTTTTGTTTTTAATTTCCCTATAAAACAAACAAACAAACGAATAAATAAACAAATATATAAAAATGAGAACAAATTCAGAAATTAACAACTACTGCAGATATAACCGATTACCATTGCGAGACAAACAAAATTAATAATTAATTTCAGAACTGTTTTTTAATATTTTCATTATTTATCCTTTAGAATAATATGTAGAATTTGCAAAAATAAGTCTGTATTCGTTCCTCAGCATGGAAATCTTCAGTAAAATTTGAAAGATTCTTTGCAGAGAAGCAGGAGTTGATTGATTCATCCATTTCGATTGATTTCCATTAAGCAGTGTGGTGCCTCCTACACCTTTTTCTAATATTCATTTATCCATGTTTTAAATATGTAAATGCATCGACGAAAGTACAGAAAAACGTGCATAATTTAAATTTATAATTATCTTAATTATATTTATAATCATTAAAATGAGAAACATATTTCAAATGCGGTTTTATTTATTTATTTATTTACTTACACAATCAAAACGCCATTAATAATATAACACTTCAGGTGTATAAGTCAGGAAAAGATATATCAATCAATCCCTCGGCAATTTAGATAATTCATATAGTGCAACAGTAAATATTAAAAATAAAATAGGTTCTCTGGACACGACGGTGAGTAATACAAAGTTCTAGACCACGGAATTACAACGACAGGAAGTATATTTTCTTTCTTTCCCATAATTCCTGTTGCCACCGCCGCCATATTTTTTTTCCAATCAAGGTGCGACGCTATGCAGGTAGCGAAACGGTGACAAAGACAACAAAGAACAGCTGACAAAAGCTGGCTATTTTTGTTGATACTTCGATGCTTTAGTTCTGACTATTGAATTAGTGTTGTGCCTTAACTTGTAGTATGACTTCTGAAACACGGACTACTAGTGCTGGAAAGAAAAAAGGTGGTGGATTTTTAGCCCGTCATGTTAAAGCTAATAAACAATTGCCAGAGAACTTTGTTTCTGAAGAAGAGTTACTCAAAAAAGATGTGATTTCGCCAGATGATGTTTTAAGATTACCACGAGCAACTGAAAGTAAGTGAAAACCCAAAGGAATTTGTAAATCTTCCATGTATTATAATCATATAAATTTTATAATGAATGTATCGGACGAATGGTAGAATTTGCATTTTGAATTTATCATTCATTTCTTTGTGATGGGATGATGTATTATTTTATTTCTAAGATGAAAATATAACCGATAAGAATGTGAACTCTTATGGACAATGTTTTGGAAAGTTGTCTATAATATTATATAAATTTGAAATTTACAATGACAGTGTATTTAAACTAAAACGCATTTTACATGATTCATTTTTTACTCATGCGGTGTTTTTGTTTACTTGAATGAAGATAAAGTTCAGTTTCTAATCAGCAGCGTAACATTAAAATAGAAAGCTATTTCAAAATGTGATAAGATAAAGTTGATTTTCAGTGGAGGATTTTTCTTTTCAGAATATCTCTGTTCACCTGAAGCAAATATTTATGGGATTGATTTTACAAGATTTAAACTCAGAGACATGGACTCTGGAACAGTGTTATTTGAAGTAGCCAAACCACCCCCATCTGGTAAATTTATTATACTTTATTTAATCTAAGTTAATGAATTATCATTTTGTAGAACCCAGTTATGAAACAGTAAGTATATATATTCTTAATTTTCATAGCTTGTATTAAAATATTGATAATGAATTAACCTTTGCAATAGCAGCACATATTTCTTTCTTGATATTACATTGCATGTTTTATCAAGCACCATAAAATGCATGTGTTACATTATTTTAATTAAAAAAATTCTGTGACTGTATTGTACATAATTATAAATAAATTTATTTGAAATATTTTAGATGATGATGATGGCGAATATGATATCGAGGAGATGGATCCAAATGCAGGCAGATTTGTCCGATACCAGTTCACACCACAGTTTCTGAAACTGAGGACTGTTGGGGCTACGTATGTTTACATAATTAAATAATTGTCTTATGTCTACAATTATGAAATGATATTAAACCTGGTACATTTTTATCAGTTTACTGTTTATTATAATGGAGGAGATATTTTCCTTTTTTCCTTTCATTAATGTCTTATAATTATATAATTAGTGTAATGAACTCAGTTTAATTACAGAACTAAAAACAAGTTTGTTTTGTTAACCTAAAAAGCAGTATGATGCCTGTAATGGTATAGTTAATCTGAAGTAAACCTGATAATGTTTAGTATTCTTTATACTGAAATCTTAAAAAACAGTCTTTAATACATTTTTGTTTCCTTGTAATATATTTACTTCAGATGTTTGTAGAATACTGTGATAAGCTATCTTTATAGCAGTTCCAAATGTTTGTTTTTTGTTTTAGTCAGTAAATAATGTTGTTATTTAGTTCTTAAAAATTGTAATTCGAACAATTTATTTAATTTCAGTGTTGAGTTTGTAGTTGGTGACAAACCAGTTAACAAATTCCGTATGATCGAGAAGCATTATTTTGGTGACAGGATGCTCAAATGTTTTGATTTTGAGTTTGGCTTTTGCATTCCACATAGCAGGAACACAGTCGAACACATATATGAGTTTCCAAATCTTTCACCTGATGAAAGTAAGATTCTTAATGAATGAGTGCACTAATGTACATCTGTGAATGTTTGTGTTTTTATTTTAAACAAGATGTGATTTGAGGAATGTTGATAGCTTCTTCTAGAATAATTCATAAAAATTCATGGAAAACTAAGTTACAATTATAGTGTTTTTTTCAACTGTAAATTAAATAGATACGTTGTAAAAGTGAATTCTGAATTTGGTATGTTAGTCTTACATCAGTGCTTACCAAACAGTATGTATTACTTTGTGTTTAGATTGTAATTTAAAACACTGATTAATGATTTAGCAACTTTCATTTGCATTTTATGATGGCTTGTTTTAAAAAAAACCATTTTACATATTATTATTTTCAGTCCAAGAAATGATTGATCGTCCATACGAAACCAAATCTGATAGCTTCTATTTTGTGGAGGAAAAGCTAATAATGCACAACAAGGCTGACTACGCATACAATGGTGAAGCTTAATAGTGTCGTTCTATTTTTAATGATCATGAGACAATGGGCATTTCTGTATTACTATCATAACATTTTTCTCGGTAAACAGCCCTATGTTTCATATAGATACATATTTTTATTTTATTTTATTTTTCTGCAATTACTAATGTGTTTCACAAAATTTATATTTATTTTCATACTCTTTTTTTTTTTTAGTTTTAATTTATTTTCTGTATTCCTCAGCCTGTATTTATTTTTACTGAATGAATTTTTTTTTTTTTTCCCCTTTGCTAAATCTTTCCAGTATTTAAATCAACTGATTTTGTCTCAATTAAAAAGCAACTTCAGTAGACAACTTTTGTTATAATTCAAATAAAACAGAATTTCAGATAATTTTTTGACATTTTTCAAATTGAACCATATACATATATTATTTTGACTTGATTTTAAAACTATTAATTTTTAAGAGTTTTATATTTTAATTTTTTTTTTTTTTTTTTTTTTTTTTTTTTTAGTTTCCATTTTGAAGTAAATTTCATTGTTACCAGTTTTATACTAACTGGATTCCTAAACAAATTCAAAAAACAAAAATCAAATGGTTTGCAATTACAAATTATGCAATTTTTGTTTAGTTTTACTAGGAACTGGAAACATATTTATCTTTTTATGTCCATTAACATAAAAACAATAATAGTTATTGTCTGTGTATATTTGATATCTACAGCTTATAAATATTAACCATCAATTTGCCATATGTAGTAATTTAATTTGCTTTGTGATATTCATGTTGTCATTGTTAATTTGTGTCAGATTTTTTTTCTTTCTGAAGTGAAAAAATGTGCAATTGTTTTCTGTCTTATTGTAACGGGTATGGAAATTAATATTTTCAAATTGATTTAATTTTTATATAAGCCTTTCACTATAGTCTCAATTGGAAGAGAGGGGCTTTATTTTTCGGAATTGCAGGAAGCCAAAAAAAATTCTCACTTTTTGAAATTCATTTTGAAAGGTGATATATTTATGGATGGTCTTTTTTGGAGAGTTTTCTTCCTGGTTATTTTATTGATTATTTAAAAAAAAAAAAAAAAATATTATTTTATTTTTTATTTTGTCACATTTCTTGTAGAATATCAGTTTGTTGTTGTTTGGGTTTGTTTCTGGTGACAGCTATTTATCTTTTCTTCTCTTTTGAGGCGTTAATTGAAATAATAATTTGGCAGGAACCCAGTATAACATACTACAAAAACATATACTATCTAAATGTATTCTTCTCATTTTTAATTGAATATGTTTGGTTAGAAGGGTTAAAAATTAGGAAAGAGCCTGATCTTCTATTTTGTCTACTTCAATTTGAATGTTAAAAAACAAACAAAAAAAAAACATTTCAGAATTTGGAAAATAATTTCTTTTGTGTTTTAACTGAATTCCAGTAATCTTGTATATTTGTTACTTCAATTAATAATTTTTCTTGTAAAGTGGATAATTGTTGGCTCTACCAAAGTATCTTGGTCTCACATTCCGTGTGTTGTATCCAAATACACACACAACAGTACATATCTCAGTTTTATTTTTATTATTATTTTATGAAAGCAAATTGGCTTCATTAGTTCCATGGTACATAATTTACCTGCATATTTATTCATATGTTAATCATTTGTCTTCTGATTCCTGCCTTTGTTTAGAATCTTTCTTTTCTTTTCTGTTGAAAAATAGTTTGTCGTATCTGATCTCATTTTGTAGCTCTTCTCATCACGTATATATTTTCACATTTCTGTTATTATTTCTATTAAAGATTGTATTCATATATTATTTTACAAATCTGCTGTTTTTAAACAAATTTATGGAGAAGGCATGTGATGCCAGTATGTGTAAACATAATGTATTGTCATTGGCTCCAGTGTATTTGAAGGTTTTTTCCGAGGATGTAGACTGATATCACTATCATCACTATCCAAAAGTAATATTAAAATATCCAAGTAAATAGATTTAAAAAAATAAAAAAATAAAAAAAAATTCCAATTGATCTTACATAGCATTAAATGGAAATTAAAGCCAAAAAAATAAAGAAAAATGTATCTGTCAAAATAATGCATTTGACTTTGTTTTTACAATTGTTACTCTTTCATGTGATTTGTTGTTTGTGGTATATTTAAATATTATCACCTAAATTTGTAAATGCTTCTTTGAAATTATTTTTGAATTTATAATTAATCTCTGAGTGCATTCATTGCTTTAATGCCATTGATACAATTTTTATTTTAAATTGGCATATTGTCTTTGAGAACCTTATAGTGTATTTTCTGATACAAAAAAAAAAAAAATAATAATAAATATGAAAGTAATTGAATGAAATTATTTTTGGAATTAAGAAAAAAATTCACTGAAATACTTCAGTTTTATTTACTAAAGCTTTCTATATTCTTGTGTATTTTATTTTCACGCAGTTTTCACAAAAATATCCTCAGTGTAAGATTGGCAATGATATGTTTATTGTATGCATGGTTTAGTTTTAATTTAACTAGAATTAAGTCTTTGATTTCATTTATTCCTTATTTTGAATATCCAGCATTAGTATGATAATTTATTAATATTAAGTACATGCAGTTCATTCCCCATCACATTTTTGAGTTTAGCCTGATTTGTCATCATATGTAGCTGGGAAACCACTTTTCGGTTACACATTGTTTAAAATATAGTTTATAATTTTTATTCACAGTTCAGTCCCCATTACAGTTTTGATTTTATGTGGACTTGTCATTAGTACCATGTATATATTGTACACATTTATGTTGTCCTGGTATGGCTAATATTCTTCATGAAATTTGCTTTGTATCTTCTGGTATGTATGACCATCACAGCGCAGATTTAACATAGTACAGCATTGAGACTTCCCAATGTTAATATTGTTAATCATTCATATCTGTAATTGTACTAATAAATGTTAGATCAGATTATTTAAAGTAAAGTATTGAAAAGTAAAAGTATGTAACCAGCAGGTTTGTTTTAAAGGGCAGCTGGTAGAGAAATTCATATTGGCTTTCCAACAATGATTGTTGGTATCGTTATTAACCTTTTTTCATTGTACAGTACAAAGTATGTGGTATTAAAATGAAAGACATGTAAATAGAATGTAAGCATATTGAAACTGTAACAACATTCCATCCATACAGGTATTATTTTGAGAACATCTGGATTTTCATTTAACTGTGTATTCGTATAAAGGACACAATGCTATACAGGTTGGGTAACAGTATGGTAAATAGGAATGTTCTAGTTTCTGAGTTTTGTTGCTGATGTTAATGGTATTTTCAGGTGATTAAAGGCAATATAAATAGACTTAAAAAGATAATGAAGGCTTCATTTAATATATCCAGTTTAAAAATTATCTTCAAAAGGCTTCTGATTCACTCTAATGAACCTAATATTATAAGATAAATATATTGATTTTGGTATGGCTTTTTTATCTGGCATAAAACATTCTTACGTTTTCTTGGAGTAAGCTTCAGTTTGTAGGCAGTTGTTTTGCAAAACTAAAGTTTCAAAAAAAAGAAAGAGTAACGTCTTCATTATCGATTGCTGTTCATTTGTTAGTTATTTTTAATTTGGGAACATTCTCTCAGATCTCAAAAGATTTTTGTTCTTGTAAATAGTGTCTGTCGCATGATTGTGCCATTCACATTTAATTTTTATGTTTAAAAAATTTGTTTGGCTAAACTGTCCGTCCAGAAACCCAAGACTGCTTTTTACAGTGTTAAGTGTAAAATGTCAAAAAGAATGTTTGAGTTTCACTTAAAGTGTTGTGAGCCTATTAGAGACCTATGTATGTGTACATTCAGAAAAATGATTCTTATTTTACACACAACTCATGCTTTAAAAATAAATAAAACGGACACATTAGTATGCTCTGTATGTTGTTTCAATAAATGTTCTAAATAAATAATATAATTACTGATACAAAATGTCAAATATCAGAAGTTTAAATAATCAAACATATGGTTACAGATTAACGCAAGATACTTCAAGGGTAATGGTCTGTAATTTAGTTTCATATTCTTTTACTAACAACAGTAAAATTATTCTCTCTTCTTTTTTTTTTTTTTTTTTGTTCATTCCTGAAAGTGATATTCCATTCCAAATAGTGGATTAATAATTATTTTGTCTGAAAGGTTGTATTCAGTTTATTCCATGATCAAAAAAAAATAAATAAATAAATGTACATTAAAGGTTTCACATTATTACTCTACCTGTAAATGATAACAAATTGTTAATTCATCTGTGACAAATGTAAACATTCCAATATTTGATTTTATCTTTGATTCTTCTGTTTTAATTAACAGAAAATTATTACCATTCAAATATCAAAATATTTGAATTAAAAATGTGTCCTGTATGTCAAAACAAAACTAACATGACAATCTTTTACAGTGCGACTATTTGTTCTTCATTTTTACAAATCATCTTGTATTATCATACTTGTTCTACTGATAAGATGGTATTTAATGTTAACAGCTAGATCTAATTTTTATTGTTTTAATTTAGTTCTGTGTTGTAAATTTTTTTTTTTTTCATTTTTTTTTTAAATCAATAAATATGAATATTGTTTCATTTTTTTGTTGTTGTTGTTGTTGTTTTAAGAGACATTGAGCGTGCCTGAGGATAAGTGAATATTGATGTTAACAAAACTACACATAGCAATATTGTATTTAAATAACAAAACTTCATTTCTTCAAATTAACCATTTAGCAAAAAGGGGGAAATTGCACAATACTCTGAATTATGCCTTACAAAAATAAATAAATTTAAAACTGGTTTTTCATGATAGCATTCACCAACCATCATTAATAATAAAAGTTTACCCAGTATTTAATTACAGACTGTCTTTCATTTTCAGAAATATTTTGGCAATGTTAATGTCACAGGAGACCAGTTAATAAATAAATAAATAAATAAATAAATAAATATTAAAATTTTGTTCCATAGTTAATAAACAAGAACACTAAATAATGAAAGATTGATACTTTATTCAAGAAGACTGTGATTTCAAAACTTTATTTATTCTGTTTTCTTTACATAATAAATGAATATAGCTGCAGAGAAGAAAACCTCTGCAAAATGATGAAATTAAACGCTGGACAGGAAATCATAAGTTAACACGAAGTATAAAAATATCTAATACTATATGAAGACAAAACTCATCCAGTATGAATTCCTTTAAGAAACTAGTAGATTAAAATAGTTTTACTGGAAAAATTATATAAGTGTGCAAAAGTCAGTTTCACTTTCCTGCAATTTCAATTTTTATAATTTGACTGGTCAACATTTTTAACTCTACACACTACAAGGAGGAAAAAAAAACAAATAATAGTAAATTAACATATTTAATTCTGCAGTTTCTTTTCTTCTGACAAATCACATGCTGATTGTTTACTCACATGTCTAGTTTTTCTGAATAGTAATGACATTTATGTTTCATTATTTGTCAGACAATTTTAATAATTTTAATTTCATGATGGCAATTATTTTCTTTGGGGTGTATGTAAGCACTTTTGAAATACTAACTATAATAAATTTCTTATTTCAAATTGAAAAAAAAATTAACCATACTAACGTGAAAATTTTGCGTATTTTTTATTGTATTTTTTTAAATGGAGTGGGGAAAAAAAAGTTCAATTGCACTTTTTGCCCCTGGATCTGCTTTATTACTCAATATGACATTTATGATATCACTTACAAATTTTCTGATCCAAAAGTTTATATTTTTTATATTTCGGTATATCATGTCATTTCATAATGGTGCCAGTCCAAATCCAAGCACATCACTCTCTTTTGACTTCATAGACATCATCTTTCAGATCCATTCTAGAGGGATACAAAACCCTCAAACCACCTTCTTCATCAATCACTCGCACCTGCTCAACTGTCAGGGCTTCAGGTTTTCCTGAACAGATCTCACCACCATCTTCAGTTCCACCCACAGCTCCATTCACATCACCACCTCCAGCAGCATCTGAGCCAGATCCAATTCCCATCTCTAACATTTCCTTCAGAATCTCATCCATGGCAGCCTTACAGACATCCAGATTGGTAGAACTTGTTACCTCAATCAGAATCTCTGTTGTCTCTTTAGTAATCTGAAGAAAAAAAAAAAGGAGAAAGAAATGAAGTATAAATTATGAACACACACACACACACACACACACACTCACAGTTTAACAATGTTGGATTATTATTATCACTGCTAATTAGCATTCAAGTAAACAGTATTCACACAAAATATCAATTCATACCTTTTCAGTAATTATTTCATATATTTTTTTTATTATTTCAAGAAATATTTTAACTGAGGCTAGGAATGAAATGATAAAGTTTGAAACAAAAACAAAATATTTTAATATAATTAAAATGTGAAATGTTTGAAATATATGTAAATATTTGTTGGTAACAATATGCAAAAAAGTTAAATAAAATAAAAATGTTTTAAAATACAACTAGGAGCAATTTCAAGAATATTTGAAAATAATAGTAATAAGAAAGGATCACTAAAGCCAGTAAACAGTAAAGGAACTATATTAATTTATACACTTAGGTTTAAAGATAAACACAAATTCTTACTTTAGTTTTATCACTGTTGGTGATGGGAGGAAAAGAAATGACTTGTCCTTCTCCATCAATCAAACAAGGGTAAACAGTCTTGTCTTTGAGCAGATCCAAGTATCTGGATGAGTAAAAAACATAATAAAATTTTCTTTCATGCATTCATTACATCTTTTAATTTTATTATATATCTATATAACAACCAATTAAGAAATTTACTGCAGCTAAAAAAATTTATAAAAAAAATTAAATAAAGGAAAAATATTATCTCCGAACTATAATTTATTTCATATGTAACAAGTTAACAAATGCAAAACAGAGTAAGTGTCTTTTATTTGTTTATATGATTTCTACCTCAATAAATGGTGTAAGTATTGATGTTTAGAATCCACCATAAGCCAATCAAAAGATTTATTTTAATTCTTTATTTCTTATTTTCAGTATTCTCTTGTTAAGAAACTGCTATTATATTAACAAATGACCATAAGATGAAGTTCACTGACAAAGTGATGGATTGCATGATCAATGTGTAAGACTTGCATACAATCTAGTAATAAGCCAATTAAATGCCTTTCCAACTTCAATTTTAAATGTTTTTAATATCCTACAGTCATATAAAACATGTATTTAGACTGACTTAAAATATCAAACTATTTTGGGAAAATGAGAGCTTTCATTTTATTTTTGAAATACTTTTTGACTTGTTTGTTAAATTCTAACTCACTTGTGCACTCCACCAATGTTATTTCTCTTTTTCTCCTTTCTGATGTCATCTGCCTCTTTCCTCAAACCTGCCACCAGTTCCACTGCAGTAGATTCCTTAGTTTTGAACAAAGGAATAATCTGAAAACAGTAGCAGAAAAACTTGTAACTATCTGTAATAATTCATTAAATGTATTTGTCAAATAACTTGAACTGTAGAAGGTCTTTGTTTCAAAGGTTACAATCAAAACAGGAAAACATCAATCCCGATAGATTCAAGGATATAATTTAATGATTCTAATTTTAAGTTCTTTTATTTAATTGGTTTTATCGTGGATAAATATATACTAAGCATCATTAATCCACATTATAAATTTTTGGCTTTGTTTATTGACAATGATAATGTTCACAGTTTTGAGTTCCTTTCTCTTATAACTAGTGACTTCTTTAATGACAACAACACTGTGTTATAAGATAATCTCAAGTACGTCATATAACATGAGCATCATCCTCATTTTCTTTTTTGGCAAATTATTTCTTTTAGAAGGGGATACCCATATCAGTGTGAAGAGGTTAGTATTAATAGTTATTAGACTCAACCAGACCCTCTCACACATGTAAATACTAATTTAAAAAAACAATAACCAAAAACAAACAAACATAAATAAATATACAAATAAATATCTTTTTCTTTTTAAGAACAGTTATCTTCAGTATGTCCTCAAGAGCTATGTAATATCTCATAATCCTGTTATTTTCATTATTAATTAAAAAATAATATATATTAAAATAGAAATAAAACAGCTGTATAAAAATGTGCGTGCATCTGTGTGTATGTATATATAATGTGATTAGACCATTTGTATACACTATCAAATTCAATGTTCGATGTAAGTAATCGTAAATACAAGTGATGAGATTATTTTACCTTGATGTTTCTTGGTGAGAGTGCTGTGTAAATTAGTGGAGATTTTATCAGCTTAAAA
The DNA here is from genome assembly GCA_012295275.1 of Chrysomallon squamiferum. NCBI lineage: Eukaryota > Metazoa > Mollusca > Gastropoda > Neomphalida > Peltospiridae > Chrysomallon > Chrysomallon squamiferum. The sequence goes on from CM022671.1 coordinate 22,540,552, forward strand.
TCATGTGTGGCTATAGTTGCAGCTTGTCTTTTGTTGCACACAGTGTCATGCAGCTTGGTCTGCAAGTAAAAGAACAAACATACCTTTCATGTAGCTAACATAAGAAACCAATTATCTTAACACAAACTGAGTATTCAGTGGAAAACAATAAAAGAATGTTTTATACAAAATAAGAAATTATAGTTATTAAAAAATTCATTTCTCCAAATCAGGCATGTAAAAAACACAAGAAAATATATATATTTTTTAAAAATGATTTGTAATTACATGAAGTACTCTCCAAATTCAAGAAGAAACATATAAAAAATTAAATATTAAATATTCGACAATAGACTAGGTTGAATCTTCTGAAGAAAATGATATATGATATTTGTAAAACTGAAACTTTCATACCTGCAGATTGATGAATCTTTTGAACATATTTACAGACTTGTTAAAATTGAGATTTCTCACAATACAGCTGACAAAGTAAGGTCTAACAGGCAGCACTTCTTGTTTTACTTGAATGGTCAAACCATCTTCATCATCAAAATGGACAATATTAAAAAAATTCTTGGCTAGTTCTTCAACATCGTCCTTTTTGCCTGACTTCTTTTTCCTTCCTTTATTCTTTTTACCTTTTGTCTCTCCACTCTGCTTTTGTAAAGCATTTGCCAGGTAGTCTAACACTGCTTTAGTTTGGCACTGTTCAGTCATTTTACCTAGTCTACGGTCACTTAGTTTGTTTCCAGTGAGAACTAACTCTTTCAGTTTTGGACACTTGCTGATCTCAAGTGGTACATCTTTAATTTTGTTATCAGATAAATTAAGTGTTGTCAAATGTACCAAATTAGAAATATCACCAGGTATTTCTTCAATCAAATTATGACATAAATTGACATCTGCTAGATGGCATAAATTTTCACTTGTTATGCCATCTGGAAAGCACTTGAGTTGATTATGAGACAAATTAAGAATATGCAGTGCCGTCATATTTGAAACATCTGGAAAACATGACAACTTGTTCATGCTGGCATTTAAAGACTGAAGTTCTGTCAGCTGTGTTATTTCAGCAGGAAAAATTTCTATCATATTGCCAGAAACATCTAACATTTTCAGTTTTGTCAGTTTACCTATTTCTGGAGGCAGGGAATCAAGTTGATTGTTGCGCAACACAAGGTTTCCCAAGTTGCTCAGATCACTAATTGAAGCTGATACCTGTGTCAGACATGAATTAGTAATAGCTAAAAAATTCAGATTTATTAATTTATAAATGTTTCTATCAAGGCCATTCTTTTCGATTCTCTTATTAATATCTGCTCCATGAAGAGTCAACTCTCGACGATTTTCTTTTTTTGCAACCAGCAGTTCTTCCCACATGTCCGCCATGTTGTTTCTTTATTTCGTTTTCTCCTTTCAACAGCGCATCTGGGTTACACTCTTCCTTTCATTGACCTTTACTGTTATTTCAGTTAAGGTTTATTATGTGTTAAAAATAATTTCAAATATTAATTTTCAAGCTATAATTTTTGTTTTTAGTGTTTAACACATTTTTAAATGTCTAAACATAGGTAATTAATATAACACGTAATTAATTACATAATTAAATCGCGTATTATTAATTCCGTTGTTAATTAATGTAAATAAAGAACAATGATTTTCTGTTAGTATAATTATATTATTATAACCTTTCACGTTAACTGTAAATCACAACCATCTGTTTATATAATTGCTTTATTGTAGTATTACTAAATGAGAAAAAACGCTGTTTATAATTCAGAATTAAATAAATGAATGAATGAACGAAAGTTTAACGGCACACCATCACGAAAAACAGATCTGCAGTTGCGTGTCAGACAGATGTATAAAAAAAATTAAATATAAGATTAAATAGTAAAAAAGTATAAAAATTATTATTATTATTATTATTATTATTATTATTATTATTATTATTTAAACATAAAGAGCTCTGCAAAATATGTGTAACATTTAATTGAAATATAGAATTTATTATAAAATTTATTATAATAAATAAATTATTATAATTAGTATTAAACTTGGTAATAAAAATATATATTCAAAATATAATTAGGTATTAAAAAACATAAAATTTTTGCATCAAAATACAATGGCAAATTATCCTAAAACAGTGATGGAATTCACTTAACACTAACAGTTGTAAAACGTTTCTCTTCAAAATTATTTGAAACCATTTCTGATGATCAGGAAACCAGATATGTTGTGTAGACTTGTTTTAATCATTACAGCCAAGCTTTGCTTACAGTGAATAAGGATCACCAAAAAAAAAGAAGCCCACAAGGCACATTATCATGTCACTTTTAAAATTTTTGTTTAATATAAATAATCTATGATAGGTCATAATTTATTCTATCTTGTTTATGTAATATTTTTATAACACACACACACACACACACACACACACACACACACACACACACACAAGCACATATAATTCACTTATTTAAACTTAATAAATTCCACTGAGTTTGTTTATTTGCTGTCATTGTTAACAAACCCTAGTATCTTGGGAAAACTAAAATAAATGTTTACAAACAATTATATAATGTACATTTTGCTATTTAGTTCCTTTCAACAAAAGAAAAGGCACATTTTAGCTTCAGGACAGATCAGATTAATAAAATGTAATAATTATAGTTCAACAGCAACAACAAAAACACAGGTCTAATTAAATCTTAATCATACAATGAATTTATTATTTTAACAAAACAACACACAACCATGTTAGACATTTTTTTATTTACAAAAATTAAAAAATTAAAATGATTAACTGTGTTAACATTATGATGAAAAATAAAGTGAAAGACACATAATTTGTTTTAAAAGTTTATCACAGATGTACGTAACAAATTGCTAATTTAGTAAATATTTGGATAGATCACCATAATGTAAAACTTCGATCACTGATTTTACAAGTGTAATGGATCTGACAGTCTTCCTGAGAGTGACTACTGTGTTTGTCCCATTCAAACCTGAGCTCCTCTACAAGTATATCAAAGGCTGCTGTTTATGCCACCCTGTCTGTTGAAATACCAGTATTAAAACTTTACACATCTGGAAGATCTAACAGACTACAAAGTAATTTGTAAAGTTCATTTCCTTAGATATTTTAGTTTATACAAACACTAACTAATTTGTTTTATTGTTATATACATCTAATGACAAACAGTTAAACTGAACTGTAAAGTTAAACTGAGATGTATGGAAGACAACTTGAATTAATATACTGCATTACTGTCACATGATCATTTATGTCTGAATAATTCAGATTTTAAACATTATATACCGAGGCAGAAATACCCATATATATGCATGGACAAGCATGCTTGAATGCACAAACACAAACAGTCATACATAAAAAAACAACAAAAAAAAACAATTCTTGCCATATCTGAATAATCTGAAAAATTTCCATCAATGTTTTCTTTATGCCATTTCCTCATTTTTGATATTTATGGATTTCTAAAATAACACTGACTTTTGAAACATTTCTCATTAAAATAACTGTTAATAATTATGTGCATGGATGCAAAGGTTATTAAGATTGTGTGGTGTTTATTTTCACTGTTTTGAATTTTGTATTAAGTACACAAACGTTAACATACGCAGAGAGAGAGAGAGAGAGAGAGAGAGAGAGAGAGAGAGAGAGAGAGAGAGAGAGAGAGAGAGAGAGAGAGAGAGAGAGAATTACATTACATGACCAATTTAAAAAGTAATAATACAAAGTTTCATATATATATATATATATAGCATAAAGCAATGATTTAAAAGAAGTTCTGTAATAAATGACAATTCTTTGTAACATAATCACAACAACAAGAAATTATAGGAAAAGATGTTTCCTCAATGCTACAAATAGCTCATATGTACACTAAACTGAAGTTAAAAAATGTTTAAAATCACATTTGTATTAATACTTATAATATGTGGTCATTACTGTCACATCATCAGGGTACTTAATTATCTGACTGTTATATCAAAATATAGTTAACTAAGAAACTATATATATATTATATATTAATTAATTAATTAATGGGCAGTTTAAAAAAGCAATGATCTATGAATTACACAATGTAAACAAAACATAAAAAAGATGAAAAGACATTATAAACACAATACAGTGTCCACTGAAAAGGTTTTAAACAAAATTGCAAAAGATCAAACTTTAGTACAAAATATTAAATGATTATAAACAAATAAGAACTAGAATTTACACGTAAACATTAGATGCAAATCAAATAAAATAAAAAATCCTTAAACAAAGGTAACGTCATCAAGCACTATATATACAGTATACCCTCACCTATTCGCGGGTTAGGCTCTTAACCCTATCCCATCGTATGCTGGTATACCAGGCTAGCGTCATAACGTCATAAAAACAAATGTTCGGTAAACCGCACAAACAATATCAAATTTTTTCAATTATTATTGCAATACAGTACGTATTTTTTTTATAAATGCATACACTGTATATACAGTGCATATTTTTTGTGACCGTGTATTAATAATGTTTTTAATTGCATATTATTACCTGAACTGTGCGTACTGTATTTATCTGTCTGTTTTGCCTTTAAATTTGTTCCACTTTCTGTCAATTCTAATACATATGCTGTACGCATAGAAAATTTACGGTGCAGTAATACAGTATGGGTAACTGTGCTATGCGGTGTTACTGTCCTCATGTACTTACGTTTCTTTCTGATTAAAATATTGTTTCAGTACAAAATTAAAATGTGTTTACATTATCACTACTACATTAGTGAAATACATAACTGCATGCAATATTACTACATTATTACTGTATTAATGAGTAAGAGTGTCTTTAGAAAGTGTTTGGGAAGCATTTAGTACCGTATATAATCTCATAATAGACGTTTTAAAACTGCATCCAATATTCGCGGTTTTTCGCTATTCGCGGGGGGGTAAAGAACGTAACCCCCGCGAATAGCGAGTGAATACTGTATATAGTTTTTCAGTTTTTTCACTATAACTCTTAATATTTTGCATGAATAAAGATATACTTTAAAAAGGTTTGTTATGTGAAACTGTTTCCAAATGTGTGTGCATGTGTGCATGTTTGTGTACGTGTGTGTAATGATTTAAGAATTACGTATCAACCATCACTATATTCATCTTAATATTGTATAATTTGTAAACATGTATTACTGGTATCTGCTGTGTTTTATTAATGATTTCATCTCAAGCAACGTATCACCAATGCCATTACAAGCATAACTCCAGCTGTGCTTGAACGTGTTCTTCAGCAGTGGAGGACACACATGGTTTTTCATATAAAATATACCCCCAATATATTTAATTGCATGATAAATGGAAATTATGCTAGTGGAATGTATTCTGACTAGTAACAAAACTGCATTACTGATTTTTGGATATGTCATACTTATATTTAGCTTGTGTACATTTTATATAACCTGGATGTATATAACATTACAAACCATCTCCTGGAATTGTATGACATTTCAAGAGTTATATAATTAAAAACATGGATAAATATTTTCTTGTAATGAGAAATTATAAATAATGCATAAAATTTGTAACGTAATGTCATGATAAGTAAAATATTATAGTATTACTTTTGAATAATTAGAGAATTACAAACATTATGCTTTAAAATTTTCATTCTGAGGTATTTATATAATGCATATAATTTTATCTAATATTGTTAATGATAACACATTTACATTTTCATTGCAATGATCTGTAGGGCAAAACCTTCAAAATAAATGATGAAATATTATGTTTTGGGATGTATGGAAATCATGGTTCATCAAAAACAATATATATATATATAAATTAAACAATAATTTAGAAAAAGCAATAAAAAAAACAACAACAAACAGCTGTCATGTCAGTATATCAAATGTAAAAAAAGAAGACCATAACTGAACCTATGAGAATATCATCTATTGATTACTGCAGCTGATTTAAAACACTGAAACAGTATACTGGTAACTTGACTTGTTTTTTCTTTTCAATTATCTTTAACTTGATCTTTTTTATTAAAACACAATCAGCATGTGGCTTTTATTTGCAACATGAATAAAAGGAATTTAATTCATTGAAAGGAATATAATTTAAAATGAAATAATAGTTACTGTTGCCAGTATTATTAAAAATGAATGAAGGCTATCATTTACAATAAAATAAAATAATAATAATAATAATAATAATACAAAGAACAATAATAATAATCATAAATTTATAAATCCTAAACAAATAAATAAGATATGAAACTCACTAATCATGATTTAACATGACAAAAATATTAAACTCAAAAAGTTTAAAATTATCTGTGTACATGTGTGCATGTCTGAATATGTATATGTATACATATGATTGATAAAAAGACAATATACTTCATTATAAGTAAAAATGCACATTCATATATAAAGGACTTAAGTTACTTTTTTTAATGCTCTTGGCAAGAGTTATGTATTTTCAGTCCCCATATAGAAGCTTCAGAAACAACATGTTACAATGTATTAGCGAACTGTTCTTCTAAAATTTAGGTCTCTTTTGGAATTAAATATATCAGTAGTGTTGTCATGTCATTTAAACATTAGCATTTGGTTAATATATATATATTAGCAATAACAAACCACTTCATATGTCAAAAGGTTTCATACTGCTAGGGTTACAGCATCAGATTTTTTTTTTTTCTGTCCTTGCAGACAAATAGCTGACATTAGCAACAGGGTTTTTAATTTTATTATTATAATTTTTATTATTATTATTATTATTTTTTTTTTTGTTAAAAAAAAATAAAAAAATAAAAAAATACTTAAACTAGTAATGAAATGTAAATACATCAGTCGAGACCATCCATTAATCCACGGCCATTGGGTATGGCTGACGCAGGGTGCTGGAGTGATTTTTCAGTCACATGTATTTTCATTCTGTTACTGTCAGTCTCCAAATTCAGTACTCTGACCACCACCAGGAACAGAAGTAGTCCAATGAACTCCACTCCGGCCAGAAAGTAGAAATAATAATCCAGGTGGCAGTCTATTAGTGACTTATTGCAGTTTTTGCGGCAACTGATGTTGTCGTGGATCCAATTGATGTTGCCAGATTTCTGATTGCTGATCCACACATCAGCTTCACTGAAAGCTGTGATTATGGCCGTTCCAAGCAAACTACCAATTCCAGAGAAGAAATAGAAGAGTCCCATTATAATTGCTTTCATGGAGTTGGGAGACATGGAATAAGCAAATTGGAGACCTACAAAAATGATGAAGTAAAATTAGGCTTGTGTAAATATTTGTGTCAATATTTGTCAATAGGTTTTGTGTGTGTGTGTGTGTGTGTGTGTGTGTGTGTATATATATATATATATATATATATAATAAACATAGGATTAACAGTTTGTTTATGAATTGTCTGTTTTCACTAAACATCTAGCCCTTAGTTTTTAAGCATACTGTGTGTATATCTACCAATTTGCTTCCTAAGAACAAACCCAAACCAAGTATAATGACAAAATTAAAGTTTGGTTATCAACTGCTAACAGTAAAGTTTATTGTAGTCATATCAACAGGCTAAGTATTAATGTGATGTTAATTCTATCTACAGATGGAATTTAATTTTGGATATGCATTTTCTTATTTTCCAAAAGCCAGGAAACCAAGATGGCCACAAAATGTTGCATACCATTGCAGCTCACACAGAAAACATGATGCTAGGAGACTGCAAGGTTTTGTTCTGAAATTCTTCATATATGTCCATAATATATTCAATACTTAGGAATATTTGTAAATAACGAAATCCATACAAAAGTTCAAAACAGTTTTTAACAAACCTGCTACACTTGTGAAGACCTCACTGATGCCAATAAGAATGTACTGTGGAATCTGCCAAAGAATGCTGAAATCTGCTGCATTGTATCTGTTAGGTCCTGATTAAAAATAAAAGATAGTATTTTATTTAACTCCATTAAACAGGAATATAGCATCTTTTTTATTCAGATTTTATGAACTGCAATAGTTTTGAGATATATTTTAAAAAGAAAGAAGAAATATAATGATATGGGAAAAAGTTAAAAGCCACTGGCCGATTGCTTATGAAAAAAATAATCCATGTAAGGGAAGAACCCTGATATACAGAATTATGTAAACAGGCAGACACATACACATGAAATATTTCATGTCAAGAAATATTTACAGATATGGAAATACAAATATACCTATCATTTGGTTGATAGATTGATTAACACAAGAACTGGAATTTGTCCAAAAGGCATGAAGTCTGTAATGTTCCACAACTCCTGCTGCCAACATAGAAGCAATGGCAAAGAACATTCCCACAGCAATTCTTTTTATCATAGAGAAATTGTATCCTGCCTTGGCCAGTCTTGGGTAGATGCATCGATCAAACAGTGGAAGCAGCATGATCAGAACTAATATATCAAATAAAGACAACCAGGCAGGAACAATCTGAATAATAATAATAATAATAATAATAATAATAATAATAATAAATAATAATAATATTAAGAAGAAGAAGAAGAAGAAAAAAAAGAATATATATAATAAAATAATAAAGAATATAACAGCACTAAAAAAATAATAACAAAGGTATAACAGTATAATAACAGCAGTAGCAATAACAGTAATAATAATAATGGTGATGAATATAATAAAAATAAGAACAACAAAAATAAAAATAATAATGATAATGACTGACTGATACATTACATAGATCTGAACTATATATATAAACTACAAACCTCGGTTTGGTTTATGGTGTTGTTTTGCACATTAAAAGCTAACTTCATGCAAAGTCCTTGAACCAGAAAGGTTGTTTCCATCTAGAAATAAACAGACCAGAGAATGCATGTCCTGATTTATGTATATTAATGAATAAAAAAATAAAAAATAAAAAAAATAAAAAAAATAAAAATAAAATAAAATAAAATAAAATAAAATAAAATAAAATAAAATAAAATAATAAAATAAAATAAAATAAAATAAAATAAAATAAAATAAAATAAAATAAATTTAAAAAAATAAAAAAAATTAAATAAAATAAAAAAAATAAATAAAATAAATACCTGAAAATAAACAACCCAGTATGGAATGAAAACAGCAAACACAAAGAGTATCTTTTTCAATTTTTTCACATCTTCGACCAGTGAGTGGTGGAACATTCCACCATACATGTGTTTAGCATTGTCCAGAAATGTTATCTGTATATTTATAGGTTCAGCATCATCAACATCTGGTGCAGGGCTGAAGAAAAAGAAATAATGCAATTATTATTATTATTATTAAATTAGCTTTTGAATCTTGGCATATGAAAAGTCTTTTCTTAAAGAAATAATTAAGATTAATTTTTACATTAAATCAAATCACATCCATTTAATGATGTTATGAAAAAAAACCATCTTAAAAATCTAAACACAGTAACACTAAAAGCTAAAAAAAAAAAGGTTTTTATATTTTTTGGCAAATATGCATTTTGATTCAAAGAATTCTGCATTTTAAGTTTGTGTATGTCAACTTATAGTTGACATTTGAAAATATTTTTCCATTTTCAACAGTGAGATTTTCAAAAAAAAAAATTGTATTTTATTCTTTTTTAAATTTTGTGCATGAAATAAAACTTTGTACATGATAAGATAAACCATCTGGAAATTGTAAGATATTGGCTATAAGATAGGGAATTCTGGATAAGAGATCCTCATATCATACCTCTGTTCCCTGGCTTTAATCAGATTTGATCTTCTTAATTTTCTGCGTTTTTTATTCTTAAAAGCTTCTCGAATGATTCGAAAAATGTTTGTTAATATGCTTCCTGTTGGGTTTTTTTTAATGAACACACACAATCCCACTAAAGAAGGAAAAGAAAAAAAAAAAGTTTTGTTACAGAAGTTACATTTATTTCAGTTCCAGTAAATAAGTTACTTATTTCTATGACTACCATCTAAATTTTAATTATTTTTTTTTTTTTTTTTTCCTTTGTTGCAGCATGAAAAGAATAATCATCTGACAATAAAATTTATATTTATTTCAATAAATGAATTACATATATCCATGGCAACAGTGTAAAAGTTAATAACAACTCTTCTTTCAGGAACAAAAATAATTACCTGATTACAAAAGTTATATTCTGTTCAGTTACAATAAATTAATTACATTTCCATGGCAACAGTCTGAATTTTGTGTATTAATTTTTGTTATTGGAACAAGTAAAAATTAATTAATTGATTACAAAAGTCATATTTTGGTCAGTTTCAATAAATTAGTTAACAGGTTCTTAAAAAAGGAATATTGCTTTCAGTTGAAATTAATGATGTTCAAATGAGATTTTTGCACATTCCAGCTACTGCTCAACTAAGCAGGTTTAATCTCTCATATTTCATTAGTAAAAATAGCTTTTTACATGATTTTTATAACAAATAATGGATGATATACCAAAACTAAATATGCAGGCTCCAACAAAAATACATAAACCAGCTGCAAGGAAACCATCAAAAAATATGTAATGCTGTTGCACCCATGTGATGACTGACAGGCCAATAAATGCACCCAGGTTGATGCACCAGTAGTACCAGTTGAAGAAGCCTAGAGTTGTCTCCTGACCTTCTGCAGTGACCTTAATAATTGTAATAAAATATTAATAGGCATAATTCTGTACAGAGGTGTATGGAAAATATCAAGTGTTTTCTAGAAATGTGGTATCAGTGAAATATAATAATAATAATAATAATAATAGAAGTAGTAGCAGTAGTAGTAGATGTAGTAATAGTAACACACATACATGCATACATATACTAGTACGTACATACATAAACATATTCATAAATTTCACATTTTACTTTATTTTCTTAAATTTAGTAACAGTGTAAAAATAAAATATGTTTATTTATATGTTATTTATTTATTTGTTTGTTTGTTTGTTTGTTTGATTATACCTGATCTGCACCAAATGGTACTAAGTTACTTTTCACTGAACCTGATCCAACACCTATAATGAAAAGAATTATAAAAACTAGCCAGGCACAATTTTCGTCAAACGGATTCTGGGTTGTTAATTCAGAATTAACAGACGAGTTGTGGCTATTGCTCTTTGCTAGGCATACAGCTGGTAAATCGCTTCCTCTTTTCGTGGGAGCGAGGAGTGTTAGTATGGCATAACCAATAACGTACAAAACGAGAGACAAGACGATTGTTTTGTATCTCCCTAGAACAGAATCTGCCAACCAACCACCGAACAAGGAAGTAATATACGTGATGCAGAAAAGGAAAAACGTTGTTGTCACTGCATGATACGATATCCATTGGAAAGGTTGCTCATTTAGAAACAATACCAGGTTTCCGACGATTCCGTAAAATGCAGTACGTTCCAGTATAACACATATTAAAATCGATCCTGCGGCAATACGCACGGAACAGACACTGCGTCTGGGTATCCCCAGTTCGCTGGCGCTCGGGCTTAAAAGAGGACTTCTCTCCCGCCTATCCTCTTCTCCCATTTTGATCACAATGTCTTCCAAACTCAAGTGGGATCTTTGTGAAATGTAAATAATATCAGTAATTAAGATACATCACGGATATTCATAACATAAACAAAACATACGCGCTCCAAGGAAAACATTTTTAATCATGTGACAACTGAGTGAATCATGTGATAAGGAAATGAAAAGTGAAAATCAAACTCGTATGTCGGTCTGGCAGAAGCGCTAAAATTGAATACGGATATTACTTATGGTGATATTTAAAATAAATAAATAAATATATAAATAAATAATATGATTGATAAAAAATAAATAGATAATATTAATAATAATAAATAAATAAATAATATTATTAATAATAAATAAATAATAATAATATTAAAAATAATAAATAAATAAAAATAATGTTCTGAGAAATATAGTAGAAAATTAATAATGATTATAGTAACTACAATTTTGTAAACTTTAATTGCCTAGTTTTTTTAGGTTTTTTTTTCTTTCTTTTTCTTTTTTTTTTTTTTTTTTTTTTTTATTAATACTTTTCAGTACCTTTCTTATAAATTAAATATCAAATAAATAAAGTACACAAAACAATTTACGTATTTTCGGTATAATATTTATTTGTTTGCTTTATAATCAAAACAATGTTTTATTTATTTATTTTTTTTTTTATTATTTTTTTTTTTTATTATTATTCATTTAAAATGCTGAAGCAAACTTTTTGGTGAGAAGGGCCAAACAATTCAATAGCGCAAAATATCTTTTATGACTGAGTCGCAGTCTTTTACTGTCACTGTGGCTACATAAGCAGTAATTATGATAGGCGCAGTAACGTGTAAAATTGTATTGTTTATTTCCTTCTTCTTCTTCTTCTTTGCTTCTTATCTTGCTTAATACAAAATAAATAAATAAATAAAAGAGAAATGACATATATTTGACAGATATTATTGGTATATCATATTTCAACACTAACTGTATTAAGTTGAATTATTTATTTATTTATTTTATCTTATGTTATTTATTATTATTATTTAGTAGCAGTAGTAGTAGTAGTATTTGTTTTTGTTTATTGCTTTTTAAAAATTTAAAAATTTATTTATTTCACCATTTCTTAATTTGGCACAATCTAGCTGCATAATCATTCATAATTTGCAGTCTGCAGGAAAAAAAAATTATTCAATAAAAATGTAAATAATAAATAATAAGTTGATGAAGAAGAATAGAAAAAAAAAAAACATAATTAATTTGACAAAAAGGAAACTTAATTTTTTTAATACATTTATTTTGCTGTTATAATTAAACACTGTATGATGCCTGTTTTGTTTTTATACTTAATGCAAGTACCATTGATTTTCTCTCTCTCTCTCTCTCTCTCTCTCTCTCTCTCTCTCTCTCTCTCTCTCTCTCTCTCAACGTTGAATTTTGCATTTTAAAATCGAATTATCCGTGGTCAGTAGATCCTGTATAAAATTTATTTTAATGGATGCAGATATTAGTTTTCAGACGTCATGCCTATTCAAAAATAAAGAAAGAAAGAAAGACAGAAAGAAAGAAAAAAAAAGGAAGAAAGAAATATTGTTCAAATGTTATAAACATGTATTTTCTCTGTGTAATTTTGTAACAGCTAAGATTAAACAGTTGTTGCTTAAACCACGAATCAATGTGTTTCCCCTCATTTTATAACTGTATTAGTTTATTTTAAATTGAAAACCCACACGATTTACTTCTGTGCTATCATCCATAGACCGTTGACACTGGCACTAGGTCTATCCGAGTAAATTAAAAGAATGATACTAGGTGCGATTAAGGTCAAACCGCAACATCAAGGTGGTTGAATAGCCTGGATCAAAATAACAAAAAAAGAGGGGGCCACTGTTTATAACTGCTTTCTTTTGAAACCGATCTCATTTCCCCGCACAAGCGCACACGACCTGTAATTAGATATACTGGCCTCTGTTGAATACATTAACAGATACTGACCGAAGACAAAAAAGAAATAGTTCCTCGATATTTTGCTAATAATTGCATACATATTACAACGTTATACTTAAGCAGCTTAATACATGGACGGGCTGTGGATACAAAATATATATTACACCATGATTAGAGAGCAGACCGTTACAAGTTTATTATAATGATTTTTTATTGACGCGGATTGATATTCAGAAAATAAATAGTTCGTGAATTCAGCATGGAAGAGTTTACCACACGGTGATGTTGGAATATGGTGTCAGAAACGCCGACAGCCGCTTGTTTTTTCGGGTGAAATTTTGGATATAGTTCAGATATCGGAAAGGATTTACATATGTAGGACATCTTCAGGATAATGTACACTGTCCCTAAGATGGCGAAAAGCGAAGGCTTCTCGTGGATCTGGTGCTTTGTTATGATACTAGGTGAGAAAAGCTGTATTTCGCATCTTCTCTGTGTATTCTATTCTCCATTTCCACTAGATAGGTGGTGATACTCATCGATCAAGGCTGTTGATTGGCGCTCGTGGAGTCACCACTTTATGTACCTGCCGTTACATACTAGTTAATTGTGGGATTAAAAATAAACACAAAAAAACCGTGTATTAAAGAGTCCAGTGGTTAACGGGATTAGTTAATGTTATTAACAGCTGTCAAACGGTGATAAAGTCATTAGATAGTTGAAGTTTAACAAGTATCATTATGTGTGTGTTATTGTGTAGAACAGTAACACTACGTAAGTGTTTGTTTCTGTCATGCACAATTTATATATGTGTGATACAGGTTTATATTTGTCAGTATTAATGCATTATTACATACTCTTGAGTGAGCTTGGTATCTGGTGTGTAACTAACTGTATGTGTGTGTGGGGGAGTGTGAGAGAGAGAGAGAGAGAGAGAGAGAGAGAGAGAGAGAGAGAGAGAGAAACAAATTAGTAGAAGTAAGTAGAATTTCAGATTTTAAACAAAATTCATTTCCAGCTTTGGATAAACATAAAATTTATATATATATAAATTTTAAATAAAGAAACAAACAATATAACTTCAGACTGTCATAAATATGATTCAGTAATACAAATACGCAGTCATGAACTACTATTAATTCCATAGAGAAAAAAAAAAAAAAATTATTCCATTATTTAAAAAAAATCTCTCTCTTTCTTTTTTTTGTCTTTTTTACTTTGATGATTTATGGCACGATTTTATCAAGTTACACTAAATGACTGTTTCAAATTCTGCTTCATGATCAAAGACAAGTTTAAACCATATATTACAGAGTTTTTGATAGAATGTGTGTAAGCGTGTGTAAGTGTATGCATTCATGTGTATATGTGTGCATGTGGATGTGTGTATACATGCATGTTCTTGTGTGTGTATAAGGGTGAGAGTGAGAGAGGGTAAAATACATTCTTGTATATAACAGTACACAGGTTGACATTTTGACCAGCACAAATTAAGTTCTATGAAGAGGTGTGTGATGGTTAGCTAATATGAAAAATATCAGTTTGATGATTGTTATAGAGCTTAGTTTATGTCTTTATTGTTTTATTATTTTTATTTTTATTTTTATTTTTATTTTTTGTATGGTCTATTTTAATCTACTAGAATATGTAGTATCCAGAAAGGTTTTTTTTTTTTTTTTTTTTTTATAATAATGAAGATGGTGATGATGTTGGTGGTGTTGCTGCTGCTGATGATGATGATGATTATGATAATGATAATAATAACTACACAGGCATACAAGTGAGAATGGAATAGGAAATTTTGTGTTCTGCATGTAACAAGCAAACCTACTACAAAAATTATGAATTTAAGTAGTTCATTGTAACTTGAGAAATATCTATATCATGTTTTAAATCCAAAGCGGTTTTGCAGGAAAAATTATATTATTACAATAATAAATATTAACATATTAAATAAAAATAACACACACCCATTTGTAATGATATAAAATTTATCTTTATGTTCAGTTTAGCACATTTTAAAAAGAAGGAACAGTATTATATATAGTTTTCAATATATTAACTTCCATAACTTCCATATATGTATGTATATGTTAAAATATAAATAAATAAATAATTAAAACAAAAAAATAATAAATAAAAATATATAAAAATATATGAAAAAAACAAAAAAACAACACCAGGTTATTAAACTGAATGTGTAATATTATAGCTTGGTTTAAGATATACACACATTCAGTTACTTCAGAGTGTAATAGTAATGGTGTATTTGTATTATGAGTTCATTTTTTGTGTGACTAACAAATACGGCATCTTTTAATGAAAACTGCATGTTACTGTTGAACGTAAAGATGAAAGAATGAATAAATCTTTGGCAGTCCTGCTGTATGTATCACGATTAGTCAACTCATTTTTTAATTAATTTTTTTTTTTCAAGCATCCATACATTACATAATAATAAAGGAGAAACGGCAGCCTGCATGTTGCTGTTATAATTTATATTAAAGTTGAGTATTATTTAAAAATTTAAAAAATATATTATCTTCATAAAACTGTCATTTGAAATTAAAAGAAAATTTTTTAAAAAAATGTTTATTCAGGTTATTTGTTTACACCCACATAGGTAAACATTAAAACGAAGGCAGTAAAAGGTGTTTAAAAGTGACAGAACTTTGTTTATAGGTAAATACTCTATAGACTATATACTGCAGGTAAGAAATTGAAATTTAAACTCTAGAAAGCTAAATCGTTGTAAAAAAAAGTATTTTAAAAAACTTTACAGATAACTATGGAACAATAAAAAATTATATTGAATAAACTGGGAAAATAAATAAGTAAATAAATAAATATTTAATAATAATAATAAATAATAATAATGATCAGTTATTTTACTGTAAACATTACAGATTAATTGTAATATTAAAATAAAAGTATTGAAGTAAAAGTTACGGGCAGGGCAACAAACAATGTAGGAAGTGTTTTATGTTGTGCAGTATTGGATTTTTGTGTTGTTTTCAGATGTGTGTATTTAAGAAAGCCTCACCATGTTCTCATAGTTTTAGATATCAAACTTAAATAATAATAATTCCATGAGCTCATTCTCTGATTGTCAGTTATTGGTGTGTATGAGTATGTGCAGAAAACACATACCAGGCTGTATAATATTACCTGAGATTGGCTTTTCTTCATTCCAGCCAAAAGCTTGATATGAGAAACAGTCAATCTCAACTAATTATGCCTTGGAATTAATAATTAAAAAAAAAAAAATATATATATAAAAAAAAAAAAAAATGAAAATAATGTGTAATATACTAAAGATAATAAAAGTAAAACAGTCATCACTTGTAGATCTTACATAACAATACAGAATGAAAATAAATTAAACAGATAATTTTTTTAAAATCGCCTTATTTAAGAAGAGATAAACTGAAAACAAAAAGAGATTTGAAACCACCGACTGTTTACCAAGTTTTAATGAACTTAACAGAAGCAGGGGTTTAAGAAATTTACTCTAGTTTACAAACAACCATTATGAATAGAAGTTCTAGCATTGCAGACAAGATTAAAGGTAAGAAAAAAAATAAGATGTTTGAATTATTCACGTGAGTCTGCCAATTACGTCGCTTGAGTCGACTGCTTTAGTGTTGGTGCAAGAGTTGTTGAACCATCTCTAAGTAGCCAACACAAGTGGATCAGTTGCTCTTTCAAACACTTTATTTGCTTTTTGGATAACAGTATATGTTTGCTCAGTGCTTCGGTTACCCTGCTGTAGAGAGACCGGTACACTTTATTATAGCCGGCCCTTTGAAGTCTGATTAAATGTTTTTGTTGTACCTTGTCTGAGAAATTATTGCTGATGTGTGTGTGTGTCTGTCTGTGTTTGTGTGTGTGTGTGTGTGTGTGTGTGTGTGTATGTGTGTGAGGAATTTATTGTTGTGTGTACATACGAGTATGTAAACAAATATTAATATTTTGGATATCTTAGGGTATGTCTGTGTGTATAATAACATTCAGTATGCATGCATGTGTGTGTATGTGTACATCTGTGTAAATTTGTGTGTGTGTATCTGTATGTAGACTTGTGTGTGTGAGAGAGCGAGAGAGAGAGAGTAATAAATAGAAATGCAGAATAGTACCATAATGTGTGTGTGTGTGTGTCTGTTTTAATATCTCTGAAGTTTGATTACATGTGGCTGTCATAACTTATGTTAATTTGATGAGAAAATTTTAGGGGTGAATGGTAAAGTCATGAATAAGTATATAGTTCATGTTAAGCAAGCATGGAGCATATAGTATTATTATTATTATTATTATTGTTATTAAATAAATAAATAAATAAACAATAGTAACTGAATTGAAATTTAAATGAAGCTCGTAACACTTGTATGTAATCTATAGTATCTTCCTGCTTTTGAACTGAAAATCTTCACTTGTCTCTTGCCTTAAAGAAATAAAAACCCAGACAGCAATTAAAGTGTAATTAAGTTAAAAGTAATTACATTAGTTCATTGTACAGACAGACACACATGTTAATTAAAGTTTACATATTTCCGGTTTATATATATATTCTTCCAAAAAGGAACTTTTTTTTTTTTTTTTTCCATGGACTGAGCCATAAACTGAATTCCTGTGTTAATAATATTTTTATGTCTGTTTTTATTAAAAGTCTCATGAGTGTAAAATATATTATCCCAAGCAGCAGCTGGTGCACATTATTATTGTAATATAAACATTTAAAACAAAACTTACAGTGTATACTGTTATTTGCATTAGACTGGTATTTCAACAACATATACATTATCTTCTTTATTTAATTTTTTTTTCTTTTTTAAATCAATTCTCAGATTTCAGATATTGTTTGTGCTATTTAATGTGGGTGAGGGTTTGTTTTGTGGTTTATTTTGTTGTTTTTGTTTCTTAAATCATTTTATTCATTTTTCCTTTACATTATAATATTATATTAACAGAACTGATTCCATTAACAGTTCATGTATATATATATAGAGAGAGTAATTTTTAAAATTTTTGATTTTAAGTTTGTTATTTTTTATTTTTTACAAATTTACATAATATATCTTGCACGTCAGTTTTTCACATTGTTATTACAATACTTCACTAAAGTTGCCACCAGCACTTTCCTCATTTTTATCAGCGATAAGTGGAAATTTATATAACCATGTGTGATAAGCAATATAACTTACAATGCCATGGCCCTGGGTATATAAGAAACAAACAGCATGGGCAGAAAAAAAGAAAAAGAAATCCATCCATTGTGTTTGGAGCTATCTGTTTCCAGTGTATTTCAAACCACAGGATCATTTTGTCATTTACAAAAGCAAAACTCTAAACAGCTTTGTCGAAGCATGGTTTGTAGACCATAGTGCCATGTTCGCTATAAGTAAAGTGAAATTCAAAACTATTCATTTCAGTTCTTTCTTCCTTTCTTTATCACTCTCTATTTTTTTTTTATTATTATTATTATTTTTTTTTTTTTTCAATAATAAAAATTTCAGAAAATAATTTTTAAAGTTTGTTATAACCTTTTTGTGAAATTATACTACCAGAGACAAATACATTTATGAAAAAATATGTAAAATATCTGATGATCAGTTAAACAGATTATTGTTTGAAAATTACTGTGGATGTTTTGTTGGATTTTATTTTTTATTTATAAATTTAATTGTTTGTTTTTTTGTTTTTTTTTTTTTTTATTGTATTAAAAATTGTGTTAAGGTTTATTTAATGATAGTCATCTGAAATTTATTTTCCCCATTTTTTCAAGAGTATACTGTTTCTTTTATATTGATATTTTACATATATAAATATATATATATATATGTACACACACATTATACATACATACATATATATATACATAATACATATATTCATACATACATATATTCATACATGCATATACATTACACACACACATGCACATATTGAATTTTGTGAGTTACTTATTTGTCTAGACATTTCTATCAGCACTGAACTAATCATGTGATAACTACTTTGACAAAATATCTCTAATTACATATAATATTTCTACTTAACAAATTATATACCAGCAGTGGTCAAACCATGGCTCTAAAACCACATGCAGCTCTTTGATATTTGAGGTGTGGCTGGTAAAAATATGTTGTTGGTCCTTTTTATTTTTTTCTCCATCACCACATAATATCAAACATCTGGAATTTTCATATGTGGGTCTTCCATTAAGCAAGTTTGCCCATCCTTATTATGCTAAATACATTTGGTAAATGTTACAGAACTGACTGTTGCACCTTTTTTGCCCACCATAACAACTGGTTGTGTTAGCCTCAACGAAGTTGAAATTTAAGCAACCAAACTGGATAAAAAAAAGCATGATCAAATTTGTAGAATATGATTGTCCAACATGATTTATTAAGAAAAGGTTATAATTAACATCTCGGATGTTTTTAGAAAACATTTGTTTATCGGCTTTCTGAAAACACCAGACCAAAACGTATATTTCAAAGAAATATTGGGTTTGTTTATTGCTTAAGGAGATAGAAATTAGATTGCAGCTAAAGAATCCAATAAAAGAAAATGAGTTTTTGCAAGACTGTCACATACAACCTTTTGTTAATAAGGTGACTGTGTATTGTTATTGATTATTGCTAAGATGTATTTGGCTAATGCAGGATATTGGCTTGGTATACATAATTACTGTTACGTCTTGCTTATTGGCTTTATTTTTGTGGTTGTGTAATAACATGTAGGTGTGTTTTGTTTTGGTACAGTTTGCTGTTGTGTGTCTTATGTGTTTATTGTTACAAATTATTCATGTGTTTCTTTATTTCAGTGCTTTCTTTTTTCCTCTCTTTCACTCTCTTCCTCTCTCTCTTTCTCTCTCTTTCTCTCTCTCTCTCTCTCTCTTTCTCTCTCTCTCTTTCTCTCTTTCTTTCTTACTCTTTCTCGCTGTCTGCCTGTCTTTTTATCTCTCTTGTCAATTTTCCTTCTGTCTAACAGTCATAATAAATTTGATATTTGATAAGAGATCAAGTGCTAATTTAAAACATAAAACACAAATAAGCCTGTTCAATACACCACTGTACATAAATACCTAATTCTGCGTGTGGGAGAGCTACATTTAAGATAATGATAACAAATTTGTTTGTTTTACTGACAAACCCTGTCTGAGAATAAAATTAATCTGCTGTTTCAGATAATCTATAATGGCCGTATTGATTGTAGGTGCAGTTTTCAATTATTTACTGAGCTAGTTAGGAATAAACGCAGTGCTTACAAGTGTACTAATACATTATTTATTTATTTTTTTTGTTGTTTTTTCATTTGTAAATGTATTACACTTCATGAATTTCAGTCAAAATAATATTAAAGTGGCAATATGTTGATTTATATAAATGTATGATCTGTATGTGTATCTGTCTTTGTCTGTCCATCTCTATGTCAGTGCATATGTGTTTTTTCTTTCTACATTTACATCCGTCAGTTTTTTTTTTCTTTTTCACTCTTTCTTTTGGTTTTCTATCTTTTAATCTTTCTGTTTTCCTTTTTTTTTTTTTTTTTTTTCCAGTATTTTATTAAGCATCAGAAACTTTGCTTTTAAGTACCTCTACACAAAAATCAAACAAAAAACACTCGAAATGACCCATCCATACTTAAAAAAAAGTCACCAAATTAACATACGTAGCATACTTGCTTTCCTGAGCAGCACTTTAAAACTGACACTATTTTTTTAGTTGTTGTTGTTGTTGAAACAGTTGAGTCACGGCCTGTCTGCTGAAAGTATACAGCATTTCTCAGCTAATCTCCCAGTCTTTGTTAGGGATATAGGCTCACCGTAGAGAGCTTTGATCACGGGGCCAAGTTTAATATTGAAAAACTGAAAGAAGTTTATTTGTTTACCCTCGTATGAGGCCGTCTGTCATTCCTCTTTGGCCAGTAGTTTATGGTATTATTTGCTAATTTCCTTCATTGTATGACTACGTTTATCTCTTTTTCGCGCTGCTTAGTTCAGATTATTCTGCGAAGGTTTGGAAAAAGAAGATGCATAAATCTTCTTAACCTCTGTAATATTAACTTTCCAAAGCATGTCGCGATTATTCCAGTTTTGTGATTTCATAGTGTCGTGTACAAAGGCTTTTTATCTGTTGCCTTTATTACGGTAGCAAATATTTCACCTGTAATTAAGATTATTGTTGTCAGCTGTATGTAATATTACTAAATGTATTTCATATATTTCATACTTGTATATACATGCTACACTGTACTTGTCATGTACATTATGTATATTGCTGTATACCATCCATTTCTGCATTCTAATTAGTATTTGATTTACATCAGTGTATTTAATCACCAGTTATGTCATCTTTTGAAGTAGCTTAGTTATAATTTATTTAAAATTAATTTTCTTTGGCATTTACATACACATGCTTTACCTTATGATCACCTCAGTAAAACAGCATGGTATAAATATGGAACATTATATATTAGATAGGTTATGCAGGATGTTAGATATTTTTTATATGAAATACTTTATATTACATACATACATAATATCAGTATAAATTTAAGGGTTTCATTTATTTTGTGGGTGCGTGTGTGTGTTTGTGTACACAGAGAGAAAGAGTTAATATAGATGCAATTAATCAAAAAAAATAAATAAATATGTAAATATATATATATATATAAAAGAAGAAAAACAAACAACAGTATTTGAATAATAAATCTCTAGTTACGCATAACAATAGAATAGTATTCCTATCTATAAACGTAAATATTATTTTTGTGTTTGAATCTGAATTATACGATTATTACGGTGGTGGTTAGAGTGAAGCCAAAACGTTTTAACGTTGTACAGTTTCCAGTGGATTGTTTGTACAAGGCTTCTTTTTATCTTGTCTTCTGGGACGTCTGAGTGACAACATGCTGCTAGCTGGCAACCCAGAGATCTCCCTTCGGAACCCGCTTAGCCATGTCTTTCTGTGTCTGTGTAAATTATCACTTCACCTGGGAAATCAGGTGCGATTCTCATGCATTCTGTCTCTTTTTCTGGGCTTTTTTTTCTTTTTCTTTTTTTTTTTTTTACTCCTTTTTTTTTTTTTTTTTGTTGTTGTTAAATATTCAGATGTGTCAGCCTTCGAGGGTGTTTGGTGCAAGGATATTTCAGCTGTGATTTTGTTAAAAATCTTTTTTTTTTTTTTAAAGTGTAGGAACCTTTAGTCATACACACACACACAGCCTGTTTTTATCCGTCAGTCTCAATTTCTGTTTCTATCTCTGTCTCCCTTTCTGCCTTTCTTGTTTGCATGCACACACATTCACACACACACACACACACACACACACACACAGACACACACACACACAAACATTAATACACCAAAAACGAATCTTTAAGTTGACATTTAAACAGTGTTGTTTTCTGCATTTTTGTTAGAAAATGAAAGCCAGTAAAGTACAGTTGTAAAAGGAAATTTTGTAGATAAAGCAGAGTGTGTTAAACATTTGGCTTTTTTCATTTTCTTACAGCAGAATTATATTTGTTGGGATTTTATCTTCTGGAGTTTTATTGTCCACTGGAATTATGTTTACTGAAATTTTAGTCAACTGAATTACATCCAATGAAACGTTGTGGATTGGAGTTAATAATACCTAGGTGTTTATATTTCTTTGTTGTTGTTGTTTTTTTTTTTTTTTTTTTTTTTTTTTTTATCTACTTACGTTACATGCATAGTCATTATCTTCTGCCACTGGGTTCATTATAATTTTTCATATGTCAACAGACTCTTCCACTTATTAGAGCCTCCGTTTTTACAGTACAAATTTATGGGGAAAAGTTTATCAGTTGTGTTTAACCACGAACTGTGACCTATGAAACATTAATAATATATTTTCATCTCTTCCTCCCATTTTACAACTTCAGCCTGGTATTAACATCACACAGCCTGTCTTGATACTGTTAATACCAAGCTGTATGTAACAAAAATGTTGTCATTTGTTGCGATAATGTTTAGGAGCCAGGCTGGAAGCTGGCCTGAAGCATGCAACCTTCTTACAGTACCAGGTTATTTTTTTTTAATGGTTGTCATAAAAAGCGATGAAGCAGGGTGTTGTATGGGAGTGTTCCCTGTATTAAATTGTCAGCTGGTTAATTCTGGCAAAGTCTTGTTAAATCTCTTCATTTGGCATTTGAAGGACAGAGTCATATGTTTGTTGTCAGCTTCAGAGTTAACAGAAGTGAACAGTTTGTTGTTGTATGAAAGGGGTTAATATACTGTGGTCACCATGCTGTTGCTACTGGATGCTTTTATTAAAAAAAATTATTTTCTTGTTTTATCTTTTTTTTTCTTCTTTTTTTCTGTTTTTTTTTAAATTTATTTTACCTTTTTATTTTCATTTTTATTTTGTTTTGTTTTGTTTTGTTTTGTTTTGTTTTGTTTTGTTTTGTTTTATTTTAAGATTTTATTTTATTTTTTATTACTGTGGGTTTTTTTTGGGGGAGTTATAAAAAATATATATTTCTTTTATTTTTTAAAATATGTTTTCCAGTTATTATTATTATTATTACTGTTATTATTATTATTATTATTATTATTATTACTGCATGACAGACATGGTTAGTTATTTCCTTATCACATTAAAAGTAAATAGTACTGCACAATCTTCAAAAAAACAACAACAACAACAACAACAAGAGACATTATTATTCTGACATAACACACATTAACATAGCTAAAATTGAAGACAGTCGGTTTCTCCATTATAAACCACAACTATTATGCTTTGTTCTGTTACTCTATCAGTTTTCTTCAGACACAATGACATCAAAGCAGTGTTCAGGTGAACCAAAAGGCACTTGCTAACCACACCGACAAAAGAAGCCAGTGGCAACCAGCAACAAAAGAACCAAACTGATCGACTCTGCTGAATATTGCTTCAGCACTAAATGGATGTCATTACTGTTAAATTATTTAGCTTCTTTATGAGCTGGGGTTTTTTTTGTGCTTGTAAGTGCTTGTAAGCGTTGGCCATTGTGAATGGTGTAGCTTTGGCCTCAGTCTCAAGGCTAACAGGTAGACAGTGAGAAATAAATACTGAATAAAGAATTGTTTTTTTTTTTTGATTTAGCAGTATATATATATATATATATATGAATATATATTGAAATGTGTAGTTAAAAGATCTTTTGTATAATAAAACAGAAAATTATTTTGTTGTCAGGCAGTGGGTTCTTCTTTTTTTTTTTTTTTTTTTTTAAATTTTTATTAAATGTTAAGGGATATGTTAAATGTACTTTTCAATAGAAAGAAAAATATTAAAGTTTTATTCTTTTATTTTTTTTTTCTTCTTTTGAAATTTAAGTTATTCATTTACTGCTTAGAACCATGTTATATCCTAGGTTTTTTTCAATGGGTTTTTCAAATTAAAATCTGAGAAACTCATTAAAGGTTTTCAAATAATCAGAAAAATCAGGTTTTTTTTTTTGTCAGTCTTGGTTATTCCTGGCTACATTGTTCTGTATAATATATTTGATCAGAAGCTTTGTAAGCCTTGTGACTATTGTGCTGCAACATAAAACATGATATCAGCTGTGTCAGGATAATATTTTCACTTTCTAGGGCAGCAGTATGAAAATGGCTGGAAATGCAAAAGGTCATTTTTCCTTATTTCTAATTCACTAACCAGTTAATTGAGATCAGGCTGAAGCTGAATGATCAGGCAAACACATCAATGCATGAAACGTCATATGATCACTTGTATCTCATTTCCCAAAGGATTACTTACCATTCTGAATTTTTTTCCACACAAATGGTGTATTAAACGCTACAGTATGTGCTTTCCTGCATGTGGGAAGGTATAAATTTAAAATTTTCTTGCTAATGAATGAATCTTGCTCGAGGAAGGATATTTTGTGTATTGTATCTTATTCTTCAATGGGTTTTTTCTTTCTTTCTCTTTTTCCCATTCATCTTTATTCTTTCTTTCTTTTTTTTCTTAACCCAGAATTGATAACATGTTAATGATATAAAAAAAAATAATAAAATGCTATAGAAAAGTATTTCAGAAAGACATTTTTTAATTTATATTATTAATTTTTTTTTTTTCTGCCTCTAAATTGCAAAGACAAAGCAACTTTCCTCTTTTGTATTGCCACCATCTTTACATAAATCACAAGTGACACCTAAATAATCATTAACCATGTAATATTCGGATTCATAACCTGGTGATTACAATCTGAATTAACTGACAGTCACTCTAGCAGTGTCTGTGGTGTCATCTTCGCTTTGGGTTAATCAAAGAATGAACGGAGGAGAATCAATAATTTCTCGTCCACTGTTCTGGCTGGTGGTCGAGATAAAGTAGAAATGAGATTACTGTGTGTATATACAAACACGCAGACAGACAGACAGGTGGCATTTGTGTGATGAATATTGATAGGAGAGGTCAGATGAAAAAAAATAATAACTACAGGAATGCTGACGTTGGGAGATATTCTGTTGTCGTCGTTGTTGCTGTTTGCCAATTTAGTCTGTTTGTGATATGAAATAATAATAAAAATGTATGATTTTTATGATAATGGGCAATAAAAATAGTAAACTTAATGCTTATAAATATGAATGTGTCTGTGTCTGCGTGTGATTTTATATAGAAAAATAATGCAGTGCAGTTTATTTTACTTTTTTTTATATATATATAATGATTTATGTATTCATTATTTTTTTTTTTAATTTTATTATATTTTATTTTTTTTATTATTTTATTGTATTTCTTTGTATTTGTTTATATATATATATATATATAATTTCAATTAATTTTTTTCTTTCTTTTTTTTTCTTTTTTGAATGTGATAAAAAAAAAAAAAAAAAATATTTTTTCAGCAAACCTTTCATATATCAGTAATCATAACAAGCTGCTCGAAGCACATTATCTTCTTAATCTGCTTCTGGGTTCCTGCCTTCACTATCTGCGTTCAAGATTTGGGTGGCCTTATACCCGAGGTTTCAGCGTAACACCAGGTTCAGTCGTTGTTCTTTTGTACCCGGCTCTTTCAGTGTCTTAACGAGATGTAACTGATCTCACAGTAGCTGCTGGATTGCCAGTTACGCTCAGTGATTCCTTTCAGCCCATCGTAGCTTTTATATCTCTCAGATGCCTTCACTGTTACCAGAACCAGGCTTTGAAAAAAATTAAAATAACCACAACAGACTGCGCTTGACCTGTTCATTAGTGTTATCTTCAACTGTGAAATAGTTTGGAGTTTGTTTTTTTTAATTTAAAAAAAAAGAAAGAATTTTATTAATGTTATTTTTTATTATTGATATTATTTCTGCCTTTGTAACGTTTTCTTTCTACTGTTTAAAAAAAAATTTAATTTTTTTTTTTTTTATATATATTATCATTTCTTTTATTTTTTTATTTTCTATTTTCTTTTTAATTTTTATATATATGTTATTCTATTTTTTTCTGTTTCTCTTCTTTTTTTTTTTTTTTTTTTTTTTTTTTTGATGAACTTCATCAGTCATGCAAATACCATGAAGACATTTGATTAATTCGATAGTTGCTGATCATGAATGATTGATTATGAATCGTCCAAATAAATTGTAACGAGATAAAAAAACTGTATAATAATTCTATATGTGTGTGATTTCTATGAAATAAAGAGTGTGTGTGTGCATGACTTTTTTTTTGTGTTATTTAAGAATTTATGGGCAGAAGTAAAAAGCAAATATTTAGAATATCATATCATTGAAAGGGCTGGGATTTTATTTATTTATTATCAAGAGTAAGAGAAGAATGATTGTTTAAGACCATATTATGGATTTATTTATAATTAAAAAAAACCCTGTATAATGGATTTATTAACACAGAAAGCATGTTATGTGTATTGACTTGAACAAAATGTATTAAATGAAAAATGTGTGACATTTTAAAAGTTTAAAAAAAAAAGAAAAAACAAAAGAATAAAAAAGAATAAATTTTTAAGGAGATGGTTGAGAATACTAAGAAACTATTTTTTAAAAAAGGAAATGATAGTAAAAGTAACAATGATAATGATGAAGATGATGATAATAAGTAAGTAAATAAACAATATGAAATCCAAGAATGATATATATATATATATAAATTATCTTTGAAGTAAAAAAAAGAAAATTCTGGACAGAACAAAAATGGTAGCACTAAAGTTTTCATAATCTCACACATATCAGCCTTCCCTACTTGTAGCATTATTCAGATCATTTTCATCTGATCTGCTAATGGGGAAAAAGAAAATAAGGACTAAATACGGATAGTTTTTCAATTTGTCTTTATTCCATCCATCGTCTCATCTGATATTGTGTTCATTAGCCCCAGATCATGGCCCATTTGTCTTTCACTTTCTTCTGTTGAACTGTCAGCCATCTTTCTTTGATGTGAAGCCAGACAAGATTTATAACACTCTTGATGAGCTCTCCAGAGGAAAAGTCACCGACCAATCAATAAAGTTCTTTCATTTCAGACTTGCAGCAACAATTGTTTTTTTTTTTGATAACCACCATAGGTGCCATAACAGAAGTTGTTGTGATTATTTTTATTTGTTATTTCCCTCCGAGTGGGTTTTTTAAGTCGAGTTTGAGTAAAATGGAGCTTGAAATGAGAGCCATGGAATGAGTAATAAAGGCAGTTTTGTGTATTGTTTGTTAATTAGTGATGTGTGTGCAGTCTCTTTATTTGATGTGGTGTGAGAGAGAAAAAAATTTATCACCGACGCAGTAATTTAACATTGTGTGATAATTCTAAAACGTACGTTGTTAAATTATCTGTATAAACACAGCTTGTAATCTGCATCTTCTGATCACTTGTTTTTTTCATTCAAAGGACAGATTTATCTTAGAATGCAAAAAAACCCACAAAAAACCTGAAAAAAAAAAATCCTGAAAAAAACCACTAATAAAATAACAGTGTCTTGTTTATATAACTTATAACTGTGGTAATAATTTTATGGTTGTAACTTTCCTCTACATTTTTATTTTTTCTGAATTATTTTTTTTATTGCTATTATTATTATTATTATTATTATTATTATTATTTATTTTTATTTTTATTTTTATTTTTATATTTATTTTTATTTTTTATTTAATTATTTAATCTTTGGAAACTGATTTTAATGGCTGTTAATATATAAACAAAAGCTAAAACATGATATTAAATCACTATTCTTTAGCCTTTCTTTACATGAACTATACATTTAAAAGTCCATATTAGCAGTTTGGTAATATTCCTTCACTTGTTTCAGATGTAATTTTTAATTATTACAATTCCTTAGATCTAAACTTCATTTCAGAAGAAGCCGAAAAATTTGTCTTTGCAGTTTCAGATTTTAGTTTAAATTATTATTCCTTTGATTTGAACATCATTTCTAAATCATTTCACAAAAAAGTCCACCTCAAATTATTATTATTACTGCTACTACTACCATGACTACTTCTACTACTACTACTACTACTACTACTACTACTATTATTATAAATATTAATAGTCCCATTTCCATGATCTAAGCATCATTAATAAACATTGAAAATACAAAGTTCTGTTTCTTATTCCTTTTGATCAAAACTTCAGTTTTTGAACCAGAAATGTGCTTTTCGGAGTATTCCTATTCCTTTGATCTGAACTTCAGTACTGAACGTAGAGAAGGCCATTTTCTTATTAAAGAAGTGCTAAATTAGATTGCTCTTTTGAAACATCGGAGCCATTTTGAATCGGCAGTGAATGCACAGGACTAACTGAAATAATTACTTTTAACACCTGATGCATTAGATCTAAACATTCTGTTTGTTCTGTGTAATTATAGCTGACACTTTTTTCTTTTTCCTTTTCTTTTTTAAAACTTCTGTTTATATTTATATTTATTTTTTTTTTTTTCCCTGAATAATAATCTGTTTCTGAAATTTATGTTTAATGGCTTTTTATATTTTTTTTTTTTTTTTCAGAATTATTAAAACTTAATGTTTTATTCATTTTTTTTTTTTTAAATAAATATTTGTTTTGTTTTATTCTTTTCTTAGTTACTGTTTTTTGATTTCCTTGATTTATTTATTTTTTTTTTTTTTTTGTTTTATAATTGTTGGGATTATTATTCTTATTATTATTTATTTATTTATTGATTTGTTTGATTTGATTTGATTTTTTAAGATTTGATTTATTTATTATTATTTTTTTTTTTTTTTTTATTTTAATGTTTATTTTCTTGCATTTTAAAGTAAAGACATACAAATCGTTTTTCCTTTTTCAAAAACAAATGTAAAAAAAAAATGAATCAGTTACCTTACCTCTCACAACTTTGAAAATGAGTGATGGATTTTGTGACAGGTAGATGGGACAGGTTACTTGTTATGTGCCAATTTACATACCACATTTGTCTGTTCTCTGTTTAACTTAGCATAAAGGTGTTCCTGTCTCACAAATTTTCTGTTATTAATGGATATGATATTTCACAACAGTAAAATGCCTACAGCATGCTTTTTGTTCAAACATATTGCAGTTTTTATTTTATTGTTCTTTTAATGTATATTTGTACTGACACTTTTAAAGACAGTATTTTTCATCACTGTGTTTTATAGTGATTTGTATAATACCAGAATGTAAAATTATTATTTGGAAAAATTGTCTGATCAGCATTTAAAAAAAATGTTAACACTGTTGAAATTCTGATGTTCATGAATTATTGCATTCACGTAAAGAATTGTAATTTTCCAAAATATGTATTTTTTTTATTATAATTTTTTAATTCTTTTTGTTTCTTATTATTATAGTTGTATTTTATTTTATTTTTATTTTTTTAAATCATCATAGTATTGTATTTCATCTGACTATGAACAAGATGTAACTAATTGTTGCTTTATAGTCTGAGTCTATAGTCTATCATATAAACAAAATTTTCAGAGGCATCAAATATTAGAATAATATTGCAGATTTGTCTAAATATGTTCAATACCTAACTTTTCCAAGCTTTTTATAACATAAATGTTTCCTAAAATGTTAATTTTTACTGTATTCCACACTGAATAAAGTTCTGCAGTTAAGCTTATACTGTATTATTGTTATTATTTTTCTCTTTCAGGGTGTGTTCATGGTGTGCAGATATCACTAAACGACCCTCAGGACGGGTTCTTTCTCAAGTCCGCCTACCAGAAGTTCAAACCGACAGACCCCAGTCGGGAGAAGGAGGCGTTCGTGCTCACCCACCCCTCGGAGCTGTACAAGCTGCGGGCCGCGTATGGACCCTTCGAGGCGTTCGAAGCCGTGCCCAGCTCCCTCTTACACAACGACTACGGCAACAGCAGAGGTCTGATGCATCGCCAGATTCTCTTCAACATGGACATCAGCGCGCACATCGTCACGGACAAGCTGACGCCGAAGAACTCGCTGCTGCAGCTGCTGATCCACGCCCAGCCCATCAGCCGGAGGAACGAAGACTTCGGCGTGGACGACTACGACCAGCGCTGGTGTGGTCAGCTGTTTGTCCACCACGGCGAGCAGCAGCTGTCCTCGGTGTGCGTGCTCAGCGAGAAGGACAAGACATGCGTGACGGGGATCAACCTGCCCCAGGAGTGGTGGCACCCCAACGTCAGCGAGGTGCTCGTCTTCTACGACGTCTCGCGGGTGGAGCAGAACCAGGAGTGCGCCAGCGCCTCAAACTCCATTGTGCCCGCGAGGTCCATCTCCAACTCCTCCAACAGCAAGAAGAAGTACATCACCACCGTCAGGCTGTCGCCGACGGTGAACAAGTTCGACGAAAGGAAAGACGAGAATGTCGTGTTCCGAATTCCAACGTATCCGGTTTACCCCGGGTCGAAGTTCGAAGTCCCTGTAATGCTGGAAGCAGGATCGGATCTCCAAGTGATAGTTATTAAGTGAGTATAAGACATACCCAACCCTGACAGCTACCACCCTTTTTTCTGTCGTGAATGGTTTTCTTTGTTTTGTTTTGTTTTACACTGAAACAGATCTAATGAAGGGCAAGCAGCTGGGGGTAATTAAAAATGAAACTGCGTCGATTTGTTTGGAACAGTATATGATCTAAGGTTGAAAAATAGCATTTTCCTGATCAGTGTCATTTGTGTTAATTACTGTTTGTAGATGACATCTAGTGGTTAAAATAGTATCCAGTCTGGTTGAAGATGTGCTCAGAATTACAAGTTTATTCATTTAAAGGTCAAACGTTATCTCTTTTCTTATATGATCTGATTTCTAAAGCTGAAAAAAACCCACCATGAACAGAAAATTGCATCTCGAAGCAGCAAATGTTTTTCCAGCTAATGTTAAGTTGAAAAACACAAAATGATTTTCTCTGATAAATCCAAAGCTGAAAATGGCTTGTTTTTTTTTTGTTGTTATTTTTTCCTTTAATCCACATGGAATATGATCTGAAAATTACAATTGTTTTTTCCCCAAGATGCCAAAAGCTCAAATTTATTTATTTATTATTTGTTTTTTTTAACATTAAGCAGAAAAATATAATTTATTTATTTATTATTTGGTTTTTTTTAACATTAAGCAGAAAAGCATAATTTGTCAGCCTTACAGTAATTTACAAAATGTGAATTTTAACGTTCCTCTTTTTCTACACCATGTTAGCTTGAATCATTCTCTTATGACATTGATCTTTCGTATTTACAATTTTCCTAATAGTGACAAATTTTCTTAAATAAGTTAGAAATGAAAACCTTAGCATTTAAAAAATAAAGGACATTTCAAGGATGCATGAAGTTAGAAAATTTATGATTTTTGGTTGATTTTCTGCCTTTCTTTCTTTTTTTTTTTCTTTTTTTTTTTTTTTTAACATCAATTCTAATGATAAAATATCATCCAGAAATTAGGGATTATTAGATTTATTCTGTTAAATAAAACAACTAATAGATTTGAAATATGTAAAATAATTTATATTAAATAATAATAAGAAAAACATTAACAATATTAACAACAACAACAACAACAAAAACTGCAGCAGTAAAAATAAAAATATCAACAAAAACGACAGCAACAACAACTACAATAATAATAAAAATAAAAGGAAAAAGACAAAGATTAATTTTCTGCAGCTACGGTCATATATAAACTTTCAAACAGAGACAAGCAGTTTGCTGTATACGTCAATTTTAATAGCCTGGCGTAGAGCAGACATTTTATAGCCTTTCATTTAAATCGGAGTTAGAGGCAATGATAGCCCGAGGTGAAGTAACAGGATTAATGAACTAGAAGCAGCTGGGAGAAATAAAATAATTCCTATGACTTCGCCCAGGTTCATTTCCTCATTCGATCATTTATAGAAAAGCCATCGCCTGCCATTATTATGTCCGTCTTATTGTCTGTCCGTCTGTGCTAGGAATTTACTGTTATTTTTCAGGATTATGCCGCTCAGCATGCCATCTTTAATTAATGTCTGCGACTTTTTATGGCTTTTTATGATCGAGTGTGTGTTTCTGTTTTATCTGTGTCTCTTCACTCCGACTGCAGATTTTAAACATTGCTTGGTTTCTTAGCATTTGAATTAAAAGAGAATTTAACTGTAAATTTTTTATTATTATTGTCGATGTTTATCTTTTATTGTTAATGTTCTTACAGTCTCTATGACATTATTTTTATTTTTTAATTTATTTTTTATTCATTATTGTTACTGTTATTGTTACTATCCTTTTTCTTAACATTATTAGTTTCATTTTTGTTATTGTCGTTGTTATTATATAGTAAATTTAATGTTATAGATTCTGTTTCTTTGTTTAATATTAGTCACTTTCAGCCAAATGTTTATCATTTTAGATACAAATGTATTTTACGCGACTAAACCATTTGGTGTAGACTGTCCTATTTTCTTGTTGTATTCAGTAGGAATAACCCATTTAGTGTTGATTTTTCTCTTCTACCTTTTGGAAGTGAAGATAGATAAATAATCTAACAGAAAACAGTGTGTGAATAACATGGACATGTAAGGGAGAAAATTGTAATATACATTTTCCCATTCCAACCATTTTCCCCGTTGTCCAAGGAACAACAGAAGGCATGTCCCATACAAAAGTAGTTGACTGTGTGTTTACAGTGTGTGCACTGCCTTTCTTAATGAAGATGATTTCAATGGGCAAATTTTTTTTGTTAATTCAGAGATCATGCTCAGATGCGAGGCAGCCAGATTGTACCAAAGCTTTGTACAAACATGAACTCTTTACTTGTTTTGTTCTGTGCTAAATTCCTCCTTTTTTTTTTTTTTTTTTTTTTTACCTTTTACACCTTTTTTCTTTCGTCTTATCTTTTTTTTTTTTTTTTTATATATTGACATTATGTGTGAAAAGTAGTGTGTAAAGGAACAAATTTACTGATATCTTATATATATGCCAGAAAAAAAAAAAAGAACACAGAATATAGGCCTATATGGTGAACATGATTATGAGAACAAAATATGTGAAATACATGGGATTTTTTTTTTTTTTTAACCATAACAGATGGGATTTTCATGTATTAGATGTTTTTCAACTTGATGTAAAACACACAGATACATACATATATTGTTTTTTTACTGCAAAAGTATGACAAACTTTACCATTATCTGAACAACACCATGAAGAACAACAACAACAACAACAACAACAATAACAATAATAATAATAAAAAACTAAAATAATTATAATTTAAACATAAACCATTTGCATAAACTGTACAAATAATTATACTTTTCTCATTAATATACCATTATTCTACATTTTCTTTTTTCTTTCCTGTCTTCTTTATTTTTTATTATTATTATTATTATTATGTTTCTTTACTAGATTGAAAATCCCTAAAGAAAGAAATAAACAAAGAAATAAGATGAAAAAGAAGGAAAAAACCTTTTACATAGATGATAAATGAACTAATGGGTAATTTCTGTTTGATTTCAGATGCTATTAGTATTGGCATTTACCTTTGCTTCTGAATATTACGTATCAGCATGAATCTTAACAATAATGGGAAAAAAAATGTATTCTAAACTCTAAGACTTTTACACTTAATGGAATGAACATGATATGATGTTGGAAAATGGAGTCAGTTTCATATTGTGAAAATCCATTTTATTTCAAGTTATGTTATGTGAGGGTTAGTTGGTTGTGATACAAGTGTCTGTCTGTCTGTCAACTCTTCCAACCAGTCTCTATCACATATTTGTTAATATATTTATTCATCTATTCATTCAATTGTTTATCTACATCCATTCTTCTTTTAGTCTTTTATTTGTTCATTCATTTTTCCTTCCGTTTAGCAATTTATTTATTCTTCCATTTTTGTTCCTTCTAGCTATCCATTTATATATCATATGGTATCCATTCATGAATGTATTCATCTTTGATACATAAGTTATAACTTTATGGTAAGCAAAGTAGATAATGCTATAATGAAGTACAAATAAAACAGTTTAACTTGATTATTCTGTGTTAAAATAAAAAAAACTAGACAATTAAATAATATAAACGATTTTTCTACTGTAAGCAAAGTAAACTCTACTTACTTTTGCAGTGAAGTAAAAAAAAAAAAAAAAATACAGCACTTTTAACTTAATTATTCTGAGCAAAGTAAAGCTTAGGTAACAAAACAGTTTAAAGGATCTTGCTGTTGCAAGCAAAAGCTATGTAATTTAAAAGTCTAACAGCATTAAAGATGTTGTTGTTGTAAGTCAGAATAAAGGTTAACAGAGCATTAAAGCTGTTTTCTCCGGTTTGATACTAGTTTTAAGCAAAGAATTTAGCTGGCTGTGGAAATAGAGAGCTGTGAAAGGGGAGATAAAATTTAATAATCTTGCCCAACATCCATCAACGGCATGCTGTGATAATGTAATGAACTGTCTTTAAAAAAAAAAAAATTATTCTTCAGGCCTTCCGAGTTGCTGGCTTCGACTAAACCTGTTTTTCTTTTTAAAGGTCATTGATTTACTGGCTTGCTTGCATAAATTGTCTGTCAGTATTGTAGCTTCTGTAGGATTTTTAAATTAAGGGGAAAAAAAAAAAAAAAAAAAAAAATATATTTTTTTATATATAAATCTGTATTTTTAAAAAAAGAAAAGGTTTGAAAATGTTAGAAATTTTTCAGAATTTTTTTTATTTTAAATTTTTTTTTTTATATATATATTATTATTATTATTATTATTATTATTATTATTTTTATTATTATAATTATTATTATTATTAATAGTTGTTGATGTTGTTGAAATGTTTTGCAGCTGTGATATTCAGGAAAGAAAGATACACATTTGCTAGTAAACAAACAAACAAATAATAGTAATAATAATAACAACAGTGACAACTCTAACACCCAAAGCAGTTAAACTTTATATCTCAACTTCGTAATAGATTTTCACCTGGAATACCTGATACATGTTTACAGGTGTTGGCCTTCCAGTGTTAAATATTAAGGTAATCTGACACCACTCAGTGACCACTGCAACCTTCTGTGACCTTACTGGTTTGTTGCCAAATTTCAGGTTAGATATCTACATTTAATGCCCCATTGTGGGGGGGGTGTTTTGTGGGTTGTTTTGGTTACAAGGTCATAAATAAAATTTAAAAAAAAAAAATGGTGGAAGGAGTTGGGTTGAGAAAGAAAATAAATGAAATAAATTTGTATTTATATATTTATCTTCTTCTTCTTCTTCTTCTTCTTCTTCTTCTTCTTCTTCTTCTTCTTCTTCTTCTTCTTCTTCTTCTTCTTCTTCTTCTTCTTCTTCTTCTTCTTCTTCTTCTTCTTATTATTATTATTATTATTATTATTACTATTGATGAGTTTTTATATTTATAATTTTTTTTTTTTTTTTTTTTTTTATCAAGGAACTTTATAGTCAGAGTACAGGTATAAATCATGATAAATCTCAGAATCAAAAATTACTTGGTTACCTTCTGGATTATTTTTCTTTCAACTCAGGTTCTCTCTTTCTTTCATTTTGGTTTCTCTCTCTTTATATATATATTTATATATCTTTCTGTATCTCTTTTCCTCTCTTTATTCCACTCTGCCTTTCTTTGTCTCTCTGAATCTTTCTTTCTCTCTGTGTCTCTCTCTTTCTCTATCTCTCTGCTCCACTCTTTCATTCATTCTTTTTTTCTGTGCAGAAAATGGACAAGAACTGACACACACTCAGTAAATTACAATCCAAAAGAAATCCCAGCATAAAAACCCCCATCTAATCAGCTTGTTAAATGTGTGTTTGTTCTCTTAAACTGAAAACTAACTCTATCCAAAAAAAACCAATAATAATAATAATAAAAAGTTTCCCCTACAAACACAATAAAAGAAATCAATAATTAATTGATTTTCTAAATAAGGTATTAATTATTTATAACTCTCACTACAGTAGAAAAATATATATATTTTTTAATCTTTGTTTATTTTGTTTATTTTGTGTTTTGTTTTGTTATTTATTTATTTTTGTGTTTTTTAATTTATTTATTTATTTATTTATTTATTTTTTTTTTATTTATTTGTTGTTGTTTTTTTGCAGTGGTAGTAGAACAGTATTGTAATTAACAAGTATGGAAATATAAATTCAAGTCCAGAAAAGTTACCTAATGACACTGAAATTTGATATCTAAATTATTTAAGCTAATCTAAATTTTCAAACAACACAGTAAATCTTTGTGTTAAAATTTGTTTGAGTCAAATATTAAATGGTTTTTCCTATTCATTTTTTTCTTTTTCTGCTGTATACATTTGATTTAATTATTTATTTATTTATTTATTAAATGATATTTCTGAGAACTTTTAAAATAGAAATAGGATATTGTACAAAATTATCAATACCATGTTTTGTCTGCCATTTTATTTGTTTAGCTGTCTCTGTCTGTCTGTTTTCCATTTCTCTGTCTAGCGATCTATATAGTTATATATCTGCCTATCTGTCAACCTATCTAGGAATGTAAGTATCTAGCTAGCTAGTCAGCTGTTTGTGTGTAATTGACTCTGTGTCTGTATGTGTTCATATATGCATATTAAATATGTAAAAGATTATTGTCATTATTACATCCCAGATATAACTTTCGGTTTATTTTATATACCAGACACAGATATTGCACATCACAGACTCAGTGGCTATAATTTATGTGATTTTAGTGTTCATCCTCACCCCCCAAAAGAGATAATAGGCTGTATTATTCATGAACTCTTAATCCCCATTAAACGAGATGATATATGCACAGTTTAAGAAAGTGGAATGGGTTATGATACTAAAGTGCAGCTATGACAATATGATATGGTTCAGTGAACAAGGCTGTTTTGGGTTGTTGTTTTTTTTAAATTTTAAGAAAGCACAGATGGTTTGTAACTTCGACAACATGATATGGTTCAGTTAACAAGAGTTCTTCTTAGTTTAAGAAATTGGAGAGGGTTTGATGTTTGGGTATAAAAAGGATGGCATGATATGGTTCACTGTATGTTTATCGTTCTTTTTAAAAAAAAAAAAATTAAGTTTAAGAAAATTGGGGTGATGAGGCTTAAGTGTAACTAGATGGTATGATATGATTGAATGAATGTTTTTATGTTTTTTTTTTTCCCCTACTTTAAAAATGTCGGGGATGAATCTTGAGTCTAGAAAATATAAAACGATGTGTTCAGTTAATAGATCTTAGAAAGTCTGAGTTTAATTATAAAAAAAAAAGAATGGGAGAAGTTGCAATATGATATGATGCAATAAAATGTCTTGTTTTCTTTTTGAAATATATTGTAAGAATAATAAAAACTATTTGAGTATGATGTGATTAAATAAATAAAAAAACAATTTAAATGAAAATTTAGAACAGTATGATACAGTTTAGTAAATACATCATCTTTTGAAAGCTTTTTTTATTTTTTTTTTTTTTTCATGAAAATTTAGCAAAAAAAAAAAAAAACCAATATGATGTGTTTCAATAAGCATAACAGTTTTTATTTTTTTATTTTATTCACTAGTTGCAGCATAATACCTTAGAGATAAAAACAATATGATACGGTCCAGTAAATTTTCTTACATATTTTTCTCTACATGTAAATACGCAGTATAATTATACATCAAAAAACAACTGTGTGATAAAAACAGTATGACATGGTCCAGTAAATACAGTTTCTTCTAGGTGTGGAGCTGCAGTGTAGTTGTATATAATAGTAAGTGAAGCAGTGGGAGGGAGATACCAAAAAATATGATATGATCAATTAAATGAGTTGAGGGGTGTTGACGTACATAATGTAATATAGTTCAGTAAATAAATCTTGTTTCTAGGCTCGGCTATAAAATATATAAATTATGTGCTGGCATGTAATACAGTTTATATCCCATGGTGTTGTAATATTTAAGTTTATGCTTTATTTCTATTAATATTAATGATGATCTTTTGGCCGGGCAATAAGGATGGAATAATGAACATAAATTACTGGATTATAGGGGAAAACCCACGTATATATTTTATTATAGGTAATAAAAATAATTTAAAAATGATTGAATATAAATAATCTGGTTTAAGAATAAAAAAAAAAAAAATGTCTACCTGTATGTTATGCATATGTCTAAAATCTATTTAAAAAAAAAAAAAAAGAAGAAAAAAGCCATTATTATTTTTTCTTCTTCTTCTTCTTGTTTTTTTATTTTGCATTTTATTATTATTTTTTTTTTTTAAATCATTAATTTTAATTTTTGTTCATTATTTATACTAGTGCATCTGCATTTACTGACTGGGAATTTTTGCCAATCTGAATGGATGGATAAAATGAAAAGAAAACACATCTTCTTAAAATTTTAATATTAACAAAATATTCTCTGTTCTATTAAAAATGTTTTGTTGGAGATTCAATATCCTTTATTTGTATTGTAATTACTAGTCTGTTATTATTATTATTTTTTTTATTTAATTCTTTTTTGAATTTTTATGTCCATGTTTAAAATTTTTATATAATGCCCAGAAATGCTTGAACCATTAAAGTGGTTACATCTATAATATTGACAGTTTTTTATTAACTCATCTTACACTGTATGTATATGTACATATAGGCCTATACACATTATAACTGTTGTTTCTGTTTTTTTCAGGGCCAAGGTTGGAAATGTGCTGCGGGTTCGTGGAGCTGCATTTTCACACGATGGTCCATGGAGTGTGTTTGTGGAGACCAGCGACAACCACAGAACATCAACTGTCACAGCATTTATCAAAGACTCTGACAAATTCACAAATACAAGGTAAGCACTGTCACATTCTTTTGTTACTGAGAGAGAGAGAGAGAGAGAGAGAGAGAGAGAGAGAGAGAGAGAGAGAGAGAGAGTCTTTCAGTTTCAGGATGGTTTAATCTCATAATCAGTCACATGTATCTACACCTAGGAACAATTTTTGTTACTATTACTTTTACTTATTTTTAAAAAAATAGTTTAATAATTTCAGTGCGACTTATCTCAAAAATGATGTTTTGTTATGCCATGATGGCTGAAAACCCTTGATTAATGTGTATGAGAGATTCGTGAAATTACTATTTTAGTTTACCTGAACTATAAATCTGACACTGACTGGGATTGATAATGCAGAGAATTCTTGGTTTTGTGCCCATGATAGGTGTGCATGAACCTTCTGTGATTAAAAACAAAATAGTTGTTAATTGTGAATTTCAAACATGTTAAAGAATATTAATAAAAAAAATTAATTTCCTTTACAGAGATTACATATTTTGTTTCTTAACATAAAATAAAATATATATATATATATATATATATATATATATATATATATAATCTCTATGTGTGTATGTGTGTGTGTGTGTGTGTGTAAATTAAAAATTTTAAAATTTTAAAAAAAAAAAAAAAAACCAAGTATCAGATAACAATAATTTGCTTTTTTTTTTAAAAAGATTTTTTTGATGTTTACTTTCTTTTTAATGTACGTTTTAAAGTTTGATGGATTAGTCTTTTATATTATTTTCTTTGGCACTGTTTGCCTGTTTAAAGAAGTTGTCAGGTATAAATATAATGCTGGAATGTTATAACACAGCCCACACAGGGCTCCAGTCAGAAAAGTTGATTGATAAAACCTGTTGCTGTAAACTAGAAACCTAAAAAAACCAGAAAAAAAAAAAAAATGACTTATGTATATAAATATATTATTGTTAAGGGGAAAAAAAATGGTTTTGGAAGATACTGTTCATGTAATTTGATCTTTTTGTGCTGCAGTTTATATTCATATGTTGTAAAGTATGTGTACTGCAGATTGTAGTCATGTAGATTATATTCATATGGAGTAGATACATTTGTGTGTGCTGTTGATCATATTCATGTCATGCAGATTATATTCATGTGTTGTAGATTATATGTGTGTATTGTAGATCATATTCATGTCATGTACATCACAAATGCTATAAATCATATGAATATGCTGTAGAGCACATTCATGTCTTTTACATATGCTATATATTTCATATTCATGTTACCGTGGTATTAACAAAATCTGTTTTATTGATACAACAAGCACATGCACACAATATATATGGAGACCTTTTGAATAGTGGACATACCAAACAGTTCAAGAAATTACAAAAAACACAGTATCTGGTGATACCTCTGAACAATGTGTATGACATAAAAGATTTTCAGGAACTGTAAAATGAACAAATGAATCCCTTTTGAACCAGAGATGAAAAGAGATGAGAACCATTCCTCTGTGCTTTACTAAACTTGACAAAATAGAAATCTTGGCACCATGTTTCTGCTGTTATACTACCATAGGTCTGGACATTCTGTGGATCTTTCTTCTTCTGATTGCATTCTGCTGCTGGTATTGTAGACATTTTCTGCTTTGCCTTCAGTTAATGGTGTTAAAAAAAAAAATAAGCTGTTACTTATGGCTTGGGAAGGGGGTCGTGTGACCATTTGGACTATTTCTTGTTCTAGCTGGTGCTGCATGACTAGATTGTTAAAGTTCTGTTGTCGTTATGTTCTTCCCACCAATGGGAAGGTGCATATAAAAGATTAATGATTGCTAAACAAAACAAACATCTAAACAGAAAACAGTATTTTAGTCTTCTGACATCATTAGTGCAAATAATAATAATAATAATAATAATAATAATAATAATAATATTCTTGACATTTAATAACCGTTATTATTATGATGTACTGAGGTATTCTTAAGCAAATATTCATGCATCTTTAAAATATATAGATATTTCCACAGATTTGCCTTCAGCAAATGACATTACATTATTCTTGGCCCTCAGGCAAGGTATTTACCTTTGTCTAAGTCAGTTTTATTGATAATATCATAGCCTCTCTTTTAGTGGTAATACATACATAAATATATACATAACACGAATTTCACTCAATGGTTATATAATAGTGTGCTTAGCTTTGTTGTCTCTTAGTGCTTATATAATTGTCATATCTAGTGATGTATAAATATTTATTCAACATTGCCATATAGAATATAGGATATTTGCCTTCAGTCAATAAGTTACATATATTCAGATTTTCTTGCCCTTAGTGGTGTACATAAATAATTATTCAATATTGCCTAAAGGCTATGTACAAATTTCTTCTTCTTCTTTTTTCCTTCTTGTTGTATGGCATAAGAAATATTTATTCAGCTTTTTCTACAGGCAGCATATATTGATATTGTTTTTGTTTTTTTACCATTTTAATTCTTTGATATATTGATATGTTAATAAATATTATTATGGACATGCATAAAGATCTGTTTATTCATCTATGGCTCATTGTGTATGTATGCATGCTTGCACAATCATGGCTATGATTAATTCTCTGTTTATGGTGATATTTATCCATCTCTGCATAGGTTTTGTGGTGTTTTTCACCTTTACCTTCAGGCAATAAGTAAGTGTGTTCA
Source organism: Chrysomallon squamiferum (assembly GCA_012295275.1). NCBI lineage: Eukaryota > Metazoa > Mollusca > Gastropoda > Neomphalida > Peltospiridae > Chrysomallon > Chrysomallon squamiferum. Next base: position 22,582,816 of record CM022671.1, read on the forward strand.
GGAGATGTTTCCATAGCTTCACTCTCAGTCAGTGGTTTCTCCCAGGTGGTTTGCTTGCAGCTTGGAAAAAACATCCTGAATAGGTTGACTACAGCGGCTGTGATTAGTGTACTGGGAGAGCTTTGTAAATAACACAGTGTATGTCGGCAGTAAAAGTCAAAAGTAGATGTTCAAAATGGCTGCCAAAATTCTTTAAGAACGTTACCTTGTTTTTTTTCTCCCTGTGTATTTTTTTTCATATTACATGTTTACATGTACATGATAAAAGAGGATAAAATAAAATAATATAAAAATATTTTCAGCACCTTTATATTAAAAAGTGTCATCTGACAGTTTTATGGTAGAACTGAATGTCTCATTTTTTGAATTCATCTTGATAAAAATGTGTTAACAGTTTTGTAATGAGCAGTCATTTTTTTTTTTTTTATGAAACTTCCATTGATTTAATAACTTCGGTGTTATTAATCTAAGAAAAAAAAAACTTTTTTTTTTATTTTTTATTATGCCATGCAGTAAATCTCCAACTGAATGTTGAAATCATCAAAAAATGACAGTCTCTGTTTTAGCAGTATAATCATTTTTATTTTCTTGTGAAAATTACATTCATTTATCGTTACAGTAAATTTAGACTGCAGCTGTTTTTATATTTTTCAACATCTCTTAATATTTCCATCTAAAACTGCAGTAGTTCTCAAATAAATTTCACCTGAATTTTAAATTCCAGTTTACTCGATAAAGTACAGTTTAAAAACCAATTAGAAGAAAGGATATTAAATTTTATTCTTAATATTATATTTATAAGCGAATTTTTAATGTAGGAAAAGATTAATGTTTTCTGTATTGTAAACGACCATTACTATCAGTAACATTTAAAATAAAAAAAAAAACAGAAGAAAAAAATGGTGTATATAAATTGTAAGGTGTTTAACAGTAAATGTCAATTCTTAAAATAATTTTTTTTTCTCTATATTAAACATTACAACAACAACAACAAAAAAAAAAAAAATAAATTTAAAAAGGTCATATAATCCACTTTTTAAGCCTTTTAATAGTACCTGCCAATTTGTGCAGTAAATTACTAAAGAGCATTAATGTTGTTTTTTGGGGGGGATTGGGTAGTTTTTTACACATTAAAGGTAACTCATAAATGTCAGTTAAATACTGACTGCTGATTTTAATTACAGAAAAGGTCAATCCCTTAAATTGTTGGAGTTTTTTTTACTTCAGAATATTCTAGAACATTTTTTTTTTAATGACAATCCCACAATCCACTCCTCATAAATCCATCCCCTAAAAAAAAAAAAAAAAAAAAAAAAAAAAAAAAAAATTATCCAGACAGTCCCATAAAACCGAAATTCCATCTCACTCATACATCATTAATAACGTTTGTCTCTTCAGTTCAGCTAACAATGTTCTTGTAATTATTTATGGATTGGTTGTGTAATTTATCGATTGGTCGTGACTGAATGGGTGCACTCACGTGGAGAATGCTACAGTTGTCTTCTGGCTGCTTTGGTAATCGAGGTTACGTTTGGGGATTGAATGCCAGCAATGTTCAACTGTTGTATTCCGCACTGCATGTTTTATGTATATTTAATTATAACATTTGTTTCCTGCCATCTGTATTTTATGCCACGTTGTTCAGTGCAGTCTGTTTTGTCTGGATATTGTTATTGCTTTGTCCTTGGTGCTGCCAGTGGCTATGTCTTCATATTTTAAGGCAAATTTATGAAATTCCTTCTAAAATGGATTTTTTTTTTTTTTTTTTTTTTTTTTATCTCTATCTCTGATCTAGAGAATTTTAAAAATATGTTGTTAAATGATAACGTGTGGTAATAAATATTAATGTAAAAAGAGAAAGAAAAAAGAAGAAAAAAAAAATGCTACAGAAGTAATTTTATTGTTTGAAAAGGGGGAAATGTTAAATGTTACTTTTTATTTATTATCAATATTATTATTATTATTATTATTGTTATTGTTGTCATATATTTTTTGTTGTCGTTCAAAATTTCTTGGTTAAATTGATCTTTTTTTCTTCCTTTTTCTTTTTCTCCCCAGTTATAGAGATATATAATAAAAAAAAAGACTATAAAAAAAATTTAACATTTAACTTGCAACTCACTTTTGACAGTATTTATACTCTGATGAATAATTGATTATATCTCTCTCTCTCTCTCTCTCTCTCTCTCTCTCTCTCTCTCTCTCTCTCTCTCTCTCTCTCTCTGTCTGAATATATATATCATATACCGAGAAACAAAAACCAAAGCAATTAAAAATTTTAAAAAAAAGGTAAAAAAAAAAAAAGCAAGAAAGAAAGAAAGCAAAGAGAAAAAGAAGAAAAAGCCTGCTCAGAAATAATGACAACACAAATTTTGTTTAATCAGACCAGTACAGCATCTTTTCATCTCTATTTGTCATCTGCTTTGAAGCCAAGACCTTTAAACTGTTCCGAAAGAGAAGGAGATAAGCATCCATTACCCTCTGTGGGTGAAGGCCTATTTTTAGCAAATAGTTCCTTCGCTCAAGCGGAGAGACTTGTTTCATCTCTAAATGATGTGGAGGAGGCGATGATGTAGATAGATTAATAATTACAGAGACAGACGCAAAACGGTTGATGTACGTGGTTTAATTACGCACAGACTTGCTTGAAGTAATTGACATAGTCAGACTAATTCTGTAGACTTGCTCAGACCACCTCATTGTAGACTTGCTCAAAACTGTTGATGCAGATGTGTTGTTTAGATAGATTTTGCTCTAAACAATGATGTCGAAAAGGTCCGATTAAGTAGACTTCTTCAGAGCAACTGATGTAGAAAGAAATCAATTGCATACATCTGCTCTGAGTAGTTAATTAGATAGATTTATTCAAGACTTTTGATATGGAATACATAATATGTAGATGTGCTCAAAGGTTAATTAAATTGTTGATAGAGTCAAGTTAATTACATAGTCTGGCTAAAAAAAAAAAAATATTGATTTGGTCAGGTTAATTACACGAACATTTCATATAAATAGGTTAATTTTATAGGTTCTTGTCAGATAGTTCATGTAGATAGACTAATTAAACTGACTTGCTACATACAAATTATACAGATAGTTCAGCTTCATAGGTTAGCTCTAAACACTGGCTGTAGATGGTTCATTAAACATAGCTAATGCAAACAGGTAATGTAGATACATTATCTTAGTATTAAATGCTGATAATACCAGCTTGCTTCACAAAAACATTATTAAATGTTAATTGTGAAGACTTCGTGTAAAGAATTCACTTCCCGCTTAGGTAATGTGTGTTGTTACAGTCTAAGAAACAAACTGGGTTTGGTGTAGATGGATGGAAATAGGGAGTGGGAGGCCAAGACTGAGAGTCAAGAGAAAGAGAGAGAGAGAGAAATTAATAAAAGATGAAGACGTTTGATTCAAGTCTGACAAGATATGTGTAGGTGTTTCAATTGCAGGGGGAAAAAAAAATCAGTTAGCTTTTTTTTTTTTTTTTGTTGTTGTTGTTGTTTTTTTACTTCTTTAATCACATTGTCTAGTTGTTGTCAAATTTGAAAAATTTATGTCAGTAATGAACATCATGCAATACTTGTTTATTTTATAATCTTTTCTTTTTGGTGGTTTTTTTTTTTGGTTCATTTCCTTGCATACATACATACATACATACATACATACATAGAGATATATATTTGTAAATTTTTTTTAAATTTTTTTTTTTTATTAAGTTTTTGTTATGAAGCAGACTGTGTTTCAGAAATGTCTCTGGAGAGTGAAGATTTTGTTAATGTTTATCTGTGGAAATCGGAAATTACAGCAAGGCATTTCCTGCCTGCATTTCTAACCTCCTGTTTGAAACGTGAAATGTAAACCATCTTTTTTTTTTATTTAATACAAACTTTTTTTCACAGCATTTTAACAATTAGTAATTTGCCTTTTTATAAATCTCTGCCAGATATCTCCACATTTGATTATTTCTTAATATGAGAGATAACTGATTTGTCTGTAAAGTCAAAATCCTAAAATGTCCTTGGCAAGCTGAAACCAACTGCAATTTTATCTGTGTAATGTTTAGACAGTACGCTAAATTTAACTAATTTGAAAGAAGAAAACATTTTTATCTGTTCGCACTTGGCACTTCATCATTTAAGTCTAGAAGTATGTCCCTTACATGATCATGTTAAAAGTTCTGAGCTGTAAAAGTTACAAATCTTTTTTTTTTTTTTTTTTTTTTTTTTTAAATTCAGAATTAGGTGGAGTATTGCACTCACTTCAAAGTCAAGGGCCTTAAGATCAAACCTCTTTAGTACAAATTTTATATAACTAATGTTAAAAGATCAGAGAAGTTTTAAAGTAAAAAAATCCAATGTTTAAGATCAGAATTAAATGAAGCCAGCTGTATAATTTCAGAATAAGAATACTTATCTGATGGAAAAAAGGATATATGGGTTCAGAGCTCATTAGAACAGAACAGATTTATATTTAACAAAATAAAAGAAGAAGAAAAAGAGTAATGATTGGCGAGTTTTAATGTAAGATGTAACTTCATTTTAAACTAGCAGTTGCATCTATATCAGTCGTAAAGCATTATCTGGAGAGCTGTAGGTCGTAAGATCAATCCTTCTGAATGCACTCACTGTACTACTTGCAACCTGTATATTCTGACTACTACTGCATCAAACATGATGGTATGTGTTGTCCTGTTTCCTGCAGAGTACATTAAAAAGATCTCTTGCTGATAATATTAAATAAAACAGATGATGTCTAACTTTCATATACAACCCACAAAATGACTTCACCCAGATTTATTCTCTCACTGGGCATTGTTAAAAATAAAATGAACGAGAAAAGAAACCTTATTAGTCTTTTATCTTTTACAGTAACTTAATACAATGGTTCCATCAGTGAGAGTTGATCCAGCAGCCTCTCATTTGTCATTTAATTGCCAACAGTGGTTTATAATGCTCTGTCTGCATGTCCCCAGGCTGATTCACTTCAGAACAACTCCATTAAGCATTGATCAGCTGTTGACTGTTAACACTATAGTTTATCGACTGCAGGGTCTGGCAGGCAAAGACAAGTGCAGCAGGATTATTGATACGACACAATCAGCCTGCAATCTCACTTGGCACAATCATGGCTGCTGCCAATAGGAAATAATGGCAGAGAAAAATAAAACACACAAAAAAAAAAAAAAAAAACCTCCAATCGATTCTGTAGCACTTGGCAGTATTTAAAGCAAGCCTTCTAGCTTTTTGGAAAAAAAAATTTTTTAATATGTTTTATATATTTTTTATTATTTTTTATGTATTATGATTATTATTATTATTATTAAAATAATTCTATTTTTTATCCCTGGATAAGCCACTTGAAATATCTTGTAAACTAGTGTTTCCACCCACATACACTTGTACTGCAGATACAAGGAGATAGCTAATGCAGGTGATTAAATGCCAATATCACCAGCGGATGGCGTGTGTTATTTTAGCTTTATTTATCCATTTTCCATGTATGAATTATGTTTAAGTGGGCAAAAACAGCTTATATTTGTACCAAGTGTTCTGATTTAACTGATAAATCGTCTTGTAATGTCCCTTCTTTTGGAAGGTGCTTATAAACGGTTACTTGTTTGTGAAAGAAGATGAAGGTTATTTTTAAATAAATGTTCCATGGCAGACACTTTAACGTAAGCTTCTAGACCTCAAAGCACTGAAGCGACTAACAAAAATTCTTATTTAAAGATCTTGTGTCTTCTGTGCTGTTGAAGAATTAGTAAAATAGACTATTTATGTGTAATGAAGTATGGTGACATAAAATGATCTACAAACAAAAGAAAAGATGACTAATAGAGTATTGATTTACTGATTTTCTCTCTTCAAATATGTCTGTCTTTCATTTGTACTCTTTTTCGTGCTGACTTTTTCTGTTTACAATATCTGGATATCAGTCATTCAATTTATTTGTCTTTTTTTGCCTTTTCATCTTTTTTTCATTAGTTTTTCCCCCTCATTATTTGCTAATATTTTCAGGCCATACCCTTTCTAAATTAACAAATATCTCACAAATATGTCTTTATTCTTCAGTTCCTGTATCTCATTCATGTTCTTTATCTTTTCTTCATTCCATTCCTCCTCCTTTTCTTTTCTTTTCTCTCTATCTCTTTGTTCCCTGTCCTTTTTTTCCTCAACAGTTTCTACTCCCTTCAAATGTCTGTTTATTACAAGAAATCCATTGGCTGCAACAAGTGTAGAAAGCCAGGCTGCTAGGAACTGTGGATCAGTTACTCACATGAGTCACTCTTCCCTAGGTCTCTTGTGAAGATGTCGTTATGGTCGTGACCTAGATCCTTGGGCCCTGCTCACAGGATATGAAGCTCATAAACAGTTGAGAATACTCATTGTTTTATGACAGCTTATATCCTGAAGGAAGTGAGTTTTGGCAGCAAATTCTCTGATATTTTATGAATCTGCAAAAGTTGAATATTTATGTGTTCTTTTTCAAACAGCAAAAAGTTAAAGCACATAAAAAGCATGTTTTCAACTGACTTAATTTATTAAATTATTTATTTTATTACGTTCAGTATCAATAACTGTGACGTGATTTTTTTTTAAATACTGTAATTTAAAACAAATTCTTTCTGTCTGTCATAGTTTGATACTGTGTCATCTGTTTGGAAATATTCAAAAAAAAAATGTTTAGTCAACCTACATAATTTCCTGTAGTACTTGAAGTTTGTGATATGTAGTTCATACCAATTGTAGTTTTGAAAAATACTCATTTTTTTTCACTTGTGCTCAATCTTTTCACTCTCTCTGCCACCCTTTTTTCTTTCACTCTTTCTTCCTTTACACGTTCTCTTTACTTTTTTCACAGTCTTTCCTTTCAAATTAATATGACAGCAACTTGGAAATCACCACCCTTTTTCTTGCCTCTTTCTTTGTGGTTCAGCTCTCAGAAGTTACTCTTGATTTGCAATCACAGCTCTTCAACTTTTGTCACTGTCATGTCACTGGAGACATCATCTGCTGCTGAACATAGGGATCGAACATTAATCAAGAAGTTTGGGGCCAAGAGGTTCCACTTAGTTACAGCAGTGAATACCAACAGCGCGAAAGGTAAATGTGATTTGGGTAATGGAATTTGGACCAAGGCCATTTCGCAGGACATGCTTGGAGTACAAGAGGCCATTCCAGCTTCATCCAATGTTATTGTATTGACATGTTGATGGATCTGCTCATTCACTCTGGAATTGGTTAGATGTAGTAGCCATGGTAGCCATAATCGTTGGGATTGGTCAAAGGTAGTCTTGGGATTTGTGAAAGGTTGTCATGGTAGCCATGGTCATGGGATTGGTTTAGATTTAGTCATTGTAGATATGAAGCGCAATAAAATCTGTTGTTTTAAAAATTTTTTTCAGTAGAATGATCAAATTTTTTAAAACAAAATTTCTGTTTTTAAATCTCTTTAATTTTCCTCACCCTTTCTTTCTCTTGTTTAAAGCAAATAACTCTACATAATTAAATTATTTTTTATTTAAAATTTAAAAAATAGCGTTAACTGATATGAATAAGTTACCTGACCATGCATTTAACTAGTGTAAAAAAAAAAAAAAAAAAACCCCCAAAACACCTAAATTTAATTACAGCAAATGGATTGTTGTGATCTGACATTAGCAACTGGATATTGACCACATTGCATTTAGCATTTCAGTCGATACTGTTCAAACTAATTAAAATACATGATTGTGTGCAGGCAGGCTTTAGTGTTGATTGCATGCAAGTGCTTTGGAAGATGTGTCATCGTGGAGGAATACCAATACCTTGTTGCAGGATGGCTTGATTAAATTACTGTTTGAGAAGCAAGAGTGCAGCACTGCAATGCTTTTAGCACACAAAGTAATCTGTCTTGAAAAGGGCACCACTGACGGTGAGGATATAGGGCAGAGAGTTTAAGTGTTAGATAAATGATGCTGGGACAGTGTTTCCTGGACCCGAATGTCTGATAATAAGGATTGAAGTGTGTGTGTGTGTCTGTACACAGAGAGCAAGATAGAGAGAGAGAGAGAGAGAGAGAGAGAGAGAGAGAGAGAGAGAGAGAGAGAGAGAGAGAGAGAGAGAGAGAGAGAGAGAGAGAGAGAGAGAGAGAGAGAGAGAGAGAATGTACATCAAATTTTGTATCGTAATATATACATATATTTTTCTTCAGATAGATGGAATTGATTTTGAATGATTATTAAGCAGATCAAAAAAACATAATTCAAGTGTGTGTGTGTTTTTGTAATTTGTGTACTGCTAGTATACAAGTCACTGTATAAATGGTTTTAAGAACCTAAAGGATTGTCTAGACTACATAATATAACCCCAGAGTTAGTGCATGCTCAGACACACATGTCCACATCTGCCTCTTTGTGTTGTTAGACTGAAATATATATCTAGCCAGTATTTTACAATATGGCGTGTATGTGTGGACGTGTGTGTGTGTGTGTGTGCAAGTGTTTGCATGTAGCAATCCACGATATCGATCTTCAAAGCCAAAATGATAAAAATTTATTAACCCCAGACTACTTTCTAATTCTGCATAATAGCACCATCATTCATTTGTTGCTAAATTGATTTTTCCCACTCATGTTGCATGAAATTTTGGAAACAAGAGCATAATTATATTTTAAGATAAAGCAGCCTGTTTGTTTTTTAGTGAAATTTACAAAACCAGAACATAAGCAATTATCTGTTGTATGGATTTTATTTTTCATGAAATTAGTTATAACACAAGAATTTAATAAATATATTCAGAACAGAACAGAGTTGTTGTTTTCTACAAATTTCTGACCTAAGAGTAGTATTTGAATGTTTTCAGTGAAATTTTTAAGAGTGGAATAGAATAATGTAACAATTAAATAAGGCAAAAGCAAAACTGTTACATCTTAAAACATCCTTCATATATTCAATCAAATCGTGCGCAGAACAAGAGCATATCAGCTGCATTGTAGACAAAAGAACCATTTTATTTTGTATGAAATTTCCCAAAACAGGAGTATCATGTTTTAATTTTAATCACAACCACAAGCACATATCACATACTAACATCATTATTTACTGCAGAATTGATTTCTTCATCGACATTTCTGAAGTCCACAAAACAGGAATAGAACAATAACTGAAAACACCAACAGCAATATTATTTCCTAGGTAATTTTAAGAACAAAACGATCACATTCAGGACAAACAATAACCCATTTTATTCTCAAGCTTTGACCTGTCAAAGCTGATGTTAATTGATGAACCAGAGAGAGAGAAATCTGCTGTGGGCTTTAAGAGATCACTGTAGCTCCTGTTTGTTTGTGTTGGCGGCCAGGAAGCCCAGTTTCCTGTGTTTTTTTCAACAAACTCACCTTTCAGCTGGGCTCCTTCTTGCCAGACCAAAGAGGGTGTTTACAACATTGATCTTTCTCACTGGCTGAATTCTTCGAGGAAATTGATCACAAAAGTCTTGGCACCTAATTTCTCTCTACTGGTGTTATTATCGCCTTTCTTTTACCTTTTGCATCGTGGGATGGAACAAAAGAAATACTACTTTCTGAAAGTTTTATTTCCCTTTATTGATTTATTTATTTATTTATTTTATTTACTTTTTTTTAAATTTATTTATTTTTATTTTATTTGCTTTTAAAAAAAAAAAAAATTATTATTATTTTTTTTTTTTTTAATTTAATTTATTTTATTTTATTATTATTATTTTTTTTTAATCATAATTTATTACATTTTTAATTTGAATTAAGCTTAGTAGAATTAAAATACTAAACAAATTTTTATAAAAAAAAAAAAAAAAATTATTTAATAAAACAAGATATAAAAAATCCAAGAAATAAACGTAACATACTTAACAAAACATTTTGTATTTGCTTTATAATCTTTTGTGAAAAAAAAAGTTAATGATAAATTTAAAAAAAGAAAAGAAAATTAAAGACAGAAAGGTCGGAATTAAGATATTTAAAGTTGACAAAGAGGCAGTTAAAATAAATTGTGGTTTATTTTACTTTCAAGTGATTTGATAACAGACATACTGTACATGCTTGTTTTATGCTCTTTGTGACAGGACACAAAATTAATGGGCTGTGTATGAACTATAGAGTTTGTTTCTCACACAATTTGTGTTTTGTACCTTTTTCTTCTTCTTTTTATTACTTTTTGCAGGTGTAAGGTCTTAAATGTGCCATTCTTGACAAGTGGAAATTATTTCTTGATGATGAACCTTTGAATTTTTCTTGTTGTTTTCAAAAAAAGATAATTGCATCTTTGTCTTGTTATACATAGTGGTTTGAAAAGTAAAGCTCTCTCTCTCTCTCTCTCTCTCTCTCTCTCTCTCTCTCTCTCTCTCTCTCTCATGTTTGTTTATTTTTGTATTTTTCTTTATTCAGTCTTTCTTTATTTATTGTTTGGTGTTCAGGAATATTTTGATATATCTCAACCTTGACAAATCCATATAAAAATAAAATGCATAGTACCATTTTACTGTCATATATGCATGTCTATATAAAAACACATACTCTCAGAAATACATACACTCATTGAATTCTAAAAATAAATTTTCCAAAGTGTCATGAAATCAACACAAACAGATATGAAGATGAACACTTTAGATGTCTATCAGCAGAATCTATACCTGGCAGGCATATGAAAACATTTTGAAACAGCACACACCTCCCAGACTCCTATCATTATACCAAACAGATGGTCTCCTCCTGTGTTTGAACTCTTCTGTCTGAAAAGTCTTGTATCATACCAGTGTGTGCAGTTAGAATAACAAACAAAATATCCTAGACACTACATGTAGTTATTGTGAGATGGGCCTGGTGAGAACAATGATACAGAAGTGTGAGATAAATACAGAATGATACAGAAGTGTGAGATAAATATAAAAATGAACGTTGGACAAAACTAGATCTGATTTATATGTCATTGTGAACTTGAATGCTTTTCTTATTGTTAGGTTTTCTCAATTTTCTTTTCTTTTTTTTTTTTTTTTTTTTTTTTTCTTGAAGTATTCCTGTAGTATTATGAAAGAAATGTCTTTAAGAAAATTCTTTATACTTTCAAAGTAATTTTGTTATTGATTTGGGTGACTTGACCCATCAAGGTTAAGAACAGAGTATCATCAGCATGACAATAAAATAATATTTGGAGTGAGTATATAAATGGAACTATAAGAAACATACAGTTACCCTCTTTTGATTTCATTGTTTTTCTTGAGATTTATAATAATAATAATTATTATTATTATTATTATTATAATTACAGTAATAATAATAATTATAATAATATATGTTGTTATTATTAATTTATTTATTTATTATTCAGATGAAAATAATTATAATTGATGCTTTTTTTTCCATCGTATATTTTCCAATTTCATTCTGTTTTGTTTATAATTACTTTCATTATTTACTTTTATTATTTTTGTCAAGTCATGTGAAATGGATCAAAAGAACATATTATGTTTAATATGTGCATCTGCTTAAAACAAGTTATGGTATACATTATTCATAAGAAATATTATGTATGTGCATAATTTAAATAACATTTCCGTGCACAAATCTCCTTTTGATTATGTTTTTATGGATATGTAGTTAGAACATGACTGATAAACTGTTAACCTTCATTCAGCTTAGAATAGTGGAACCATTTCATAATGAAGTTAAAATAAACCTTTTTGTTAATACAAAATCAGCACCTTGGTCCTATCTTGAACCTGTATACAGAAATTTGTCAGTTATGAAAATAGTTATGATATTTTTTTTTTATAGCTAGACTAAAATCGGGTATTTAAGTGCCTTGCTTAATCTAGCTCCGAAGTTGTAAATTTTAGTTAAATATTTCAGTGGTACTTCATATTCAAACATTTTATTTGTTTCAGTTAAAAAGAATAAATGAATGCTTGATTTTTACCAGATGTTCCATGAAAAGTCCCTGTATTGAAAAAAAAAAATTAACAGTTTTTACTTTTTATTTATATAGTGTTTACAATCAAACTCTATAAATCACAAAAGTATTAAATTTTACATTTTATCTAAAAAAAAGTGTTCACAATTACAATTATATCAGACTACAGAATGAAACCCATATTAATGTCCACAATATTAAAAACACTGGTGTTTTTGTTTGTTGGGGGGGGTGATTTTGTTCTCTCATTGAAGAGGTTGACTTGCATACATATCCTGATGATGGGATCATTTAAGAAGATTCTAAGAAATAAAACCAGAAGTTTTTACAGAAGAATTATTCATGCTGTACACAATGAATAAATGATTAACAACACCTTGGAATATTGTAATATTAACAATTACCAGCTGTTAAATATTCATTTATTATATATATATATATATTTCAGAAAAACTCACCACTGCTATTTTAGTCATTTAGTCATCAGCAAGGACTGTTTATTAATTGTATTTCTTGCCAGTGATTGGAAAACTGATAACATGGTCTTTGATAAACCAGTGTTCAGGTATATCCTTTGACACTTCAAATGTATTGCTGCACAGAAATAGCCCAGGACACTATATTATGTATACATAACCCATACTGATGAACAACAACAGATAAACACTACAAAAATAGTTTCAAAAGAAAGACAAATATTTTGTCACAAGAGGCTAGACTGTTGGGCATTTAGAATTATCAATAAAGATAAAAGTAGGTGCGTTTTTTTTTAATTCTTTTTTTATTATTGTTCATAAACTCTGTGCAGAAAATGAAACAATTCAGCAAATGGATATAGATAAGTGTAATAATGGTATCAGATATTTTTTTTTTTTTTTTTTTTTAAATGTGGAAAAGAAGACAAAAGAAAAAAGAATATTTGTCAAAACAGTTGTGTGACAGATGTGATTGAGTGTTTTAATCACTGGGATTTATTGTGTATTTATTGGTGATTAATCTGAAAACTGATAACTGGTAATTAATAAAAAAAAAAAATAATAATAATAGGAAACAAACAAACAAAATTAAAAACAACAATAAATTCCAGTTAAATTGTTATTTTTGAATGTTAAAAATTATTATGTGTTACCATCATCATGATTATTTGATTTTGTTTTATTTTTTTTTTTTATTCCTTTTTGACGAAAAAGGGAAAGTTTGTTATTTTTGTAGCATTTTTTATCATGCAAAATATAAAAAATATGAATAAATAAATAAATAAATAAACTCCCACCAAAAAAGTCAATTTCGTTTTACTGCACATCGCTGACTGTAAAAGCCTTTTTCATTTTACTTCTTATGTTTCTGTTTGGGAAGTCATATCTGTTATTAGAAAATTCTTTTTAAATTCTTTTTTTTTATTTGTTTCTTTCTTTGAAATATGATTCCATTTTAGAATCTTTTAAAATTTTTATGACAAACTTTCTGTAATAATAAAAAAAAAAAAATTTTTTTATATCTTCTCTGTATTTAAATTTTTTTCTTCTTTTTTAAATCTTTTCTGTGTTTCTCTTTAACTTTTAAATTTTTTTCTCTCTTTCATTCTTTAAACTTATTTCTGTCTTGCATTCTTTTTCTTTCACTTTTATCTTTCATTTCCATCTTTTTTCTTTTTTTTTTTTCTCAAGACTTCCTTTTTCTTTGTTTTTATTATTTACATCCTCCGACATTTTTTTTTTTTTTAAAACACAAAAAGAAGATTTACTGTAGCTTTCACAAATTGGCTGTCTCATTATTTAACCCACCCCTTGTCACTGCATTGAATGGCAAAATGATGAAAATGGTACTGAAAACTCCCTACTTCCATTTTAAAATGATAATAAATCATTTCTCACAACTCTCCACAAAAAAAAAAAAAAAAAAAAAAAAGAAAGAAAGAAAGAAAAAAAGTTTTTGCCTTGTTTCAGTGTATCATGGTTTTTATGTACAATTCAAGCTCTTGTTAGTCATATGGAAACTATTATCTCACTCATTTTTTTTTTTTTCTTTTGCATTCCACCAGCTGAACTTTAAAGGCTTTCTGAAGCTGGCTAGCAAATTAAATGGGCCGATACTCTTATTTATTTTTTTTTTTAATTATTTCTTCTTTTTTTTTTAAAGAGCTGGAGTTTTATATATACATTGTTATGTACACAAACATTTCTTTTTACTTTTAAAAGTGTTTCTCTTTATTTTATTTATTTATTTTTTTTTTTAATTGTTAAGTTATTGTTGCTTTTTGTTGTTGCTTTTATTGTTGTTATTTTGTAACAGTTCTTTTTCATTTTGCTTTGAAAATTGATATCTTTTTTTAATACCTGTTTACAATTCATCTTTCAACTTCTGTTGAGTTGGAGGTATCTTTTTTTGTTATTTTAATTTCATTTTAACATTATGTTTTTTTTTTCTTTATATATTTTATTTTCATTTACAAATAAATTTTACTAGAAGAATTAAATTAAAATTAAATATATAATAATAATTATGAATGTACACATGAATATTAATCATTATGAAATAAATATATAGAAAATAATTGCAAATGAAGGTAATTTAGGAAGGTGAAAAGATTCCCTTGAATTGAAAAGCAAATAATAAAAAAGCCTTTATAAAGTAGAATTAAATAAAAAATGTTATTTTTAAGGGCAAAAAAAAGCAAAATCATACATAATGATTAGGCATAATTTACTTGCTGACTTTATTGAAAAATAAAATTTACTTAATTAATTTTCTTTTTCTGTAAGTTTTTTTTTAATATTTAATCTTTTTTTATAAGTTGTTACAAATTTTCCATATAGCTTCTTCCCCATTTTCCTTTTTTTGTTGTTGTTTTTCTAAATCTCTTCTTTTTTTTATTATTCTTACCATTTTTACTTTCTCTTTCTCTCTTACTACCCTTCCTTTCCCCTCACATCATCTTGCAACAATCTGATAATTAAACTTATTCAGTTTTACCATTAACCACCTTTTCTCTTCTCTTCTTGTCTTTTTTTTTTTTCTTTTTCTTTCTCCTGTGCCTCTAATTTGAGAACATATGGTAAGCTACAGCATTGTTGAAATTGTATCTAATTATAACAGTAGGAAGATAATTACTCTTAGCTAATATAGTAGCGGTTGTTGAGAAAACACAATTTGCTTTGGGAATCTCATTCTGCACAGAAGCATATGGCTAACCCTGGGAGAGGATTAGAAAGCAGCTTGTTGTGAGTACTGCATGGCAATGGAAACCAAGTCAGAATCCATCAAAGGATTGAACATCACTTACAGCGAATCCTCGCTGGATTAGTTAAGATGTAATTTCATTACTGGAAATGTAGTTACAAGGAAGTGCTGAAAAGAAAAAAAAAAATGTAGTAGACATGTTTTAATTATTTTTGTTTCATTTCACTTTATTATTGAAGAATGAATATTTCATTTCACCATGGTTGTTTATTTTTACAAGTTTAGGTGTATTTTTTTTTGTTCTTCTTTAAAGGTTTTTTTAATTATTATTTATTTATTTATTTACTTACATACCAGTGGTATTTTATGTAAAAGGGACTGTTAAAAACTACTTACTTACAATGAATACTAACAATGAAAACTCAATACCAATCAACAATCTTCCATACCAGTAGAAACATTTTTCAAAAAAAAAAAAAAAAAAAAAAAAAAAGAAAAATTACTTCTTCATTATGATCAATAATAATAAAACTATTCCAAGCCTGAAATCATCGTCAGACTTCATCTTACTTAGACATTATTACTGTTAACAGAAAAAACGTGCTGGAGTCCCGTGGAACGGCTGCTAAGCCTGTTAACATAGATTCCGTTTCCCCCCACAGAGCTGGTTTCGTTTCTGAATTAATACAGTCTGTAACCAGGATCCCAGAGGCTTTGCAACTGGACCTGTTCGCAGAGCTCGATGTCTTCCACAGTGTTCTGTACTGAAGTGGAGCAGCCCTGTTCAACAAATTATTGATAAGCTTAGTGCTGGCAGGCTGTGCACTTGACATTTAATAATATTGTTTGATGACTTCTATTAATTTGTCTGAGGAACTAATTGACCGTAATTTTTCATATTCTGGTTCTGTAACAGAATTATTTTTTTTTTACCATATCACTGTGTTTTTTTCTTTTTTTTCATACTGTCTCAGTCTCTTCAGATCTATTAATTAGAAATAAATATATGAAAATGTGCATGTTGTATGTATGCGCGCACATGCGTGCATGCATACACACACACATGCACACTGTGTAGACCAAAACCTTCATAACAGGTGACATAAACACCAGGTAAATAACATTTAACCTGTCAAAATATAGGTTAAAAGAAATTTAAAAAAATCATGAAGAATAAATTACTTTTTTATAACTGTAAAAAAAAAAAGAAGAAGAAACAAGAAAGATCTGTCTGTTATAAACAGCAACTTGTATCTAAATGCAGTCAAGTGTGTGCAATAAACAGTAGGTGCTCTGTAAACAATGTAAAGAATTAAGGAAGAAGTGTTAGCCATCTGTGACTGCACACTGAAAAAGGAACCGTATGTCATTTCAGGTGGTAAATACTTATGCAGAAACACTTAACACATTCTTTTACATGCTGTGCCTTACCTATGGACTTTATTATTATTGCTCTAACACAAGACCAACACAAGACCAACACATAATGAGAATCTTGAAACAAGATGGATGTGCTGATTGTGTTTACGTACAGATGGAATGTGGGATAAACAGAAACAGTAAATAAAATATGTTCTTTGATAAATAGATGTTCAGTTATTTCCATTCATAAATAGCATCCATTCTATGCAGCAGCTTCTATTTTTGGTTGTCAGTTAATGAATTAAAGCATGCACACACTGAGTGCACATATCAGTGATGCTGTTTTGAATATTTTTTGTCTTCTTTTTGTTAATTTCTAAAATGTTTCATCTGTTATGAAAAAGTTTGAAAAATCTGAAATGGAAATGTATCAGGCATGCGATGAAATATGGCAGGAACAAGCATTATTGAAGAAAGAAAGTTTAGCAATGCATTTGTTAGAAATAATGATGAAAGATTTGAATGTTTTCACCATATTCACTGTCAACAGAAGCCTTAATGATGCTGACAAATCTAGCATTGTCAGGAAATCAATAATGTGAATGGATGAACATACAAACAGACAGATGGATAAACAGACTGATGTCTAGGTATTACCTGTATAATCTGTCGTACAGGTGTTCTTAGGAAACGTCTAAATGTTCTGTTTAAATTTTTCTTTAGTGTAATAATAGGTTGATGTTTCTACCATCTGTGTCCTTTTCAGCAGGAATGGTCATACACACACACACACATGCAAAACAACACACACAGAGACGTGCTCTTCCCTTGTCTCTCCTTCCAGTGCTATATTCATCTAACACATTGCTACAGTTATACCTTCTTCTTTTTTTTTCAACAAAAACTAATACCACATAACCGGTTCATTTAAGAACTTTTCCCTTCAAAAAAAAAAGCAATAAAGCTGTATGACTGAACAGTGGCATAAACCAACAAAAATAATAATTTAAAAAAAAAAAAAAAAAAAAAACTTGTTACAGTGTGGCAGTTTAAACATACAAAAGCAAACACTGCTGTCTTTGTTTGTTTTGTTTTTTCCAGTCTAAAGTAAATCTGGTATAATATCTACCCAAAAACCCTCCTCAAACAGCAAACAACCCCAAAGACCCAGCCCACCATGCTCAGACTGTTAAAATTTTACAAGACTTTGGCCTTTAACCTTGTCTGTTTCATGTAAATTTGCAATATGTGGTTTTCTTTTCAAGCAGAAAAGCAGCAATAAATTTGGTGGGGTTTTCTTTCTTTTTTCTTTCTTTCTTTTTTTTGTTTAAATTAAAAAGAATAATGAAGAGTGGATGAGACGAAAAAAAAAGTATATGTGGAATTTTCTTTATGAAAAGAATGGAAAATCTTTTTATCTGTTTTTCTTTTTTTTGCTTTTTTCCTTTTGCTTTTCCTTCTTTTTTTTTTTTTTTTTTTTTTTTTTTTTTTTTTTTTTTTGTGATGTAGGAAATGCATTTGCACATACTTGTTATTTTTAACAGACTTGCTTCTTTGTTTGTGTTATTGTTGCATTTTTTTTTTTTTTTTTTTTTTTTTTTTTTATATTGACATGAATGCACACATGTATATTCTGTCTAAGTCACATGAAAAGAAAGCTCAAAACTCAGAAAAGCCATCACGTAGAATACTGAAAGGTATGCATCAAATTTAAAAATATGATGAAAAACATATGCTTAAAGGAGGTGATGGACATACACTGAGATAAAGATAAAAGGGGTGGAGGGATGGAGAGCAAAAACAACAAGGGAGGAAGTATTGTGAAAGAAAGAAAGAAAGAAAGAAAGAGAGTAGATTAAGGAAAAGAAAGAAAAGAAAAGTTATATAAAACCAAGATATGGAAGGAAACAAAGTAAAGAAAAAGAAAAAACAAAGAGATAAAGAATGTAAGAAGTTAAAAAATAGAAACAAAGAAGAATGAGATAGATAAAAAGAAAAAGTTAAAGAAGAAAGATAGGCAAAAAGTTAAAGAAGAAAACAAGGAAGGAAGGGTGAAAGAGAAAAAATAATAAAATTATATATACACACACACACACACACACACACACATGTATATATTTCTAGTTTTCATCATAAACTATCAAAGTATTTTGTAAAACTGAATACCACTTGCAGTAATACCCCATTTTAATCTGTTTATCTCCTTGTTTTTATCTATCACAAAGAGAAACGTTCATTAGAGACCTGCTAGCTTGTGGTTTATATAACACAAAGATAACATCTAAAAGATGCCAATTACAATTAGTCGCTGGTATCTGAAATACCTGCCTACCTGGCAGAATACCGAAAATGCTTGGCAACTGTGGATTTTGCACCAAGAAGTGGTGGTGTGATCTAAAAACAAAGAGAACTCAAACTGGGTTGAATTTAAATATGTATATCTATATATGTTAAGTGAAGGAAAAAAAAAACAAGCTGGCAGAACTTCAGTTTTGTGTTTGTTTACATATCTTCATGAACTATGTTAAATAGATCAAAACAGTAATGGTTGATAATTACCCATTTGATAATTAAAGGGATAAAATAAATGGAATTTAGTGAGGCTTTTATTTATTTGTTTGTTTGTTTTTTCTGTATCTTTGTTACCTTATTTTTTTCCATAATGTTCTTTTTTTCCACTCTGTTTTATCTATAATATTCTTTTTGTTTCCTACCTGGTTTATTTTTTTCTTTCTTTCTTTTTTTCTTGTTTTTTTTTTTTTTAATAGAATTCTTTGGCTTATGTATTTTCCAAATGTCAGAATAAAAATTAAAAAATGAATTGATGAAACATTATTTACATATTTTGCTTTTAGTTTTTTAGTGTCTGTTGATTAGAATCAGGACAGAAAGCCAATGTTTCAAAGAGGCTGTAACATAATACTATCTGCTAATACTCCATAATTTTAGATAATTTTTGGATTCTTTATATATAATGAAACTAAAATTATCTAAACTTACGAAGTATTCACAGATAATGTTTCATTAGAATCTTAGACAAATTCAGTTGGATTCCTTACGTTATCTGTGTGTGTGTGTGTGCATGAGTGTGTGCATATATGTATATATATATATATTGAAATAAAAATTACTTCTACAGAAATTAGATTTTCACAAGCTTTTACTTCTCTCTAAAAGTCCTTTCTTAAAATTATTACTGTGTTATAATGTAAAATTCTTCGTGAATTATTTTTAAAATAATCTTAAAACTTATTTGTTTGCATAATAATATTATGCTCGAAGAAATGGTAATTTTAGGATATCAAATATTATTTCTAGTCTTGTAATAATAATAATTAAAATTAATGAAAAAATTATATTTCTGATATTTATGTTTTTAACATATATTATTGTTCAAAAACAAAATGACTAGAGTTTCTAACATTATTATTTATTTAGTATTATCAATAATCAATAACAAGGTTATTAAAAACAAAAAAAAAAAAAAAAGAAATATTGATATTTGTCTATATCCTTCAAAACCAAAGAAACCTTAGTTTTTGGGGTGTGTTTTTTCAGAAGTTATTACTTACGTGGTTTACTGTTTACTTAACAATAAAATAACACTGGTTTATTTTTGTATTAATAAGGTCCATTAAAGAGCTGTTATTTTGCTGGTAATCACATCAATACGCAATGAAAACGTAATATTGATTTGTGTTTGTATAACACTGTACTGTGAAAGCAAATGAAGCAGTGTTTCAGAAGCCATTGCTTCTGCAGTAATAACTTACCTACGAAAGACTGGATAATGAGTTATTTCTCTCATGGTAATAATATCAGCACTTAATGAACAGTTAATATTAGTCTTGGAATAATGTTGTCCTTAAGAAGCCATGGTTCAGAAGCTATTACGTCTTGCAGAGTTAATGCAGAACTAGTTGATGAGAAAATAATTTCTGTATTTGTTTTTGTATGAAATCATCCTTCGTAATACTAAATCTTATTGAAGAACCAGTCGTGATATTCTGAGGATGTTATGGGTTATTTTTTAATTTTTTTTTTTTTTTTTTTGGGGGGGGTTGTGGTATTATTGTTGATTTTATTTATTTTTTATTTTTTTTTTAAACATAATACTTGCCTTCAAGAAAAATGGCCAATATTTTCAGAAGCTATTATTTCTGTGGTGTTAGTCACAGAAAAAAGTCATTATCAACACACCAATCTCAGACCATTGCTGTCCAAATCCCAGTGAGATAACTTTTGTTTCCATTAACAAGAGTTTGAATCTGGCTTTCTTTGTAACAACACCAACAGATGTCCCTAATGTCCAGCTTGGATTTTGGCTTTAATGTGGACATACGTCACTGCTCTGCTATTTTAACTTAATTTATTCAGGTTTCATTTCTTTTTCTCTTGTTTTTACTTATATTTATTATCTTATATTTTATTTTATTCAATCTTACCCTTGAAGTTAGATTAAGAACACAGTTTGGTCTAAGTCTGTATTCACACAAACTTGCAGATTATAATTTTATTATTTTTTTTCTTTTTCTTAGGGCAGTATTTTGAAAATTCTCTCTTATGCTTGAGACTGTCTTATTTCTTTGTCAACCCTTTTTTTTCCCCTCCCTTCAAGTTGGACACATTCCACTGCTTTGACCAGTCTATTCCTTCAAGATGGACAGAGGTCACCACTTTATCCACTCATTTTAATTAAACTGGACAGAGGTCATTCCCTGAACCCTGGACATGTAGGCAAAGGCTTCACTTCACCTTTGTCTATTTTAGTTCAACGTTTGTGGACAACTTCCACCCCTGGCTGATTTAATACTTCAAGAAGACTTTTCTTTTTCCCATGTCTGTAATTAACTGAACATTTCGCAGTGCTTGTAATTGGCTGTAATGGTTCTCACTCTATCTCAACAGCCTCTGCCTTCTATCAGGTTATGCAAGTTTCACCACAGACTTCAGCCATAAAAATCGCATCAGCGACAAGAGCAAGAGATTAGAGGCTTTTCAGAATGGGACATTTGACAGGCCGATAAAATTATATGGGAGTGGTGTAGCTCTGCTAAGTGACTGTACTTAGATGCTGGTCGTGGTAATGATTCCAGGTATTTAAAATGGTCCAGTAATGGAGAGGATTTAGTTTCAGGCTTATGAACCCCGTCTGGATGGAGTTAGTTATTTAGTTAGTGTGTGTAATGTGTTTGTTTCAGTGGTTAAATTTATTTATTTTTCAGTTTGTTTGTGTGTTTGGTAAACTGTTTTGTACATGTATTTTTTTATTATTATTATTATTACTATTATTTTTTAATTTATTTATTTATTTATTTTATTTTATTTTTATTTATTTTTATTTTTTTTTTTTTTTTTTTTTTGGCTCTAGTTTTTAAAGATAAAAAAAAAAAAAAAAAAAAATGTTATTTGGTCAGTGAAGATGAAATTTGTTTTCTTTCTTTTTTTTTTGAAATTTTTATTTTAATATTTTTTAATAACCAGAGAAAGAAAGAGGGATTCACTATCAGAGAGGCTTTTTTTATTTTATCTGGAGTTCATATCTGTTTTATATTCAATTTATTTATTTATTCTACTTTAATATTATTATTATTATTATTTTTACATTTCATAAAACACATTGGAAAATTAATTATGCATGCAGCACTTTACATAAACACAGATGCATATACATATTCATATATACAGCCATACTGTCACAGACATAATATATTTATTTATCTTTAAATTTGAAATATTTAAGACTCTCTTATACCCATTAATTAACATTCTGGTCTGTGGGAAGGTTAAAAACACCGCACAACACAGCTTCTTGGAATTAACAAATCTTTCAGCCATGTTGGTATGACACTAAAGAGTTGAGGCTGACAGTGTGAGATATGGCATCAAGTCTTTATGTTCGTTTAGAGTTATTGTTTCAGCTTTAGATAAACAATAGACCTGGCAAGGGAGATAACTACATA
The DNA here is from genome assembly GCA_012295275.1 of Chrysomallon squamiferum. Lineage (NCBI taxonomy): Eukaryota > Metazoa > Mollusca > Gastropoda > Neomphalida > Peltospiridae > Chrysomallon > Chrysomallon squamiferum. The sequence goes on from CM022671.1 coordinate 22,605,254, forward strand.
AATCAAGGGCTAATAATAGACTCGATGAAAGTCACCCTCACAATTCAGAAAATTTAGTTTAAAGTTATTAATTTATTATATCATCTTGGGATAAAACAGCAGCTGACAGTGGGGTTAATAATGAACAACAGATTAATTTTTTATATTTTTATGGAGTGTTTAGACTATAATAAGTCTAAAATCATTATCAGATATCTGTTTTGTCACTGACACTGTAATATATTGCCTAGATAATGGATTATCTGTGTGTGTGTGTATGTATGTTTGTGTGTACACACATAGAGATATCTATATTTAGGGTGAAAAAACCCACAAAAAAACAAAAAGGAAAAAAAGCACAACAAAAAATATGTGAAAGTTTAGTAGAAATGTATAAAAAAGTGTAAAAAAAAAAGTATTAAAGTTTATAACATAAGAAAAGAAAAGAAAGTGATAATGTTAAAAATGTATAAGTGATTGAACAAATAGAAAATTTTAAGGTGTTAATGTCTTCATGTCCTGTATATTAAAATATCTCAGTTTTACTCAACAAAATATTTTGGTTTTTTTTTTTTCTTTCTAAAAAGATATGAAGAAAGATAACAAAAAAAAGTTCTCAACAAACAAATGAGAAAAAAAAAATATGATGATTCATATTACATTATTATTCAGCTATTACATATTTCTGCATCTTACTGGAAATGAATCTTCAGATTTTTTTTTTTTTTTTTTTTTTTTTTTTTTTTTTAAAGAAGATACATACAATACTTGGTTATTAATGTACATTAGATCTTAATGCTGTTGACGAAAGTTCCATCATTCTCATATTTCACAATATGAAATGTTTATTAGCAAGAAAAAGTTAGGATATTTTCTTTATTTTTTTACCAATAGTTTTTCTTCCTGGTTTTTTTTTTTTTTTTATTATTTTATTTTAAATCTGAAATTGTTTCTTTTCCTATTTTTTTCTGTAAAAATGTTCCCCTATTTTTTTCCCATAATGTTCCTGTTTTTCCTTCTATTTTATCTATAATGTTCTCTTTTTTATTTCTTTCTTTTTTTTTTTTCCTCCCATGGCTGGTTGTCTACTCAAAACAGAAACAAATATTGCTGGTGAAGAAATCACAGCTGTTTTGTCCATTAGACTGGCTTTCATAATCATTTAGCAGTTACCAGTTCCCAGTGTAGCTGGCAACAGATTTAAACTGCTTGGTAACCAATAGCGATGGTTATCTTTATTGACTGAGTTTTGAGATTACTAGTTCACGTCATTTGCTGCTATTAATTAAGTTTGCGGTAATTCATTTTAATTGGCTGTTTGGTTCAAGTTAACTGGCCATCTGTCTGTCTGTCTGTCTTTCTAACAGGCTAACCGTGCATCTGCTTGTTCCACCCGTTCATTTTGTTGTCCATTCATCCATTTGTCCATTCCATTCATTTATCCATCATATCAATTCATCCAACCACCCATCTTCCAATCCATCTCCATCCATCCATCCATCCATCCATCCATCTCTTTCATCTCTTCATCCATCCATCTCTTCATCCATCCATCTCTTCATCCAACCACCCATCTTCCAGCCAGCCAATCATTCATCCATCCATCCATCCATCCATCCATCCATCCATCCATCTGTTTATCCAACCAATCAGACCACTGTTATATATTTTCTGTTTTCTGTTGTTTTGTGATCCTCTGTGGACAGCAGTGACCTTGAAGCAGTGGTTTAAAACGCTGTTATTAGCCTCAACCAGCTGAGTGGAAAATAACAGAATGAAAGATGTTACTCAAATACTCTCTATCAGCTTTCACCAAATTAACCATAGGGTCTTGGATAACAACCTGTGTCGTTTATGGTTTCCATTCCACTAACTAAAACACGAAATCACCTTTACTGTAGCTTCACTAATTGCTTTCAGGAATGGCTATAGGTGCTAAGAAATCCTTTTTCAAAGATTAAACATTTTTTTTTTTTTTTTTTTTTTTAAATTGGTTTCTAAACTTGATTGGCTGTTGTAAGATGATATACTAATACTAATGAATTAAAATGTTTCAAATCCTCAGGTAAACAGAGCAGATTTACCTGGAAACTCGTTAAGAGAAATGACTGCCATGATATTTCGCTTTTACCCAACTCAGTTTGATTTATGATGATTATTTTTGGTTAGAAGTTAAAGAGAGATCCAAACTAATAAATTTAAGTGAATAAAAAGATTTTAAAAAAGAAGAAACAAATAATGTTTACTGCTTTAATTGTCATTTGTCAGAAGCCATTATTTTCACTAACTGAAATAAGTTGATTTATAACTGCTGTGATTAAATTAAAGGTCCTGTATCTCTAAAATACTAAACAGAAATAGTTAATTTGTCTGGTCAACTTTGTTTTTCTCAAACAAGAGTTGACAAACACACACACACACACACACACACACACACACACACACACACACACACACACACACACAAGCATAGGTACATACAGATATAAGCACACACATACAAAGATATTTTGTTTTACATACACATTAAATGAAATGAAAACATATAATTTTGAAACTTTGAAACATTATAATGATAGAAAAATGTCTTTATGGTGAACTGAATTAAATAATATTTATTGTTTAAAAATACAAAAAATTTTTAAAAATAATTAAACAACAAAAGACAGAAAACCCTCTTTTTTAATTTAAAAAAAAGAAGAAATAAGTGATTTTGTTGTTGATGATGATGATGATGACGACAACAACAACAACAACAAAGTTAAGAAATCAAAAAATCAAACAGAATTAGTACACAAGATCAACCTCATATACAGTGTTTCACATAATAAGTCAATAAAAACAAAATTATGATCATATCTACAGTCATTGTCCCTGTTATTACATACATCACTGAAAATAGCTATAATAATAATAATAATAATAATAATAATAATAATAATAATAGCAGTAACAATAACAATAACAATAAAAAATAACCAAAAGACACCTTAACAATTTACCTAACTGCTGTTAATATATTTTTTTATTTTTTTTTGTTGAAAAAGAATAATAAGAAAAAGGGTACAGACAAGAGGTCACATGGTTTATCCAATTTCAGACAATGGAAACTTGGCTTGAACATGGCATGGTAATACCTGTAATTATTTTCTACCTGTTAGTAAAGGTATGGGTTAAGTACACCTCTGTCATTGTTGATGACAGGTTTACCTGGAGCCATTAGACTGCAAGTCTTTATCCAGGTGTATCACATTTCAAGACTTGCATGTCACAGTGTAAACAGTCTTTCTGTTTGTACCCTGCCATTATTGAGGTGGGTTTTTTTTAAATTATAATTATTATTGTTATTATTATTACAGTTACTATTATTGCTATTTTTATGTTTTAATTTAAGCATATTCAAGAACAACCCTCTTTTTGTTATTTAATGTCCCCTCAAATCAACAGAAGAATAATATTTTATTTTTTTTTCTTCTTCTTCTTCTTCTTATTATGATTATGATTATGATTATGATTATTATTATTATTATTATTATTATTATTAATTATTATTTGTGAACACTTTTTAAAAACAAAGTTTTGTTTATGTTTAATTTAAATTGCATTAAAATTTTGAATTTTTAAGGGTTTTTTATCTAATATTTGTTACTGATAAATGATACTTAAAAAACAGAGATCATTTTCTTATTTATTTAATATCTGTCAAACTGATGAAAAAGATCAATTTATAACAATTATTATTATTGTTATTACTACTGAACCACATTTGAAAAAACAAAGCACAGTTAATGTTTATTTAATGTGTGTAAAATCATTAATTCTTTATTGATATTTTAAATTTTTTCTTTACATGAATCATATTTAAAAAAAAAAAAACCCATTAAAGATAGCTTTATTTTTAACACCTGACAAATTACTAGAAAAGCCTTTTTTTCTTTTTCTTTTTTTTTTAAATTATGTTTTGCATATGTTTCACATACCTGTTCCCAGCTTGTCATAGGTTATGACAAATAATAATTTTATTATGCTGTAAAGTTTAATGGTTTTCCATATTGTTAAACTGCAGATGTGCATGGCAATAATGTTTGCTCATTTTTCAAGATTGGGTTCAGATTGGGCCGGTTTATTCTCTCTTTGATAAGAAACCTTTGAAATCATGCACTGGGGTGACCTTTAAATGCAGAGTCAAGTGCATTTACATGCACAATGGCGTGCACTCCAAAGAAACATGAAGAGATAAATGAGGCTGTAATGGTCTAGCTTTTCTCTGTGACTTTAATGGCCCATTGAATGAGCTGTCTAGAATTTTTTTTGAAAAAAAAAAAAAGAAATCAACTTTGTTGAATTAATTTGTTTCTAGAAGAGATTGGACAGTTCATTTAATTTTCATTCAGTTCATTGTTATAATAGCAAGGTGTCAGATGTAATTTTCATTTATAAAATTTGAAAAGTATCATTTATATTTATTTAGACTGATTGATTGGTTGATTGATTGATTATTATTATTATTATTATTATTATTATTATTATTATTATTATTATTATTATTATTATTACAATCATTATCACCATCATCATCATCTCCATAATTATTATCATTATTAATATTATTATTATTATTATTACTATTATTTATTTATTTATTTATTTATTTTCAGACGTCAAGAAATCTTCAGGTGGCAGTTTGAGATTGATGACTTTGTTAAAGGTGAAGAGACAGGCAGAATAATATGGACTATAGACTACAAGAAGAATGCTCCATCAATACAGTCCTATTACCATGCTAGGAATTCTCGAGTGACCACCAGAATTAGAATTGCTAAGAGACATCAAAAATGGACTGTTCCTGTGTTGAAGGTCAGTATTTTTATTCTTCATAATTTCTAAAATATTTCATTTCAGAGCATTATCTTCCTTAACTAGTCCAGACCTAATCCAGACTCTTCTTTTCTGAAATATTGATTAGAGTTCTTGATTTTTACTATTATTATTATTATTGTTGTTGTTGTTATTTAAGCATTCAGAGGAAGAAACAAATCTGAGTTATGGCCCTTTATTAATGCCCACACTGTAATTTTTATATTATTTATTTATTTAGTTAGTTAGTTATTTTCTTTCGTTTTAATTTAAGAGAATAATTCACCATAACGTCAGAAATGATTCTTTTCCAACAAATACAAATGGGTGGAAATTAGAGTTATCTTCCTTTTGTCTAAAGTTGTACAAGCCAGATATCTGCCAACAAAATACAATATTCTTGTCTGACTGCCTGTAAAGGCCACATGTTGTTATTATTTTGTAAGAAGAGTGACCCTTATGATTTGAACTGACAGCCTATAGTTGTAGTGATGTGTACTTGCACAAACTCAATGCTTGTTGCTTTATTTTATGCATGGGATGTCTTGTATTGATCACTTTCAATTCCCTTCACATTTGTCCTGATGAGGCCCTGATTGGGTCATCCTTTTGTGTGTGTTATTGGATTAATTGTATTTGTGACTTTTTGGCCTTTTATTTAGTTCAATCAGAAATCAAATTCTGTTATGTTACTGAATTCTTCTCCGTGAGGCCCTGATTAGGTTGTTATTGTTCTCTTATTGGATTAATTCTTCTTTCTTTTGTGTGTCATTTCTATATAGAAGAATTTAAAATCTTTATCCCTATTTCCAGACTAACTGTAGTAAAGCACTGATTATATTACCATTAGTTTCTTTTTTCTTTTCTTATTGCCTATAAGTAAAGATAAAATTAAAAAAAAAAAAAATAAAGATATTGCTGTTTCTAATTTTTTATTGTTAATGTTCTGGTTTAAGTTGCCATTGTGCTTCTTTTATTGCATTAATTCTTCAACTATCTTTTACCTTTAGTGATGAAATCAAAAATCAATTTCCATATTTCTAACTTCTGACTGATGAGGCTCTGATTAGGTTACCATTATGTTACAGTTATTGGATTAATCCTTTGATTATCTCAGGTTTTTATTTTTTTATTTTTTTTATTTTTATTGCCTGTTACCATTAGTGATTGGAACAGAAAGTTCATTTCCATCTTTCATGTGATGTCTGCAGTGTCCAGCCATTAATATTGATCGGTGGTTTCGTTTCTGTTGTGATATCAAAACCAGTGTGCTTTGTAGTCTTCATCATTATTGGATATTCCCTGCAACAAGAATAATATAGTTAGGAAATTTTTTATTGAAATTTCTGCTCCACTGGCCTTGAGCACGAATCAGAATGCAAGAGATGAAAAGATTGCGACTTGCGATATGGCTTGAGGCCAAGATTGGGGAGAAAGAGCTCTCCATCACATTTGTTAATGAGAAATTTAAAAATCTTCAACAGCATCATTCAGCCATGTTGGACTGTGAATAGTCTTTGATTAATGTAAGACCAGCAGGAAATCGGAACCTGTTGGTCTTCATTAAGAAAAGTGTAGGCACTGACTTAACTTTCAGATTTCTATTAGAGTTTGAAAGATTTTTAGCTGGATATTTTTTATCTTTATTTTCAAAAAAAAAAAAAAAAAAAAAAAAATTATTAACATTATAAAGCATGCATTTTTTCACTTGAGAAAAAAATTACAAGGGAAAAACTTTTTTTTTTTTCCTTTATTTTTCACTTTTTTTTTCTTCATTTTTTTTTCAGATTTTTCTTACACTTTTCATGCAACTTTTTTTATTTTGTTCATTTTTTTTTTCTGACAAAATATACATTTTATAATATCAGCTTGTCAAAAATGTTGTGAATTAGTTACATTTGAATATGTATATTTAATCAATTTTAATCTAAAATCCTGTTTGGTATAAAAATTAAAACTATTGATTCTCTGTTAATATAAAGGTACATCAGAAGTAGAAAAGTTTTTTTTTTCTGTTTTTTTTCAAGTTTACAACATCACAGTTTGTTTTATTTCTAATGAAAAAGGCCACAGTCTTAATCAGGTGATTTATTTGTGAAGGAAATTACAGAGACAGAGCATGTCCTCATATCTAATTAGGTTATCTCCTCTTGTCTTTTCAAATTATTTGGTCAAATGTGTAATGATAATCTATTGTGTTCTTTTTTTGCTGCCTCTTAACATTTAAACTTTTTTTTTTATTAAAGCATTTTTCATTAATTTTTATCTCTCTGTCTCTCTTTAACACACTTCTTTCTCTCTCTCTCTAGCTGATTCTATCTCACTTTTGCACTCTGTATCTCTCTCTGTGTCTTTTACTCATTCTGTCTCACTCTGTATATCTCTCTTTGTCTCTCTGTCTCTTTCTCATTCTCTATTTTTCTGTCTTTCCCTCTATTTCTCTTTTTTGTCTCACTTTCTACCTCTTTTTCTGTGTGTTTGTGTTTGTATATGTATGTGCATGGATGTGTGTGTGTGTGTGACTGTGTTTTAGCATGTCATTTTTGCCATGCATTTTTACTTCTGACTCAGTTAATTGTTTCATTGTAACTTGTTTCAGGATCACGAAATGCTGAACACTGCCATTCTGACAGGCAGGAGGTTGTCGTATCCTCTTCACATATTTGTTGTGAACGACATTGGAGATTTCCACGATGTCACCCACATGACTGCATGCCACTCATCAGACCAGGATGTCCTCAAGGTTTGTTAAACTGAAAATTTGTATCTATCTGTCTGTCTGTCTGTCTGTCTGTCTGTCTGTCTGTCTGTCTGTTTGTCTGTTTGTATCTATATAGATTTAGATTACAGCATATATTAGTTAAAAATGCTATAATCTAAATCTGATATATAGATAGATAGACAGACAAACACAATTATAGAAAATACAGCTAAATTTTAATTCTAATAAGCTGAAATTAGTGTATGAGACAGTACTGTTACTGAGTATGTGTGAAACAACCAATGAAATGCTACTATATTACATGATTTAATCAAATGAAATTTGTCTTAGAATATAGTATATCTTGATAGATGGGACCAAGCAAATGAAAATGCTAGTATTTTTTAATTCAGGATTTTGTTTAATGTTTTTTTTTTTTTTGTCTTTCATTTCTTTCTTTCTATCTATTTTTTTTTTTTTTCTTCTTCTTTTCCCTTACTTTCCCTTTTAGAATTATTCCAAACTATCTTTGAAACAAAATAATCAGGACTTCACGACATTTTACTCTTTAATTTACCTCTTAATTCCCAGGTGTTGCCCGACTGTTCTCTGATATACCTGTCTGGAAACGAGACGAAGGGTTCGCACAACGTCACGGTGATAGCAAAGACGGGAATCTACACTTCGTTCCTCTACCTGCGAGTCTGGGTTCCAGAGAGCCGCCTTGACATCCAGCTCTCCGACAACAAGCTGAGTCAGATCCGAGGCTGGAAAGTGCCAAACTACATCTCTCGCAGGTGAGTAGCAGCCAGTGAGGACTGCGAAACAGCAGCTAGCTGTTAGAAAAGAACAACTAGTGATTGGAAAATAATAGCTAGTGATTAGAACAGGGGGTCAGAAACATTTTGGAGAAAGGGTGTGGCCAGACAGCTATGCAGTGTTTTTGAGGAGAGCCAAGATATCACATGTGTTTTAATATATATACATATACATATATATGCACATACCACACACATACACACACACACACACACCGATATATGTCTCTATCAATTCTATCTTTAATATTGATTAGGAAATAGCAACTTGTGATTGGAAAATAACAACTAGTGATTAGGAAATAACTGGTGTTTGGAAAATAATAACTAGTGATTAGAAAATAACAACTAGTGAATAGAAAGTAACACCTAGTGATTAGTAAATTACTAGTGATGGGAAAATAAGTTAGTGATTAGGAATTAAGAATAGTCATTAGAAAATAATACTGGTGAATAAGGTTGTGTTATACCATTATCTTGCTGGTTTTGAAATCATGCTGTTGTATCTAAACTCATAATACATTCACATGTATGCATATCTAGGCAAGTAAATGCTTACACACATATCCATGCATTTTACAAACACATGCAAATAGGCCTATGTGTGTTTGTGTGAGTTATGTATATATCTACACACACACACGCATACATATACAAATAATGAGTAAACATTAACAGAACTTCATTTATTTTTTTTCTAAATACAAGACGTTTTCTTTCATCCAGTAACCTAATTTTTTTTTTTTTTTTTTCTCTGCAAAAACTAAATAATTAAAATTTTTTCTAAATACAACATGTTTTCTTTCATCCATTTACCTTTTTTTTTTTCTCTGCAAAAACTGTAAATAATTTATTGTTTTTTTCATCCAGTCTGCAAAAACTGTAAATAATTTATTGTTTTTCACAGTAGCAAGCACACACTCTTTGATCACTGGGTTGTGAAATCAAGTTAGTAAAACAAGAATCTGTATTGTTTCTTTCAGTTCAGTGATTATCTCATCATCTCACCCCTCTTATCTCGTGAGACTGTAGGGTGCGAGTGGCTTTGATGTGGTTGTTTTTCTTCATGTGTTACATGCACAGTTGATAGAATGTCAGGTGGCTTCATCTGTCATAGTTGCCGTAAAGCATCTAAAACGTTTTAATTGTTTTTTTTTTTTTTTTTTTTTTTTTTTTTGTTCAGGGGAGTTTGGGGAAAAGTTTAGGGGTTTTTGTTGTTTTTTTTAATTTTATTTAATCGTTATTTAATTTTTATTTTTTTTTTTTTTTTTTTTTTTTTTTTTTTTTTTTTTTTTTTTTATTTTTCTTTTTTTTATTTTATTTTACTTTATTTTATTATTAGTTTTTAAGTATTTTTTTTATTTTATTATTGAGTCTGAATTGGCTTATTAATGTAACTATTATTAATATTTATCTGTTTTCCTTTCTTTTTTATTCTTATTGATTTATTGATTTTATTTTTATTTTTATTTTTATTTTTATTTTTATTTTTATTTTTATTTTTATTTTTATTTTTATTTTTATTTTTTTTTTTGTTCTTGTTGTCATACTTATACCAGTCATTTTGAAAATCAATAACTAAAATGAATATTAAATGGAAAATGAAACTTGAAAAAATACATTAGTTTCAAATCTTTTATATGTAAATATTACGAATAAAACACACAAAAGAAGGAAAAAAGTCATTATCGAAACTTCTTTATACCTATATCATATTTTCTATTTCAGTTTATTTTTAGCAATATATATTAAGAAATTACAAGACTTTATTACTGAGAAAGAAATAATGTCTATGTGTGGGTGTATTTTATTATCTTTTTTTTCCATAAAACTGTTTACTTCTTAGAAATAACTGAATATTTTTTTGAATTGTTCTTTCAACAAACTTCTTTCATGGTGAACTCCCACCCATAATATCTACAGATTTCTATCAAGTTTACGACCACACTTATTAAATTACATAAGCTTCCGCACATCAAAGATATGTTTAGCGTTTCTGCCAGAAGATGATCATGTTTGAAACTTGCACGCTGTAAGAGGTGTGAAAGATGTTAAGTTTGGAGTGTGGAGCATGGGGAGTGACCTAGAATGTTACCAGTAATAAATATACATTTGTATAGAACTCTAAAGTGTGTGTGTGTGTGTGTGTGTTTGTGTGTGTAGGTATGCCTGTTATATTTATGTATCCGAAATACAGATATCTGAGTCTATATGTGTTTGTATAAATTTAATATATGCGTCAATTTCTTAGATATGTACACACAAACAAACACACACACACACACACACACACACATACAGAAGCAGTATAAAATATTAATGTATAAATAAATAAATAAATATATATGTGTGTATGTTAAACATTTATTTATTTATTTATTTATTTATTTGTTTATTTATTTCAGCAAACGTGGAGTGGATTTTGGCCTTCTCACACATTCTGGTTTCTACATGAAGGATCGAAGCCAGAAGTTTGACCGTCATGGCTGCCAGTTGCGTCTGCAGCAGTCGCTTGTAGAAGTTTACACCCGCTTCCACATCGAGTCAAACAGTCGAACTGACTACTTCAAGAACCGCAAGGCTTACTTCAGGATCACTGACCTTGTGAAGGACAAACTTGTCATATCTGACACATCAATAGCAACACTGGAAGGAAAGGTTATTCAAGGTCAAGATCAAGGTCGCACAGAAATTCAAGTGAGTATTTCGGTTATACATTATCTGCATACTGAGGAAAAGTTTGTTGTTTTTTTTTCTTTTTAAATCGGTGCATAGATTTGGCTGAATAAATTTGTGAATAAATTTACCTAGTAAACATATTTTTAATGTCTTTACTTTCATTCTAAGATTTAAGCTTTCTTTCTTTTCTTCTTCCATCATTTCACTTTAACTATGATTTTCTTTTTTTTTTCCCTTCTTTCCATCCTTCCCTTATGCATAATATTTATTTCCTCCATTCCTTCCATTCATCATTCTGCTCTCTAATTTTTCTAAATATAACAATATATCAATTCTCCGTTCCTTTAGGTTCTGTCACCCTCTGGGCAGGCGATGGGTCGCCGAGAGATCCGTGTGGGTAAGGACAAGGTGGTGATTGAGCGTCTGCTTGTGCGGGTGATCAGTGGAATCTCCATGGAGATCATCGATGAAGGAAATCTTCCAGGCACTCTGACAGCTGTTGTTCATCTGCAGGAGAAGCTGATTGCCATGAATCAGGTAAGTTTGTACAAAAATGTGACCTGTTCCCCAGTAAATATGTATGAAAGTTGGTGAAAAATCACTGGTATATGTTTTAAAATTTGGAGATAATTTGGAGAGAATTAGTGAGGAAAAAAAAGAGTCACTGTTACATAGAAATTGCAACAATCTGCTGACTTAGTAGTTCATAAAATTGTTAAATCATGAAATTTAATACATTAAGTAAGCCAAAAGAACTTATTTTTAATGAGCCAATATATCCAGTTTAAGTTTATATTTCTACATATAGTTTCATGATATAGTTTGTGTACATACTTTGTATCAACATATATAATTACATTTGTTTTCTCTTTACAATAACTGTACTGTTTTCTAAATGATGAGTTGTTTTTCACTGTTTATAATAATTTTACATAAATATTTCTGTTCCAATTAAAATAATATAAATTATATTCACTTTTTTTTTTTTTTTAAATAAACATTAAAGATATTGTATGTAATCTATTTAACTGCTTTACATAGAAACAAAAAATTTGAATATTACTATCTTTGTTTTTAGGAAGCAGTTCTGGATATAGCTGTACAGTATTCAGATGGAACAAGTTTTCCCTTAGAGTACGTCAGTCCAGAAGACTACACTCTCAAAGTGACCTCTCGCAAACCAAACATCATTGCAGTGTCGTCTCCAAACTCTGTGTTTCGCTATGGAATCCGAGCTGTAGGGGAAGGAAACGGGGAACTCGTCAAGGTGATCTTCCGACTGGGGGCCTGTGTCCACGGAAACGTTCAAGGCCCTTAGCAACAAGTTTTGTGTACGTCAATGTGGACTTCTCCAAGAAGACTAACTACCTCGAAAGGCTGCAGAGTGACGGTAACTATGACAACCGGGCTAGCGATCGGTGGGACAGCAACGGCGACTACTACTATCACGGCTGATAAGACTATTTTCAACATTCACATTAACAAAAACCAGCAGCACGTGAAGAGCCGCGGAAAAACGAAGCTGAGTAAGTTCTCCAAGGTCAACAGAGAAAACACCGATCCCCATGGTATCCCCATTGACCTTGCTCTGGACGACCTCCCAGAATCCAACCCCAAAACAGAGGCTCATCAGCAGCCCGTCGCAGAGCCGCATGGCTTGTCTCCCCTTGAGATAGGGATGTACGTGCTGCTGGCCGTGTTCTGTGTGGCCATCCTGGTGTTCACTGTCAACTGCGTTGTGTTCATGATGAGGTACAGGCGGAAACGCATGCCAAAGGTTTCCAAGGAATCGGTGAAGCAAGCCAACGACTGGGTGTGGATCGGACGGTCAACACTGGAACGCAACGGCGCCAACCACACACGATGTTCTCAGACGCTGATGCCACAGGAGGACTTCAACGGTAATCAGATGTTGATGAGGCCTCCCAGCGGAAGCCACAGTTCAGACAGCTCCAACAGCGGTAGCAACAACAACAGCAATCGCAACAGCACGGTGTCCACGTACAGAGGGTCGGAGTGCAGCATTCGAATCACAGCTAATCCTTTTGCAGAAAACTCCGACCCTTCAAATATGAATGACCCGGAATGGGATTACGAGGCAATGGGAATGACGTACGATCAGTTAATGGAATATTTTGACAATTTGAAAGAATCAACAGCATAAGAACCCCCCAAAAAATTAATATTTTTAATGAATTGTAGTTGAAAAATACTGGAGATAATAAAGACAATCTCAGAATACTTCAAATCGTTTGTGGCTACCCTACAGTTTGATTTATCCAAACATCCAAGGAAGATAACTGTTGTTGGCAACAATTTTTGTTCTGTGTAGATGGGAAAATTAATGTTTCCGGAAACTTACAGCTACTACATAACCCCTGTTGAAATGCAGATCATGTCATCAGATGATTAACAAGATAATTTCTCACAGTAGATCTGAAATACGTTGCAAAACAGAATGGATGATGTGCTTTTGTAAGCCCATTTTTCTTTCTCTTACCAGATGTTTTGTTTTATGCAATTATGGTGCATTGTGTTTGGATTTTTGGTTTGTGAGTAATAACTGTTGATGTATTTCATTCATTCTGGATTCTTAATTCAGCTTCAACAACAGCTTCTAAGGTTCAGAAGTTAACTTCAAAACCAAAAAACAAAGTAATAATAAAAATGATTAAAAAAAATGTCCAAACGCACAGATTTAAACCAAAAACGTATTGCCACAGGAAGCATTTCATTGGGCAAAATTTCACCAGCACCCATCATCTTAGTAGTTAAAAATAAACTTCTTTTTTTTCCCCCGTTTTCTGAACATCAATCTTTTTGCTAATCAGTCTGAAGATTTTATAATAATGATAATTCCATGCTTTGGATTACATATTACTTCTGGATTTAAAGCTAAACTCAGATTTCATAATTTGCCTTTGATGAAAGAGCTATTATTTTAATAGGCAAAGCCTGGTAAGCAGTTGTCTGTTCATTGACTGAGGCTGGAAAACTTTGATACAATTTTACAATTTTGGAATTTGAAGAACATAGTCTCTACAAAAGAAGCTTGAACAAAAATAATTAATTTGAACTCTGAAATATGATGGATTTGTAACTTACTTAACTTTGGTTTTAAATTTTTCATGATATACTGCATTTAACAAATAGGATATTTCTTGCATTGTTGTTGGATGATCTCTAGAAACTATCACAAAACAAAAATGAAAAAGTAAATCAAATGGATAAATTTACATACAAAAATGATTATTTCAGTAGATAAAAAAAAAAAAAAAAAAAAAAAAAGAGCGAGAAAAAAAAGAAAGACTTGGTCAGATGACATAAACTATTTTTCTGTGATTTATTGTTGAAGTATCATTTATTATGACTAAACATTTTATTGTTAAATGTTGTTACCCATGTTTATCAAGTATTGTGTGTGCACCTTGTATATAATTAATAAAAACCACAGATTAACAGGCTTACAAGAGAATTTTTGCTATCCAGTCAGAATGTTCCAAAGGAGTTACAGGTTTTTTTTTCAGTGATGTAAGAACAGTTCTGATTGGTTAGTCAAAGCACAGTCCTGATTGGTGAATAAGACTGATCCGACTGGAGAATAATGAAATGTTCCAACTTAAAGAGTTCAAAGAACATTCTGATTGGCTGACGAGATGACAGTTCTGATTGGGAGTTTAAAAAAATTTAGTTTCCTTCTGATTGGATAGAACTGATAAAGCATATTCACTACAGAGGTGACAGTTTTTAATACCACCGAGTAGTTTTGTACATAATACTCATAAAAATATATCTTGCATGTTGATATATGTGTAGCTGATAAGAACGACCACAATTTATGTGACAATCAAATAATGTAACTGAAATAATAATAATAACCCATAGTGCACAGCATATTTATCAGTCACATGAAAACTACAACAGAACTGTGCTGTGGAATATTTCATATTAGTACATGTGTGTATTTAATATTCACATTATTCATCAGCTACTCAATGAACTTTGTATTGTGTATTTTTACGTTCTCTTTCTGGTGTGTATTTTTTAACTCTCATTCTTATTTGGCTGTGCATATAATAAAACTTACATTTTTGGGAGGGTGTTTTTTTGGGGGGTAAAAGTTTATTGCTGTGGGTCTTGAGAGGGGGAGGGGGGCAAAAGATTTGTAGTTGTGTGTTTTTAAAATTTCATTAGAACTAGTGTTTTAAATTTGATATCATCAGTTTAATATTATAAAACGGATCATTAAACTGCAGTACATGTTTTTACATCAGTGATAAAACATAAACCAATTTCTAACTTACTAACACGTCCAACAATAACCTCTTTTACACAGTGATACTTGATACACTTTTAAAACAAGAATCTGTGTATGTACATACTACAAAGATGTAATTACAGTACAAATATTAAAACATTTTATATATTCATTTCATAGGGATACACTGTAGTAATATCCTTCACCAAAGGATAAAACAGGTTTTTTTTTTTTTTTTTTAAAACAACATCAGTTGTGTTTAGTATTATTATACAAAGCCTACCTAGCATTCACTTACAAATATACATGTGTATTTTACCTATTATAATGTATATATAGTGAGATGATGACAGTTGCAACAAAGATTAATGAAGTATACGATGTTGTCAGTTCAGGCGCCTGTAGATAGCATATTTAATAAAATAACTGTGTGTTATGAAAAGAGATCTGATTATAATTTGTAGCAAACAGTGGATTTCTGAGTTTCAAGAGAAGACAATTCTAGATTCATGTGGCAAGCCCCAAACCTGTTCTCAGTCCATATTAACGTGTAATTTATTTTCAAAAGTAAACATTGAAAGCATAGGGCATATTTTAATTGGGATTTTTTTTTTTTTTTTTTTTTTAAATAAGTAAATAAATAAATAAATAAACTAATATTTAAAAATGATTTCTGTTCATCCATTTCTGATGAATTTTTTTTTTTTTTTTTTTTAAATTATATTTTTTTAATTTGTTTAAATGAAAGGATGAAATGACCTGTGTAATGTTCTTAATTGTTTTTTTTTCTTTTTTTTTTTTTTTTTTAATTTGCTGTCTAAAATTATGATGTAATTTTTTCTTATATTGGTGCTCCAATTACACATGTCCATGTATATTAAACAATTGTAAGCATCTAGAACTGAAGCTATACCTTAGGTTAGGCCATAATGTTTATATTTGTGCTAAAAATACTATCACATTTAGTGTTGAGAATTTCAAACTGGAAACTTTTGAAATGGAATAAAATAATAATAATAAAATAAAATTAAAAGAAAGGAAAAAATCCAAATAAAGCAAAATATGAGCAGATTCATTTAAATTATTAATAAATGTTTAAGATAAAAAAAACATGTAAGATATAAAATAAAAGATTCTGTATAAAGCAACTGTTAATTACTTTTGAAAAGCTAGCAATTTATAGATAATCTGATTATTATTATTATTATTATTAAAAAAAATTATTTTTATTTTTAATTAATTTATTATTTATCTTTACATTTTTGTTTACAATAGTTACCACAATAAGGGGTATCTAAAAATAAGTAAGAAATATGATAAAAGAAAATATTCAGATTATTCCGTTTTTGAAAACATTTACATATTTCTTAAATATGACATCAAAACTGTTCACTAATACAGCTTTAACTGCAGTCCTATTAGATTTTCATGGAAAGGTCACAAATCAAAATAAAATTAAATATTAATGATAAAATAATAAATGATTTTTATAATCAAACTGTAAAAACATTTATTATACCTGTATTAATATTCATAGTTGAAATAAAATAATGAAAACATTTTTCAAAATCAGGTGACTTTTTAACCTGATTTATTGACAAAATTTTTAATGAATCAAATTTAACATTTTTCTTCTGTCTTGTTTTTCTTCTTTTTATAATTTTATTTCAATTTTTACACTTTCTACTTTTATAAAACTAGATAATTTTACTGTTTTTGTTGAAGTATATAAACTGTCAATTACATGTGACAATTTTATCTTCTTTAAGTTCTTTATTTAATTTCTAAAAATTGTTTTTCTTGTTAATATTTTATATTATATTTGATGATTTCATTTTAAAATTTATTTACATTTGATTATTATTATATTATTATTATTACTATTTACAAGGTAGTAATTTTATAATAATTGTTGAACAATTTTGTTCAGATCTGCTAGTTAATGTATTAACATAATGAATTTCTAATTCTGTGACAAAGTATTGTGGCATTTACTTCATTTCACTGGTTGTGTACATTGTAATGCTTTGTTATTGGTTATATGTTTGTCCAGTATCCAACATATACACTTTATCATGCTTGTGATAACTGTTTTGACTCCCTCTATTATCTCCCTTTGTCTGCCATCTTTCTTTTTCTTTCTTTTTCCATACTTTGCTAAGTAGAACATACATGAATATTAATCATTTTACATGAATGTGGAGTTTTAAAAAATTAATTTACCAAATTTTGTTTTTATGATGTTATGATTAATATGCATAGACATTATTTTATGTAAGATAAAAAGTGCATTTATTATTATTAATTTCTTTAATTTCAGTTGTTCACTCATTTTAACTAACTTTAAATATACAGTTATCAGCTTAATTCCTGCAAAACAAAAATATATCAAAATATGATCATTGACCTGATTTATATTAATAAACATATGATTCTACTTAAGACATAATTAATTTTAATTTGTAAAGTGTAATCTGGTATATATCTATCTCAACTGTATGTTATTAATTTCATTTACCTGGATCTTACTTTGTTTTCCTGTCTTACTATATACATCATCAAATACCTTTATTATTATTTATTATTATTATTATTATTATTATTATTATTACAAAACCCAAGTACTTCCTTGTCTAATATTTGTTTTCACTGTTAAAACCAATTTACATCATTTAGACTTTAATATCAGTACAGGTACCGAACCATTTACTTGGCTTCCAGAAATCTGACTACTTGAAACTGGATACATTTGAATTTGACGTCAGTTATCATGACAATTTAAGAGAAAGTGTTGCTGTTATAAGTTATAATTTGTTTCTTTGCTCTCATTTTCATTTATTATCATGTCTAAAAATTTAATGGAAGCACAACTTGCTTGGGAAAAGCATATTCTATAACGATATTTAAGAATTTTAAGTGAATTAATAAAGATCAAACATGATATTTAGAAGTGTATTCATTTATATCTGTTAAATAATGTTCCATTCTTTATTTTTCATATATATATATATATATATATATATAAAGTAAAGATTTAAACTGTCTTCAGAAATCTGGGCTATCTATTTGCTAGATAAATAGTTCAGTACCTGTACTGGGAGTAGTTCCGTATCGTTGCTATGGAAATGATATTTACCAAATTCACCTTATGTCATCATCTTGTGTTCCATTGTACTACTCTGTATACAGTGCACCTGTTAATTTGTGTTTTGTTATTTTATTTTGGTGATGCACTATATAACGTTTGTGATTTGTTTGTGACAGACTAGGTCAACTGTCAATAAACCATTTCATTATATCTGTCTTGTTCTCGTGGAAGCACCGTTACACAACAGCTGTTCTGGCAGTGATTAAACTCTCCTGGGTGATAGCTTGGCTAAACTGTTTCATTTAACTGTTAACCTGTAGGATTTTTTTAATTTCCTTCAGTGTCTGCCTCTGCAGCCTCTGCAGTATGTTAAGTTATAACTGAATTTCTGGAGTATTGTGTATCTTCATCAGTCCATTGCTATCTACCTCTTTTTCTTTTTTGTTTATTTATTTATTTTTTTTTATTATTATTATTATTATTATTATTATTATTATTATTATTATTATTATTATTATTATTATTATTATTTATTTTATTTATTTATTTATTTATTTGTTTGTTTGTTTGTTTGTTTGTTTTCACTGTAGATGGTACTGCCTATTTTGGCAGTGAAGGGGTTAAATTTCCACGAATACCAGATCATTATTGCCTTATCTGTTATTTTTCTCTGTTGTATCACACTTGGTCTGAACTATTAAACTTTTCTGTAGTATCATATATTGTTTGAATTTTTCAATATTACAGAGCCAGTTACAAAATAAATAAATAAATAAATAAATGAACAATATATCGGTATTACCACATTTGACAAAACCATTAACATATTTTTAACCAACAGTATTTGGAAGTCATATGTGTGACTGAATCCACTGTGAAATATGTCAAAAGGGTTAACCATGACATGAAGTGCTCTGAAAATTCTTGTTTTCTCAAAATTTAAAAAAAAAAATTTTTAAATTAAAATTAAAACTTAAAAAAAAAAAAAAAAAATAAATAATTAATAATTAATAATAATAATAATAATAATAATTAAACATTTAAATGATGTATTATCTGGAACTGGTTTAAAAATATCTGAGGATACTTTTAAGAAATGAAGTGATCTGGCAATCCTTGTTTTCCCAAATAATAATAATAAAAAAATACATACTTACCATGCATTGTGTGAAACTGGTACATGTTAATCAGATTCAGTACAAACAAATGTTACAAATGGCAAACACTTAATACTTTCTGCTTACAATAGCCGACACACACAATTAGTTATTCATGGTTGTCTAAGCCTCCATGACCAGTTCTGTAAACATAGTAAACATGTCATCATAATGATTTAATTTTTTTTCTGTGTTATTCTTGAAAGCAGTTGTGGTTATAAAGCATGCTTCAGATATGACTGGGTGTAAGATCGATACTCAGGAGTTTGGTATTTTTTCAAACACATTTGTTTGTTCATCCTGTCAGTGGGAACATGCAGTTCACTATTCCTTCATACCAACTGATAAGAGAGATCATCTACTGGGTGACATAGCTTGAAATATAAACAGTGTCAACCAGGTCAATAAATAAATAAATATTTATTAAGACTGATCAGTATCTGTTAATCATGCTGAACAACCATACATAAAATCAGCCAGGGTTTTTTGGTTGTTTTTTTTAATTTTGTTTATTATTATTATTATTATTATTATTATTATTATTATTATTATTATTATTATTATTATTGATAAAGTAACATTTTATAGATTTCTTGAATATCAAAAGACTGAATTGTCTTTTCTCAGTTAACATTAAAAAAAATATTCATGAAATTTCCAGATCTATAAATAACTATACTGAGTAACTACAACAACAAAAAAAAATAGATACATTTAAAAAAATAAAATAAAATAAAATAAATAATAAATAAAAAAAATAAAACATATTTTTAATATGCATAAAATAACCTCTTTACAAAATGCATTTAACATATTTAGGTACACCAGTCTTACAGCACTGAGGATAATTAAGTTTAGAAAATAAAACAGTTCTTAATTTGATTTAAATCTGTTTCAGTCTTGGAACAGGAAATAAATAAAACAGTTTTTTACATAGACGTATGTAACCATCACTGATAGAATCTGCAGGAAAAGTTAGTTACAGGAATCTGTTCAAATAATTAAAAATGGCATCAGGTGGAACCACTCTTTGATGTCAGTTTGTAATGGAACAAAAATACATTTATGTACAGGTATCTTCCACTCAGTTGGGGTAATAATTTTCTAAGTGATAAATGTCGAGTGCAAATGGCAGACATATAAACATGACAGAATCACGCACACACACAGAAAGAGAGAGACTGGTGTGTGTGTGTGTGTGTGTGTGTATATGTGTATAATATATTTGATATCTTGGCCCTCCTCCAAAACACTGCATAGCTATCTAGGCTCCTCTCTCCAAAAGGTTTCCAAACCCTGACATATGATTATATATTTCTCTAAGCTGAGAAGGTGAAATTAAAACTGCCTTGCTGTTAGCTGAAAATCAAAACAGATCTTTGTGTATGATTTTAATTTATGTCTGAATATGAAATGGTTAATATCCAAAATCAGATGAAATAAAAATTAAAGTTGTCTTTGTGATAATGAAGAACAAAAACTACAGAACAACAGACTGGAATGTTAAATATACCAGCCACGAATGTTGTTTCGGAATAAATAAAAGCTAAATCTCAAGATAATGGACTATATATACAGGATAGTACATACCACAAATTGCCAACACAGACTAAAACAGCTAAAACAAAAAAGATTTAAAAATAAAATAAAATAAATAAATAAATAGATAAATGGTATAGTTTTTTTTATAAAATCTAAATCATCACCAAGACTAAAAAATATTCTATAAGTTAATACTGCAAAAGTTGTCAAAATTTTTACTAAGTGTAATAAATGGAATGTTGGAACATAAAGTTAATTATATAAAAATGTTAATGATGAACATTAGTATAAAATTTTAAATTAAAATTGTTCAAGAAATAATAAAATATAATTTAATAAATATAAATATGATGGGTAATATTATGAAACATGATTAGTATGAGAAAAAAATAAAGATAGGACAGTTGTTAATTAATTAGCAAAATTTAAAAATTGTTTCTTCTAAGAATTGTAATACAAAATTGAAAATATCTTGTGTAACTAGAAAGAGAATGTATGAAAATCAATATAATAATAATAATACATAAATAAATAAATAACTTAATTAATCAAAGGCATCTTAAAATGTGGATCTGTTTAGGTATATAAAGTGTAATATTTAAGTACTGAAAATTAGTGGCATAAACAATATCTTACCCAATAAATAAATAACTTAATTAATCAAAGACATCTTAAAATGTGGATCTGTTTAGGTATATAAAGTGTAATATTTAAGTACTGAAAATTAGTGGCATAAACAATATCTTACCCAATAAATAAATATTTAAATAAAAATAATGAAAAATAATGAAAAGTATATGAATTATATCCTGAAGCATGAAATCTAAAAGCAAGAATAAAATAAAAACAGTTATTTTCTGTGAAAATAAATTTCATACAATGCCTATTTACAATTTCATTATTGATAATAATTAAATTAATTTTTTGTGAAAGCTTTGATGAATTCCGTCTTAGATAAAATAAAACAAACTCGTTGTAAATACGTGTTGCTGTTTTGTTCACTTTATAGCAGAAAATGTACGTCATACTTTAAATACCAAAATTTTTTTTTTTTTTTTTTTTTTTTTTTTTTTAAATAATAATGTTAAAATCTTTAAATTATTATTATTATTATTATTATTATTACAGTATATTTTCTTTTTGACTATATACTTCCAAACACTTCGGGTAAAGCTCTGGTATTGATCTCGACTTTTAATGAAATGCCTACACTAGATATCGGTAACCTTGGACTGTAAAAAGAGAAAGTTTCTTATTCTCTCGTTTTAAAACATTTCTAAAGTTTATGTATTGCTCATTTCAATTATTAATAAATATGTCTTTTTAACTTAATTTAAAATCTACAGTCTTCAAGTGAGAAATTAGTGGTTATTGAATAGTAAATTTCCTCTCGTTACCATTTACATGCAACTGATCACGCGATAGACGTATGGCGTTTTGATACTAAGAAAAAACCTTGGTCAAAACACCAACAAATCGACTTTAATAATTTGTAACAAAATAATTATTTTCAGGCAATATATTTTTTTTTCTTTGATTATTATTATTATTTTCCTATATGTATTTATTTTAAAGAAATCATAGAACACAATTCATTCATTCATAATTATTTCGCAGTACGTTTTTTGCTACTGCTAAACATGGATCTAAATAATTTATTTTATTTTTACAAACGTGTAACCTATCAAAATATTTGTAGTAAACGATTATATAGATATATCTGTATATTTGATAATAATAGCTATATTTAGTAGTAAAGGTTTTAAGGCACAATTTATATAATTCGAACGATACATATGCCGGCCACTGCAGAGTTGTCTGCCCGCCGTGCTCTTAATGCTCCCAATACGTCATACATGTCTGATTGTCGACGCCATCTCATCGCTAGCTGAACTTCGATTATCAACTGGGTAAAACTCGGGCCTGCTTGATTGCATCAACTGTACTCTACTCTAAGATATGCTCTCGCGCTCAGTCCGTGCAGAAACCAGGAGTAGAGCGAAAGAGGACATCAAACGGGTTATAAATGCCATCGACAAAGTCAGAAAATGGTGAGTGTATTTTTCTCGGTTATCGACCTGGGAGTGTGCGTCTCTTTGTTTTCATCTGGGCGTTTTTCTGTCAAAATTCTGTCGCGATCCCGGGGGTAAACACATTTCGTACGGATCAGGAAGAAAGTAGGTATTATAACACGTGGCTTTGTTTACTATTACAGTGCTTATTTTATTCTAGCTATGGTTTATGCTGTAGTGTGCATTGTTAAACTGGCGCTGTTTATTGGACTGTTCCATCTAGATCCAATCGAGGCCGCAGGTTCTCAACTCGGAAATTTTTTGTTTTAGGGTCTCCGGGTCCTGTGTTTTAATACATTTAAATCAAATAATATTCATAATAACCTAGTGGATCAGTTTTTAATAGAAATAGAAATGTATCAAAAAGTAATGTGTTTAATTAAACATATTTAAAAAAAAATATATATATATATATATAAAAAAATATATTGTATTTTGGAATTTGTTTTGACAAACTCAGCACTTGTTACATTAAAATTTATTTTCTCACTAACTTTAGAAATTTAAACAAATAATGACACATACACACATGCAAATATACAAACTATTAATAAGAAATATAATAAAAATAAATGGATATAATTTATTTAGTTTTATAATATTTAAGTTAAAATCTATTATATATGAAGTATTGTTAATGATGAAATTTTATTGCAGTTACTTCAAAGCCATTTGTTAAGTTTTACATAAACTATTAACTGGACTGTATTTCTAAACGTACCAGTAACAAAGTAAATAATTATAAAGGTTTGATATTATAAATTGTTGATAGTCCTTAGTTTTTGTGGTGTGTATTCAGAATTTAGAATAAGAAGTTTAAAAAAAAGGAAAACTTACAAACCATATCATCATTATGAAATACAAATGAAACTTCAAATGTGTAACATCTACAAATATTTCATTTTTTTTTTTTTAATTGGCTCTTTTAATTCAAAAGAATTCAATCTAAAATAAAGATCTCTGTTGTATCTACATACAAGTACATTGAAGAACTAATAATTGTTAATAAGCAACTTCCTGATTTATTATATGAAAAAGAACAAGATAAAAAAATAATAATAATAATGTAGAAATGAAAAAAGAAATAAAAAATAACATTGTTCTACTCACGTGACTTAAGTGTGCATAAAATTAAAAACCAAGAAGAACTTTTTTTTTGATTTATTCAAATTAGCAAAAGAGGAACAACATTGTGAAGGCTCTAAAATACTGAGTCTGTGTAGATATTTTGTATTTCCGTTGATGTTTGATAATGTAAATATTCCTTGATTAGATAACACTGTATCAGTGTTTCTGTCAAAAGTGTCCTGTAATATTTAATATACATGACAAATGTGTATATGCTGAAAGTTAAATAAACACAAGATATATGATATATGTTTTTAAGTTATACAAGATAACACAGAAATGATTAACACTAAGAAACAGATTCATTTCAGTTGCAAAAACATTCTAATTATGTTATTTGAATATTTTGAATTTGTAATTAAAATATTAAAACCAAAGCCATCTGGATTTGTAGGTTATAATGCAGCTATTATTATTATTATTATAATTATTATTATTATTATTATTATTATTATTATTATTATTATTATTATTATTATTATTATTATTATTATATCTTTATTATTATTATTGTTATTGCTATTATTATTATTATATAAATATATTTATATATCTTACAAGGTAGCACAGTATCATAACACAACAGTTAACAAGATATCACATAATATCTTTGGCATCATATACAACATAGCTTAACATTGTGTCACATAACGTTACATTACACAACAATACAGTTCATGTCAGAATAGTATGTTGTATCGGGTAACATTACATTGCGTAATATAACAATAGTGTTTCCCCTGTGCAGAAATAGGAGGGCAGCCCAGCTTGCCTCTTTTTGGGGTCACCCTTGTGTCTGAAATTCAGAAAATGTCCACCCTCGTTTGCCTAAATTTTCAGTAAAACATACCCATAGTTATCACAATGTTGCCTAGAATCTGACTATAATTACTGTTGTCTGCAGGCATCAGTTTGTCTAGAAAATGACACTTTTTGGTACTAATAAACAAATACAAACAGCATTTTGTATTGTCATAAATACAAATGACGTTTTTAGTGCTAATCAACAAATACAAAATGACACTTTTTAGTGTATCAAATATTCACAAATGTTGAACTGCATCATATATCATTACAATGTATCATACAACATTATTTTGCATCACTTAATATTACAGTATATATAACATAGTGTATAATAAAATATTTCAGTATATATAACATTATAGTGCATCACAAAATATTACAGTATATATAACATTATAGTGTGTCATATAATATTTCAGTATATTGTATAACATAATGCATCATATAACATTATAGTGCATTTACATAACAAAGTGCGTAACATAATATTACAATATATCATATAACCTTATTGTGCATCACATAATATTACAGAATATCATATAACAGTATAGTGCATCACATAACATATATATCGTATACCATTATATAATATAACATAGTACATCGTATAACATTACAGTGTATCACATAATATTGCAGTGCATCACAGAACATGTAATATTACAATAAATCAAATAACATTACAGTACTTTACGTAGTGTTACAGTATATTACACAGGATAGTACATTATAGAATATGTAACATTACAGTGTATCACTAATGTAGATAACAATACTTAATAAAACAACATCCTCATACAACATAACAGTACATTACAATACAGCATATATCATTACACTACAGCATAACATCTTGGTACACATTTGTTCAATACACAATATTATATCACAGAACATAAAAGCACATGACAGAGTATACAGGACAGAAGTACATTTTATAAACTTGATTCACTGTAGGGAGAAGAAATGGGTGAATATTGGAGACACGTCAATGAGAATTTTCAAATGGGTTCCAGGTAAGTTTATTTATTATTTTACTGCTTGTCTGAACCATATAAGTTTCATAAGATTCTAAATTAAAAATTATCTCAGCTATAAAATATTAAAAAGTTTCACAGAAAGATGAGATTTCAAACGTAGACTGCTTTGAAACGTGGTAAGAAGTGACTCGTCAGTTTGTTTTATTTACTTTGCCCACTGGAACAAGATAAAATAAGCCAAATCTAGTTTATGGTTATCTGTTTAAACCTCTGTTACATTTACTCTATGCAAAGAGGTTTCATGGATTGCAGGATCTGTCCTTCTCAGTGACTAAATAAGATAAAGTAAGCCAAATCTACTTTAAGGTTGTCTGTTTAACATTTAAATGTCAGTTAAGCTCTATAGTGACTCCCATGTAAAGAGCTGGGTTGTGAAAAAAGTAGCTGAACTTTCATGGATTGTAGGATCAGTCCTCAGTGACTACAAAAGATAAAAAATAAGCCAAATCTGCTTTAAAGTTGTCTGTGAAATCTCATAAATCTCTATTAAACTTTACATTAAAGATTTGTATTATAAAACATTTAACTGACGTTTTGTAGACTGCAGGATCAATCCTTCCCAAAAGATAAAATAAGCCGAATCTGTTTCAATGTTATTATCTGTTTTATTTTTAAATCTATTAACTTTTACATTAAAGATTTGGATTATAAAACATTTAACTAAAGTTTTGTGCAATGTAGAGTCAATTGTTCTCAGTGACCACATAAAATAAAATATGCCAAATCTACTTTAACATAATAATTATGATATCTAATATTTAATATTATGTTTTACTTCTAAATCTCTGTTAAAACTGAATCTAATGTAAAAAGTGGGGTTGTAAAGGATTTAACAAAAGTTTCATAGGCTGTAGAATCAACCCTTGTAATTCTAAATGACTGTTGTAGTGAATAACTGGCTATTTTTCAGTTCAGTTAGCATTCTGTTCAACATTTACTATGACCCAAATTTTCAGTCAAGTTGATACACGTATATATATATATATATATTATAAAATAAGTCAACATATCATAGCTTGTGAAAACAAGTACATAAATGTGCATAGATGTTGATGAAAAATATTCAGATAAAAATGTGAGTTATAATTTATATGTATTTAAAGAAATAAAAAATAAAGATTACTGATTCATATCATTTTTTTTTCTTTTATTTTAGTTTCCAATCCTGATTCCCCTGGAGTAAGTATTGAAATTATATTTTAAAAATTAAAACCAGTTATCTTTATTTATTTATTTATGGATTGTTTTTTAATTTACTTATTATATTTTTATTATTATTTATTTATTTATTTTAACAATAGATAGATAATTTGATTTTTTTTATTTATTATAAATCTTTTTTTCTTTTTACATAATGCTATTTTTACTTAAAATATTATAATTTTTTTTTAAAGTAGTTTGTTTATTTAAATATATAACATCGCTATTATTTGTACTTACGAAAGGTATGACCTGTACCATACCAAAAAACATTAAAAATCAACAATGTTTTTATGTTGTGGTTTTTTTTATGTTCTAATTACATGTACCTTTTTTTGTTGGTGAATAATTTGTTGCTATTACAGTTTTATTATTATAATTATCAGAACCATCAAAGCCGTAAGAAACTATTTGCAAGTAAAGGAAACAAAACTCCACAGAATGACAAAGAAAACATCAAAGAGAGTTCAAACAGTGAGTAATTTCTTTGATTAGGTTTTCCTGACAACTAATAACAATAATCTTTTAACGTATTTTAGAAATAAAGATTAGAAATTTATGAAAAAGTGAAAATATAGAATTTTATTATCGTTATTAAGATTTACATTGTATGTGTGTAACTACAAAGTCCAGACAAAAAAAAAAAAAAAAAAAAATTATGATGAAATGAAATTTTAAATTTTATAAATATGGAGGAAAAAACTCATCATCTACAAAAAAGTTAAGTATTTTAGCTATGGCTACACAAACATTTCCACGTTATGGGAATGTAATATTCTCTAAATTGAACTGAGTGGAATCTTCTGAATTAAATTTTAATTTAAAACAGAACTGCACAATACAACAGCATATGATGTAGGAATCATTTAATCTTTTGAAAAGCAGTGGTTTTGTAGCCCAGTGGTTAGAGCTCTGAACTGAAGCACACCAGGTCACAACTTCAGTTCTTGCAGATTTTTTACCTTTTATCAACAGATTGCCATTCAGTGACATATAACTGATTATATTAATGATTACTCAAGACTGTAATATTATTTAGATTTATCTCTTGGGTTAAAAGTCTTGAGTAAAATGTTTTCAGTTTGTTGAACAGGTTAATGTATGATACTGTTGGTGATGTGAACAAATTAGTCTGAAATGTTTATGTTATATATCACATATTTATAATCTCTGCCAATGATATACGGTATGAGACTGAAATTATGAGCTTGAGGTTTAAAACCAAAAAATTCCTTTTCTTTTTCTTTTTTTCAGTATTTTATTTCAAAAACCAATGTTTTTTTTTTTTTTTTTTTAAATTATTAAAAGACAAAAAAAAAAATGTCTGAATATTTTAACTGTAGTGAGCAAAATTTTTTTCACTTTTTTTTTTTTTTTAAATGCATTCAAAAATAATTACAATAATAATAAATAAATAAATAAAAATTTGTTTTTGCATAAAGAATGAAAAAAAAAGAGAGAAAGAAAAGAACTTGCTGATTTAGTGTTGCTTTAATATATCAACAGTTTGTAACAAAATAACAATAACTGAAACTGTAACATAATGTATTTAGACCATTTGTTCCAGCCATCACATTTACACTTTATATATTTAAATTTAATCAGTTCTTATCAACAGTTCTGTGACTTTCACATACATGTATTTATTATGTAATTAGATAGTAGTTAGTTCTTTTAATTCTAATCTGCTTCAGTAGGAATCTCTTTATTGTTTTAGCAGTAGTAGTTTTATTTTACATTTTCTAAGACTTCTTGCACAGCATGATGTTCCTATTAATAAATATTAGTTGAATTTCTTTTTTAATAATATCTGCTTGGATTCTTAGATTTTGTTAATAATGTTTGCATGGTACTTTACATCAGGGTTGTTTATTATTTGACAGTATTTTTTATTAAAATCTTAAAACAATTTTTTTTTTTTTTTTTTTTTTTTTTTTATTTTATTTGAAGTATAATTTCACCACAACTGCTTCAGTTTTATTAGTATTATTATTTTTTTATTTTATTTTTTATCAAATGCATTTGTTTTTGATACAAAATTATATATATCATTTTTTATTATGCTATGCAGTTTATGCAAATAATATTTTTCAATGCAGATTCTATTCTTTACTTTCTTCTTTAGTTTATTTCATTTTCTTTTTTAAATTTGAATGAATGGTAGTTATTTGTAAATAACAAATCACTGAAACATGACATTCACATTAAATCATACAGAATCTTTTAACACTTTAATTATAAATATATATTTTTATTATATCTATATCTATATCTACACACATATATAGATACACACACACACACACACACACACACACACACACATATATATATATTTTTTTTCTTCATTATTACATAGTTTTTCCATTTTACATATATACACGTTATTTTAACAACTGCAACTCAAAGCTAACTCTGTGTGCTGTTTTTGTTTGGCCCAGATGTACAAACCTCACCTCAAACATCCCAGCTGACTCCATTGCCCACACCTGGCACACCAGAACAAACAGGAGCCACTAAAAATGGTGGCCCTATAGTTAATGGAAGAACAAAAGACATGAATGGAACTTCAGAATCTATTTCTGTTGCTTGTCATCAGTCTAACTTAGGTTTGCTTTTCATGCCATCTTTATTTAATATTCCTTTTGTTTCTTCTTCTTTCTTGTTTCTGTCCATCCCCATTTTGGTTTCGTTAATGTTTTATTTATTTTTCAAATATTTTTTGTTTTTTTTTTTTTTTTTTTTTTTTTTTTTTTAATGTCCTGAATAGTTTTCAGAAGTGTATTGTGTACTGAAGATAATTAGAAAGTGATATATTTCTCATGTAAAATTTTGTTTTAAAAATTAATAAAAATAAAAATTAAAAGAAGCCTATTGGTAGGGACATCTTGAATTTCACTGCATTTTATTTGGGTCAGCTTCATTAAATAACATCACAGAAATATATTTATAATTAGCTTATGTAGAGGGAAAAAAGTGGAAACCTAAATCACTTATGTAATTATATCAGTTCAATGCAAAATATTTTATACTTACTGAATTAGTGACCCATAAACTATAATTTAAAACAAATTTTGACAAAAATTAATAGAAAGAAAAATGCCCGACAGAATGAGTAAATCCAACTGCACAGCAGCAATGTTTCCTCATATTATGTTATTGAATTTTTTAATTGTATGGTTTTTATTGTAATGAAAAGCACAGCTTTTATTATTAGTTTATTTATTTATTTTAAATATTTAAAAAAAAAAAAAAAGTATAATAATAATTAAAAAGGAATGGAATCTAGAATTTTCTGTTTAAGAAATAACTGATACAAAATTGTGTAGAATAATAAGTACAAAAAAAAAAAAAAAAATCTCAAAAGTTAAAAGAAAGAAAAATGCCTGGCAGACTGAGTAATGCAATTCAACAGTTTATTTTATATTATTATTATTATTATTATTATTATTATTATTATTATTTTAACTTAAAGATAAATGAAAAACATGCAACATTATTGACATTCTTTATTATTAGCAAAATTAAAATTAATAAGGAAGTATGTAAAATGTATTCAGTCTGTTTTAACTTTAATAACAAAATTATTATTATTATTGCAGTTACATCAACATTATCTTATCAGATTCATTTTTTTATTATTATTTCTTTTTTCTTTTCCTTTTTTTTTTTTTCTTGATAATAAAAAGATCAAAAAATATTTTTCTGAATATGATTTCTGTTTGCATACCAATCCTTATTATTTTTTACTGTTTTGATTTATTTTTTACATCCTGCATTGCATGAGTTACATAGATAACTTGCTTGTCAGCTGCATCATATCTTGTTTTAAAAACAAGTTATTTATTTTTAGCACTGGATATTTATATTCCAGATGCAAATATCATAGTTTGAAATGTTAGAGCTTGCAGCATGTTTGTTTTTGATACAGAACTATTTCTGTAGTTGTAAATCAAATAAAATGCAGGTGCAGAAGGCAAACAAAACATGTCTTTGATGAAGCAGTGTAGAATGGAATTTTTAACATGACTTTTTAATTGTTTTTAAAATTAATGGTTATTAAAATTTATCAATATTGATAATATCAATATATAAACACACACACACACACACACACACACACACACACACACACACACACACACACACACACAAATAAGATGATAAATTAGATATGAAAATAAAATTTAAAAAAATATATATATTTAAATTAAACTCTTGAACACACTCACCCATCCACCTACATAAACTCAAAAAAATGTTTAAAGACCATTAACTGATGTACTTTAGATATTATTCTTTCTAGAAAGGCTTCTTCTGATTCTGTTATTAGAACATTGATTTTTTTTTTGATTTTTTTTACTTTGTTTTTTTTTGATTTATGCTTATTTTCTCATTTTATTTCTAGAACAGTTTTTATATTTGCTTGTAACGAAACTAATATAGAATTTTCTTTATTGTATGAGCTTATATTAATTTTCCTCTAGCATCTTCCTTTTTCTTTTTTAATTTTATTATTCTTTTTTTTTTTTTTTAAAAACATCACCTTACTTTCACTTACACCTTGATTAAGTTTTATTTTATGGATACTTTTAACTAAAAGCGTGGAATTTAAACTGATTTAGCACTGTTGTAATTATAGCCTCATTGTATGGAGATGACAGTACCAGGCAGTCTAGCAATGGAAGTGAAAATCTGAATGAAGATTCTAACATGTCTTTCCCTGACAATTCAGTTCCTGATTTCTCACAGGACAGTAACGATGCCTCTGATCTCAGAGTTGGTGAGTGTGAGTTGATTTTGAATTTTTTTTTTTTTTTTTTTTTTTTTTTATCTGACTGATTGTTATAGTTGTAAACCTCTGGAGAGATGCAGAAATAAGTATAAATATATTCTGGATATTTCTGAGTTTAGTTTTATTTATTTTCTTATCCATTGTTAATCAGTAATGAAAGAAGGATACAGTGACTTGTTTGTTAAATTAGTTTCTGTAATGTATTTTAAAAGCTTAATGAATTTTCCTTTTCCTGTTTAATTTATAAGTAAACTTCAGACACAGTAATTATTATTTTTTGTTTTTTACTCGATAAATTTTCAATTTGATGTTAAATGGGTACGCAAGGTAGTGTCAGAAATACAAAAAAATCTAAATTTGGTTTTAATATATTTGCAAAAAATTGTTTTGTTTTTGTTCGATTTTTTTTTCTCAATAAAATGTGACCATAAAGTAATAAGAGCAAAATAAGTAGTTTAATCTTGTTGGTGTCATTTTGTAGATAAAAATTAAAAGAATAAAACTATACCAATACATATAAAAAATCCCTATGAGTGTGTGTATGTGTGTGTATGTATAGACAAGTGTATACACACACACATGTATTACTGCAGAGTTCATCTTAGATCTGTGTACAAATATTGCTATCCTTATTTCCTTTCATTTTACAAACAGTTTGGCTTTGTTGTATTTTAGCTATGAGAATAATCAGAGATGAAAAGGACAGACTAATGAAGAATGGAGACGACACAAATGGTGAGATTAAGAATTTTTGTTCAGTTATTTATTTTTATTATATTTATTTATTAGTATTTTTAAAGTATTTGTCAGTTTAATTACAGAATGTATTGGGTTTTTTTACTTATTATTTATTTATTTAAATAAAAACTGATAAAAATATGTTATTTCCTTATTTAAATTAATAGGTTTGAAACCTTTTGTGGGATTGTTTTAGATATAATTTTTTTTAATTAATATATATAAATATAGATGTGTGTGTGTGTGTGTTTTCTTTCTTACTTACAATTTCTCCTTTAAACATCCAAATTTGTTTTATTTTTAACTTTACTTTTTCGTTGTACACTTCCTAGATCCTAAATACTTTTTATTATTATTGTTATTATTTTTAATTTCAGATTCAGAGCCTCCTGTCTTGGAGCCAGAAACAGATGAACCATTAACAAAAAAACCGAGAAGTGAAAACTCTGGATCTAGTTGAAATTTAGCTACGGCATAATTTTGTTAAATTTAATCTTGTCACTGATGTGTGTGGTGCAACAAACTTATTCACATTTCAACCACTTCTGTCCTTGTGTGGCATTATTGCTTTTAAGACGGAAGAGTTATCTCCCTTTACATGATCACTCTTCACAAAAGGCTTAATTCACAATTTTTTTTTAAATGAAATTCATTTTATATCTTTCATCATTTTTATTTTTTCAAATAATTATATTATTATTATCATCATCATCATCATCGTCGTCGTCATATTTTGTTTTTCCAAATAATACTTAAAATTAATTTGGACAATTTGTTTGTTTTGAGAAATCATGTTGCATTCCCCACCAATTCAGCACATCACCTGTGGAATAAATTTTAGTCTTTTTATATCAGGCAGCAGTTTTGGTCATTGATGTTTATATAATGATAGCCAATGAAATTTTTCTTATCAAAAATGAAAAATAAATAATTATATGTGTATATAATTTATCTTATCATCATTAACATCTAACTGTAATAGTTAAAGTGACAAAAGTGTGTGTTTTTTTGTTATTGTTGAAAATGCAATATATCCTTCCCCAAAAATGTAGTTATATTTTATATTTTTTTAAAATTTTTTTTTTTAAATTAATAATTTATTAATTTTTTAAATTATATAATTAATTTATTTCTATTTATTTATTTTTATTTATTTTTATTTTTATTTTTTTAAATTTTTTGAGCTACCAATGTGCCAACATTGAAAAAACTTGAAGGACTTTTTTTTTCCACAATTCATGTCAGTGGTGGCTGGCAAATTTCAAATTCATCATCATAATCTTCAAAACATCTGTATATGTGTGCTATGAAAATAAATACACTGAAACAACACAATTGTTTGTTGTTTTTTTTCTACCACATTTTTTAAATTGTTCTTTATTTAGTTGATTTTCTCTTATAGATATAACCATATTTGTTTTACTTAAATATTTATCTTTGTTATTATTATTATTATTAATAATTAATTTTTTTTTTTTTTTCGGTTTGCAATGACTGGATTTTTATTTTCATAATTTTTATAAAATTCTTAAGATTTCACCTTAAGAGTTACAATTCAAGCATTACATACAGGACTGTTTATACAGCATGATTCAGTTGCATGTAAGAAAACGTATAAAAAAAAAAAAAATATATATATTAGATATTCCTCCCCAACTACAAGAATCAATATTTGAACAACAAAAAAACCCACACACTTTCACTTAAATACTTTTTAATAATTTTTTCTTCTAACATTTGCCTGCTTGGCATACATTCTACAAAAAGACAGAAACAAAAAAAGAGAAAACAAATACTAAACATAACCTCAAGAAGAATCTGTGACAGAATGAATTGGGTTGTACAAGTTAATCCACAATTACTGAATATGTTCGTATAATTCAAAGTTACGATAGAAAACTTTTTCAACTTGAGTACACTTTTCATTATTACTAAATTACTAGCATTATGCATATTGATTATCTGTGCAATAAGCAGACAATGCAAGCTTGCTATTAATTCTACACTATTCACAATATTAACTGCAAACTAATGACCAAAACATCAAATTCAAAAAAATAAAACGTCCGCCAGATGCAGTTAAAATTAAAACCTTTTCAGATTGAACATTGTGGAAAATAAAAATGACTTGGTAATCAGAAAACACAAACAAAAACAATATTTTACACAGCTATATGGACGGGTCAAGAGGTTTTTTTTCCGTTAAAATATTTTTTACTATTATCTTTTTTTAAACAAACTTTACTGAAGTGTATATTATTACATTTGTGTTAGTAACAAAATACAAATTTCACTGAAAAAGTTCATTTATTTAGATTTTTTTTTTCCTTTTGTGATTAGTTACTTTGGTTTATTTATTTATATATATTTATTTATTTATTTATATATTTTTGGAGCCAAGATTAATAATTTTAAGTATAATATTTCATGAGTTGATTCATTATTATTATTATTATTATTATTATTATTATTATTATTATTATTATTATTATCGTAAGGCTTTTATTGTAATGTAATGCACTGCATTTATTATTTTATTTATTTAATTTAAATATGAAAAAATAAAATCAATAAAAATATAATGAATTTAAAAAGAAATGAAATCTAGAATTTTCCACTTAAGAAACAACTGATACAAAATTGTGTAGAATAATTAATAACAAGCCCACACAAATTTCTCTTCAATACAAAGAAATGGAAAGACAGGTGAAAAAAAGAGTCAAAGAAGGAGAACAGGTAATACATGTTTTTGAGTGTACATTTTGTTTCTATAAATAGATATCTACAAATGAGGTATTTAAAAAAAAAATTAAATGAAAAATAATCCAAATAATAAAAAAAAAAATAAAAAAAAAAATAAAAAAAAAAAAAAAAAAAAAATAAAATAAAATAATATTAAAAAAAATTAGTAATATGTAATGCCAGAAGAAATATGTTAGTAATTAGCACCAATCAGCTAATCCAGAATTATCACAACAAAAAATAGTAATGATAAATAAATAAATAAATAAATAAATAAATAAATAAATAAATAAATAATAAAAAAAAAAAATTTAAATTTAATAAAACAGATCAAGA
This sequence comes from Chrysomallon squamiferum, assembly GCA_012295275.1. NCBI lineage: Eukaryota > Metazoa > Mollusca > Gastropoda > Neomphalida > Peltospiridae > Chrysomallon > Chrysomallon squamiferum. The sequence continues at coordinate 22,641,194 of CM022671.1, forward strand.
GTGAACATTATATTGTTTACATACAAGTAAATAACAGCTCTAAATTCAGATTTGTGTTTTCTGGAAAAGCCTAAAAATGGGATGAGTTTATATAATTAAAAAAAAAAAAAAAAAAAAATATTTACAAAAAAGTAAAGCATGTTTTAAAATAACAACCATGTGAAAGCAGTTTTACATAAAACAATATTCAATTGAGCACCTGATAAAAAAAAAAAAAAAAAAAAAAAAAAAAAAGTTTGCTATGTAGAAAAAATATCTTCAACCATTCTGAAATGTTATTATGGTACTTTTTATGCAATAATGTAATATTTCTTGCAAGCAAGCATTCTGTAAAGCTTCTATTTTTCAAAATAATTATTACAAGAGAATTCCTTTCTCTTTTTGACAGAAGTGAAAATAAGAATGAAAGAAAAATCTATAAAAATGAAAAATTATATAAAAAAAAGTTTTCTTTGCACCAGTGCATTAAAATGGTTTAATAATAATTATGACAATTACTTAACATACAAGCAGGTCATGTATATTGTGCTTTCCAGTAACAACAATTTAATTATATAAAAAAAAAAACACAATAGACTAAAGAAATAATGAAATGAATACAACCAGAACAACCATTACAATGTACCAAAATTAAAACAAACATAAAAAAAATTAAAATTTTAAATATACAAATATATATATATAAAAAATATAAAACAAACAAAAAATTGATTTTGTAAAACAGTAATAACAAATAACAAAAAAAAAAAAAAAAGAATTTACAAATAAAACAAAAAAATAAAAAATCTAAAAAAGTAATTTACGAATGAAACGACAAAGTAACAGAAAAGTAACAACAATAATCCCTTGTTGTGAAACAACCAATTGTGAGCAGTGAAAGTGTCACAATTTTTTATATTTTAAAAAGAAATAAAAAACAATAATAAAGGAAAAGAATACTAAAGTTAAATACAACACACTTGAGCAGTGTAGGTGTGTGTATAGTGTGGTAGACAGAAGCACTGGAGTCACTCAGTAGATGGCGGTTTCAATGCGTCTGCGAGCTGTTCTCATCTTCAAACTGCCATTTGTAAGAGGAGAGGTTGGGGGATTTCTGTAAATAAATAAATACATATATATATTTTCTTTTAAATTAATTGTGCAAAAATCTCACTCTGTGTGTGTGTGCATGCATGCATGCATGCACATACTTTTACATAATTCACGTTTGTATTTTGCTCATATAAGATTAATTACATTAAAAGAAAACATCCCAATCTGTTTTGCTTTCTAATGTAGCACACTTAAATACAACCAAACCTGAAATGCCATGCTCAGTTAAAAGGGATACATAGTAAGTAAAAAAAAATAAATAATAATATTACATTGTCAGTCATTAATGATTTATATCAAAGGATCGGTGGTGGTAAACTAGTGTATGATGATTATGTACAGTACTAATATTTTCTTGTCACTCAGTCTTTTAAGTGCTATGCTTGAACCCCAAACACATTTGTGATAATATCTGTTTGAAATAATATAACAAATATGTCTTAATGACATTTATTATCAACATCTGTTAGTGCTAAAGAATAGTTTTTTTATTTTTATTAACATAAAATATAAAGGTGTCTGATTTGGCTGTCTGGTATTTTGACCTACCTGCGTGTTCTTTCTCTCAGAGTTGTGGGTGTGAGTGCAGAAAGAGCCTGCATGTTGGCTGTCAGAGCCTCTACCTCGCGTTTAAGTCGTGTCGGAGTCTCAACGGAAAGACTTCTGAAATTTAAAATTAATCCAGAATAAAAATTTGATAAGAGTTTTAGAAACAGAACAGAAAATAATGTGTACTTAGTGATGAGTAAAATTAAATGAATAATTTTTTTTTTTTTTTTTTTTTTTTTTTTAATAATAATCACCCACCTGTAACAAAATGTATATTAGAAATTTCAGCAGCTGGGTATGGGTAATATGTTGTGGTATATTTCAAATACTAAGTAGTTTATGCATGACTTCAGAATTTGTAAGAGTCACATAATTTTAGTGCAATAACTTTCACTTAATGTAAGTTTATCATAGTACTGCAGCCTTAGAATTGAACCTTGATTTTGTGATACACTTTTTTCTTCTTCTGGTTATAATGATCTGACACTTTTACAATTATATGTCAAGTCTTTTTTTTTTTTTCATAAACAAAAAATCCAGCATACACATAGCTCTGTTTTTCAAAATTTTGATTATTTCCAGGGATAATTACAAAACATTTAATACTCAAAAACAAGATAGCAAAATCATGTAACACATTTCAGGATTGTTTAGCATGAACATTTTAAACTCAGGAGTTACAATTACGAAAGTGTGTGTATGTTTAACACCTACCCCATTCTGGTTCCATTCCTTTGTTTGACCAACTCTTTTGGAGTTTCGATGTAGAAGGGTGAGTACAGCTTGACATCCGATCTGCATGAACGGGGTGGTGTTTTAAACGCTCCCCTTTTTGAGTCTCTCTTTGAAATTTTGGGTGACAGAACCTTTCCTTCTTCAAGTCTGGTCCTTCGACGAGTGGACATTCTGAATCTCTATTTTATTAAAAAAAAAAAAAAATTAAATATTAAAAAGATATTACATTTCAATAAATGTAAGTCATGAGCTGAATTAAATAATAAATAATAACATACATTTTACATAAAAGTAAAAGTAAAAGTAAAAGTAAAGTAGAATAAAGTAGAATAAAGTAGAATTAGAAGTAAATAAAAGTAAAAATAAAGTAATGTAATGCAATGCAATGTAAAATAAAATAAAATAAAAGTAAAAGTAAAAATAAAAGTAATAATAACTAAATAAAATGGTTAATACAAATAACTAATTAAAATATACTCTGTAATCTCTTGGAATACATGAAATAATAAAACATAGATATCTAAAGAAAAGATTAATGATTTTCAAGTTGTAGAAAACAAGGAATATATTACAACATTAAAACTTTACAGGAAGTTATTTTTATTTATTATTAATATTAATTTTTAGCTTTTTGTTATTGAATTATTGTTTATGTTTGTTTTCTTTGCAAAAAAACAATCTAATGATTTATGACCAATGCACCCAACACAACTGTATTCTGGAGTTCTGATAAAATATTCCTTTGCATGAAATATTGTTATAATGAAAATGAAGAATAAATCTTTGATAATCAAATAATTGTTGTTTTTTTTTAATGCACTTTTATTTACATTAGAATATTTCCTTGGACATTAAAGAACATTTAAATGTGACCATTTGGAAATGTAGACATTTTAATGGGTAATAAAAACCTATGGAATTATGTTAAATCAGTTTATGTACGTGAGTGATCAAACATCAAAGCCCAGTACCTTACAGAAATAAACATGTAACATGTCATTGTGTTCAGGCCTCTTTTTTTTTTTTTTTTTGTTTTGATTGTTTTGAACCTTTATTTTGTTTTGTCCTTCTTTCTCACATGGCCCACCACCTGTCTTCTCACCACAGCTTCTGGACAACAAGAACATCAATTACCACATGCTAACAGTCAAAGCTATAAAACACCAAGAAGAGCACAGCCCCACAATTACATTACATAAACCAGTGCTAATCCCTGCTGTTGCTCAAATCACACACTGAAGTAACAAGTGGACTGAGACAGGCCTCAGCCAGTACACACAGTTGCTAGGAACAACAGAACCCCTGAGGGATCTCTGTGAAGCAATTAAGCTGGCACAACATGGGCCTCCTCCCACAGGAGGAGTTAACAGAGGGATAGGGGAAACAAAGGAAGCCTTCTCAGCTATTCCCTGAGGTCGTATGGTGTTGGAGAAGTTAATCTTTAATCAGACGAAATTTACATTATTTTTTCTTCTTCTTTAATTCCTTTCAATTCAGATTATGGTAATGATGGTTTAGGTTGAAGGTGATACAACAGTTGTATAAATGTGACCATCTGTTGTATCTTTTTCTATTTTTTTTAAAAAAATAAAAAATTACTGGATAACTTGAAATATTTTGTGCCTAACAAGTATCTATTGCAGATAATCTTAGATTTATGTAAAGCTGTGCTTTGATTAAAAAAAAAAAAAGAGAAAAGAAAGAAAAAAATAATTATAAAAATCATGAGGCAGTTATCAGACTAATGTTAGTAAATTAGTTATATTTATTAATGTCATTATTTCATTATTATTATTAATTTATTTTTATTCACTTGTTTATAAATTAATATTTATTTATTTATTTATTTTATATATTTTATATATTTTATATACTTTATTTTTGGACAGAATTCAAATAAAGCAATCCACTGGACAACTGTCCAGGGCACACATTTTAGTATTGTATTGCAAAAACATGAATATAATTCTCTTCAGCTGTCACTCTGTTAGGATGTCTCACCTGCTAACTGAATATTACCCTTTAGGTTATAATGCACCTGTATATATTCAGTCAAAACTGAATTTATGTATGTCAAAACATATTCTATTTTTGGCTCAAGCATTTTTGTTTTGTTTTACATGCAAAAAAAAAAAAAAAAACAGTATACATATATTAATCTTGATCAATAATGAACTTTTTTATTGTTGTTCTTTAATTTATTTTTGAAGGGGTTGGATGTAGTTTTTGAATTGAAGATTGTTTTTAATTATATTTTTTAAGTGATTTATATGTTTAAAAATTAAAGTGAGTTATTTAATATACTAATAACACAGGCTTTTCTTTCACCAAAATAAAAATCTGAAACTATTTATTTAGGTAAAGATACATGTGTAATTCTGGAAAATAGGCTAACAGAACAAATCTGACCTTTAACAGGGTAAGCCATTCATACAATCCTTAATTTACATCCTGTCTAAACAAAACTGATAATAAAAATGACTCATTCAACGAATCACCCAACTTATAATTTAAAAAAAAAAAAAAAAAAAACAGAACTTAAATAAACAACAATAAAAAATTTGGAAAAAGTGTGAATTAGTTATTCGTAATAAACCATATTTAAAAAACCTCATGTCAAAATAAATCATTCCACAAAGAAACGCGATCAAACAGCTCTGCTTATAAATGTACATATATTAGCAATAAAAAAACACACACACTAATGTGGCCACCTCGTTCTCTGGAGGAATTCAACAGATGTCTAGTGTGGTGATGATGGGAGCGAAGGACGCACAGTTTACAAGCACTGCTCCTGTAAACCAGTTTGAAAAAGGCGCCAGATGCTAGCTGTGTAACAACAATCTATCACACTTACTGCCCATTCAGATGTAACTGGCTCCCTGGGAGTACACACAGTCAGTTGAATTAACAACAAAAACGTAGTCAGTCAGCCAGCCATGTATTTAGTCATCTCAAGTCTTTCTTCTTCTTTCTTTCTGGTTTTTAAATGTCTGGGTACGTTTTCAAATCAAATCTTGATTATATCAAACAATTTTAAATTTTTGAAAAGTATTTTACTTATTTACTTTTTCCAGTATCTATATTGATTTAATTTTAATTTTTTATATATATATATATATGTATACATACTGGAAATACCAGTCTTAAAAGGAAAAACACAATTTTTTAAATTAAAAGCCCATTTCAGCATTGCAACAATTATAAATGAATGAAAAAAAAATGACAAGAAGTTCTAGCTATATTAATATTCAGAATTTGTTTTAACAATAACAACAAAACTAGTAAAAATAATAATAAAAGATTAAGTTACATATTGCATATATCTGTGAGTGTGTGAGTGTGTGTGTGTGTATGTTTGTATGTGTGTGTGTGTGTATGTTCGTATGTTTGTATGTGTGTGTATGTGTGTGTGTGTGTGTGTGTGTGTGTGTGTGTGTGTGTGTGTGTGTGTGTGTGTGTGTGGTTTCAAATTCAACATGTGGCTTGCAGTTGTCTGAACATTCCAACTGTCATCTCATCTTGCTGAGCTGTCAGTAGACACTATCTCTAAATGTCAGAGAAACACGTGTGAGTTGACATTAACACAGACAGAAGCTGATACAGTGTTTGAATTTCCCTCCAAATTTTCACACATATAATTATAACATAAACATAAACATGTGCTGAAGGTGACTCTATGTGTCCTGCATTCAATGTCTTAGTATTAAATTTGTTTTAAAAATTAAAAAGTATACAGTACTCATTTACATTATGAGAATGCAATGAATTACATATAGACAGGATAAATTGAAATATAAAATGTTTGGAATTAAGTATGAAATACTTTAAAAAATTGTTTTTAAATTGTCAGTTAATATTTGAATAAACTGCAATATATAATATATTTTTCAGCACTTTTTATCATTTATTTTTTAAAAAATTATGTTATTTGAATTCAAGCATCTTCATACAGAACAAAGATGTTACATAACATTAATTTACTTGTGTATACAAAAAATAGCAGTAGGCAATGAAAAAGCTGCTTTAAATATGTAGGACTATTTTAACACTGCATGTGTACTAACACATGATGAGTTTCTATTGTCTTGATACCAGAGGTAATTTGCTGTGTAAATTTAGGAAGACATGAACAAAAGAGGCTGGTCACACATTTTGAGCTGTGCCCATTGTCTAACCTTTGAGTTTTCTTTTCATTTGATAAAAGTGTGAACAACAGAACATTTAATGAATAGAAATGTGACACAACACACATGTGCACACACACACACACACACACACAGCTCAGACATACACAAAGCACATATACAATACACACACCAGATAAACACAAGTACAACACACATACAGACATACGCAAGGACTGCATTCTTTGTTAAGAGGTCAGTTTTCAATAATCACTAGCTGACCTCAATTTAAATAAACACAATATACATTAATTGCAGTAAAATATGACACTGATTGGCCCATGGTGATATATGACATCTGAGCATATATAAAAAAATCCGGAGCCAATGACCTCAAAAATATATTCCTGTCACTCATGTGGCATTTTATCAAATTGCTAATTATTATTATTATTATTATTTTAGGTATTAATCATTTATTGTTCATCATGGTGCAGTCATAATAATGAGTTATGATTATAAAATTACAATTTACATATTGATACTATTCAAGAAAATCTAATTCGTCTTTATTGATTGAGAGAGAGAGAGAGAGAGAGAGAGAGAGAGAGAGAGAGAGAGAGAGAGAGAGAGAGAGAGAGAGAGAGAGAGAGCGTTGAAATTTAAAACGAGCCAGTAACAGTAAGCTCTGAAAGACTGAAGAATAATATAATAATAATAATAATAATAATTTTCTGAAATCTGAGTCATACACTGTAAATAAAAATGCAAAATGAGATACCTGTTTTAGTGTACCGACTGCATCTCGCACCGATCTTGTCAGCCTGTCACTACGTCTCGGTAGCCGTCTCGTGTTTTGTAGGTCATCGCTTTCTGGTGTCGAATCTCCATCAGAATTTGAACGTGTAGTTCTCACCCTAGTCGGTTTTGGTGTGTTAAAATAATCTGATTGTTTGCCATTTATCACATTATATCTTCTGCCTCTCCATGAAAAACGTAACGCTTTCTTAATTGTGGCCATTGCAAAATTTTCACGTCAGTAGTTCACGTTCAGTTTCAAAACAACCGCCAAGTTTCGTGATCGCCGCAGAATCAACAGGAAGACGATTAATTTGTATCACGTGACCTATTTAGGGATTCCTCGTGCTCATACTATTAGTCAAACGACAGTTCGTAGCATATCCTTCTGCCGACGTCTATTGGATAAAATTGTAATGAACGTCGAGTTATACTATGGCTTTTATAACAATTATTTTTATTTAAAATTACCCTTAAATGTTACGTATAATAATAATAATAATAATTAAATTATCCTGTTATTCAGTAAAAGACATTATTGATGTATATATTTATTAATATTATAAAATGTAATTAGGAAATAATGTTAAAAGAAACTAGAACTAGTGACTTACGCGTTTAAAGACGTTTATATTAATATTATTATTTTTATTTTTTAAATGTTTATTCAATATATGGGATATTTACAAATATTTAATGTAAACAAATAAATAAAATTTAACAATAATATTTTGTAATATAAACTTATAGTAGCATACTCTTTCAGTATCATTGATTTAAAATATTATTTGCTATATGTGTGTGGCTCTGTGTGTGTTCGTGCGTGCGTGCGTGCGTGTGTGTGTGTGTGTGTGTGTGTGTGTGTGTGAATTTTCTCATATCAAGATCTGGGTCATTATTGATCTTTTTCTTCCTTTCCTTTTGTCATACTCCTTCTTCATCTTCTGCTTACTACTGTATGCTATGTTTATGAATCAATATCGTATGTTAAACCATTTAATGATATACTGTTTTATGACAGACACCGATTTTAATGCAAAATCAAGTCAATGGTTAAATAAAAAAAATATATATATATATATATAAACAAAAAAAACCACAAATTAAAAAGAGGTTTCGGCGAGGCTCGAACTCGCGACCTTCTGCGTGTTAAGCAGACGTGATAACCACTACACCACGAAACCGTTGTAAACAAATTTGTTTAAGAAGCCCTTATGTCCGTATATATGAAAATAATTACAATCCATAGCTCTAAGTAGATAGCAAAATTTTTGAAACGTCGAAAAGAAATAAAACTAACATGTGTGTCGATCAGCAGTTTGGCTTTATAACCAAAATGGCACTGCAAACTGAGTCAGAACGTTCTCACTTCGTCGAATATCATAACACTACCGCACTCGCTCCATACGTTTTTCATCATCAGTCTGCATTTTCAGATTCCAATAGTTACGTAGGTTTCGTGGTGTAGTGGTTATCACGTCTGCTTTACACGCAGAAGGTCGCGAGTTCGAGCCTCGCCGGAACCTTGGTAATTACTTTTGATCAAGTTTCTATTTTATAATATTTATTACGAGTTCTAACTTGTTTTGTGTGTCTGTTTACTTTATATATTTTAGTATTTGTAGAAACAGAAGAAAGAAAAGTATCTCTTTTAATAATGTACCCAAAGTCCCTTTTAATGTGACGCTAATTTCAAAATATAAAAGGTTTTTTTGGGGGTAATCGAATATAATAATAATAATAATAATAATAATAATAACATCGTTAAAATTAATTAGTAAATAAATAGTATTTTGGAGGATAAACATAATAATTCATCGCCTACATAATTAAAACTAGGTGCATTAATTCATCGACTGTTGCACTGAAAAGTATTTAGTCGACGTGAATTAATAATGTACTTGATCAAATTGTTGCTACAGTTTTTTCAAATACACCTTTTTAACAATGCACTGAAGTTAAAATTTACCAGTTAATAAAATTAATAGATCATTAATTTTTACGGGCTATTTTGCAGCTATCTGTTGTTTTGTTCGTGGCTTATATAAAATGGTTATTATTATTATTATAATTGTTTTTTTTTTTATTTTTTATTTTTTTAAATTGACTAGATCGCTTTGTCTTGTCAAATAAACCAATTTTTCTCTCATATCGTTGCCGATCTGTGTAAATTATTTATTAATTTAATTTAATTTAATTTAATTTTAGGTGCAGAAATAAGACACGCAGTCCGCTTTTAACGACCGAGTTCCGTTCCATTGACCAGGTCGTTAAGCGACATTTCAGCTGGTAATGGGTTTGTGTTATCTGTCTTTTGATAGTTTTAATTTTGCACCGTTTTGAAAGTACATATTAAAAAAATAAAATAAAAAATAAATAAATAATGAGAGAGAAATGAATTGATAACTGCAACCAAATCAGAATTTACTTAATGGTGGCAGTAGAAATAACTTTTGCAGTAAAATGTTAACTAAAGGTTCCGGCGAGGCTCGAACTCGCGACCTTCTGCGTGTAAAGCAGACGTGATAACCACTACACCACGAAACCTGTTATACCTAAGCTTTCTACGAAAGTCTTTAGGTGCGAAATCCACAAAACCTCTTCGTGATAATGCAAGAATAAATAATGTCAGTAACAACCGAAGACGTAATAACCAAAAATTTTTTTTTAAATTCGGTTGCATTTTTTACGATTAAGAAATGGTGGAGAAAAAATAATTATAAAATAGTTTAAAAGGAAAGCATAACTAACTTTGTTTACAATTATTATGCTTTCATTGAAATTAAATCATTGTCGGTTTCGTGGTGCTTGGTTTTAATATATTCTGGAGACCAGTTTGGAAATGGATACATTACTGAATTTACTGACTTAGATTTTAGAACAGTTCATCATGTAATATATACAGATAGTAAATTATATAGATATGGAAAAATCTCAAGTAGTATATGTCCAGTGTGTTTGAACGATGATGAAAATTTGTGCCATTTATTTTTGTATTGTGAAGAATTGTCGGAATTAATATCTGTCATTCATGAAATATGTATTCAAATATTTAAGAAAACCGTTTTTTCTTTAGGTCAGTTAAAAAGATTATTAATATTTGGATGTTTTCTAAGAACTGAAAATTGTTCATATAATAGAATTTATTAATATTGTTCTTTCAATTTATGGAATATCAGTGTTCAAGAGGCGCGTGATAGCTCAATTCAAAGGAACAAACATTAATATAATACATTTTTTTTTTAGACATTATGTGTATCAGTGTTTCGAAATCATTCTAAATCAATATCGTATTCGAAACAAACTTTCAATTTTCATTAACAAATACATTAAGGATAATGCTTTTCTAGAATTTAAACATGATATACTTATTTTCAGATATCCTTTAGCAAACAAAATAATGAATATCATTGTATCATAAAAAAGGATAAAAAAAAAAAAAAAAAAAAAAAACACATTCATTTTTTTACTATAAAATACAGTTAATATATGTGAATGTTCTGAGTAAATAATTATGTGTGCGTGTGAGTGTGAGTGAGTGTGTGAGTGCATGACATTTTTTTTGTATGTTTGATATTTATTGTTTTAATGGATTTTTTATTATTATTATTATTTATGTACAAAAATTATTTAAAGATATATAAATAAATAAATCAATAAACTCGTGCTTAACACGCATAAGGAAAGTTCGAGACTTGTGGCGTCTTTTTTTATTTTAATTACAGTGAAACATTTAGTAATTAAATAATTACATTTAACTAAAAAATAGAAGCATAAAACAAGGATTTAGAATTCTCACAGTAATTTGCTAAAGACTGTCCTCCTAGCTTTGTTGAACTGATTGTAAATCTCGATGAAATGGTTAATAACGTGACATATTCAATATCATGTTACTCAGACTCGCCAAGCTGATTCTTTTCACTTTCATAAGGAAAACAGAATGATAGAAACATTCAGTGAAAACTTTTCACAACTTATTTTGCTACGTCTTCATTGTTTTTTGTTTTTTCAGTGAGATATCTTCTTACAGTATCAAGTAACATTGTCGTCATGTCTTTTATCTAGATTAGTCATTCATTAAGCAAGAATGTAAATATATATAAATAAACAATATACCAACAATACTCAAATCTATCAAGTACTGACGTAAAAAAAAAAAAAAAAAAAAAAAAAAAAAAGGGATAATTGTGATCAAATTTGCCACTAAAATTGAGTAAAGGTTGTTTAACAGTTCATTTCAATGAACTATTTTCCTTGAAGAACATCTTTCTCAGTTTGGGTTGTAAAAAAAAAAAGGAACAACACGAAACGATAATTATGTAACTGTAATAAAAACAATAATTTTTAGCAACAACAATGAAGCTTTCCAGACAAACATTTTATATTTTGTTTCGCACCTTTTTAATAGTTATTCGGGACCTCATACATTCATATACTATCACTTGTAGGTTTCTTGGTGGTAACATTTTAAAAGATTTTCAGTGTGAAATTAATTAATTATTTTACAACGGTTTCGTGGTGTAGTGGTTATCACGTCTGCTTCACACGCAGAAGGTCGCGAGTTCGACCCTCGCCGGAACCTCGTTAAATTTTTCTAATATTGAAAGTTGTTTTTGTATCATTATTGCGTTTTAAAACGGCTCCAGTTATTATTAAAATTTTTCATATAATATACTTATTGTTATACTTATACTTATATAATATATTGTTTATATATATTTACATTCTTGCTTAATGAATGACTCATCTAGATAAAAGACATGACGACAGTGTTACGGTGACACTATAAGAAGATATCTCACTGGAACAAGAAACAATGAAGACAGCGAAATGAGTTGTGAAAAGTTTTCACTGAATGTTTCTATCCTTCTGCTAACCTTCTGGAAGTGAAAATCTTGGCGAGTTTGAGTAACATGAAATTGAGTATATCACGCTATTAAAAGTACTTGGTTTTTAACATTTTTATCGAGCTTTACAAAACTGGTAGGATGTAGTGTGTAAATAAAACAGAGAAAGAACAGCAATTCTGAAATGTATCGTGATGTGACAGTCTTTAACAAAACTCCATATGGAATTATGTAGAATGTTTTGAATGATTACCTTTCCTTGAAATATCTTTCTTGACGTCTTATTAACTGTCAGATTTTATTGCTGAATAGCAAAAAATTCTCACATCTAAATCTTTGTTTTATGTTTCTATTTTCACTTAGATATAATTCTTTAATTACTCAATGTTCCATTGTAATGGGAACAGAATAATTTAAATGTAGAAACAGAAGACTCCTGCGAGGCCCGAACTCGCCACCTTCTGCATGTAAAGCAGACGTGATAACCACGAAACCGATAAATAGTTAACCGCAATGAAACCATAATAATTATAAACAACATTAGTTACAATTTCCTGAGACATTATTATTATTATTATTATTATTATTTTCTATTTCTACGTGTCGTTATAATCGAAGAAACTGTAACTGGGAAATGCAAAAAGCAAACTTCCTGTAATGTACTGGGCCATCGGTTATTGCTGTATGAATTATCACTTGTAGATTTCAAGCTGTAGGATGCCGCTTCATGCTTTAAAAACAACAACAAAACAAAACAAAAACAACAACAATTACAACGGTTTCGTGGTGTAGTGGTTATCACGTCTGCTTTACACGCAGAAGGTCGCGAGTTCGAGCCTCGCCGGAACCTAGTTGACATTTTACTGCAAATTTTATTTCCGTTTCAACCACTTGGTTGCAGTTACTAATTTATTCTCTCTCTGATTTTTATTTTATATTATTATTTTTTAAATTTAATATTACTTTCAGAACAACAATTGGAAATATATTTTGAAAATTTGCTCATTTGTAATTTCTCTGCTTTCATTATAAATAATCGATACTGATGAAACTTTCTAATGCAGAAAACAGTTATGACGTAAATTATCGGGCCATTTAATGTATGCATTCATATATTATTATCACTTTTAGGTGCATGGTGTTGCAGTCACAGCGTCTTAAGGTTTTCAACGAAATAGTAGCTTACAGCGGTTTCGTGGTGTAGTGGTTATCACGTCTGCTTGCTTCCGGGCGACGAAATGAAGAAAGTCAGTTAACATAAACTCTTTTACATGAAAAACGAAATACAGAACTACTGCAAGATATAGTTTTCAGCAAGTTCAGTGTTTCACGATTGCCTTTCCCACTTTTTGACAATGTTGCCTAAGGAATTTTCTTTACAAACTAATAAATTAATAATAACAACAACAATAATAATCTGAAGGAAAGCACGAGGGAAAAAATTAAATACCGTATATACTTGTGTACAAGGCGACCTTATGTATAAGTCGATGTGTATTTTAAGACCAAAATTGCGTCATTTTAGGTATTACTTGTGTATAAGTCGACTGTAGATTCCAGGCACCGTCACTTTGTTTTCGATTTGTCGGTAATGGATATTAATGATGATTGCAATATTATTTCACCAAATTCTTTACAATTACACAAGTCAGTTTTGTTTATGAAATTAGGAGTCTGCATTCCTAGATCATTGCACGACGCCGTACTGACGGTTTTTTCGCTTTAAAATGTATTGTTATGTCATTAAACGGAAGAATATCATGTTTTACATTCATATTTGGTTTTGTTATTTAATTTTTCAAAAATTTTTATACGATAAAATTATATTTTTGAAAAGCTGAAAGACCGCGATTATTTTGGATGCATCCCGCAGCAAAAAATAGTCAAAATGGCGACTCTTCAGCAACAGCTACAAAAGCATTACCTCCAAAATATTACCTTAATATAGTCTCCCAAAAATTTGACTTATACACAAGCATATACGGTACATTCATTTTAAAAACATTCACAATGTCACGTGAATGTGTGTTATTTTACTTTTTAGACTGGGTGCCATTCATTGATTTGATTTTGGGGTATAGCAGTCGTTGCAGTTAAAACAATAATGCCTGGTCGAGGAAAGGGAAAACATAGCATTCAGTATGTTCAGAATGAGGAGCCAACCTTTATTCGTCAATTTAAAGAAAGAATCGGATATGATGAAGGGCCTGTTGTTAATACCAAGCGACAACGACTGGAGATTAATGACGAAGATGATGATGATGATGATGATAAACCAGAGATAGTTGTATTAAAAGAGGGTGATTTAACAGCAGAAGGAAGTGGAAAAACTGGACAAAAATAAGAAAGCTGATGATGAATCTACAACAGTTAGAAAGGGGAAGATTGTATTTACTAAACCCACAAAGAAAGAAAATGACACTAAGAAGTCTAAATTAAATCTGTCATCATCACACGAATCAAAAAAGGAACTGAAGAAAGACAAGAAACCTTTGGTGAAAGAAGTCAGGAATTCTAATCTTCTGTCATTTGATGATGAAGAGGAAGATGATACTTGAAGTAATGACCATGTTAGGAAGAGATGAAATCTATTATACTGAAAAAATCCATCAGTTTGTGTTAAATTGATTAGTATTGTCAAAAAAAAAATGTTCATATAGAACAACCCACAGATGTGAGAAATTGTAGAATAAAGTTTTGAAAACAAAGATGGAGGATAAAATAAAACAAAATCTGAACTGTACATTAAAGTGATTTTTTATGATTTTATTTAACCTTCCTAATTTTGTGATATGCTATTATTTATATGTATCTTTATACTGCAAATATATAAAAGCTGACTTATAGCCAGATATTAGCTTGTAAATAAATTTCACAATAATTTTTGATCTATCATTTGTCTGAAAATATCTTAGCCAAACAGTTGAAAAGTATACTTGTTTCCCTAAAATTATTTGCTAAATAAACTTGGAGCAGAGTGGTTAGACCATAATAGATTACAGGATTACTAATCTTATATCAGTTTTTCCATTTAGCTTGTGCCCAACAAATGTTAAAGGCCTGCTAACTAAAGTGCTTATAAAATATTTGTTCCTGCAGATTGATGTATGGCTCATAGACTGGTCATACTGGGGTTAATACATGTTCATAATAAAATGTGTTGAAGGTTTAAAAAAAAAAAAAAAAAAAAATCACATCTGCTTAACACGCAGAAGGTCGCAAGTTCGAGCCTCGCCGAAACCTCGTATAAATTTTTATTATTATTTATAATTATGAATTAATTATAAAAATTAATGATGTAATAAACGAATTCTAATTTTTAGTAATTACAAAATATGTTTCTTGTGGTTTTCTAATTTAAACCTATGTGAAATAAGTCTTTCGGTTTTTTTTTTTTGTTTGTTTAGGATCTATTTTGTTTTGTAATATGTTATTGAACTTGATTTATCTTTTTAAATTTTGTTTGTTCTTTCGTTCTTAATTTATTTATTGTCAGTAGCAATAGTAGTAGTAGCAGCAGCAGAAGCAGTAGTTTTTGTAGAAACAGTAGCAATAGCACATACGAATAAAAAAAAAAAACATTCTGCCAATTATACCAAAAAAAAAAAAAAAAAATAATAATAATAATAAAAATAAACTATTGTTGATAAGGTTACATGATATATTTCATTCATGCGTAGATAAAAAGGACGTTGAGATCATCTCAATGAATTTACATTAGATCATCTCAACATTTTGACTCCTGTGATCAAAAAATCAACAGGCTTAACCAGTAACTGCAAAAAAAACAACCTTCAGTTAATGATGTCTTATGTATTTTGTTAATTTTTCATTAATATATATTTGACTTATGATTTCTTTCACGAATTTTATCACAGTAATTTGTATGTGTCATAGATTAACTGTTCGGTCAACAGTATTACATACTGTGTTAAACTGTAATAAAGTTCAAATAAATATATGAAAACTTGGATTTTGTTTGCAAGTTCAAAATTAAGTTAAATTCATTTGATGTTGAGAATAATAATAATAATAATAATAATAATTATAATATAAAAATTTTAAAAATAAAAACCCCATAAAATGTAAATACAAATATATAAATTCTTTATTTCATTGATTCTCTTCAATACATCAAATACATAAAAACAATTTCAATAATGATTTTTAATAACTGATATTCACATATATTTAATTGAATAAAGTATTTTCTAAGCAATTTGTAACAATTAAACCATATACAAATATCAGTAATTGTATTTGCTCTACCTGATCACTGTTATAAATTAATGTTCAATAACAAATTTTTATATTAACATCTTTATCAAAATACATTCATGATTATTTATCTTAAAAAACTTTTTAGATAAGATATTTATGTAGCTTTTTCTTTTTTTTTATCAAATCTCCAAACTGAAAAATTATTATTTTTCAATGGTAGTTAGTAACTTGGAATATTAAAATAAATTCTTGAGTATTTTCTACAAGAGCCATTATATAAGATATTTAAGTAGCATCTTGAATTTACTGTTAAAACTAAACATTAATGACTGCAAGGAATGTTTCAGATTCAATGAGAAGGTTGTTCAATATTCCTTATTTACCTCATTTGCCTCAATGCAGTTACAGCCATGTACATATAAAATAATACAATGTCAAGTTGAAATTGTTTATGGTATCCACTGATATGAATGAACAGGTGATGAACCATTGAACAACATTGTTGGAAAGTGAAACAAATCAGGATGTCCGTAATGTGGGAACTCTTCATTAGAAAAGTTACTTTTGCTCCACACAAACGGCACCTGCTGGTCATATGTTGGACTCAAAATGGCGACGAAAGACAGCTTGTTGTGGAATAGTTCAAAAGATGTCAGCTGAAAAACAAACAGTTATTACAGTGATTACAAAACAGATTTAAGTAAGATTGAAACAGAAAATATCTCAATTGCGAAGAATTGTTAATTTAGTAATGAAAGAATCAGTTACGGTGCATGAAATACATTTGTGTTATTTATTAAAAAAAAAAATTAATAATAATAATAATAATTACACTTTTTTTTAAAACTGTAAACTGTAATATTTTAACTGTTTTACTAAAAATAACAAAAATATTTTTATATGATAAACTATTTGTTTAAAATTAACTTTTTCTTTACAATTAGACTTTATTTGAAAGTTGAACAACATTCTGAATCTATCCATGATATATTTATACAGATATATTGGTAATTGCATGCATGTATATGTGATATAATTTATGCATGCACTTTCACACACACACATGCATGCACACACAACCAAACATGTGAATGAAAAATACCTTCATGTCTGTGCCTCCATGTGCTCGGTGACCTAGAGCACCGAAAGGATATTTACCACTGACCGGATTGAGATCACACCTCGCAGAGATTCCGTTCTCTCCACTGAAAGGTGGGGTGCAGTTACAGCGAGACAGTGGGTCATGCTGGAAGTCATTGTATCTGTCAACAAAATAAATACACTGTTATTTCAATAATCGTTTAAAGTTGTCGCAGAAGAGAATTAAAAAACTTTGAAGGATAAAACAAATTAATACCATATACTGATATTTTATGAATTTTTAAATTTTTTTTTTTTAATGAAACTAAAATGAAGAATGCAATGTATACTAGTATTTAATGAAATAGATTTTTTAATAATGAAATTATCAAGTTGAAGAATTTGTTTAAGAAAACTGATGAGGATAAAACTGAACAAAGTATTAAAAATAATAAAACAGTTGAAAAATTGATTAAAATGATTATGTTACCTCATTAGTTTTTGCATTGACTTGAGGTCGTGAACTTTGACATGGTCTCGTTTGAAGATCCGAGCTCGAGGAGCACCACTGTAAGAAAACCAGTCTCCATATTTCTTCACATTTTCAGGTCCTCCACTGGCATTGAACACTTTAGGGAAAAACCTGGTGTGCCAAAAAAAATTATTTTAAAAAATTTCATTCTAACAAATTATTTAAGTAAAACTGTCGGAGGCTGAGAATTTTCATTTTTTCAACAAGATAAAGTTATACCTATACAGATAAATAACTTAATTAAACAGATTTGTTTAAAAACCTATATTATTATAACAAGTAAAGATATTAATCTTAAATACTAATTAAAGTTAATTAATTTTGAAACTGTTTTACTGGTTTTTGTATTTATAAAAAGATTATTTGAAAAAAAAAAAAAATTTTGAATGCATTAAAACCTATTTAACAGTTAAAATGCAACACACAAAAATAAATATCTTACGCTGTATTGTAACTGGGAAAGTATCGTTGACTTTCTAGTATGTTTGTTGTGTCATTAAATTCCACCATTCCTCTACATAAAAACAACAACAACAATATATAAATAAATGTTTTGTTAATAAATATCCTTTCTTATCAGATAAAATAAAACATAAAAGGTGGAGAAAGATTATAGTATAAATTTTACTTGTTAGTTATTCTCTACTATACAAATAAATAGTGCTAAAGAAACTCTGCAATTTACCACAAACATCAAGAAATAGTGATATAATATTAAATAAGTGGTGATTATATATTTCAGACAATTTTTTATTTTATAAAAATTAAACACAATAATTATTTTCTGAGACTTTGAAGTAAAAAGCAAGAACATAAAAATAAACAAACAAACAAGGAGCAAAGAAAAAGAAAAAAAAGAAGTGAAATAGAAAGAAACTTCCACATTACTGACCAAATCATATTATTAAATTGTTTTTAATCTTTTATTAATATTTATAATTAATACAATTTCCACTATTTTTTTATTTTATAATCACAGTACCACTTAATAAAATAGTTAAATATCAAAAACTTACGGTATCTGTTCAAGAACTGTCAGTGTTCCTGGTTTCAGATGGCTCATTCCTGGTTTAAAAAGTTTGTAATTCACAATTAGCCATTCATTGTTATATCTAAAACAGAAAAATGTATCGTTGTGTGGAAAGTGTTTTATAATTTGCTACATTCAGCATTATTTAAAGAAACCTTTTAATATTCTAATAGTAATTTTCTTTTATTTATAGAATGTATGATATCTGTTGTACCTTGAGAAATGTTGTATTCTGAATTAGATAATCTTACGTTCCACTGTTGTACTGAGAGAAGATTGATGCCCATTCTTTGCCTGTGTTTGCTAGTCTGTTTGCAACCTGAGTACGAATCTCTTCCAGAACTGATTCAAATGTTATGTACTTCCACAGATCAGCATTACTATTCCCAATTGTCGTTTCCAAGGACACCTAATAAGTACACAAATGAAGAGAATTCTGAGACAAAACAAAAATCTGCAAGATAACAACAAATAGTTCCTAATAACAAAGTTACTTTCCTATTTACATTTAAATTTCTTTCCATGGATAAATAGGTAACTATTTTAAAATTAACTGTTTACAAAGCACAAGAGTAAATTATATAAAAATCAAAAATAAATTCCATATCATTAAGACAGATAAGTAATTTAAACATTTTAAGTTTCAGTAAACTGAGACGTGCAGTTAAGGCTAGTAGAATATTAGAATAACATTTGCTTCTTTATTTTACAAAATTTAAAACATTTTTCAATCATTTTTTTTTTCACAAGTATCAAAATTACAGCAGGTCATAATCTTTTCTTCATTGTTTTTGTTCAGATAATTTTGAAAAAGGTCTACAAGACATGCTCAAAATAAATTTACGTATGACCTGTTTAAAAACAAAACTTTAAATTAACAGTTCATTAATCTCTGTAACTAACAAACTAATATAAGACAGAGAACAAACAAGTAGTAAGATGAAAATAAAATTTTAAAACTCACCAGTCCAGAGTTTAGCTGATAAAAGTCATCTCCTGACAATAATATTCCAGGATATGAGGAAAACGTCATAACTGAACCAGGAACACGTTCTAGCAAATTAATAAATAACAAACAGTAAAAAAACAAACAAACACAAAACAAAAAGACTATAAGAATTTAATATGAAACAAGAAACTTATGTTCTTTAATTTTTTTTATCTTTATTTAAGCACAATGATATTTCAAATTTTATTTTGTTATTGTTTTCTTTTTAAACAACACAGTTTTTTTACATCATCATGTCAATGACAAGAGTCATGACATCATATCTTTACAAGTTTTGGTTTAATAAAATGATTTCATAAAATAACTGAAATGCTGGATTCAAATACCTGTCAGATGTGTACATGAAGTCTATATAATGTCCAAACATTGTTAAATTTTAAAACTTTCTGATCTTGTTGTACAAGCTGTTTTTTAGACCATATTAGTTATACGTATATATTCTTTATACGTTATAAATAAAATGAGTTAGAATTGTTTTGACATGCCTGAAGATGATTCTGTAAGTGTGTAAGGAAATGTATATTTCTTGAGGATTCTCAGCATGGAGTTGTACGTGCTCCACGTAACTTGAGAAACATACAGATCCTTGTTGCCTGGCAACACTTTAATCAGAGCAGAGCACGATCCTGATCCTTTGACTTTAGTTGAAGTTGGTTTGTGCAGAGCAGGTTCCAGATCTTCCATGTTATCACCAATTTGTAGCATACTGGTGTTGGAAAATGAAACAAGTCAGAAGATAGTTCAAACATTATTTATAAAACAAAGTGAAAATATTTGTCATACTTTTTAAATTAAACAGACAGCAAATAAAACAGATTCTTTTAAAATATTTTTACATATTTATTTCCGGTTTGAAATTATTTGCAAGTATAATTTTATTTTGTTGAACTAAAAAATAGTAGATTTATGGATTAAATAAATAAACAGGACAAAATCAAGAAAAGAGAAAAGAAATATAAAGAAAGTAAAATCTTTTAAAAATGATAATAAGAATTGTTAAATTTGTTTATAAATTTTTTAATAATAATAATAATAATAATAATAGTAGTAGTGGTAGTCGTAGTAGTAGTATTAGTAATAATAAAATCGATTTTTTTAAAGAGCATAAAACTTACTAAAGTCCAAATATATCTATGTCCATGTGTGGTTTCCTGGGACTGTTAAAATATCCATCCTGAAGGCCTGCTATTTGGTAGTAGAAAAGCTTAATCTGAAAATCAGAGAGAAATAACTGAACTTTTTGTTTTAATTAAGATTATAGTTATATTATATTAGTTTTGTGTGTCACAGGTGACAACAAACAGTAGGAAATGTAATATGATCATAATTAGCTTTATTTAGATGGTAAAGCACAAATAACATGGATTTGATAATGAGTAATGCTTGGAATAGGAAATATTCCAGTGAGAAGTACTGATCCTCTGACTTGTCCTGCATCAGCCTTTTCACCCTGACTAGATGAAGAAATAGTTTCTTTTCTTAGTTTTCTAAATATAACTATGTATAAAACGATTTTGTTTTTATTTTTGCCTATTTTCTTGATGAAGAATGTTTATACATGAAAGTGTAGAAAAAATATTTATTACCTGTTCCCAGTATCTGTCATTTTTATGTGAGTGTATCTGAAATTTGATCCATTTCAAATTTCGAGTGAGAAATTGTCTCAGTCTCTGGCAAAATGGTGTGTATGGTTCTGGACACGTGTATGCTGTGTTTCTGAAGTGTAAAGATATCAGTTCCTTCGTGATGTGACCCTCGGTCAAACCTGCTGCATAGGCCTGGACACTGTTCTCATTGACTGGGTTTGTTTGTATATCAAGGTACGCCCAGCTGTAAACAAATGAATGGACACGATTCGAAAATATTTTTTTTTTCTTTTGAACAGGCTTAAACAGTAAAACATAACTAAATAAATAAATATACCATAAATTAATAACATAGTCGAGGCGTTTAAAAGTTGTGTTAAGAATGGCCTCAAACGACGGTAAAGAGGTTACTGATTAAAATGAAGTGTATTTTTGAATAATAATAATAATTATAATACATTAATAGTAACAACGATAATAATAATAATAATAAACCCCACAACAACTACGTGCACACCACAATTATTATAACTTAGAATCACAGTGATACAGAATGATGCGAATGATGGCGAGTATTTAATAATTTATTCTTAATTCAGTTATCGAGTCTTGACACTTCACAAAAACATACCCGGTTTGGTTGACACTATTGACAAACTCTGCTTTTGCCGCCCAGTTGGAAATTGAAGTATTTGACACCTTATATGTTTTAGTATATTGATTATACGAAACATACAGAATTTGCTTTTCAGGCAAAGATTTCACATGAAAAGAAAATGAAAACAAAAACAAAACAATGAACACTGGAGTACCCTCCATTTTACAATCATGTGGTCTGAGATCACGTGCATAGTTTTAACTTAGTGTCTCAGTTTCGGAAATCTCCGATAATGAAAATTACTTCCTGTTTAGTGGGCGTGTAGTAAACGACAGTTTTAAAAAAGTTATTTCACGAAATTTTGGAATATCATTTTTGTAACAGTGGTTGTTGCCATTATTCCACTAGTTAACTATCATTATATATGTTTTAATACCGACAAATTTAATAAGTTTTAATTAAACACGAATATTAGATGATTAGAATTTAGATTGTCGGTCACTACAGTAACACTGGGTCACCAGTGGGTGTCATCATGTCCAAAATAATTATTGCTATTTATTATCAATGTTTCTGTTAATAGTATTATTTAATAAATATTAACAGAGAAATTTTTTAAATAACAAATCTGATTAAGGAATTATTTACGGATTACTCTGGACAAGATGATCACTAGGAAATAGAATACGACTGTCATTTGTGCCAAAATGTTTCAATTCAAATGTTTATAAAGGGTATATTATTATCTTGTGGTTTTAAGTGAAATAAGTGAGGAAAAAAAATGAAAATTGTTAACGCCAAAAGTTTGACATTATATGCCAGTTCTGGATCACCAGCAGACAAAGAAGGTTATTTAATGAAGAAAGGGGAAGTGAACAAAACATTCCAAAAACGATGGTTTGTTTTGAGAGGAAACCTTTTCTTCTACTATGAAAAAAAGGGTGACAGAGAACCCATTGGTGTAATTGTTTTGGAAGGATGTACAATAGAACTAGCGGAAAACGCTGACAATTTTGCATTCCAAATATACTTTTCATCAGATGGCTTTCGCACCTATGTCATAAGTGCTGACACTCAGGAAAATATGGAATCATGGATGAAAGCACTGTCTGCTGCTAGTTATGAATACACCCAGCTACTGGTAGCAGATTTACAGCAGAAAAGTCTGGAAGTCAGCGCCGAACAGCAACGAAAAGTTGTAGAAGAAGCCGATCGACAGAGCCACATACTGGCACAGAACTACACAGAAAGTCTGAAAGAATCGAACGTCTTGAATGTTCCACCAACTCAGAGAACAAATCCTTTTAACAGTAGAAAAAGTTCAGGTTCAGATTATGATGCACCAAATCTGTTCAATGCAATGGAACTAGGAGCTCCAGAGCCGTACACGAAATCACATTTGAAACCATCGGCAGACAAAAAGTCAACATTTTTGACTATGCATTCAACATTACAGAGACAAATGGAGGTGTTTACTGCTGAATGGAATGCAAAACATTCAAATGGTGTTGAAAAAAATCAAAATATGTAAAAATGAAAAAAGTGGACATTTATGTGTATGATGTGTACCAGTAATCAGTATTTGTAGGAAAAATGTCAGAAAGTGTGAAATTCCTGATTGCAACGAAATCCTTTGTCAAAAAGTGTAAATTGTCATGATATACATATGCATATGGCCACAGTGTCTTTTTGTGATGAAGAAGTAATATATTGTCTAGTGCTTACATATTGGTGTCTAAAATAATATATTGTCTAGTGCTTACATATTGGTGTTGAAAAATAACAGTTTAAACTATGAGGTGCGTGAGTTAGTTAAAACATGGCTAACATAGTTATCATTTTTTCTTCAATGTACACTTAAGATTAAATTTATTTGGAAGAAAGAAAACAAAACTATTTGCACAATGATAACATAAAGTAAAAAAAAAAACAATAACACATTTTTCCAAATATGATGAATTGGTAATATAATTTAAACTGAATTTTTTTTTTTTTTTTATTTTTTAATGGTTATTCTTCTGTAAAATGTTGCATATTTAAACTGGTCTTTACATAAATAGTTATTATGTATGCCATTTTTCTACTTCATTTTTTTAAATCTAAAAGTCGATCTTGATTTTTTTTTTTCATTTCTTTTGTTTTCTTCACTCTCCACAACAAACATTGGCTTTTCTCCTATTTTACATTCATCATTCATGTCTTTAGTCTAGTGAATCATCAGTAGTATGAAATACTACTTATCAGGTCACAATTTTTTTTTCATTTTACATTAAAAACAATTATGTACAAATTTAAATACAAAAGCTGTACTGATTCTCAACCATTAACTGATTTTTAATTTTATTTCCATTTTTTGTTCATTTTTTTTTTTTTTTTTTTTTTTTTTTAATGCATTAAATATCAATTATACTTATCAAAGGCATGCCATGCAGAAATGTGCACACTACTGCTAATATTTCAACTTAGAAGATTACATCACAATAAACATCCATCAGATGTTTGAAATCTTGTAGCAATAATTAGTATATTTTTTTTAATTTTTATAATGGTTTGAATTGGATTAAGAAATTTAATTTTGCATTTGTTCTATTTTTAAGTAATCAGAAACAGAGAGCTTTTAGCGAAAAGGCCAATATATACTTAGTAACTTAGGTACTGCCAGTAATTTATGTTTTCTATTGATTGTAGTTAACAAAATAAAGCATATAATAAAGAAATATTTTCTTTCTCCTTTATTTTACCACAGTGCTCTTAATATGAGATTATGGAATTTGAGCAGAAGACTTGTAGGTGAATTTCCAGGTTGAGAAAAGAAACATTAGATTTTCTTTTATGTCTGTTATCTCTGAAGTGCTGAAATTATACAAATAATGATTATTTCAGTTTCTAATTATTGTTGATGATTTTTTTTTTTTTTATCTTTTTAAAATAAAGAATGAAAAAACAAATGTTTTGTGTTTGATATCTATTATTAATTTTGCTTTTACATAACAACTAAACTACTTTAAGCTACTTTTCATCCTTTTATTTATTACAATTTATTTTGTTTTAATATACATTAATTATTATTTTTATTATTATTTATTGTTCATTTAAAATTACAAGGGAAAATGTTTTATCTCATTGTTCATGTAAAAACTAGTAAATTGTTTTAGTATCGTCTTCAAAAATAGCATTTGAAATACTTAAAGATATGTACAGAGACAGTTATGCACTAGCAAAAGACCAATAGGTCTAAGTTTAAGGAAGTAAAACCCAACATGGTGGACATTTGTCACTTTTTTGGCAGTATTCTTCTGAGAGCTGACAATAACAGTGATTTCTCTTTGACTAATAGTCTACCTTTTGCTGGATAAACAATGTGGAATATTTTTTATTATCTGTCTATCTATATATGTATCTATCTATCTATATTTATATATGTATTATTTTTTTTTATCCAATAAATAAATTGATATTTTATTTTAAGTGTCAGAAATTTACTAAATAAATTATGATCTTTGTTATCTTAAAAATTACTATTATAAATATAAATATTGCATAATTATATATCATTATTTAATGGAATAGACAATTTGTAATTAATTTGAAAATCAGTCACTGGTAAATTTATTACTTTTAGATGCAGATTTCATCGGTTAATTGTACATGTCACAACATCAGTTACACTAAGCTGCATCAAGTCATGTTTAAAAATAATTTATGAAAGTCTGTTCTAACTGAATTTTTTATTTCAGTCTTGTATGGTAAATTGTAACTGATCTGTAGAAGTTAATCAAGTTTATAAATGCAGATGTTTTATTTTATTCACAAAAAAATATTTTTTCCTGTGGACTGCATTAACATAGATTACTGGAAATGTGTCTGCATTCAAGCAGTCTAATGATTTAATACATTACATTACTATCACCACTGACATGGTGGCACTTAGATCATTTCTAGCTACAAGTCTGATAAAATGTGTTCAGAATATTTCCTGCCTGTCAAACTGTTATCTTCTGAATGATAAAAAAATATTAAAAAGTTTTATTTTCACCTGTTATTTCTGACAAAGGAAATTGTAAATAAAAAAAAAGATAAGAATAAATCATATTTAACTGATACATAACAGTTCTGACATTTCATTTGAACAAGGCTTTTATTAGCAAAACAAGTCATGTTCTGTTTGTTATTTTTGTATTTGTTCACTTTCATAACTCACTCAGTTTCTCAGCCTAAAGATTATGTCACCAAAGAGGAACTAGCAGTTCTACAAAACAGCATTCGGTTACTGGAAAGTAAAGTTCAGTCACTGGAAGTGCAGTTGAAAGCAAAACAAGGTAGTTACAAGTTGGTTATAATGATCAGATTAATAATAAATATAACTTTAATATATGACTGTATGTGCAAACTGGTTTTAATGATCAAAATTAATAACAATCGTAACAGTAATATATGATTACATGTGCATAAAATTTTAAACGATATACATACATATATAAAAAAAAAAAAAATTATTTTCTAAATGAAACACATTTTATTTTGTAGATCGAACCCCACTGTTCAGTTTCAGGGCTGGATTCAGCTCTGATCCTGTTCCAGTGAAGTACAGCAATGGGCAGGATGTTGTTTTTGATAGAGTCTATTACAACGATGGTAATGCATACATAGCACACTCTGGGAAGTTTCTCACTCAAGTCTCGGGACTCTACATGTTTAGTCTGCACGTTTTGCCAGCATCCGCAGAAATGGAATTTGAGATATTTAAAGCAGGCAGAGCTGTAGCCTCTGTGGTAGCTACAAGTTCAGGAGGAACAGAGAGCATGCAGACGATAATGCATGTGACAAGGGGTGAAGAGGTCTGGGTGGTGAAACACTGGGGAGGCGACACTCTCCGTGGCTCGCTGTGGACATCGTTTAGTGGATTTCTTCTGAGAAGTGACGAAGACAGTCCTCTGAATGGTGGCTCTGGTGTAGTAGGATGAACAGAGAGAGCAAACTCATCTCTTTTCTTGTTTCAGTCATGTTTTAAAATATATTAGACTTTAAAAAAAAAAAGAAAAGAAGAGAATATAACTTGATTTTTGTCCCGTTTTCATTGTCAATTTTCAGATCAAAAAATAATTTATGGGGATAAATTATTTAAATCCTGTTGCTCTTGTGTCATGTTTTAAGTCATAATGTTATCACGTTATTGTTTTTACACTAGAATATGCCTTGGAGCAAATCATTCTGCATTGATGTCATGACATGGTGGCACCCAGGTATTTTTAAACTGTACTCTTTTGTTGGTTATAACTTATTATAAAATTGGATAGTCAAAAATAATAAATAAATAAATAAATAAATAACAATAAACTAAAACTTAAAAGTATGCTGAACGTATTTAGATCATTTATGCATCTCTCAACAGATTTATGTTTTCAGGTTTACCTGCATGAAGCTTGTCAGTGGGTATCACTTGTTACCACTTAGCAGTCAAATTATAAAACAAAACACAAACATCACAGTTGACAGTGGTTTAATTCAACATCACTTTGATGCACTTTCACAACTGATAACAATGTTATGACCATATGGCAAATATAATTATGCATCAAGAAACATGGAAGATGTCATATTGTAGCAATGTGTAGTATAACAATGAACAGTTAAATTGCTGCTGTCAATGCAAGCTTTGTCATACCTAAAATGAATTCATCTAAGTCTCCAAGAGAAAGCATTTAATTTTGAGGTATTAAAATACGGGCCTATGAAATAAAAATAAAAAAACATTACTAAAACACATCCCTGTGATTTTGATGTTTTAATGAATGTATATTAGTGACCAAATTTCACATTTAATCATTAATTATTTGTTATTACTCGGTACAGTATGTCTAAGAAATTTCTTTTAACAGTATCAATATGCAATTTTATGTAATTATTTTGATATTTTTGGATTTGCTAAAATTATCAAATAACTAACAGATTATGATTTTATTTTCTTTCTGTCAAATAATATCCATCCTAATTTGTATATTTATAAATGCATGCAAAATATCAGAAAAATGCTATTATAATATGTTAAAACCTATTACTAGCACTACATATGTAACTTAAATTAAAAAAAGAAGACAAATCCTTCATGTCTGTTAAAAAAAAAAAAAAAAAAAAAAGTTCCTACCATGCACTCGAACAGTCTAAATAAACTGCAATTGTTTATACAGAATACATTTTTCAAGCGTATTCTACTTTGTGTTTTGTGTTAAGCTAAATTACTACAGTATAATTTCCATACATTCTGATGCTATCAGGTCTTCTTCAGTGATGTCACAGCTCACTTGGTTTTCCAACAAAATATCGACTGTTTGGTATGACAACACCAATACTGAAAGCAGCAGAGTAACAGAATGTGAACAACACTATGTACAAACAAACTTACAGTTAACACTGCAAGGAACGGGTGAAAACGACAAACTCCTCTTGAGCACAAATGTACGTAGTCGTGACGCACGATAATGATGAGAGGACAACAATATCATTTATAAAACCATAATAAAACAACAAACGTTTGCAAAACAAAACTTTCGTAAAACTGTCACAAAATGAGATCTACTTTCAGGAAAATCTAACCACCTTCCAGCTTTGGTAATAATAATCTACTAATCAACAGACCTTCAGTTATACCTAGAAGTGCTGGACAGAAAACATTTATAGACAATAATAATGTTGTTTTTTTTTTGTTTTTTTTTTTTTTTTTTTTAATATTTGTGACTAGAGTAACATTACCTCCATTACATTTATACTGAATATAAAAGTTTACATGCAAACATAATTATTACAACATTTAATTAACAGAGTTCTTTGGATTTTAATTACTTAATAACTCACATAATCATTACAAATTTTCTTTTTTTTTTTATTTCTCATGAAAACACTATATAGAATTATATTCTTTTAATCAAAATTTTCTTAACCCAAAGCTGGGGCATTTTGTGAAATCACTTATAAATTTTCATCAAACAAGGAATTATTACTATTATTTTTTTTTTTGTTAATCAAAGGCAGTTCAGGACTATTCTAAATTTAATTATAAAAAAAGCATTTTGTCACAAACTATAAAAAATATCTTGGCTAACAGTGCTAGTGTATTTCTGATTAGATAGTATATCAACACAATCAAATCTAATATATATAAAGTTCCAAAAAAAAAAAAAAAAAAAAAAAATATATATCAACAAGTATGTTTTCTAATTATAAAGGCAAGATATGTTCAACAGGTATATCTGTTCTCAACAGCCTGACCACTCTAAGCCAATCCTGTTTCCTCGCTCCAAGCATAATTATGCATCTTGATGTCAGTTACATATACATTTTTTCATTCTACAACAAGTATCCCATTAAAAATATAAAATCTAATAAGAAAATTTTCATCGTGGCAGTGGTATAATCTTCAGATAAAAAATAAAAATATTTTTTTTACATTTTATGTCATTTATTATACTCTTTAATAAAATCTAAATTCGAAGGCTAATAAATTCTGTGTGGTTTTAGCATTATTATTATTATTATTATTAGATTAACAGTGTTGAAAGACGAAGGGTGTAAACACAAAATAAACTTTGTAAATGTTCAACTGTAACTATAAAGTAATTTAATCTGAACATGGTAATTACGTTTAAACTGAAAAGTTTAATTCAAGCCCTAATGAGTACATTTGTAGCTGAGTGTTGTAATTCTTAATTTAATTCATTTTTCTCTTTGATCACTAGTTAACAGGAATGTTACACTGAACACTTAATACATTATACTGTGGCTAAATTAAAATGTAGATAAATAAATATATGCTTTAAAAAAAAATAAAAAAAATAAAAAAGTTACAGATATTTGAATATTAATGAACAAAACAGAATTGGTCCAAGTTATACTAGATTTGTTTACAATCTTGTACATACAATGAAAACATCTAAAAAAAAAAGCATGCCACTAAATCACAAAGGATTAAAAAAATGTTTTAAAAAAATTAAAAAAACAAAATAAAAGGGAGTAACTCCAATACATTAAATATTTAATTTTATAGATACATATAAAATAGCAATAACAAAATTGTTTAATTCAATTAAATATAATATGAATTCAACAATTCTGCTATAATCTCAAGCCAGAGAAACCATTTAAAATAAACATTAAAACATTTTTTTTTGTATCTTTTAAGATAAAATATTATAAAATTGCACACGAGAAAAGGAACATATTTCAGATAATAATACACTGGTTCACAATATATATTTTAATGTTTTACAAATATGAATGTGAGTTACAAGTCTGTAGTCAAAGCACCAAACAAACAACATATTTAAATATATAATCCCCTGAAAAAAAAAACCCGAAACCACAACACCCAAAATTATTTTATTAACACTATCTTTTTAAAGTTTAGACACACAAAGAATATTTTTTTAATAATGTTCTAGGTCTGTTTTGCTTATAAATTGTTCTTGTGAATATGTAACCTATAACTTGAAAATGTTCAATGAAACAAAATGGACATATAATGGAGAAAACAGGTTTAACTGATTTGCAATTGGGCAAATCTTTTACTGAAATATCACGTCCATTTTTTTTTTTTTTGATGAAGATAGTTAAATTTGTTTTCATCATTTATTTTTTCAAGTTCCATATAAAAAAGACTGATGTGTTTCAAACAGTATATAATTCCAAACGAAAAATATTTGAAAATGAAAAGTATTTTGTTAAAAACAATGAAGTTAAAGTTCTGAACTTTTAAACACAAAGTGATTACAAGTTTTCTTTAAAATTCACATAAATGGATTTTAACTTGTGACAAAGTAAAACATGATGGACACCTCCATTAAAAAAGATAATATTAATTACATTATGATAAAATGGGTCCACTCCAAACCAAATACTTAAAGTGAACAGAATGTTTATACATTCAGTTATTTATGGTCTGCAGATAACAATGTACTATGTACAGCACAGTAAAAATATCACACTACACAGGTGAAAAACTCGTGTTTTAATATTAAAAGATATTTAAAAAAAAAAAAAAAAAAAAAAAAAAAAAAAAAAAAAAATTATAAAGTTAAAAAGAAAACAACATCAAAACAGTCAAAAAAAAAAAAAAAAAAAAAAAAATAAAGAAAGAAGAAAATTATACTTATATATATTTAAAAAATAAAATGCAAAAACTAATTCAACCTCTGGTAGTTTTCTTTAAACAATATAATTAATGTTCACAACAAGACAACTTAACTGATTTCAGTAACAAACATTATCTTGGTTATAATAAAAACACCGAAGACTAGAGAGATATGTAAGAATGTTTCCACAAGAAACACAACCTTGGAATTTACAACCTATCATCCAGTGTTGTAGCTAAAAAAAAAAAAAAAACAACAACAAAAAACCCCCCAAAAGACAAAAAGGGGCAGAGAACTCCCTCACCCTCAGTTTTAAAACAAAATTACAAAAGTGTTAATTTATTTTTTAAAAAACAATGGCAGAAATTAAATCTATCTTAAACATATTTTGTGAATTAACACATTAATTTAGTTTAAAAAATTAATAATAATAATAATAATAATAATAATAATAATAACAACATCATCAACATCAATAAAAATTCATTAAAAAAAAAAAACATTCTTCAAACATTTGGCTTTATTACTAAAAAACGCTTTTAATGAAAGTTATGTATTTACACAATTAAAAAAAACTTTCACCCTCATTATAAACTGAATACCTGTAAATTCAGTAACCAAAGCTATCAAAAAAAAAAAAAAAAAAAATCCTACCAAACAAAAATGGGTTTACATATATATATGTGTGTGTGTGTGTGTGTGTGTACATAAATGAAACATCTGAAATTATACCTCTGATACATTTGGTTGTAAAAAATTAATTTGATCAACAATGGTAATGGTAGCAAAATGATTTTAATTTTGATTTATTATTTACTTTTTTTTTTTCTTCTTTTTTTAAATCTAAAACTGTGGTTATACACATTAATATCCACATCAAAGTCTGAACATTGGGCGATTTCAACATGATTTTATGTCACATGATCAGTTCGTCTATCAGCACTCTTCTGACATTAAAAAAAAGTTTTGGAGTTTTTTTTTTATCAAACAAATACAGTTTCACAATATACAAAACTTAATCAACAATGACGATAACAATAAGTAACACTTTGATAACTGTACATTATTTCTTTTTCATATGTAACAAATTATGTTATTTTGTTTTTCTCCTTTTTTCTTTTCTTTTCTTTTTTTGAAGGTGATATAAAAAGGGCCTGCCTTTCCGAAACTAATTTACCAGAAATGAAGAAACAACAAGCTAAAAAAAAAAAATAATAATAAAAAATAAAAAATAAAGAATCCGTTCGTCTGTAATTCTTCACCAGATGTGTTAAAAAAGGCAATAATAAAAAATATCTGTAACTCGCTCTCTGTCTTATAGTCATGACTGGTTCTGACATGGTTCCAGCTGTTCGAGCGACTTCTTCTTCTCTTTCTGTTTGAAACTTCCTGCCCTGTTTTTGGTCGTGATGTTGTTGGCCGAGACGTGGCGAATGCGAGCTCCGTTGGCACTTTTGTCGACGTTGTCCTTGTCAGTGGGGGAGTGCATGCTGCCCACGCTCAGACTGGACATTGAACTCGACAGGTTCAGGTTCGACGAAATGCCCAGGCAGCTGGGGTATGGGTTAAGAATGTCAAGGTCATCACCAGGGAGACATGATTCCATGATCATGGCTTTTTCTAAACAGTTGACGAAAAGTTCTGCAGTGTCACTGCTTCCAGAGGACTGAAATGACAAATAAAGTTTTCAACAGATAGATAACGATTTATGTATCTTTGTGAAATTTTAATCAGTAAATGAATTTTATTTAACAAAATCCAAAGTAGTATTTTAAATTGTTAAAACATTTTTGCGTGAATAAAGAAAACAGAAGTAGAAAAAAAAAAAAAAAGTTGAATCCTGATAGTAACAATATTTAATTATTTTAAAATTTAAATAAAAATTAACTTGTTTGAAAAGTATTTTGTAATTTTAAAATGTTTAAAATGTTTAATTTTTTAATTTTTTAAATCCATCTTCCAGTTCTATTTTCCTCGATAAACCACGAAGAAAACATTAATCAATATTTTAACATTTCCAGAAGTTATCTTTTCTTTCATGAGAAACATACTACCTATGATAAACACACATACAGATATGTGATATAAAAAGGATATAGAAGTATAACCAAAGCAAACCTTGGTAAAAGTTCCTGCGAATCTCCAGAGACCGCCAAACCCTATACTCTGAAGATAAGACAACTGCTGTTGTGAAGCATCTTCACAGGCTATCATGTTCTGAATGATGCTCTGCACTGCATTCAGTATAGCCTGGTCATGACACAGCGACAGCACGTTGTTG
Organism: Chrysomallon squamiferum; assembly: GCA_012295275.1. Taxonomy (NCBI): domain Eukaryota; kingdom Metazoa; phylum Mollusca; class Gastropoda; order Neomphalida; family Peltospiridae; genus Chrysomallon; species Chrysomallon squamiferum. The sequence goes on from CM022671.1 coordinate 22,674,804, forward strand.
ATCTTAGCATCCAGCAAACTGTGACTGCAATCCACAAATTAAAACTCAATTAACTCAGGCTACAAAACTATTTTTGTGATTATTTAAATAACACAAAGCAGAGATTTCTCCTTTTTTCTTTAAAATTTGAATGAATTATTAAAATCTTCTTCAATGTCTTATGTTTTATACAGCTGTGTAATGTTTTGTGTATGTTTGTGAGAGACTGTATTACTTCATTCCACATACAGCTGGCATTTTTGTACATTATCAATTTAATAAAAGAATCAGCATTAATATTTTCAAATTAATTACTTTCTTATGATGTACTAGAATACTTATTCATAAATCTGACTTGTTCATGTTATTATGACAGCAGTTAGTTCAGATTCACTGCTGGTTGCTAACAGAAAAATTCAGCTTATTTCCGAAATGCTATTTAACAATTCACTTGAGTAGCTTAGTTGATGAAACACTTATAACTTCAGTTATATTGAAAATAATATTAAATAAAACATTCTTGTAGTTTTGTTAATGAAAAAATAAAACTTTAATTTTAGTTAATATTCTTAAGTAATTCTCCTCACTCTATTTTAAAGCTATTGACTTCTTTAAAAGCCCTATAAAATAATGAAGCATACTTACATAACAGGAAAGACTTTGGGAAAAACAACTGATGCCTCTGCAAGATACTCATAAATTATTCTTGCTTCATTTTCATCTGTTGTGTTACGTACAAGAGTGGCCTGAAAATTTTAAATGTACAAGACAGTTTTAACATACGAAATCCTTTGTCAAAACAAGTTAAAATTATTCTATACAAGCACAATAAATTATGAATTTCATCAAAAGCACAACAAAAATAATAACTGGTATAATATTGCACACATTTTTTTAAAAATTTACAAATTCTCAGTAAATAGTGTAACTATATTTACAAGGATTTTAAGTAACGTATTATAGTTTTAATATATTAATAGAAAAAAAAGAAGCAACAGACACACACACACATATATAAAAAAAAAAATAATAATAATAATAAAAAAATAAATAAATAAATAACAAAAGATAAACTAATTTTATAAAGATAAGAAGGCTTGCTTTCAAGATAATTAAAAATTAATTTTATTTTTCTCAAATTCTTTTTTAATTAAAATTAAAAATTTGTAAATTTTCTCTACATTTCGTGTTATCAACCTCTTTAAGCCAAACTGTTAATCTTACCAGAACTGTTAGAACAAGAGCTTGTGTTGGATAATCCACTAAAATCTCTGGATCAAGAAGCACATTGTTTTCGTTTGATACAGAACTTCGGCCACTTCGTGCCACTTGGAGAACAGCAGAGTTGGTGTCCATTTTTTTAGTCCCAGGAGTAGGCATTGAGCTGCTTCGAGTTTTGTATAACGGAGGCCGTGAATTGGGTTCTGAGTCGAGACTTCTCCAAACCTTTGGGCTGTTAACTTGCTGAATTAATTAAAATAATAAAAATAATAAAATAATAATAAATAATTCTTCAGACAAAACAGTTATTTTATTTAATATTAATCAGCACCAATTTTTTTTTGCCCAAATTTTTACAAATAAATGTCGAAGTCTGGGAATGTTTAACTCAGTCATGCACACAGTTTAGAAATTATTAAATTTCTGGTTCCCTAAGTAATTCCTGTAACACCTTTGGTTATCAAGTATCATATTTTACTGTTATTATGTTAAAAAATGTCCAGTTATAAGCAGATATTTGTATATTATATTCATCTTAGTACCTGACTCTGTGACAACTGTGTGTTTTTCTGCATTCTTGCTTGTGCCATGGCAGTTTGGTCCAGCATGTCCCAGCTCTTCTGTCTTCTGGCAAGAGGTGTGGATTCAGGAAGTAAAGGCCCCTGTGTGGTTGGAGTGGAGACAGACAGAACTGACGCTGGTGCCGAGGCTGATGTTGCCTGCGAGTTGAGCTCGGCCATGAGGCTGTCGGACGACGACGACTCGGGAATCATGTAGTTGGCAGCACGATGTTTGAGGTGACACCGACTTCGCACCTCTTCTGATACAGACACCAGAGCTAAAATGTGAAATGTTTACCCAGTTATTTACAGTTAGCAGTTAATTAGACACCTGCTTTAACAGATGCAAAGCAACAAAATTTATTATTATTATATCTGTTAATGTTTTCATATGATGCATACTGCTATAAGGAAGCAAAATGTGTGTGGTGTATGACAAGACATTTGTTTTATTCAGTACAAACTAAACAAGAACTGAAAAAATTAACATGCTAATCACAGCAAGCTGTTATAAAAATGCTGGCAGTCTTGTCACTTTCTAACATAGGCCCATAATACAGACTGAACCTGTTTTGAGACTGCATTTGTTTCCTGTGGTGTTCAGTCTCATAATATGCTGATTTCAAACACTAGTTTGTAAACATACATTTAATTTTGTATCTTAAGTCTGTATTTAAGTCTGACTAGTTTACATTTTAAATTTGGCTCAGTTACTGCTATCCAAAGTTTAGAGTCAATTTATATTTTATGTCATAAATGTAAAACTAATGTTCAGGTTTGACATCTTAAAGACTATATCGTGTTTACATTGCAAATTCTGAAAGGAAAAGACTCAGCTTAAAGCAAATTACGTTATCAATGACTTCTATACTGTGCTAAATTCTGACTCTAAGGTTATTTATACCTGCTAGGTAAGCCACTGTCTGTGTGGTCACTTGAAACTTGTCTCCTCCTGTTGGTTTCACGGTGATGCTCAGTAACTGATGCAGCACACGAATAGTGCGCGACACTGTGGTTGGTGATGGATGTCTGAAGCCTTTGAGGAGGTGGCCGACGAGGGCGAAGTTGAAGTTGGTCGTAAAACTGAGACCAACGTAATGATCCAGCTGCTTGAAATGCCATTCGAGTGGTTCTCGTGTTGCCATGATACACTTCTCAAGAGACTGGAAAGAGAAAAAGAATTATGATTATGTGTTAATTACTTCAAGACAGTTTTATTTATTTTAAAGAAAATCGGTTTTATTTATTTTAAAGAAAATCTAAGTCATTACTAAGAACAAAATAAAATCTAATAATTTTGAACCATCCAAGTTGGTGTTTGAAATATAGAAGACAATAAACTGCAACAATGCAATTTACATATAACTTTAATTTTGATTTAGAACATTCATTTTATAACTAAAATGAAGTGAAATATAAAAAAGTAATCAATTTTACCCTTTTTAGCTTTTATATTTAAAAGACAGATTTTGGGTAAAAAAAAAAAAAAAAAAAAAAAAAAAAAAAAAAAAAGAAAAAAACAGCCTTAAATAAACATGAACTGATAGCAGAGAATGTTTTCTTTTTCACATCTCTGTTATACCAAAAATATATTTTTCAACACTGCTGTAACTTTTTAATATTTACAAAATAATCGTTCAGTGAATCTATTTTACCTGATTATAAAGTCAATTCAACAGAGATACATCCTAACAGATGGCTTACCACTTTATCGAAGAGTCCCATGTTGTCCAGTGTGTGAAGATTCTGCTCAATGAGGGCAAGCCCAGCAGCATACAGAGACACTTCGTCTAACTGCAACACTGATATCGCAACCCAGAACAGAAACTTGTGAATGGGAGACTCCTGAAATAAAGAAAACACAAATACAGTGTTAACAGAAGAGTTATGCATTTACAGATATCAAAACTTGAAAATGCTCAACAAAAAGAGAACAATGAAAGTTAAAGAGAAGAGAAAGAAAAAGATGAGAGAAAAGAGAAGAGAAGGGTAAAAAGAGTAAAAAAAGATGAAGATAGGATAAAAAGAAGGAAGAAAAAAAAGGAAAGAAAGAAAGAGAGAGAGATCAAGACAAAATAAAATAAAAAGACAGACATAAATAGAGAGAGGCAGGAAAGACAGAATGAGGGAGATAAATAAAAGGGATAAAGACAGTCTAAATGAATAGGTGTGGGGACAAAAATGGTAAAAAAACCTAAAGAAATAAACAGCAATTTGATGTAACTCACAGGTTTCAACAATGGCTGCAGTCTTGTCAGACACATGACAACTGCTTCGATCAGTGTCAGATCTGTGTACGATTCCAGCGCCTACACAGCAACAAAAAGTAGAAAGCAAACAAATTATTTTTAAAATAAATAAATCTATAAAAAAATACAAATTATATAAAAAGAATTTCATACTGATTCAAACTTGAATAAGAGTTCTAATATTAAAATAAAATAGGCTATAAATTTAAATTGTTGTTTTATTTTGTTGGTTTTCATAAGGATAAAAGTATAACTTCATTAAAATTTTCTGATTTGTTGCTTTAATAATTTTATTTTAAAAATTAAAAGAAATTATCTTTTTTTTTTAACTTATTTTGAAAGTCTAAATGTATTTTACCTCAAAGTTTATATCACATTTAATAAAAAATAAAGTCATTTCAAACAGATTGATTTATCAATACAAATTAATTACATATTCAGTAATAAATACTTAAATAAATGAAACACCTCAATTCCAAATCAAAAACATACAAAACTACCTAAAACTGACACTTCAAAACTTCTAACAACACTTCATTTTCAAAACACACATTTTGGGGAGAAATCAATCTTGGGGATAGATTTAAAAAGCCAATCAGAAAAAAAAAAAAAAAAAAAAAAAAAAAAAAAAAAAAAAAAGAGGAAACAACCCTTCCCCAAAACACTGAAGCTAAATATACTGTCAGATTTTTGTATTTTATTAACACATTATCACAAATATCCACAAAATCATTATTTATCTGTAAGGACTAAGATAAATTTTAACAAATTCATAAAAAAGGATTTAATTCTAATGATTAAAAATATACTAGTTAGTTTTATTTAATTTTTTTTTAATTTAAGCAATATGATTAAGAAATAATCTACATTTAAGTTAAAGCCACCTAAGTTTTATGAAGGATTTTATTTAAGGAAAAGACAAATATGTTTCATGTATTGGTGTAAAAGCTGAAGTGAAAAACGTTATTCAAGAAGCAGTAGCCATAGTAAGAACCATAACTCTAACACTTTGCCTCATTGAACTGGGCAACTTATTAAAAGCATATTTCTAACAGAAAACAAAATTTGTTATAGAATTTACAAATTTATAAATTATTGTTGATAAAAAAAAACCCCAGTTTTTGTAAAAAGGAGCCACCATGAAATAGACATGATTAGGACAGTTTGCTTTATCAATAATATGGAAATATAAATAAAAATAATTCTGAATGATTTCATACATGCTGCTTGTTCATAACTGTGAAATCTAATCCACGTGAATTTATCACGCTATATGGAATTTGTTCTAATGCTCACCAAAAATGAGAACACAGAACTTTTTATCTCTCACTGAACTGTGAGACAAGATCTCACAGAGATATTAAAAGCCTAATCACCACAAAAAGACTGGGGCAAACGTGATCCGAGAATCCTACTTCAGCCATTGCCGGACAATCCCCAGTAAGGATGTGGTGTGGTGGGGTGGGGTGGGGTTTGGGTGGGGGTGGTGCAATGCCCTAACCTTTCCTAGACCTGCCCCTGCAAGATAATGGCTACTGACCTCCATGCAAGCTGGTTGTGTCCGTCTCAATCCAGCCTGATCCTGCAGGTTTTCAGACTTCTCACCAAAACTGGGCAGTGTACAGGCGTGAGTGAAAGTCAAAGAGTAGGGTGGTCTTCCCTGACAGACACACAGAGAAGAATTAGAGCAAAAAAAAAAAAAAAAAAAAAAAATATCAGCAAAAAGAACTGTGGGGATTGTGGCAATGAACTAAAAAAAAAAAATTTCAAAAAATTTCAAAAAAAAAAAAATTATCTGCTTTGGTGTGAGAATGTTAAAAATAAAAAGGAGAATGTAAAATTTCAAAAAAAATTTTAAAAGTTAAGCCATGTTATGAAACCAGTTTTGTATGGATTTTTAAATTTTAAATTAATATTTAAAAAAAGAAAAAAAAAATTAGAGTGAAACTTTATTTTGGGCTTTATGTAACATTAACTACTAGATACACAGAACAACATTTTTAAGACATTAAAAAGATATTTGAGTTTTAACACAAAATTAAAGCAGCTAAAAGTTAGTTCACATTAAATTGTTTAGTAATTCCACCTCATAAAAAAATAATTATTTTTGTTTTTATTAAAGTCAGAAAGCAGTTTTCAAATAAAAAAAAAAAAAAAAAAGTAGAAAAGAAAAACAACAAAACATAAACCTAAAAATTCAGATCTACAGTCATTATCTAAGCCTCCTCAGAATTACTTTCATTTCAGTTAAAAAAAAATTTCTTTCCACTTTATCAAATAAACGGGTTAATGTAAGATACATAAATATTATGTAAGATACATTTAAAAAAAAATAAAAAATTATGCATTCAAAGCCATGCAGAGTAATATTAAAGCTGCTGATTTTAAAAAATTTCTGCTGATAATCCCTTAATAATCCCTTGATAAACTGTTATGAATGGAAAAAAATGAAGTTTTAATGAATCTTAATTATATATTAAATTAACTGAGGCTTGGTCAATCTGTCACTGAAATACCAAAACATTCACTTTGCTTAACAATAACTGGTCCCCCTGTAACTACCTTGATTAAACAAGATGACAAATAAAATAAAATAAAATAACATATAATAATAATAATAAGAAGAAGAAAATAAATGTGAAGATGAAAATTGGGACTTGAGAAAAATAAAATCAGAGACAAACATCTAATATATGCATGACAACAACAACAGTAATAATAATAATAATAATAATAAGCAACAAAAAGAAAGAAAATAATAAAAGAAAAAGAAGAAGAAGAAGAAGAAAACAAATAAAAGAGCCAACATTAACTACAAAGCAGGGTAAGGCAGTAGTAGTAAATGAAAATCAAGCAAAAATAGAAATGAAAGGAAGTCTAAAATGTTTCACCTTCATCATGATCTTGAGAAGCTGCTTCACTTCGGAGTCTGTCACTGACTTGCTGATGCAGCCAAACACTATGATGGCTCTGGGCTGCAAGGCTGGGTTGTACTGGAACGCAAACCTGTCAGAAAATACCACAGAAATAAAATCTTCATTTATTTTTATTTACCATAAATATAACATTTTTTTTGCTTTATTCACGACATGAAAATCTTTTTACTTCAATAGTTCAAATTTTTTAGTGACAAAAATATAAAATCTTTACTTTAATAGTGAACAAATTAAATCTTTACTTTAATAGTGAAATAAATCAAGTCTTTACTTTATTTGTGACACAAGTTAAAATATTTACTTCATTAGAGACACAAATCATTTTTATTATTAATAACACAAATAAAATCTTCACTTTATTTTGATCATTTATCAGCTAGGCAATATTCCCTTTATTAGCCGAATATTGTAAAATCTTACTAACCACACACACAAAATCTTCATTTTATAAGCCACATAAAATGACAAACATAATATTTTATTAGTAAATAAGACTAAAAGTGATTAAATAATGAGACAGACACAAGCTGAAATGTGCTGCTCACATTTTATGAGTTTTCTGTTACTGAATGGCAATGGACATACAAAGGTCTGTGACAAATCAGTTATGGGGATTCTTTATGGCTCAGGAATAGTCCAAACGTACAGGAAGAATGTTTAACATGTAAGACTTGTACTGAACAAAACCCTGATTCCTTTAGCCACAAAAAAAATAAAACAAAATTATTTCAATATTTTACCTGCGAGCCAAATCAGTCCACTGCTGTAACCAGTCACAGCCAGGGTTGTCTTTCATACATGCCTAAACAAAATAAAACAGATTAAAGAAGTGAGTTCAGTTAGACATTATTAGTATTATATGGTTAATATTTGACACAGATAAAAAAAAAAAAATAATAATAATAAAAAATATTAAAAATAAAATAAATAAATAAATAAAATAAAATAAATAAAATAAAATAAATAAAACAAGAGAAAACAAAGTAATGATGTTCTGCTGGAATCTAAATATTAAATTTTTATTTGAATAGATTGAACTTAAATAAAAATTAAACTATCTTAATATATATATATCTTTTAATACATATTAATTATATTCAAAATTTTATTTCTTCAGTATCATAAATGAATGACATCTCTCCAACATCTGGGAACTACAATTTAAAAAAAAAAGAAACAAAAAAAAAGAAACATTTTAATAACAAACTCTACCTCCATTATTTCTAGCAGTGCGTCTGCTATGGCTTCTAGGGAGCTCAGTGACATCTTCTCATTTTCTGGGGGAGCCATGGTGAATGAGCGGTCGCCAGGGCGATAGCTGGTTCGGAAGGCACTGACTGCAGCTGATTTCACCTTGCTGATCCCAAACAGTTGATAGAACTTGGGAAGAGAAAATTCAGCCAAACTCATCTTTAGAACCTGGAGAGTGTTTTCTGAAAGTGAATAAGTATGTGGTTTCAGAAATGCTTTTTATATATAATGGTGGTATGACATAGTTTTCTGCATCCTTCTTAGTTTACTGAAACTAATTAGCACAAAGGAAAAAACAAATCGTGGCCTTTGATAAATATGTAGGAGCTTGGGCTGGAATGGGAAATAGGCAAATGAGACACAGAGAGATTGTTTAGCCCTGTTACAAAACCATTTAATATATTTATTTTTATACTTACAGAAAAAAGAAAAATACAAATGCTTTTTTAAAAACACAGATTTAAAATGCCGATAACATTAATCAAAAAGCAAAAGAAACAGATAACACACACACACACACACACACACACACAAACATAAAAATCTCAAAAAAAAAACAACAACCCCAAAAACCCCAAAAACCATAAGAAAAGAAAAGAAAACAACAATTTATAATAATAATGCATCACAGCCCCCTCGTTTATATTTTCCATTAATCAAATTTGTGAAGTCAGGTTGTAACTGGTGTTTTACCTCCAAAGTGTAGTTGTGAGCATGTGCACAGCGAGTGTATGATGTTGATGACTAGACCGTGCGTTGATGCACGCAGCGACAGTGGACCAGTCGACACAAGCAGGGTCACGATGTGAAAGAGGAAAGGCAGATGACTAGCAACTGGAAACAAAAATATAAACCATTTCACTCTTCACATGGTTCTGTTGACAAATTACATTCCTAAACATGTCAAAGTGTCCTCCATGACAGTACATAATTTTTTTTTTTTTTTTTTTTTTTTTTAGGACAAAACATTTTAACAAAAGGTAAGTATTGTAATGACAAACATTGATATCACACTATTAAATTAACAGAATATAACATTTGTTTCATTGTTAGATAACATATTTAAGTACGTTTTATAATTTTATTATTGTCATAGAAATTTAATAACTTTTCAAAAATAATCTTTGTATCTTAATATAAAAGTAATAAATATACATTTTTTTTAAGAGGTTTGATGTATTTATAAAATGGACTAAAATACATTTATTGTAATAACATATACTAAAACAACTGACAACTGTAATCTGATAGAAGTGGTGACTTGCCATCGAGTGAGTTATTGAAAGACAACATGAGGAGGTAGCGAGCAAGAATAGCGATGTCATCCCACATCAGATGTTGTTCTAGCGTCGGTGTTGGAGATGTGCACGTTTTGTCAATCAGCTGAAATTACAAACATTGAAAATATTGTCATTTAAATTTTTCATTAAATCATTTTAAATCATTTCAAATCATTTCAAATCAGTTACATTCCCGTCATGCAGAATGTTTTAGATGTACAGGTGGAATATTTTTGACTTACCCTGCACAGTCTGCCAATCACTTTTCTGGAGACGAGCTGAACGTTTGCAGACGTCAGAGCCACGGCAGTGTCAGCCATTATCTCTGCCTGGATCGAGCCTAAACCTCCAGTGACACTTCTCTGAAATCCAAAATTTTTACAAAATTTAAAAAAAAGTATTTTAAGAAACAGTTAAAAATCTCTAACAGGTTTAAATAAAACATTTATTTTCTTGGGGAGGGTCAGATTCTAAAATTAGCAATGACTTGTAGTATAATTTCAAACTGTTAAGTTTTACAACTCTTTTATGCTTACTCTCTGACCTGAGAGGTATAGGAAAACTCCTAAAATTGTATTTCTTAGTCTCACAAAACAGTAACAATCATGTGTGAAGAATTGATTATTATTTTTTTTTTTCATTCTTGCTAGTCAGGGGATGACCATCAGAATTTGTAATGAAATGTTATAATAATGTTGATGAACACACTAGATGAACATGTTCAACCAAACTAAGGCACACACAAAATAAAAATTAAATATTAACACTGATTAAAAAACGATAAGTTTCTGGTTCACTGATCAACAGGATTAACTTTAAGCATCGTGCTTTGCTAAGCATTTAACCTCAACATATAAATATTAAAATATTAAATTCGTTGCTCTTCTTTTTGACAAGTAAGTTTTAGTCTACTTTAGCCCACTTTTGGAAACGTTTGCACAGGCTTTTAGTTATGATACTTTTCAAAGGATGCCAAGAGATAATTCAGAATTACAGAAATGTACAGACCTTGATGAAACTGTCTAGAACCATGTCAAGGAGATCAGCAATCTGTCCAATGTTTCCCCAGATCTTTGCCTGAATTGAGGGATACATCTAAACAGAAACAAAAACATGTCAGTTTGTCTTCTAACTATCTTAATAAAAATACATAAAAACATATCTGTCAACAAAGAAAAAAAAAAAATATAAAAAAAAAACCAATAGATTGTGTATATTACCATGTTTATATTCAAAAGGGTTAAATAGTTCAAAGTCAAGTCTATTTCATCCTATTTATTAGTTTTCTTTGTTCATATCAGTTTAAAGAATAATAATTTTCAGTCACTCAGGCTCTCACCTCTTCTTCCTCAATTGTCATGGTAATGAGTTTGTCAAGAATAAGAGCAACTTTCTGCCTCTTGTTTTCATCACACTGTTTGCAGAATCTGCAATTTAAGAAAATTAATTTATAATGTATATATATATAAAATTTTATACATTATAAATAGAGAAGCAAAACAAACAACAACAAACTTTATAAAATATTAAAACACTTAAAATAGATTATAAACTTAAGTTTATTTACGTTTGAAAATGTTTGGAAATAAAAATTTATTTTATCTACCTATCTATATATCTATAAATTTTAAATTTTCATATATATATATATATAAAATTATATAAAAGTAGAAAAACAATAAATTTAAATAGCATTTTAAAACAAGATTATTATAAGCTGTAAGTTTATTTATGTTACAAAATACCTGTAAATAAAATAATTATTTTTATAACATGGAAAAAAAATAATGTTTATAGGCTAAACCAACTACCTGATCTAAAATTCTAATTATTCATAATTCATTACAAATGACTCTCTACAGCGTGACAGTGACTTTCTGTTTTAATTATTTATGACAGGGCAGCACTAACCGTGTCAGGTTTGGCAGCCATGGTGTAATGTACTCTAGACACAAGTGCTTCATCTCTATGTTAGAATTTCCAAACCCCTGAATGCACTCTTCAAGAAACTCTAATGTCAAGTGAGGCTCCTTTTCTGCCAACTTTTCACTGATTGACTTGATGAAGATTGTGTTGTTAGCTGGTATACAGAGACCTAGAACAAAACAGTGTTTTAATATCAAAATACTTGTAAACACAGACCTGACACAAAACAATGTTTAAAAATCTGATAATGATTAACATGCAATTCACTACTACAGAAACTTGTTAGGTGTTAGGGAACTTTGTTATGAATAATGTGTAAACAATAGAGGAATTCCTGTTTACTAACTGTAAAGAATGCTTCTGAAAACCAAAAAAAAAAAAAAAAACAATTCTGTAGTGTATGTTAATAACTTTTTGATGAAGAATAATTATTTAGGATCATCAAGAATTATCATTTTAAAAGAAAATATTATTCGAATTTTAACAGAATATGATATGACACTATCAAAAAAAAAACAATATCCCAATATAATCCACTATGTAGATTACATATTGTAAATCTGTAGGTAGCATGTATCCATGAGTGATTAATGACAAACAATTAAGCTGATACATGTTTGTGTGTGTGTGTGTCTTTAATTTTAGAATTATTCTGTATTTTGCATTATTGTGATTGCTGTTATATTTTGTTACATCTTCAAGTCAGCACTTACCATTTGTTTCCAGGAGCTGTCCCTCTATTTTCAGATCAAACGTCTGGGTGAGAGCACACAGCAAGTTGTACGCAGCCGAACGAAGACTAGGGTCAGAGCTTCCCAGGTTTAGTAAAGCCTTTTATTTTTAAAAATAAATAAATAATTTAAAAATAATATGTTAAATATTTCAGATTGCCGTTTGTTTTTGCAAAGTTTACATCAGTAGGAACAATTAACTTTTCAGAAAAAGAATAAGTGTTTTGAAAAAAAAAAAAATAATAAAAATGAACAATCACATTTTTTATATTAATGTTTTATAAGAATGCACATTAATCATAAATAATAAAATATTAAAGTAAATAAATGATCTTTTTGGATTACTGACACAAACAGTCTGGCCAGAAAAACCTTAAAAAAAAAAAAAAAAAAAAAAAAAAAAAAAAAAAAACTACAGCAGGATATTATGCACAAGTACCATAACCTAATGGCCCAAAATGTGGAAGTTATTACATTTCATTATTCTATGCTCTAAATTATGAAACATTACGCAAAAAAAAAAAAAAAAAATTAAAAAACAGTACCCCTCCTCCTACATCTGTGATAGACTGCACATGATAAATGTATGCATTCTTAAAAATGTGTCTAACTTACAACTTCATATTCCTATTAATATTCACTAAAGAATTTCTAAATGTAGAAACATTATGTTACTGAGCTGTACTCACCACATTAAGAAGAGTGCCTGGCACATCCTTTGGTCTGATTTTTGTATGAACTGTCACTGTGTCCTGTGAAGAAACATTTGTTTTTATTTAGTATTTGTTTCTTCTGTTATTTACTTATCTACATAATCATCAACCTTATCTCTTCCCTTTTTGTCCTTCTTCTCTTTCACACCAAAAGAGATAACTGTTACAGTGATCTATTTTTCTGTGTTACATTTCACTATCTCAAATCATCTCATTATATAACAAATGCAAAGTAGTAATATCTTCAACACTTTCAAAAATTATCTAAATTTTTGTTTTAAAAGAAATTAAATGTTTGTGGACAACTTCCAACTTCTTTTTGAAAATAAATCAACTTTTTTATATATAAAAAATTCTACGAGGTACCCATCATGACTTTGAACATATATTATACATTACTAACACTGCCATCTTTGTCTCTAAAATAAATAAACTTTTAGATATAAAAATTTAAAGTCTGTATAAGGCATCAGTTATTAAGAGGATCTATGTACAATACATTAATATTGCCATCTTTTTCTAAAATAAACTTATATATAAAAGAAAGAAATGGTAATTAAAAGTCTCTGTAAGGTATGTTATTTTGTGTGTGCATGCACAATAAATCAGTATTGCCATTGTTTCTAAACCAAATAAACTTTTGTTTTAAAAATGTGAACACAAACCGGCTGCGACAGTTCCCATCGAGTGCGGATATGTATAATTGCTTGTACGATGTTATCACAGTCGTTATGTATGAATGACAGAGGGCCACTCTCATTGGCTATTGTCAGCGTAAACTGATTGTCATCTACAAGGCACACCTGTAAGAATTAAAAAAGAAAATTAAACATGTTTACTTGGTAGTTATAATGAACAAACTGATAAAAAAAACTGATTCATTTTAGTAACGATTTTGTTGAGAGGATGTTTGTAATAATTAAATATGTTGTGTTTTCATTAAATTCAGTTCTTAATTGAAGTTAAACTTTAAAAAATTCAAAAATAAATAATAAAAAGAAAGAAAAAAACTTTATTATTAATTAAGGCTAAAACAGTTTTAAAATGTTTTTAATGAAAGGATGTATTTGTTATGAAAAATGGAATGGTTAGAATTCTTCACTGTATTTTTATTCAGAACTTAAAAATATTACACTTTCTTTAAACAAATTAATTTATTATTTCAGTCAAGACTAATATAAACAATATATTATTATAAACATATAGTGATATACTACAACATTTCATCCAAGTGACACACAAATAACAAAAGAAGATTTTAAAAATGTAGAAAAGCATAGAAAAATGTATTTATTACAAAATGCTGAGGATCCCGTACCTGAAATTCTGAAAAATCCTGAACTTTTTCTGAGTAGCAGAAATAATGATATCTTACAGTTTTTGGTTGGTTTCAGGTACACAAAAACTTGATTTATGCAAAAATATTAAAAATATTATACAATTTTTTTTTAAGTTGTCTGGAAAATACAAATGGAACTCATACACTTGGATGCTATTATCAGGCCAACTCCTTACAATTGAAAATTCCTAAACATCAAATCAAGCATTTCAGATAAAGGATTCTAAACGTGTATTGACTTTGATCTGAAAATGTAGAATTAAAAAAACACTAGTAAACTTCTACCTCCTCTATTTCAGCAGCATAGTACACATCATTCAGCAGAACCTGGTGTCCCAACACTTTGCTCTTTTCAGAAGATGTCACCTGGATGGCATTTGGTCCAACCTGAAATTTAAATTTAAAAAAATTAACATATTTTGTGTTATTTTTCACGGATGTTATTATCATAATCAATAATGTGATATAATCATTCTCTGTGTATATCTGTGTGCCTGAATGCCTGGATTCTGATTGATTCATTCATTTTTGCGTCTTTTAATTATTATTTTTTTTTCCCCACTATTTTGAATTTAATTATTGTTTCCTTTATAGTAGTATGTTTAATCAGTTTAAAAATAATAATAAGATGAAGAAGAAGAAAAATGAATGAGAAAAATCTATAATTTTAGTATAAATTAATTAAAGTAACATTTGTTTTCTCAGTAAGTAAAAATAACTATTAGTATTAATGAAGAAAAAACTGAAAAAAAGCATTATTTATAAACAAAATAATATAAAATTAAAATACTTAAAATTCAAAATTTGGTTTCATTTACAAAATAGAAATGACATTTATGTTCATCATAAATAAATATTTTGCATTTTTAAATAAAAAAATTTCAGAAATTAAAGATAAAAAAGTAAAAATTGGTAAATTAAAACATCCAAAAGAAAGCTTACCTTTATTGCAACTTTGGTGTCTTTGTGAGACAGTTTGAGTGCGTTGTTGAACACTTTGAGATCTTCTTCCAGTGCCACTGTGGTGCCTGGCAGTTTCTGGTGATCGACATGGATGTACTCATTCAGCTTGGCTGGGTGGTCAATGAACAACAGCTTACGGTTGTTCTAAAAAAATAAATATATAAATGAAATATGAAAGATGTGTGTATGTGAATATACTTATAAAAAACATTTCCGATCCTTTTAAACTTCATTTTGAAATTTAATAGAGAAGATAAAGACAGGGAAACTGAGAAAGAAACATAAAAAGAAGCAGAGAACAAGAGAAGTGATTGAAAAAACAAGAAAAACTGTTCTAAAATATTTATAAATCTGTTAATTATTTGAAAATCTTATTAAATCTAAAAACATTTACCATAAATAAAAAATTAAAAAAAAAAAAAAAAAAATTAATTAAAAAAGTGACTATAAATTTAAAAATAAAGAGAAACAGATGTAAGAATAGATGATCTGATACACGGAAATTTAAATAATTTAAATTATTTTATTTTAGTACCCTGAGTGGAGAGAGAATTCTGTCATGGTATTTTGTGTATTCTCGCACCCAGGAGTTGCAGTTGTAGATGTAGGCTGCAACAATGTTGAGGTAGACATTTTCAGGCATAACAACAAACCACTTTGAGAGGAAATCAGTCTGAAAACAAAAATTCACAATAATAAAATAAATAATAATACCAATAAATTAGATGACCTTTTTTCCCAGTTTAGCAGACAAAAAACCCCATTAATTTTATTTCTAAACTTTTTTTTATCTCTGTTATTTTAAAACTACCTATACAATTATTAGCTAAATTTGTTTTTTCTAATTAACCATTCAAAGTTTTTGTCATTTAACTAGCCAAGAAATTATGGCTGTTTATTTTTCAATTTGACAGTGATACGCTGAAATGAAATTAAACTCTTCCCCACCAAAATGGGTTTTAGCTAATTAATATCAAAAACAGGAACCTTGTGAGAAGTAGATGATAATAAAAACATCAGCAAAAACATCAGAGATTCTTTTGCAGTTATAATCTGGTATTTTCTAAGGCCCAAATCAATCACTGGAGAGGCTTATGAGATTAAACTAAATTTTATATATATATATAGTTTTCCTTACCCTGAACCTGTTTTCTGAACAGGTGTGTGTGAAGTCAATGACAAGTTCAAATGGTTTGTGGTAAAATGGCTTCAGAGTCAACAGAACATGGTAGATGAGAAGATCTCCATTAATCTCTCCAACTCTGTACAAAAACAAAATATAAAATGGATATAAACAGTTATTTTTACTATTAGTAAAATATAAACACGAATTCACCTACAGAAATAAAAATACACATAAAACTGTCTTTTTGTCAGCAGATGAATGTTTAAAAATGTTATTTCTGATGTTGTTGTTTTAAAAAAAAAAAAGAAGATATTTTGCAGTGAATAATCTTAACATCAGTTATTTTCCCAATCTTTATATACTACAAATTAATGGCCGACTAAATTTTTTTCTGTATAATTAAAATATTATCAAAAATATGTAATACATAATTCCATGAAAACTCATCAAAATGAATTTTAAAACCAAATCAATGAAATCAGCAAGTAATAAAATATAAAAATAAAGAAAAATAACTAATGAAATTTGAAAAAAAAAATAAAAAAAAAAATGAAGAAATAAAGAAGGAAAGAAAAGAAAATGAGATCTGATCGAAAAGAAAAAGTTAACTAACTTGTATCTGCGAGCGATGTAGTAGAAAACTGGATTTCCGCTTGTGCTGGTTCCAGCCTGGTAGAAGATGTGCAGATTTTTCAGCGACTTGAACTCATCTTTTTCATGCATGTTGTGTTTTGACATGATCTCCTCAAACTTCGTACTTGTCATGTCCATGCTGCTCCACCTTTAATCACAGAAACAGATAAATTCTGACTATTTGTTTGTAAAATAAAAATTAAAAAATAATAATAATAATGATAATGATTATCTACATATGTATATATAAAACTAGATTTGAAAAACATTCTGTACACAAAATACAGTTTCAAAATAATAATAATAATAATAATAATAATAAAAATTCTAATTAAAAAAACTGGGTAATAGCTACGTTTTAGATTTATTGTTTTTTCTTTTGAATGTTTTTTGAAAAAAAAAAAAAAATCAGTTTTGGGGTTAAATATGTTCATCTACAGAACAAAATGTTGATACTAAATTTCTGAAAGAAAAATATTACAAAATAAGAAAATCCATTTAAAAACATGAATTTGTTTTTGTTTCTTTCGGTTTTTTTACAGACTGGAAAGAAAGAAAGAAAACAAAAAGTTTACATACAAACACACAAAGTTTGACAAACACATAAAGATCTGAAGTTAATTAAAAAACATGTTAGCAGGTGGGTTCTGTTAGGAAGATTATATTATTCAGCTGCTTCTTTGTCTCTCTCTCTCTTTTTTTTTTTTTTTTTTCACCAGGAACAGATGTTAGAAGAAAGTTTCTAAAATAACTAATTCTTTTGGGAAATATCTTATTTAAAATAACATATTTTTATAATCACTCCATTTTAAAAAAAAAAAAAACAATAAAAAACAAACAAAAAAACAAGCAAAAAAACCCCCTCAACAGCTATCTCCACCCCCAAAAAAAAAAATAAATATAGCATCATCATCTTTTCATTATTTTCTTTAAAAAAAAAAGTTTTAAAAAGTCCCATCTACCAGAAGTATCAGTTTAGAAGCACAATGAAGATAATATGATACAGTCTTAAGCATTATGATAATCACAAGCAGAGCAGTGGGTTTAGGTAAGCAGAAAGCGAAGGAGGAGAAGATGTTGGGAGAGGAGATGTGTACGACATCTAGATGACCTTCCTCAAGGTATGAAAAATGTCTCACTGTGAATCTAGAGGTCGATGTTCTGGGGGTCCCAGGTATGCCAGCAGGGTGGCCATCTTATCAAATGGACGTCTGCCAACAGCCTTGTGGTCTCTAGAAATGAGGAACAGATGGTTAACAGAAGCAAAGAAAAAGGCAAGAATTGCTATATATTCGACTAATTACAAGTTTGTTAGAGAAGTAATAGTTTTTTTTCTACTGATTTAATTTAAAAAATAAAATAAAAAATAAAATAAAAAATAAAAAAAAAAATACCCTCTGCATTCCACAAAGAAATGTTTAACTGTAAAGCTAAGTCTACCTGAGTTATTGCTTCGTATTATACTTTAATTCATCGACTGTAATAATAGTTTAAGGAAAACCTGTTTGTAATATCAGATAACATTTTTTGTAAATTTATTTTTATTTTTAAAAAAAAATTCCTTCATGAAAATAATTTTGCAATAGGTTTGAATAAAGGTTTAATAGGTTATTGAATATATTATTATTCAAATGACAGAAAGAAATATTTATTTAAATTGTTACATATTAATTTTGAATCATTTGCATTAACATGTGATTTTAGTATAACTATACTGTCTAAATGAAAAAACTGTTAAGATAATACTTTATTATTTATTTACTAATGATTTTAAAGTCCTCATGGGCAAAGTGCAGGTTTTTTGTAAGAACAACATACAAATTAAAAACATAATACCCATTTTAATTATCTTTTTTTCCTGCATACTTCAATATATCTGATTATAATTATATACAAGCTATTGTTTATAATTACATATAAGCAGTGGTTTATAATTACATACATGCAATTTTTTATTAAAGAAAAAAAAAAGAAAAAAAGAATTTGATGATTTTTCACAATGGACTGTATCTCTATTTTGAAATCTTCACTTTCAAAATTCTGAAAATAAAACTGTCGACAGGTTTTCCTGTACACTTTATAAACTAATTAGTTTGTTACTTCTCTAAATAATATTAATACTATTATATCAGAAAGCAGAGCTAAAATTTATTATATGAATAAAATATGTAACAACATCTATAATTTAATTTTATTATAAATACAAACCTTTTTTTCCAGTGAGTGCAAGTAAAAGAATATATAAATTTGTCACCCCCAAAATATAATTATTATTAATATCAATTTGATTACAAACATCACATGTAGAAACATTAGGAAAGATCAATTACTGACTGACAGGGAAAAGAATTATTTTTATTAATCTGATTTTATTAAATCAATATGATTGTATTGTTAGTAAGATGATGAATGTTTGGGTTTTTTGTTATTTTTTTTCAACATTCCTTTTCGGTAAGGTAATCTTTAATTAAAATAAACTGAAATGGTGTATGTATGTCAAATACCTGTGTGTGTGTGTGTGTGTGTGTGTGTGTGTGTGTTAGAGCATACTTTAGTATCTATGTATCAGTATATTTCTTAAAATAATTGCTTCTAAAATATATTTAACATAAATACATACTGATATAAAATTTCAGCACAAACATAATAAAAAAATAAATAAATAAAAAAAGCAAGCAAACTTCTATTTTATAAGAAATAAAAATTTTGCAGAAATGAAAATTGTTCAAGCCCATTATAAACTAACAGGCATTCCAAAGAAAAACCAATAATAAATTTTAGAAAACTTCAAGTCTAACATTTAAAGATATAATTTTTTAATAAAGGTTGACTGAGAAAAAAAAAAAAAAAAGTAAAATTAAAATATTCAGTTAGAATTAAATCTTTGATGAAATTGAAAATATTTTATGTATTATAAAATAAAATACAAATACAAATAATAATAATAATAAATAATTGATTTGAAAAAGAAAAAGAAATAAGCAATAACCCCTCACTCTAGATACTGTTTTGAATTATAAATTGAATTTTTGTAAATATAGTTAAGAAAAATTTTCCATTTAAAAAAGAAAAACTATTAAGATATAAACAACTTCTGATTCTCATTAAGAAGTGCTTTCAATAATTGCTTTGCATTAAATATGCAAATAACCAGCAGTTTTCCTTAGTTTTATAATGTAAAAAAACAGGTCCACTGGTTTTTAGTTAAGAAAAGTAAGAAAGTTTTTGGAACACACTTGATTTTTAAATCTTGAATTAGAAAAGTGTCTGTATTCTAGAATCGTATGTTATAAAAAGGACCGGTTTAGATAAAGTAATCCTTTTAATGAAATTTTTGAATGTGAAATGTCTAAATCAGGACATTTTCTGTTAATAACAAATTTTGGAACAGCCATTTTTCAAGTTCTTCCTCTTCAGTTTATATTATTTTTTAACTGAGATTGTCCATTAAATAGAAAACTTTAATTGTTTTGGTGGTTTTTTTTTTTTGGTGTAATAATAATACTAAAAAATGAAAATCAAACAATAATTATATATAATTTCTCATTTTAGCAATTCATATTTTAAAAATATCCAACTTTTGAACTATGCATTTTGAAATCCATGGTATGATAAATTTTAAATTTTGCTTTTTGTGAAAAAGAAACAGATTTGCAAAAGTTGGATGTATCACTGTAGATAATATTCTAATTTCAGAATATCAGATTTGTTTTTTTTTTTTTGCTTTTTTTTAAAAAATAAAATAAGAAATAATCTATAAACACAAATAATAAAATTAAAAAAATTAATAATAATAATAATAATAATAATAATAATAATAATAATAATAATAAAAAAACAATTACAACACAAAGGACCAAATTCAGATCTTAAATTCCACCGTGGTGCTCCAATTATTCAATGGCAAACTACAGACACTTTAAGCATCACTTTTTCACTTCTATTTTACAACATGTCACTCTGAACAACACTGTAGGTTTTGAAAACACATCCAACAAATAAATACATTTCATTTACTGCCTAATTTGAAGATATAAAAATAAAACAACAGAGTAAAGAACAGCTTTGTAAAAAGAAACACAGCACACACATCATCAAGCTCAGTGAAATGTCTTGGTTGGCCAACTTTAAAACAATAATTTAAATATCCATACAAAAATGATGGCATTTAGTTTTTATGGCAAAACAATTAATAAATATATCTTTATGATAAAATGAAATATATATATATATATAATCATTTTATCATAAATAAATTTGTAGGAATTTTAATTCCACATATTAATTTTTTTAAATACTTTTAGTCAGATTAATGTTATTGTGGTGAGAAAGAAAAAAACAAGAATCAATTATCCTAGTAACTGCTTTGTAAGATACAAGAATATGAAGTTCCCTTTTAATACTTTTTCCTTGACTTATCACTGAACACTAAATACTTAGGTTTATCTGCGTAAATATAAAATATGTAAACTGTAGGATGTAAAGATTATAATAATAAAATTAAATTAAATTTCCTACAGTATCTGTACAAACAAAGACTGAGAAGGCAAATTTTATTACTATTAGATGTTTAAAAATATAGAGAAACTACCATAGAAAAAAATAAAAATAAAGGGGGAAGAAGGTGAAATATTAAAACAAGTAGCCAGCATTTTTATTATTAATAAAAATATCATTAAATGATTATAGAATATTACCAAACATATCTTGACTTTGTATTTGTATGTTTTAACAATAATAAAAAAAAAAAAAAAAAAAAATGACCATATGAAATAATAGAAATTTAACAATTATATCAGTTTATAAACTATTTTCTTTTCATTTGTAATTACCTAATAAAATTTAAAAAAAATTAATTATATATATATATATATATATATATAAAGATAATATATTACAGACCTTAAACGAAATAAAAATAAAATAAATATTTATATCAATAACAACCAACTATCATTACTGCTTGCTACAGACCACAAAAAAAAAACCCACTTAAAACTGGCCCAACACCAACACATTGTAAGCTTGATGTTGATAGTCTACATCTGACAAAAAGACACACAACATGCATGTTCCGAGGTTTTAGTACCCATACATACAGGCGTGGGTTGTCGCCCGCCTCACAAACGTAATTCTCCGTATGCACTTCCAAACTACAAGAAAGGCAGAAATGGTGAGAAAAAAAAATAAAAACTGTCAGCAATGCAAACATTAAGCATTCTTGTGAAGGTTTAATATTTTTCCCACAAACTTAATACTGAGTCTGTTTGGTATATTAATAATATACATTATGTGGGAACAAACTAATGTATAAAGATTTTTTAACATTAAAAGACACACACAAAAAAAACCCACTAAAAAGCCTAGACCCAGACAACTTATTATATTTTTTTCAAATAAATAGAAATAATATTAATTATACAAACTTTTGTTTTTATTTTAGTTTTTAAATTTTAAAAATGAAAGATATTTAAACAAATTTTTTTTATTGTTTTTTTTTGCAGTTATAATGTTTTTCAATTCTAAATACTTTACATTTATACTTCATACTTGAAAATTGTATTCCTGTAATGATAATATGCATTAAACAAACTTTTTAAAATGACAGGAAGACCTGTGGAATATTTTTAAACATAAATCTATAAAGTCTTTAGATCAAGAGAAACGTTTCAGTATTAAATTTGTGGAAATTTGTTGTTGTTTTTTTTGTTTTTTGTTAAAAGCTAAAAGGTTTGTTAATAATGACAAAGACAAATTCTCTTAATTAATAAACTACTTAATGTGTGTTTAACATAAAATGTGTTTTAAGTAATAACTATATAAATATAAAATTGTACTTGTGATTTCTATATTGAAACAAATGTGTAAATGAAATTACAGTGAAAATGTGAAAACATTTATTTGTTATTTTAAGTTATGAATGTTGTATGTTTATTATTATCTACTGTGTAACTATGAATATAATTACTATATATTCATTATTAAAAAAATAAACAAAACAAATATAATTTTTTTTTTTTTTTTTTTAGTGAATGTAATAATTTCCACTATAAAATGAAAATAGCAAAAATAAAAAATGTTTTGTTCTTAAGTAATATAGTTATAATAATAATATGACAATTATATTATTAATATTTTTGGTTATGTAAATATTGATAAAATAACAGATGATATTCTAACATAAAATGGTTTCATTAATATTCTTTGTTATCTAAGGATGAATGACACGTAAAACATGTGGCATTTTTAACAACAAAAAGCATATAAAAATTTGTTCAGATAATATTAATTAAGGATTTAGGCAGAACATATATACACACACACAAAAAAAAAAAAATAATAATAATAATTAAATAAATAAATATAATAATAAAAATAATAATAATAATAATAATAATAATAATAATAATAATAATAAAAAACAATAAAGAAAGATACATAAAAAAAAAAATTGAACAAAAAAGATTACGTGAATGAAAAAGTATGTTAAATAATGATAATGGTATTTACTGCAATGTGTTTGTAATATAATGAGAAAATAATTTTTAAATTTAAAAAAAAAAAAAAAAATTAAAATGGCATATTTAATGTTTTTCAGTAAACCAATTTTTCACATATGAAACTGAAATTAAATTTCATTCAAAAAATAAGAAAAATAAGAAAAATAAAAAAAAAAAAAAAAAAAGAAGAAAAAAAACACAGTAAAAAACAATAACAAAACAAACAACAACAGGAAAACAACCAAACCAACAAAAAACATTACAAATCTACTTTCTTAACAATACTGTGGAGTGGGTATAGTGCATGAGACAAGATATAAAATACAAAATAATAATACAAAAAAATAATAAATTAAAATGAAATACAGATCTGTCACCAAACAGAAATAACATCAGGTACAATATTGAGGTGCTATTACTATATATCAACATTAAGTGCTACCATGCAATTCATGCATAAATTACACTAAAAAAACACTAACAAACAGTACATTCGTTTTTCCAGTAAAACAGTTTGAATACAATGAACAAATACACCATTATATTAGTTAGCTGAATTTACTAAATTTATTTTTTAGATTATGAGGGTGGGGGGAAGAGAAAAAAAAAAGAAAAATGAATGAACAGTATTTTATTTTAATTTACCATGAAGAATTTTTCTTCAACATAATATTTATTTTGACAAAACTTCTTTGAAAGCTAGCACATACAAATTGGAATGAACAATATATTCCATTTCTAGAAAATGATAAATAATTATCCATTTTGGGGAAATGCAACTCTTTACATTGTGTTTTATAAACTTTTGGAATATTTATATTTGTTTTACTGTTTAATTTTATATATATCATTTTCTGTCTGATCTGTTTTTTGTCCTTAGAAAACATTTAAACATTCATTGGTTTAGGAAATATATATAAATAAAATTTTTACTCTAATATAAATAAGAATTTCACTTTTAGAGCCTGAAACATTGAAAGCTTTTATAAAAGGTTATTAGTTAAAATTTAATAACTTCATAGCTTCTTGTAATGCATTAAGAAATAAATAAATAAAAAATAAATAACAATAATAATAATAATAAATAAATAAAAATAAATAAATAAATAAATAAATAAATAAATAAATAAATAAATAAAATAAAAAAAAAAAGACATTTATTAGTTTAATTATTAAAATGTTAACAATCTTTCAAAACAGTAAATCCTATTTACAACAAAGGCAAAATGTCAGCCTTTTTTTTTTTAATGATTCTTTAATGCAAAAGAGCTACAAATAATGGATTTTATCTGCAAGTAATTATTTACAAACAAAAACATTAACAATAGTGAATCAAATCCTTAAAATTTTGAATATTTGGGATTACCAGTGACCTTGTCATAGAGAAAGGGAAACTGCTGGTCACTTGTACATTTTTATTATTTTTTTTTTTTTTTTAAAAAGAAAAAAGAAAAAATTGATACCATATAAAGAAATGTATATTAGAATCATTTTACAATGACCTCGTAACAGCTGTAAAATAAAAATTAATTTAGTACAAAATGGCTTCTTCTTTTCAGATGGAGATACCAGAAATTGCGTACATTTATAAAGAAATTTTAATAACTTTATCTTTGTTACAGATCAGTTTTAAAAGATTTAGTTGTCTGCTTCCTTATGGAAACATAATGCATTTTAATTATAAAATGGCTAAAATTATAATTTATAAAATTATCTGTTATTGTTTTATTTTTGTTTTTTTTTATTTTGTTTTATATTATTTTTTGTTTTTATTTTTGTTAAGGAAATAAATAAATTAAACATATTTAATATTTTTTCAGCATAAAAATATATATTTATAATTTATTTAACCTTTATAAAAATTCTGCTTTTTAAAAAATTAATAAAAATTTCTTTACTGATTGCTAAACATTTTATTTGAAAAAAAAATAATAATAACAATAGAATTATTTTATAATAGTTTGATTTTGTTTTATTATTCTTGTTTTTATTTTTTAATATAAAACATCCTGTAGGCTGAAATAATTTTCAAATATTATATTTACTAAAACTGTTTTCATTACAAAAAAAACATATAATAATAATAATAATAATAATAATAATAATAATAATAATTAAAAATTAACTTAAAAATATGAAGCTAAAAATGGCAGAATAGTGATAAACATGTCCTGTTAAGGCAAAAATTAAAATCAAAACAATTACTGTGTAGTATCTTATTTTAGCCAGAAAAATATAAATTTAAAAAAAAAAAAAAAAACACAGAACAACCCATCAAGTCCCTTAATCAAGTTAATGGCTCGCATGCTGTATGCTGGAAAGAATAAATTAAATTTCTAAAGACTTTGCATCTGAATTCAAAACTAATCACTGGTAGAAAATACTGTAATGGTTCTCCTCAAAGATTAAATATGGAAGCCAAACGTTTGAAGACAGAAAGAGAGATCGAAAAGATGCAAAAACAGGAGATTTAATGCAGTTTTAATTAATTTGTAACTACACACATTTCACCAGAATAGATAATGCACACACACAAACGAAAATAAAATCCAAATGTAATAATTATGTATTATGATGAGAAGTGATTTTGAAAAGCCGTTTATTGATTTTTTGTTGACAAAAGCCAGTATTTACTTAACACCATGCACTGCATGAGAGCCATGAATGAAAACCACCAAATCCTTGAAAATGAGGTAAACTATGGTTTTACCTGTTCATTGAACCTCTACAACACATTCATTTAAATAATAATAATAATAATAGTAGTAGTAGTAATAATAAACATAACACTACTTTCTAATAATTAAAATTATAGAGGAAAACAAAATATTGCAATTTCCTGTAATCATTTGTCTTCCATTTACTTTCTTCTTTTTTAAATTTAAATTTCCACTATCTTGAAATGCTTTATTTATTACAAAAACAATTATACTAAAATATATATTTATATGTATTTTTGTTTTATTAAAATGTAAGAATAACAAAATGCAGGATTTATTAAAAAAAATAAAAAAATATCTTTGACTTAAACTCTACATGTTATTTCTTTGGGAATATGTTGAGTAAAATTTCCCAACAAATTGTAAATTCTCATTGTGATTAAATGTATGAAGTAATATTTTCAGTCAAACTGTATTTCATTTTATACCAATCGTAGAATGAAATAACAAATCTTGAATATCAAGACAGTATGTTTCATGTATTAAAAGATCAATGTGGTATTTAGTATAAAATATCCATTTGAGAAATTCAGTTATAACATTTATTAACAACAATAAACTTCAGGCCACCAAAAAAAAAAAGAAACATAAATTGAATAATAATAAAAATAAAACAACAGAGACAAACAAAATCCATAGCACAAAATTTCTTCATGAGATCTCAAATTCATTCAAACAAACAACACTTCATTATGAATATCAAAAAAAAAAAAAAAAAAAAAAAAAAAAAGAAACTCGTTGATTGTGGATCTTTTTTTTCCTACACCATGTCAGCATGTTTTCATTCAAGGGAGGTAATTCAAAAACCCACTAACCTGCTGCTTGAGAGATAGTCTCCAATTTTTTCTTGGTTGTTCCACAACAACCGATGTAATGCTAACACATTGGCATCGTTTATGAATGACAGGCTGTGATTTCCAGCATCCAGTGTCTCACAATCTGAGGCTATTTCAGTGAAAAATCTGCCAAGATTTCAAATTTGAATTTGATTTATGTGGCAATAAATAAAGAATATAAAAATTGCAATTTTAACAGGTACCACTTTGATTTTAATAAAAATGAAGCTTATAACTTTGTTTTAGAATAAATTTTAATACCTTGTTACATTTATTTTTAGTTTAAAAATGTCATTTTGTAAAAATAAAAAATAAAAAATAATAATTAAATTGCATTTTTAAGTTTTGTGTATTGTTTTGAAATCTTGAAATATGACTTTTAATGACAACAACAACAACAAAAAAATGCTAACAGTTTTGTCTTGTCTTAACTTTTTAAATTAATTCATTTTAAAAAGATTGCCAAGAAATGAAAAAGACTGATAAAATTATGGCAAACACAAAACTGGCACAAGTAATATTAATATTTTTAATTTTTTTTATTACAATAATGAAAAATTATTTCTTTTTTTTTTAACAGCCCTACCTCCTTCCTGCCTCAAAGTTGTTCTTGAGAAACTCATTGTTTGCTGTCATGTGCTGCTCTTTGTTAAACAGGAGATGGTTTGCAATATTTTGCATGATTTTACACATCAGTGTCAGTCCTCGCTTGATTCGAGGTGTAGGCTCCTCTTCAACTATGCCAGACTCGTAAGGAGAAACTAAATAGCACAAAATATTTACAAGTCAAATGCCACAAACAACAACTTAATTTCTTGAGATAATGACGCAAATAAATACACACTGAATAATAGAAAAATCTTTAAAAGTTATTAAAACTATTCTAAAATTACAGAATGACTAGATATTAATATTTGTTAAAAATAACAAAAAATTTAAGAAATATAACATATAATTACAAAAGAACTTTATATAGTTATAATTTTTTTAAATTTTAATTGCACTAACATAACTAAAGAAATAAACTTAAATACTTAAATTCTTAAAATTTAATTACAACAGTAAACCTGATTGTGTTTTAAAATAATTTTAGTAAGTTTAATTAAATTCAAATAACTTATGAAAAGTAAATAAAATTACATTTATAAATTCTTAAGGCTATCAAAAGTATAAAATATGATTTAACACTAACAAATAAAATTTATGAAGAAAAGCTGAATATGTCACAGTTCTTTAAAAAATATTTGTAAAATTTCACAAACAAAACTATGTATCATATATTATATACTTACTTAATGCAAAAATTAATTTAAAACAAAAATAGAAAATCTAAAAATGTAAAAACTTTATAAATTCAATTTACTTTATAGAACTATTTCTTTCAAAAATTAAAAACATTATATTGAAAAATATTATTTTTACAAATTATTTAAAATTGATAAGCATTAAATTTAAAAAAGAAGCCATTTAAAATAAAACTTAGATATATAACTACCAATATGTATAATATTGATTTTATTGCAAATAAATTTATTTTCTCAACTTCCCTATTAGCATAACAAAACTTTAAAGGACAGCAAGTCATTAAGAATGAATAATATATATCTGTTTATCATTAAAACAAATACATGCTGTAAAATGTACTGCAAGATAAAATTTCCTTTCAAAATAAAAATGAATATATAAAATACAGAATTATTGAACATTTAAGGAAAAAACTGGAACTGGATTTAATATAATAATAAAGATGTATTTTGGAAATAATATATCAACTCAGAAAAATGTATTAAAATTAAATAAGATGTACGTGATGAAAAAAACATGAAATAACAGATTTGAAAATTATATTATCATTTATAATTAATGATCTACTCTACAGCTGTTACAGTTAAACTATATAATTCTTCTAAAACACTATTTAGTCATGCAAATTATAAAAATAATTAACAGCGTTAATAAAGCTGATTAAAGATAAATTACAGAGAATAATATAAGTTTATAAGCAAAGAAATAAATATATAAAAACAATAACAGTAACTAGATTAAATATATAGTAACAATAATACTAAACAAATTTAAAAAGAAAAACAATAAGAAAAATAAATACTTTAATAAATAGAAAAGTAAGAAAAATAAATATAAATAAATAAATAAAAATAAATAAATAAATATATATAAATAAATAAATAAATAAATAAATAAATAACAATAAAAAAATTATATTAAAAAAGGGGAAAAGAACAAAAACCATTCTTATTTCATGAAGGAGATAACAGTTATTTTTTTCCACTTCTTCCTGTGAGATAAATATTGTATGCTGATTTAAAAGTGCTGGGGTATACTCATCATACTCATGTTTTCTGGATGACCAGCATTTTTTTTTATATTATTATTTGTTGATGAAACTTACTACATACAGTGTAAAGAAATAAAAGTAATATAGCTGTAACAATAAACTTATTATGATTTAAAATCATTTTTAAAATAATAATAGGACTTAAAATGTTTTGAAATTCCACATTTACCTTTGAGCTAAGATGTATTAACTGTTCATAAAAAAAGAAAAGAAAAAGGAATATGAGAAATAATATAGCAGAATTTATATCTTTTGTATCTATCCCAACACAGCAGTCGACTGAAAACATTTTTTTATTCCTCTTTATTTCACTCAAACTGCTTAAAAGTGAACAGTTATCTCCCTTAAAAAAAAAAAAAAATAAAAAAATAAATAAATAAATAATAAATAAATAAAAATAAAAATAAAAATAAAAATAAATAAATAAGAAAGGGAAAAAACAAAACAATAAGAGACTAAGAAAAATCTCGATAAACACACCCACATCAAGTTAAAAAGATCACATCACAAAATGTCCATCAAAGAGAGGTCAAAGGTTACCTATCGCAGGATTGATGAAGCGTAAGAATATCACAGTGCCTATGACTGTCCAGACTGCCTCGGCACTGCTTTGCTGAAAACGCTGGGTTACCACCTGGTATAAACAGTGGCACATACCACGCAATTTGGCTGGAAACCTGGTAATATGCACAAAATGTGTTATGTGAGTCATGCTACATAGGAATACATATATAGCTGGCTTCTTTATTATGAATGTGAGTTCAGGCCCATCAGACAAAATGCATGAATGTTTTGTAATGATGAAATGATTATTAAGGTGGCATATGTGAAAAAATTAAATTAAATTAAAAAAAGCAGATAAACGCAATAATGTAAGAAAAGCAGCCCATTTTGGTTGTGCAAGAAAGCTAAAAAGTATAACTGGGTGAAATAAAAATGTAAAAATTCATATGCATTGAAATGCATGCTGAAGGAGTTTCCGAGACAGTGCTTTGGTTAAAAGTTCTTCCTTTGAAAGGTAAGAAAAAGAATTGTGGAAGGTAGCAAGCTAGTCCATAAAACAGAATATTACAGATTTTGTTTTTGTTAACTGTTTTAATTATTATTTCTTTTTGAGTGAAAGTTTTCAATTTACTGATTAAAAATACGATGAATAATAAAATAATAATAATTCAGCAAAAAAAAAAAAAAAATTAATTTAAAAAACAACTTTATTCTGATTTTATTATTTTTTTTTTTTTTTGTTTGTTTTTTTTCAAAGAAGAAAATAAAAACTTAAATTCACAAATAATGTGGGCTGGCTTATCATACATTCATGAAATATTAACAAGTAAGCAAATTATCTAAATAAAAATGGCAAATAAAAAAAGCATTTTAATAAAATGATTAAAGGTGTTTTCTCAGGCAGTGTTACTCAATAAACTAATTATGTAAGGTAAATACTAAAAACTAAATTTAAAAAAAAAAAAAACAATAAGAAAAGAATTTAAAAATTCTAAAATAAAATAAAAACTATAAATATGTTAATTTAATTACATTATTCATTTATTTTATTATAAAGAAATTGAAACATATGAGAATCTGTTTACAAATCTATATTGAACTAATCAACTTAATTAGATTTCAAACGACAAAATAACAATTAACACACAGATTGGCAAAACTGCCTAATTAATAAAACACCTTTAATGAAAGCACTAAATAATGATTATGAATAGTGGTGACAATCCAGTGTATGGTTAATAACCTGTTAGTAATTAGATAGGCAAAATTCAGCCAGGCAAGCAATAAAGGGACATAACTCTGTTTACGTCCGATGCTGGTTACCTAAGGCTGGGTTGTAAAACCGTAGGAATATAATGGTTCCTGTGGCAGTAATGTTATCCTGAGGGAAACGGAGGTTGACCACCTGGTCAAGACAGTGGCACATCGTTCTCAGTTTAGGAGGAAATCTGGCAAAAGTCACGCCATGCAGACGTTAACACATTTCACATGCGTTCATTGGTATAAAACAAACATGGCGGCCCTCAAGGCAGAACAATTTTTTTTATTAAGTAAACTGGATAATTTGATTTCATTGTTTTTTTTTTTGTAGCAAACAAAATTTATTGATTTTAAAATTTTGTATTTTCGTTTTAAATGAAATTTTTTTTTAGTATTTTTATTACTTTAAAAATATTTTATTTGAAATTAATTTTGAAAAAGTCTTTAGAAATTATTTTCTTTTTAATATTTTTTCAATTTAATATTCCTGTTTAATTATTTTTTTGAAGACACTGACCAAAATATTTTCTGTCAGCATTTAAGTTCATGTAAATCTTTCTTTTTTTTAATGTGAAAAAAAGGGAAAAAAAAAAGAATAAAAATAAAAAAGAATAAATAAAATTATAATCTCCATTATTTTCACAAAAATTAAGGTTAACACAATTTGCCCTATTTAAATTTTTTCTTTAATTTTTATTTTTTGGAGATTGTTATTTAACTGATATGGGGAAAAAATAATGAAAAAATAAAAAATAAATAAATAAGAAGTGCATTTAAGGAAGCAACTCGAACATAAACAAAAGCAAAGAAAAAATAATGAAAAAAATCATGAAATAAACTATATGCAGATCTGTTTTAAAAAACAGAATTATTTCTTCTAAAGCAATAAAAATATGAATATAACTGAATTTTTTGGTTATTTTTATTGCCTGATTAAATATTTTAAATAATTTAATAAATATATATCAATGAAATACTAAATAATTTTTAAATCTAAATTATAATATTTAAATTAAGCACTATGGATGTGTCACATTGAGAATTTCATGTTTCTATTATTTATCCTTTCTTCGTTTAATTTGTAGAAAAAAAAGAGGCCATAATTCCCAATAATAATAATAAAATTAAAAAAAAAAAAAAACAATTAACCCCCACCAAAACACCACCTCAATTTGATATTCTCGTACCATCTTTTCTTTTTTCTCTCATTCATATAATAATTCAATACTGATGTAATTATATTTTTAAAATTAAAATAAAAGTACCACTCTTATGTTATTTTGTAAAAGTTATTTCACCAAAATGTTTGAGTGATACCAATTGTTTATAATGCAGTTTTCTGAATGTTTACCTTGGTGCTGATCCAACAATTGCATTGAAGACTTTTTGAGTTATTGTGAGCAA
This sequence comes from Chrysomallon squamiferum, assembly GCA_012295275.1. Lineage (NCBI taxonomy): Eukaryota > Metazoa > Mollusca > Gastropoda > Neomphalida > Peltospiridae > Chrysomallon > Chrysomallon squamiferum. The sequence goes on from CM022671.1 coordinate 22,707,291, forward strand.
ATTCTGTCTGTTTGCATCAATGTTTTCTCCTGGCTCCAGCCTGTAAAAATTCATTAATTTATATACATATAATATATAAATGCAGTTAGGAAATAATAATTAAAAAAAAAAAAAAGAAGATACAATCCACCATTTTTTACTTTATTGATTATTTAAATGAGTATAGTTTTAAAATTATGATTTTCTAACCCAAAAGTATTAATATTTAAGAATCTCTATCATTTAAAGCCAACTTGGCAAATACCTTTTTTTTTTTTTTTAAATACACACACACACACACACACACACACACAAATGATATTTTAAGTAGATTTAACATCAGTAATACATTTTTTAGCCATAAATACTTAAAAGCATATGTTAACACTCTTAATGATGTTTAAAAAGGACATTAAATTAAAATAAAATTGCAGATTAGATTTCATTAAAAATATGAAAATAAAAACACTGAATCTTTAATATTTAAACAGATGTGGAATAACTGATTTAAAAAATCACACCTGCATCTGCTGACTTAATAAATTCATAAACAAACAATTAATACTAAGTAATAAAAATGAGTTATCAAACTGAGTTAAAAATGGCAACAACAGAAATAAAATCGACTGAAGAAAGAAACTATTAAAAAGACAAAAGCCAATTGCAAATAAGTACATAAATAAATAAAGCAATAAACAAACAGTCAATAAAAAAAAAAAAAAAAAAAAAAAAATAAAATAAACAAAACAATAAAAAATAAAAAGTTAAAAAAAAAAAAAAAAAAAAAAAAAAAACAATAACCCCACCCCAAAACCTTTACAAAATATAAAAAATAAAAAATTAAATTACCTGGCTGGATCTATCTCGTAAGAAAAGTGGTTTTCGTCTTTTGCAAACATTTCACTGATGAGAGGGTGGAGCAGTTCTCGAAGATAATTCTGTCCATAGAATCGGAAACAGTAAGCCATGATCTTACTGGCCAGGCTGTTTCCACGAAACAGAGTCTGCATGCAGTCTGCAATTTCAACCTGAAAAATACACCAGTATTTGATTTTTAACTTCATCTGGACCAAACAAACAAACAAACATAAAAATGGATGCATCATAATCATTTTAAGCTGCTGAAGTGTGATTTATGGGACAGTTTAGTGTATGTGAAATTTAAATCATTTACAAAATTAGAAAAAAAAAAAGTGAAAAAAAGAAAATGTAGATGTATTAACACAATCCTTGCTCATTTCTAGCAGCTGTAGAATTATAGTTTCTGGATTGGTTTAATGCACACAGATTTTACTTGATAAACAAAATTATTAAAATATTTTCTAAAATTAACTATGCTCTTTATATAATAAAAATTTATTTCATTAACAATGTTATTAAAATTACTACATAAATTTATTTCCAAGCTATTTGTATAAGTTTTATGTATAAATATAAATATATATATGTAAAGATTTTATTAACAAAATTATTATTAAAAAAAATAAAAAATATCTCCCAGATGCTTGACCAGATGTATATGAGAAAAATAGAAGTAAAATGTAAAAGCTACTTACTTCTTTGGTAAACATGTTCCAGAGGAGAATGTAGAGCAAACGTTTTGCATCAAACAAGTTGACAAACACTCTCGCCAGCTCATCCTAAAAGAAATTTCAAATATTAAAAAATAATTTAAATTTTTTTTTAAAAGTCTTAAACAGAAATTTCATTTGTTTTCAGGATACTGCAGAACTTTATAAAGTATTGACAATAATTAGCATCACTAAAGAAACAGAATGTGCATTTGTTTTAATTATTGGATAAAACTGTTCTGAATAATGTTAAATTTGATCAGTATTAAAAATAAAAAATCTATTTAACAATTTCTTTTTTAAACTGGGTAATATTTTATCATTATATTTACATGTTTATAATATCAGAATAAAAAAATTTAAATAAAAAATAAAAAATCCAATGAACCTATTTGATTAATTATCTATATATATAAACACATATTTTTATTTTAAATTATTTTAAATTCTCATAGTAACAGAAAACAAACAGCAGTATATTCTGAAAAAAATAAACAGAACAGAGAAAAAAAAAAAAAAATAAAAATAAGAAAAGTAAAATATAAAACATTAAAACATTACTGTACACAACTATCCATAGATTATTGTAACAAGCTGTTTAAGGAAAACAGCAGAAAACAGGAACCTACCATCTGTGAGTTGGATACGACCGTTGCTAGGGCCATGGCAATGGGCAGTTCTCCCTTATCTCCAATCATTGTCACCAGTTCCACCAGCCTCTCAAAGCGGTCTGCCAGTGCAGTTTCAGCCAGGGTCTCGAACTCAGTGCCTTGCTGCAAGATCTTTGTCAAAACTTCCATGAAAGCTGCCCGGGTCTGTGGGTCTTTGTGGTAACCCAAAGCTGAAACAGAATAAAAAAAGTATTAAATGTTTGCAAGCTGTCTTGAATCAGGTAAAAATGTATTATGTTATGTTAAATCATCTTTTCAATTAAAACAAAAACAAAATATAATTTATTTCTTTTTTTTTTTTTATCTAGTATCATGTTATTTTTTTAAAAAAAAAATAATTTTTGTTTTTTTTAGAACAACTGTGAGATGTGTTTATTAGTTTATAAAAAATAAATAAAAAGAAGATAATAAAAAATTATTGATGAAATTATGATTAACATATATTCCCAAGAACGGCAACATAAGAAATATTCAAAAATGAAAAAGGAACATTAATGTAATTTGTTTATTAAACTCTTTACCTATGGAATGCATTAAGCCACTGTCAATGTTAGCATTTAGTAAATTGGACATTGCTTGAACAGTGCAGTTTCTGAGCGCGCTCAGATTGGACATGCTTCGTTTCCTGTTTGGGTCCATTGCTTTGTCCTGTTCTTCTTCTGAACAGTCATTGAGAAGATTCATAAACAGAGTCAAATATCTGAAAACAAAAAAAAAATATTTTATTTAAATAGAAACAATGATAAAAAAAAACAAAAAAAACAAAAAAAAAAGTCTAGGAACACAAGAAGTTCATATATTCAGTTTTATGGAAAGGCCATTTCAGACATAAAATATAAAATTCAAAACCCATTTTTATTAAAACTTTATCTTAATAATCAATGATTAAAGTACATTAAGTTTATAACTAAAGGTCAAAATTAAACAAAACTGATGAATAAATAAATTATTCTTTGAATATACTACTAATAAGAAAAATAACAACAACAACAACAAAACAAAATAAAATAAATCGAGTGCAAAAACTCTATCTATTACAGTATTTTAAAATATAAACACAGTTCTGTTAAAGTAATCAAAACAGTTACTGTGCTGAACTGCTTACTTCAAGAAGAGCTGTGACTTTGCTTCCATCAGGTCACCCCGGTCACTCTCCTCTGGCTGAAGGGGCAGTCCAGCCAACAGGGCAGCTACAGCCTCCATGCTTGCCTGATCTAAGTCTCTGCTCAAAACGAGAAGCGGTGTGTAACCGTTAGTTATCATTCAACAAAGTTATTGCAATGCGTGAAACAAAATCAGTAAGCCCTATGATGTATTAGAGATAATTAATTAACTAACGAAAAATGACAAGAAAATAAATTTAAAAATAACAATAATAAATGTAAAAAATAGAAAATAAATAATGATCCTGACAACAATAATAACAAGAGTGACATTAAAAATCGATTTATGTGTGGCACATATGTTACATTGTTCCATATATTTTTTTTTATCTCCCGTTTTTGTGTACATTTATCAAAACAAGTTTTATATTTCAAATTTTCAGTTTATAGAGATAGTAGTAGTAGTAGTAAAAGTAGTAGTAGTAGTAGTAGCAGTAGTAGTAATAATAATAATAAGAAGAATAAGAATAATAAATAAATAAATAAATAAATAATAAACTCACACACAGTGAGAAAGATGATTATTACGAAAGTCCTGAATTAATTTTCTTTCCACTAGAGCTAACAACAGTTGTAAAAGGACTAAACAGGGTAACATTTAAAACATTTTAAACAGATACCTCGACATGCTGCAGATGTCCCCCTGTATGTTCACTTGGTGTGAGTTTCCCATGATCCAGTCAGTGAGGTACTCGACCAACTTGTTCCTGAACTTCATCTCCTGTCTGAATGTCAGCTCATCTCGTCGCTGCATCATCTGAGAATAATTATATTCATAAATCATCATCATCATCATCATTATCATCATCATCATTATTATTTAAAAAGTTATAATAATATTTATTGTTAAGACCTTGAAAAAAACCTCATCAGGGCAACTGATACCTAACATTTAATTTACTGTTTAAATGTAAAAATGTACAGTTTTCAAATAAATCTCAAGCTGGTCAATATTGAATAATAAACACACAAAAAAATTATTTACCTTCTTAAATATCATAAAAATTTACAGTTTTTGTATGAATTTCATGCATGGTGATTATTGCTGCATAATATAAACTAAACTTATAATTTACCATTTGAAATATAAAATGTACCTTTTGGAATGAATCTCAAGTTAATTATTATTGCGTAATATAATTTTTAATATAACAGTTCTGAACAAACTATTTAATTGATCAAATAAAAATGTTATATATATATACATATATGAAAACATAAATCCCATCCATATTGAAAAGTAAAATAAAAAAACCCTATCTCTATCAAAAACCATAAAAAAAACAGCAACACAAAAACAACAAACAATGAAAGGTTGTTTATTTAACCGTTTTAATAAAAGCATTGCATTAATAAAATTAAAAAATAAAACAAAGAAAAACAAAAACAAAAAAAATTTTAATAAAAAAAGAAAAAAATGAAAATAAAAAAGAAAAGTAAAACACAAACAGAATACTCACTGCTTCCACCAGCTGACACAGTTTTGTTTTTATCTGAATCGCATGAACTGAAGAATCCAGATGTCGAACATATCTAGAAAAAAAAAATCCTCATAATTTTCAAGTTTAAATAATAAAGTGTATAAAAGACAAAATACAAGGCTTTAAAATTAATCAATACAAAAATATTTTTTTTTTAGAAGTGAAGTACTGTAGAGTGGATATTTTTCATAACAATTCACTGAATTATTTATCAAATTCTTTTCTTTTGTATTTACTATTATTATCATAATCAAGATAAACTTAAATTTCAACAATTTATTTTATTCTCCTATTTCTGAGGTTATAACATTTTTAAATATAATTATTTCAGTTTAAAAAAAAAAAAAAAAAAAAAGTTAATTTTTTAAAAGAATTTAAGAATTTTAAAAACATTAATTATCATTATGATAATTAATTTTAAAATTTCTTTGAATAAACAGAAGTAAAAAATAAAGCTGCCCACCTGACAATGGTCAACATGAGAGACTCGATGCTTGTAAGTCCAAGGTATTCACACGGCTGGTCAGATTTCATCTCTAGAATGTTCTTCATGATGAAGATAATATTCTCGATAAACTGCGTGTTCATGTCCAACACTATCACCTGAAACGATTTAGTTTTAATCTTAAATTTAATTCAAATGTAAGATATATTTTTATTTTTTTTATTCTGGTTAACTTTAAAAGAATCCCCAATAACAATAAAATTCAATAAAAAGTATTACTTTTGTGTCAGATATTTAAAAGGTTTTTTTTATCATCTTACTTGGTGTGTTGTTTTCTTGCTTTTCAGTGAAAGAAGTCAACTTTTTAAATATTCTGAACAATAATCAGTAAAAACAGCAAATATTTCAACAATAACTGCAGATCACTTATAAACATTTAAAAAATATATATATATATATATATATATAAAAAAAGAAAAAAAAAGAAGAAAACATCTGAAAAGACCATTATAATAATACTAAAAATAATAAAATTTAAATGTTAGTAATAACATTAAGAAAGATAACTATTCTACCAAGGTTAGTAGTAGTGCCAGCAGCAGCAGTAGTAGTAGTAGTAGTATTAATAATAATAATAATAATAATAATAATAATAATAATAATAATAATAATAATAATAATAATAATAATAATAATAATAAATAAATAAATAAATAAATAAATAAATAAATAATAAAAACAAAGATAACAACACTATATGATTGTTTTTTAAACCTGTTACCTGGCCTGTGGAGTCGAAGTATTTATCAACAGAAACTTTGATCTGATCAAACAGAATGGGATACAGGGCAGGGTTCAGCTCATGTCCCACCAGCTCCTTCACGTGTTTCTGAATCTGAGCACCAAACTTCTCATTTTGAAATATCAACAGTTTCAAAAGATTGCCAATAAACCTGAAAACATTAAAATTAAAATTAAAATAGATTTATATGTATGAATGATAAAAATCTCTTTCTAAATAATAAATGTTATAAGGAATTAATTTTGAAAGAATCAGAGGACTGAAAAAGTGATAAAAAAAAAAAATTGATAAAAATAAAAATAAAATAAAATATAATAAAATAAAATAATAAAATAAAAATAAAATAAAATAAATAAAAATAAAAATAAAAATAAAAATAAAAATAAAAATAAAAATAAAAATAAAAATAAAATTAAAATTATATATAAACTAAATAAATAAATAAAATAAAATGAATATATAGTGTAAGTATCCCATTGCCTACTAGTGTTAACAAAATGAATGACTTGATACACTTTCAGTCTAAAATACACTGCTAGAATATTAAATATCTGACTTTTATTCAAACGTATTAATATTTATGTTTGTTTCTCTAAAATAAGATTCAGTATTAAAACTACCAGAAAATACAATTTGCTGAATTCTGTCTCTGTACTGTCTCTATCATGCATGACTGGAAATAACGGAATTACTGGTATAACTTGTTCATTGATGGATTTTATGAGACAGATTTAAAAGTTAAAAATATGATGAAGCATAGCACCAGCCCATAAATTCACTGAATTTGAAATAATGTTCTGGTCATATTTTAAGTGGCAGAAGTCAAAGAGCTGAGACTGTAGTTAGAGGGTCACTCACTGTGTGACTGGACAGTACTGAGAATCATTGGCACAACTCTGCATCAAACTGCTTTTTCTTCCTGTGTCCACCTGCAGTCCAGACAGAGCAGTGGTGCTGAATACAGAAAAAAAATAAAAAAATAAATAACAAAACAGGTATATGAATCAATCCTCAGCTTACCTTCCCCTTAAAAAAACATACAATATTTTAGGTATTATAATAATTATCTTTTAAAATGTAATATTAATAATATTAATAAATAAAAAAAAAAAAAACAAATTAATTAATTTTTTAAATTCTGAAACAGTTCTGTATCAAAATGGAAATTTAACACCTGAGCATTTAATGTTTTAATTTAATTAAGCATAATTTTAAAAATTTATAAAACTACCAAGCCCACCATATCCCTCTACCCCTTTAAACTAACAACATCAATAAACTACAAAATGAATATCTACCATTCTGCATAGTAATGGTTTTGTACACAATTATTGTATAACATAATGTGGGATTCTGAAATGGGTTTAATAAAATAGCACTGAATAATTATCGTGAAGAACAAAAACATGTTATTACGTGACTTTCTGACACTTGTTCTGTAGCCGAACACTTCCCAGAGCACAGAGAAATCCTGTCATATTGGCCCACTCATTCAGCTGATCCTGAATAAAACATGAAAAAAAGATGTATATATGTTAACAAAATTCAGTATAATATTTGTTAAATAAATATTGCATTAAATGTAATGTAATATTGCTACAAGTTAAAAAAAAAAAAAAAAAAAAAAAAAAAAAACCAGTCAAGAATAAAAAATATTTATTTTTAACATATTCTTCTATGGTAAATAATAATTGTTGACGATATCTGAGCCAATACATTTTAAAACAGTTTAACAGAAACCAAGATGTTACTTTTGTAAAATAACAAGTAACAATTTAGATGTTTTTGTGTGACAATTCTAACATGTTAATATTTAAAACCCTATAATTCTACTTAATGAATTCTACTTAAAGTATTAAAAAATCACCTTTTACTGATATACTTATATAATTATGTGTGTGTGTGTGTGTGTGTGTGTGTGTGTGTGTGTGTGTGTGGTGGATAGATAGATAGATAGATATAGATATAAAATGACTGACATACCTCTAATTCATGCTCTGTACTTGGGTGATGTGGTGGCTTTCTTTTCAATTTGATCATTTCTGCTATCTCTCTTTGACCATCGTCTAACTTCACTTTTGGGTAGGTTTCAAGGCAATGGGTTACCATGTCCCACTTTCTGAATGTGTCTTCCCAGGCCTGGCAAAAAAGCCCAGATAATAGACTTTATATGTAAATGACAATTAAAATACTTTAGACAAGATATCTTATTACTGTGCAATGGTTTCAGAAGGATTCAATTTCCCAGAATCAACAAGATTTTATGAAAAACTGATATGAAAAGTTAATATTTAAAAATCATCTTTAAGCAGAAGATACTGAACAAGTATATGCACAATGGTTCAGATATTTCCAAAATGTATGATGATCATGATAATAATAATAATAATAATAATAATAATAATAATAACAATACAGGTAAATGTTTGTTAATTGTGTGACAAATTACCTGTGAGTTACCAGGTGTTGGTTGGTCTATTTTTCTGAGTAGAGCCATTATTCTTTTCTGTAGAGCAGCTCTTCCTGCAACCAGACAAGGTAAAAAAAATATTGATAATCACTACTTCCTTTTTATATCTGTTAATATATAATTACATGATGGTAAAAAAAAAAAAAAAAAAAAAAAAAAGAAGATTTATATATAAAATTTTTAAATGCTTATGTCACATAGTGGTAATCAGAATAACAAAATGAAAAAAAAGTATATATAAAAATAATTTAAAATAAAATAAATAAAAATAAGAAAGTTTTAAAAAAATATATGTCTTAAACTCAACTACAGGTATCTTATCTCATACTGTTTATCTGAGATGTATTGCCCACCTGTAGTTAGAACTGTGCTAGCAGCTGCCAGTTCAGCGTACACGTTGTAGTTTGGCAACAACTGCGTGACAGCCATCTCGTCAGCACCACAGCGTATGTCAGCTTCCTCACAAAGCAGACGGAAACATGACATCGCTGTGAGGACAGCGTCCATGTCAATACTCCACAGATACACAAAAAATACAACCTGAAATAATAACATAAAGGTTCTTTTGAAATTTACCAAAAATATATATATATATATATATAAAATAAAAAAAAATAAAAAAATAAAATAAAAAAGGGGAATAATTATCTTTTATATTTTCTGATTTTTTTGTTCCTTATTTTCTGATTTGTTATTTAGTAACTGACAAAAAAAACCAATTTCTTACTGTTTTATAATCAATAAAAATAAATTTTTCACATCAACCTTAAATAATTTTATAACAGCATAAAAAAATTATAAAAACAAAATTAAAAATCTTTTTTTTTGATAAAAAAAAAAGTATCTTCACAAATAATTTTTTTTCAATAAACCTCACTGACCTCAAGTTTAATGTGAGCTTGTATGCAGACTGGAATGTTGCTGCCAACGTTGGCATTGGTGCTGTGTTTCTGAAGGAAACGGTTGCGACAGACAAGGATGTCTCGCAGCCATTTGAGAATGTCTGTGTAGTTGACAATCTGGTGTTGTATCAGTCTCTGTGATATGTAGAACAGCACCTGGGAACTGCGCAGTGATAAACACAAGTAATTATTATATAGTATTTAAAATAAATTATTATGTCATACGGTATAGTGAGAACTGTTAGATAATATAATGTATTTAGTAAAATTATTAGTAACATGTATGTAGTACAGGGAGAAATAGTGATAAACAGTTAATTATTACAAATCTATTTAAAGAATTATTAACACATAATATAGCAAGAACTTAGTTATAAACAATTAATTATTATGAAGTATTTAGAAAAACTATCTATAACATGTGGTATATAGAGAATTACTAGACAGTTAATTAATTATAATATAGCAATTAACAGAATTATCCATAACATGTACTACAGTGAAAATTGTGCAGTGATAAACACAAATTAATTATTACACAGTAATTTAAAAAACAGTTTTTTATTTGTAATTTAGAGAACAATATAAGCCGGAAATGAAAAATAAAAAAGCATCTAAACATAAAATAAAATAATTAAATAATAAAAAATTAAAAATGAAAACAAATAAAAATGGCTTAAAGAGAACAGAGGTAAATGGAATATTTTAATACTTATACACTTTCAAATCAGTTTAGTTGCTGTATAAATAACAAACCTGATATCCCAGAATGTGTTGATTGGTGCTTCTGGGTTCCACAGTTCAATATTTTCTGGCTGGTGAAGACACAGCAAGGCCTGAGAGAGAAAACAAACAATTACAAATACACATTTATACACACTTGCTAGAATGTGGCTGCATTTGATACTTTCCCAATAAATTGTTTTGTTTTAAACCCAAAACTTGACAAAATATGGACAAATTCTGAATAAAAATTCATCATGCTTTTGTTTGTTAATCAAATGTCATTGTTTTTTTTCCTGACAAAAAAGTATGCATCATTAACATCTGGAACCACAGATAAATCTGTACAGTTTTGAGTAAGTAATTCTTCTGTCTTGTTAAGAACATTTATGTACTTAGGTCATAACCTAAAATGATTACTGATAAGCGAGATGGAATATGCGTGATGTATGTCCATAGGAACTAAAAAGAAGATGACAAACAGTGACTGAGCACTGCCATGAATGCCAAGTAGCAAAACATGATCATTTAAATTCTGTCCAAAATAAACTTTATCATCTGTTGGCCATAACAGTACTGATCTTGATTCCAGGAATCATCACAGTAAACTGTAGACTTGATTTTTCATTCTTAAAATGTATTATGCTATCATGCTCAGCTAAAAGGAGATCAGAAATCACTGAATTCTGTTCAGGAAATTATGAATGTTGACAATGCATCATGGGCTTCATAGGGTACACCACCATTATACTTACCCACTAGAGAACCACAACTCTAATTTCTGACTGATATTAAATTCACAGTTTTCAAAAGGCAAGCTAATATAACTATTATGTGTCTTGTAAAATAAACTAATATTACAAAAATGTGAGATGAATTGAAAATAGTGGACAAGATAGTTTTTTGTCTCTTAGTGCAGATCCTGATTAAGATACTAAAAAAAATAAAAAAAATAAAAAATCCCCAATAAAGTTGAAAAAGATTAATTCACTTACTTCCATGGCTTTCTGTGCGACATCTGGCATCCACTGCTGATGGACAAGAGACACAAGACCAGTGATCAGTTCAGTGTACTCCTCTGAATTTCATGACCAGGTTTTCCCAGATTCTGAAGAAAAAACAAAAAAAATATATATACAAATTTCTACATTCAGCAAAATGATTACATGCAAAATAAATAATAAATCTTAATCTAACAATCAACACTGATAAACAAATTGTTAATGAAAAGAAAAATTACTATTATAATTAATTTAAATTTTCCATCATAATAATAATAATAATAACAACAACAACAACAACAGCAATAAATAAATGAATAAATAAATTTAAAAAGTTAAATAGTAATTTATCAGCACAATTTAAAGTAGTAATTTAAAAATAAAATTATTTGTTAATAATAAAAAAATAATAAAAATAATGAATTAAAAAAAAAATAATAATAGAAAAAAAAATAAAATAAATAAAAGTGAAAGCATTGTCAAGTTAAATAGTAATTTGTGACTATGAGCACTATTTTAAGTCATGTTGATAAGAGATGTTTTGAACAAGTAGAGAACAAAGTAAAGTGTAAACTGCTCACATGCAGCATGAGGAAAGGGTCTGCGTTGATAAGTTTTACAAGCCACAGAAGAATGTACTTGTAACTTGTGAATGTTTCGTCAGTTGCTTTGGTCAGTTTAATGGAGGCTGTCACCTTTGCTATTGTCTGCCAAACAAATTAAAAAAAATTATACAGTGATATTTTGTAAATAAAAACAATAATAAAAATTACAAATATTTTTTAAAACAATCATTTGAAAAATCCACCACCACACACACACAAAAATCAATTAAATTTTTTTTATTTTTAATAAATCTTGAAAATTAATATTTCAAATTAAGCAATATATTTACACATTTTTTTTTTAATAATAATAACAGTAACAACAACAGTAATATTAACACACTGAATGTTTAAAATAATTTTACCTTTGGACAGTTGTGGCTGCTGAATCCTTGTGTGACTTTGTTGACAATTTCTGTAAACATGTTTCTCAGTTCTCCTGCTTTACCATAGATCAGACTGATGTCAGGCCACCAAGGAAGACGAGTCTAGTAGAAAAAATAAAAATACATAAAATTGAAAAATAAAAAATACTAAAAAAATTTAAAAATGCTAAATAAAATGTCCTTCTCAAAATAATATAATTTAAAAAATCAAAATAAAAAATAAAAACGTAAAAAACAAAATAATTCAAAACTAACTTGAACCAGTGCATGTTTGATTTGTTTTCCAAACACTGCTATGAAATGTTTACACTAATAAAGAGTTGAACTTTTTTTTTTTTTTAGTTTTTAACATTCAAATGATACTGTTTTTAATTTATGTTTATTAAAAATCATACTGTTTATAGCATTTACAGTTATTATATTTAACACATTAAATTTCTGTGTAAGTCATAATGTAATTACAGTTCTCTATATTTAATAACGTATTAAATTCTGAATAAATCATAATGTTATTACAATCTGAATATTTAATAAACATAAAACAATTCTGAATACATCATAATGTTATTACAGTTTCTCTATTTATTTCATTATTAAATTCTGATTTTATCATCATAATGTTGTGTTATGATTCTGTATATATTTACAAGAACATTAAAATGGTAAATACATGGGGAATGACTATTAAGGCAGATATTTGAGAAAATCATAAAACAACTGGAGGATACTGAAAACATACACAAAATTCTCTCAATTTCAGAGGTCAAGATCTTGATTTTACATGTTCTGACCCTGTGTTAAATTCTTGCTGCATTGACAAGGAGGACTAAACAGTAGATTCTGAATGACTAAAAGGCAGACTTTGAAAAAAATTGTTGTTTTTTTTTGAAAGTTTCCACACAAAGCATATTGGTATAAATCAAAATATTGACTTGAATGACCCTTACTGGTTTAGGGTGTGAAAAAAAAAAAATTTTTTCAAAAATTCCATTTGTTTTTCTCAGCTGTTAATTATTATTTTTGTATTAAAGTCTTGATCTCACTAACGATTATTATATATTATGACATTATAATAACTCTAATAATTATTATTTATTATAAAATTAAATATCCATATACTAAATTTAATACCAAGTAACTGTAATGAATATTATGTATCATAATACCATAATATCAAATAACTGTAATAATTATTATGTATGATAATATTAAATAACACTGATAAATATTCTATATAAAAATATTACAATCACCAGGAAAGTAAGAATTTCTTTTCAATTATTACTTCTAAATATAATTACTAAAAAAAAAAAAAAAAAAAAAAAATAAAAAAAAAAAAAAAAAAAAAAAAAAAAATAAAAAAAAAGTGGTTTACTTTAAGGTCCTGCATGACTGACTGAACTAGAGAGAACAGGACGTTGAGGCTGTCGTTGATGCTGATGTAGGTTGAAGCCTTACACAGCCGAACACAAGTGACTGCAGCCCACTCTGTCGACTGCTTGTTTCCACCATGACAGGCAATGGCTTTTTTCACCTCGTCAATGAAATGTTTCTACAAGAAAAGTGAACTTGGTAATAATCTCATGAATTTAAAATAATACATCTGGATTATATATATATGTATTTACTGTTAGAAACATAGCATTTAATGTGTCATTTAGTGATATATTAAAAATAATAAAACTTAAAAAAATAAGTAATTAAAAAATAAATAAAAATAAAACCAAAATAATCATAATCATAAAAGCAAAGAAATAACATCAAACACAGATTTTATAACTATAATAATAATTAAAAAAATAAATAAAATAAATAAAGCAAAAAATAAATAAATAAATAAATAAATAAATAAAAAATAAAAATAAAAAATATACAAGGAAAAAATTTGAAAAATAATCAAATTAAAAAATTACTTCACCCTAAAATTAAAAATGTATCAGCTCTTCAGTTAGAAATACATGATACCATTGTTTAGTTATTAAAAACAATAATTTACTTAGTAATGATGACATCTCACCTTCTTTAGATGTTGCTGTGAGCAAGGTGCCCCAGTATCAGCATTGTTGATCTCTTCAAGAATTTTCTGTAAGCAAATGTTCATATTAAACAATTTTTTTCTATTGTAATACAATGATACCAAACAAAATACAAAATAACAACAATAATAATAACAACAACAACAACAATAATAATATCACATATTAAGAAACAGACTTCCATATACAAATAAAAGATATTAATTTTAGTCTGAGATGCTTGAAAACCAAACACAAATAACTACAATAAAATGAGACTGGTTCTTACATTTCTTAATTTTTTGTATCTGATATAATTTTCTTTTATTATACTTAACAGGCTATACTGTATCACAACTTTTCAAAACAGTTCACTGTGCACAAATTTAGTTAATAAAACCTGGCAATCTGGGTTTTAGTGTGAAATAATAAATAAAAACAAATAATGGGGTTTTAGTGCCAATATGATGTTTTACAATATCATTATGATACAGTAATATATGTATCATTGTATTATACATATAAAATTTTAATCTTACTGGACAGAGAATGAGAAGCATCATTTGTAGAGGCCACACTGACACTCTACGCTTGTACCCTTCCACCAGAGTGTTAAAGTGTTCAAACAGCTTGTCACAGCAGTCTGAAACACAACAAACAATTCTTCTACATTATGCATTAGAAATAACAACTTTTCTTGTTTTTTTAAGAAATTAATGAAATTGCAAATTTGAAATTAATCAAATATTTTGTCCTAGACAGAAAATGACACCCTGGTAATTATGAAAATTGTTACTGAAAAATAGTGTTTACAGCTGCAGCAGTGATGTTTCCAACAGTTTCTATAAAATACCAAAACTGTAAATTGCTGTGAAAAATGTAAAATGATCACCAATCTGCTCGTCACTTACTACATCGAGTCAAAATGCAGAGGTAAAAAGTATTTTAAACATTTATTCCGAATGAAAAAATAAAAAAATAAAAAAAATAAAAAAAATAAAAAATGTTGAAGTATTTTCTTTACAGCATTAAATGTAACCATCTGCACACACTGGGACAACTCAGTTGTTTCACATACAAACACGTAAAATTAACACTGAAATATAAAGTAAACCTTTTACTTAACAAGACATCAGTTCCATTTATTTCTGGAATCCGATTACCATAATTCATATTAAACTTTTAGAATTATTAAACTTACAGTGTTATAACATTAAAATATCATTAACGATTCAACAGATTTAGGAATAAAGTTCTGTTAGTCTCTTTAGTCTGTTAAATTAATTCGACAGTAATCTTTTTTAGCTATGTGTACTAACCCTGAAGCTCATCATTTGGTCTTTTCTGCAGGTCAGTAAACTCTGAGGGGTAGTTGTCCATCCAGTTCCAGATAGCTTTCTCCAGATTCTGTCCCAGTGTGATGATCACATGACGTGCTCTCAGTGATTTGAACTTCGATACAACCTCTGAAAAAAAATGAAAAAAATAATAATTAAAAAAATCATGAAAGAAATCAGATCTTTTCTAAATATCTCTTAATAATCAAGAATAAATTGGTGAATATTTAATTTCTTTTAAAATACCACCTCAAAAGAAATTTAAAAAATAAAAATAAATAAATAAATAAAAAAATTAAATACCCACAAGCCCCCTACCAATAAATAAAAAAAATAAACAATTAATAAAAAAAATAGACAAATACTTTTAAAATAAAACCCTAATACTTAATTATGGAAGGGAAGATGTAAATAATGAAGCAGCATAAACCTATTTTTACAGAGAAGGCAGATGTATTATAATTCCTAGTTTCCTAAGAAACTGATACAAGTATTGAGGCAGATTACATCTCTCTAAATAAATGAAAGTAACAAAACAGCAAGAACAAAGAAATTATTATTATTTTTTTAAATAACTTGTCGACTCCTTGTCGGATCAGAGGAATCATTTTTAAACTATCCTCAAATGAATACTGTCTAGTTAATGTTTTCTTACACAAAATTAACATTTTATTTTTCTCTTCCTATTGTTGTTAAAATCAAATTTTAAAAAGTTTTTAAGTCACCATTAAGAAGTCGGCTCAGTCGGGCAAGATCCATGTTCATGTGTTGAATAAGTTCAAGGTCAGACAAGTCAGAAGCATCCTCATTGATGGTCGACAGTGTCATTAACCTAAGAGATGAATTAAACAAACAGTCTTTTACTACTTTCCTCTAAAATATAACTATTCTATATTCTTCTTTTCAACTAAATAATATCTAATATAAAGAAAATTCTAAAAAATTCAAAAAATTAAAAAAAATTGAAAAATCACATATCAATCCATCATGATCGTTCCTTGTTTTAAGTATATGCAAGGTTTTAAACACAGAATGTGATTGGCTATGACAGCAGATCACTATAACCCCATGTCTGACACTGTAACATATACTACTATATATACATATGTATATATACACACACACACACACACACACACACACACACTTAAAAGATTCAGGTTGGTGTGGCAATGATCCCCACTATCACTCCACTATGCCTACCCCTAATTTTTTTTGAAGACACTTGAAAATACCTATATGAAAGATGAATCACACTGAGTAAACAATATGTGGATTTCCACAATGCAGCACATTTATCACTCATGGAGTAACAGAAATATATTACAAAAATATTTTAAGTCATTATTATGGGTGTGGAAAAATTTTCAGAACATTTATCTATGTGGACTTTAGTGTGGATCGGTATACTTCATTTCAGGTAATGTGCAAAAAATCATATATACATATATATAAAATGTTTATCAAGAATCATTAAGATTACCTGGCTGAGATTCTGTTGAAAACTGCTGTGAAGTTGTTGAGACTCAGAGCAAAGAGAACCTCTGATGCTAATTTTTTGAGTTGTGGAAACACTGGGTTGTCACTCTGCTGGTTTAGAAACTGCAACACAACAACAACAACATCTTATAATTACTGCTGTATCTGTGCACTGGTGTGTCCTCTTTGTTTTAAAAATTACAATTAAAAACCTCCACAAAAATCAGTCAGTGACATTTAAGTTACAATTAGAATATACATACTTCATTCAAAATAACAAAATTTTATTATTACGTTCGTTACAATTATTGTTTATTTATTTATTTTTATTTTTGCAATGAAAAATTAAAAATATATCTTAAAATTACTATAATTTTCTTTTAAGCTGAACCCACCTTGCAGATTTCTGGGAGAAGGAGTTTGACGTACATAGCCTCATCTAGACGAGATGTGTCTTTGGGTTGCTGTGAAAAAAAAGAAAGAAGATTTTTAAAACACATTTAGTTTTAAAAAAAGAAATCTAATCCACCAGTTTAACATAAGAGTTTACAGAAATAGATACATAGTGTGTATTTATTTGTTTATGTGTGTATGGGTATGTGTTATGCCTATAGATGTGTTTGTCTGAGTGTCTGAATATCTGTACACACATATATAGACTTTTGTACTGCTTTGTTTCTGGTGACCAATCTTAACTAATTTTAAATTGTGACTAAGAAATAACTTTTTGGATGCTGACATTTCCTTTTTATTATGACATAATTTAATACAAATAAAATAATAATTAAATTTTAATTATTTTCATTTACAAATAAAGGTTTAGTATTCAGCTGAGAAAACTGATCATTAGAATAAACTTTATCACCATTAACATATACTTAAAAAAAGTATATAATAATTAATTTTTAGACATGTTTATTCTGGAATTCTTATGTCATTAACATCTGGATGACTATTTTTTGAATACACTTGCTAAAAGGATAAATTTTCATAAAATACTTAATAACAATGTGTACAGCTGTAAACTACTGCAAATTAAGATGAAAATTTAATTTTTACTCACAGAATTCAGAACCTGTTTCAGAGTGTCCAGAATAATCAACTGTGACTCATAGTGATTTCTTTCTGCTTCAGCATGGTAGATTTTCTGTAACAGTTAAAACATTTAACACATTTTCTAATTATCTGCCATTGCTGGTTTAATTACAGGTGAACAGAATATGAAAATAATAAATTCTAAGGTCTGATATTCCTTTATAATAAAAATACATGAAGATACAGTTAGGTATTGCCTTTCTATGAATATTCTTTATTGGTAAGCTATATCAGCATGGGCACTAGTGTTATGGGGTGATGTGAAAATACTGGAAGGACTGCACAAAACTGTATATTTATAAATACTATTAACTTCATCAAATAATTCATTGTACTTTTATGACCAGTTTAACAAAATAACCTTGAGGATGCTGATCTTCAAAATTATTTCAAAAAAAAGAGGTTAAAAGCAACAGAACCATGTTATCGAATACTTTTATTTTATTTTATTTTTTTATATTAATATAGCCTTAGACAGAAAACAGTCCCACAAAGAATTGATCCTGCTATCCACTGCTTCTAAGGGTCTAATAATCTTTCTCTGCTAAAATATGAAAATAATTAGATTTTGCTGCAGGCAAATTTCCAAAAATACTATTCAGTTTCATAATGTACAGAATCTAAGAAATCCTTCTTGGTTTGTGCTAAAATATATGAGAAATGTTGACCAAATATTGAAAGAATTTATTTTCATAACATATATATATATATATAAAAAATTAATAATAAAAAAATAAAATAAAATATTCTCAAGTATAAATGAATAAAAAACAATATTTGATAATCATATTTATCCATAAAAAACCCCAATCACAACACAAAAACATGATGTACATCCTGAATGTCTTCTTTTTTTTCCAAAATATTAAATAACTGAATCATGTTAAGTAAATTAATCTACAGTGTTTCACAATTTCTTTTTTTGGTTAAAAAGGGTGTGTTTAAATTGTATCTGAACTAGGCAGGGTATCTAAGAAAGATAGTATCTTCCTTTAATGAAAACGAATAAACTCCGATAATTATGTAGATAAGATTTCGCCCACACACACACACACACACAGAGAAATATAAAATAAAAAAAATATTTACTACCGACAATGTTTTGATTAGTAAATAAATGATGAAAATAAAAAGTATGTATATAAAATTTTGTAATAATAATTACAACAATTACAATAACAACAAAAATATAAATGAAAACCTGGTTCCAAAATTTTTAATATTTTCATTTTTGTTAAATGTTAAAAATTCAGTTTTGATGATTTTTTTTCTTGTAAGACAAAAAAAAAAAAAAAAAATATATATATATATATCTCCCAACCTAACAAACCAAACAAAACAACAGCAGCAACATGAAGATGTCAATAAAAAAAAAATTTATATTAATAGTTAAAGTTTGTATTGGTTCATTTTGTAATAACAGAATTTTAGTTCTTGTTATTAATTATGACAGAACTATTATTGTAAAGCATGGATTTGCCCATAACATAAGTAACAGATGTGTATTCATGATAAAGCAGTTTATCAAATTAATAAACTACATGACATACATCAGTAGAAAGAAAAATAAGCAAATTCACTGGGGAAGATAACAGGGTAACAAATTCAGAGAGTAAACAAAATGACCTAAGAGATCTGTTTAACCTTTATTGGATAAACAAGATCATTATCAGGGGTAAAAACAAAAAAAAGTAAAATAAATAACTTAAATATACAACAACAAAAAAAACACAAAAAAAGCTAGAAGTATCAAAATATATAGATACAAATTTAATAACTGTAACTAAATGAAGTCCAGTTTCAGGCTGGCAACAAGGAAGAAAAAGTCTTGAAGAAAGATGAAAATAAAAAAAAAAAAAAAAAAAAACCCAACCTTGCTGATAGAGTTAATTGTATCAGTAAGTATGGTCTCATTTGCCAGGTCACTGATAACAGAGTACAAGAGAGACAGACATACATGTGCAAAACGAGCGAGCGACTGGCAGGAAAAACACCATGAGTGAAAACAAAAATGAAGATGACAAGTGCAATGGCATCAGTTTTCTCGGCATGAAAACGCTTGAGGCAGATCCTCCACACACAGCTAGTAAGTGTTTCAGTTGGTTATTTTCATTTATTAAAGTTCTCTGCACAGTGTCACTGGTCAGTAAAGGCAAGGTCAGTGTGTCACACTATTAAAATGTGTGGGCAGACTTGTATTCAGTTTTAACTGTAGGAAAATGAACTCAAAAAATTTACTACTTGTTATATCATTGTCTTTATGGATATGAATCATATTTTTTTTAAAAAGAAAAGAAAAGAAAAGAAATGAAAAAAAAAAAAAAAAGATGACAAAGAAGGAGGAAAGGTAATGTATGCTATTTATGATTAAATACTGAATTGTTAAATGCCCAATTTTTTTTTTTTTTTAAATAAATAAAAGGGTTTGCTTCATTTGTTCTTCAAAACATCAAATACATGACTGATTATTAATTACACTTATGATGCACCTCCCCCCTTAATATGCACTATTAAATATTAAAATTATTTCCAGCTTTTGAAAAATATATCCTTTTTAAAGCTATTTTTTGCAATTGTTTCTGGACAAAATGATTAATTAATCCTAAAATAATTATGCTCTCTAAATACATATTTATCTTTGTGTATTTTAAGATAAAAAATTAGATACACCCCAAAAAAACCCAACAACAAACAAACAAAACAAAAAACGCCTACTTTTTCAAGGAAATTCTACTGGCTAATAATTCACAGCAAAAATTTAAACTTATAATTTTAACACAAGCCTATGCCTAATTTTGAATGATAATAACATTTGGAAAATATTTTGAAAGTAATATTGTCAATCAAAACAAATTTTTATCATACACCTAGCATGTTTCTGTAATGCCTTTCATCCAAAAAACTCAACTTTCCAGACAAAATTTAGTAATAAAGTCTTACATTTCCTTTCAGATATATTTGCAATTGACAATGACTTATAAACATTGTTTTGTGTTCTAAATTAATATCTGATATTTTAAAAATAAAATGCTTAATAAAAAAAATTAAAAGAAAACTGATTTTATTTTCCTTATCTAATCAGTATGATAGTACAAAGAACTTCACAAACATTCAACAGATCCCTTTAATTACTGATAAAGGTGAGATATGAGTTTGTGGAACGTTGTGTGAATTTAAAAAAAAATGTAGTTATTATTTTCTCTCTCATTACCTGTTTGGCTTTTAACCATTCAATGATTCTTGTGTTGGGGTGTCATCTAACATTCATTCCATTCAGTTATTTTCATTTCATTTTATATATTGTAGATTCATAATTTATCAAATAAAACAAGTCTTTCCCTGCTTCCTTCAAAAACTCCTATCTACATTATATAGCCATACAGGAAGTTTTAACTTACTTTTATATATATTAAATAGAAAAGAGAAACAACAGGTGCTTTTTGCCTTCTACTTACAGAATATAAATTAAAATATTTGTTTTTTTTTTTAGCACATATGATCATAATGATGACAAATCTACAGAAAATTTTAAATCATACTTTCACATAAATTACATAAAAACATAATTCAGTTACATGAGGGTCAACAGAATATATGTTGAACATCCCTTGTCCAAAATGCTTTGAACCCAAAAGTATTTTAAATCTGGGACAGAAAAGGTTTAAGATTAAACATGAAATCTTATTTATAATTAAATATCATATAGAGTTTATAATGACAGTCTGCATGTATTTTTATATAAAATATTTTTATGCATTACAAAAAGTTTGTATATGACAGGAAAACCGATAGATACTACCATTTCACCAGCTGGGGAAAAAGGATTTTGGGATTTTGGATAAGGGATCTTCAACCAGTATTTGAGTGAAACAAAATGCCAAAGAACTGAATACTGACTCACCATTTGTGATACAGACTGCAAGGTCTTAGTAAGGCCGTTAATTACAAGTGAAAATTTGTACTTGCTAACATTCACAAGGCATTCCTTATTCTGTTTCACATTCTGCACAGACTGGGTTGTATGCAGTCCTGTTTTAATAGGCAACTGAAAACGGAAACAAGATTTAATAAGTGAATTATAATACTGGTAAATAACTGATTTGAAACAATGTTGAGTGATTTAAAATACTGGTAAATTAATGAATTAAAACAGTATTAAATAAATGTAATTAGGTAAATTAATGAATTAAAACAATGTTCAGTAAGTGGATTTGAAATACTGGTAAATTATTAATCAGTCATTCAGTGATTCATAATGTAAATAAATGATTTAAAAAAACATGTTAAGAAAGTGAATTAAAATACCAGTAAAAATGTGATTTAAAATAAAGTGAAATAACTGATTTATAATACTAATTGTTTACCAATATGTTAAGCAAGTAATTTAATGTCATGGGCAATTTCACAAAAACATCAATCTCTGGATTAAAATTTTAAATACATTTTCTAACTGTAGTTTGGAGTTATTTAGAAAGGCCCAAGAATATACAAATTCATACATACTATGTCATTCATTTACATAATCCGTAACTACTTTACATAATCTTAAAAATAAAATGAAAAATTTCAACTCTCCAGTGTTTGTAATTCTGTTACCAAAGTATTGGCTTTTAAACCTAATTAAATGTGTTCAGTTATGCATTCATAATAACTCAGTAACTCTCTAAAAAAAAAATTAAAAAAAAAAAATTAACCAGTTTTCATTATATTTCCACAATTTAGGTTTAGCTTGCATTTTAGACTGTGATGGTATCACATGACATTTCCATTACCTGTAAATGTCATCTGTTACTGTTACAGGATGAAGTTGTTTTTCATTCA
The DNA here is from genome assembly GCA_012295275.1 of Chrysomallon squamiferum. NCBI lineage: Eukaryota > Metazoa > Mollusca > Gastropoda > Neomphalida > Peltospiridae > Chrysomallon > Chrysomallon squamiferum. The sequence goes on from CM022671.1 coordinate 22,730,237, forward strand.
TAAAATACTGGAGCTATATGTGAAGAGTTTATCTGCGAAAGGGTTTACAGTCAATTCATCATTTTTATCATTTTAATGAAAATGGAAGAGAAAAAAAAAATTAAATAAATAAAAAAATTAAAAATAATAAATACTTAGAATAATAAATAAAATAATAAATATTTTTAAAAAAATTAAAAAAGAATAAATAAATTAAAAAGAATTAAAGTGGTTCTTTACTGTTCGCTGTCGGTAATTCTGTAACTTAATTAGATTTGTCATTGTGAAACAGGAGTTAATTACTATCAGTCAGTGCAACTGAGCTCTTCATATTTTATGAATGTTATTTTTTTGCACAGGAAATTAATAAATAAGTATTTTCTCCAAAACCATGGCAACAGGCATCTTATCTTAGTTAAATGTGATGTTTGTGTTGCTTAGCTCCTCAGAGTAATTTTGTTACTTCATTTTATGAAATATGTAATGGAATTTGAATGAAACAATGTTAAAACCACACAATACGCCAAGCAATTTATCAAATCATTAAAAAGTACGTGTTTTCAAGGTATGCCAAATTTTTGCTTGAAAGGGCAAAACATTTTCAAACCAACAGCAAAATTAAAATTTATTTGTGCAACAAAGGTTGCTCATATTTTAATTTGGAAGTGAATGCTAGGGAATGAGAAAATATTTTTGATAATTTTTATTAATTTTACTCACATTTATACAAATAAATTTACTATTATTATTATTATTATTATTATATTTTTATTATTTATATATTTAATAAACCCCCCCCCCCAAAAAAAAAGCAGCATGCAATACTAGTATAGTCAGCACTTAAAATTTTTCTTCTGATATCTGCACTTTGCTTTTTAATGTAAAACCAGCTTCTGAAATGTGTTATCAGAAATCAAACTGCGTTTTCCGAGTGGTAATTGTCACTCGCTCATTTTCAATGAAATTACAACCTATTAAATCCTTTATGATGTAACTTCTAGATTTAATGACACTGATAATTCATTCAGAATGACCTTTTAGTCACAAAAACAGTTTGAAACACTGTAAATTATCCTTATTTATGTTTCGGTTGTAAAATATATTTTATGAATGTAATATGTCATTTTACAAACTTCTCTGGCCATAGCTCATGAATATTAATGAGGTATACTATTTATATTTTTTGCCTATGTAGTAATCATTTAATTTGGTACGAAGGATATATTTTGATAAATGCATACTTTAGCTACGGTTTATGCAATAATGATTGAGGAATTAAAAGGAAACTTATTAACATCCAAGAAAACATACTAAATTGAAGAAAAGAATTGATCTGCTCATTTTCATTCATAAATTACAGCGGAAATGGCTACTTTCATCAATTACCATCAGCATTCATTCCACTGACACCGCGATCAAATAAAATAGTAAAAACTCTACCTGTGCATCAAACCGGGAAATGAGCGATTGCACCCATTCCCCTGGTTTTTGCGTTGCCATGGCACAATTCTGTGTAAAAAACTAGATTTTGTGCTCTTCCTCAAGCATGACCGCCATGTTTCTCTTTATTTTTTAATGAACGTCTGGGCATGCGCAGTCAAGCTGTCACCCCATATTTGGCAGCGCACCTTGTTGGCATAATTTTGACGTCATTGCGGTTTGACCTATTTTGCAAAAGTCGGGTCAATGGGCATGTTTACGGTCCGCCCACTCTTTCCGATAACTGAATTTCATTGACAGTTCGCTTCAAGGTTTCTAAACCAGTCTAGCATTTATTTTATCGTAAGGCCTCTAGTCGGAAAACGAATAAATGTACTAATGTAGTTAGACATATACTGATATACTCATATAGCAGTTCCGACATATACTAGAAACAGTGAAATATACGAAACACCCTATGTACACCTATCTAAGACCGTTCCTATGATCTCTGTGAAAAGCAGTAACTGAGCAAGGGTTTTAAAATCATTTTTAGGCAACGCAACAGAAGTTAAACCTATTAATTATTATTGTGTTAACAGTTTCGTGAAAAGTGTAACTCGTAGTTTACCAGTAGACTGTTAAATAAATGTATTAATTTAAACCAAGAAACCATTTGCACTTATAATTATTTTATCTTATTACCAAACAGCCTGTTATAAACCCAATGACAGAAAACAAATGAACAAAATAAAATAATTTTCACACCTTAAATTATTAATTAAGCTAATTAGCTTTCTGTGGCTTTTATTTAAAAGTACATAGCTTTATTGTCATAGCTGTTTACTAATTTGGTTTATTTTGATGGTTTCGCCTGTCGAAGGTAGAACACTACCAAAGAAGAAGGACTTTAATTCTACTTCCGATTTGTTGTGTTTTGTTATCAATATCAACGTTAGACTATTGTGAAATTATTATGTTATACAAATGAGTAAGCTGTCACCACCTTTCGACGATACTGTACAATTAGAAGACATGATTGCTGACTTTTCTGATTCAGATACAGCTCCTATTGTACCTTCTGACAATCAACAGGATCATGAATTTCCCACGGATGCAATCCCAGAGCATGAAATCGCAGATGGAAGAAAAGCAGGATTGGAGAGTCTCATTAGCAACAAAGCTGCAGTTGTTACTGTATTCACGCTTCTCTTCATAAACTTACTAAATTATATGGACAGATTTACAATAGCAGGTAAACAGTAATATTAAGAGAAAAACATGTGGTAAATTAAAAAAACAAGTCACGCCCCTCCCCTATTTCCTTGATTTTTAAAATGTATTTTAAAATGATAAATATTGAGTGTGTATTATTACATTATGCACATCATATTATTTATATATTTCTCTGTGTTTGAAAAGTAAAATAGAGAACACTATTAAGTATCAATGACATTGTAATTTATGTTTTTATTTACTTTATCTATATCCATTAATCCGTATTGTTCCTTTTTTTTATATACATTGTTAGTGAATCATTGTAAATTATTGTAACAAAGTTGGATAGAATATGTTATATGTAACAAAATAAATCCCCTGATTTTACATATTACCAAAGTTGGATAAAGCATCAAATTATTATTATAAATATTATCTTCTTATTTCATGAAAATGTTTTTAACACTTTGTGTTAGATATAACATTACCTATCATCTGTCAGCCATTTTTATATTACAAAATGAATTGCCTGTACATTTTTATCAAGTATTAATTATGGATGTTTTGGTATAAAAAGATTATTTATATGTTAAGTAATTAATATGTCAATATTTATATAAATACAGTGATATGATACAGTTGCATATGAAATTTATAGTGTTCAAAAATATTTATTATTGCAATTATATGAATATTTCTAACTGACCTGTTATTAGAAATCTTTCTCAAAATTAACATTGAATGCTACAGGATGTTGAGAAGTATATATCATGCAGTAATTTAAGGTATTGCAAAAAATTATTAGTATATGAATAATTTTGACAGTGGGAGTGTTTTGATCAAGGTATATCTTTGAAATGTGTCGTTTCTAAACTATCTTATTGACAGGAGTTTTGCCAGATGTAGAGAAATACTATAATATACACAATAATGAAGCTGGTCTCATTCAGACTTCGTTTATTTTGGTGTACATGGTGTGTTCTCCTGTCTTTGGTTACCTTGGAGACAGGTACAACAGAAAGTACATCATGGCGTCAGGAATCTTTCTTTGGAGTGGATTTACTCTGTCTGCTTCATTCGTTCCTAGAGATGTAAGTGAAATGTGCATTATATAATTAATTTTCATACATAAGTAGAATACATTACTTTAATTAGCTTAAATTTTTTGTCTGGTGAAGTAGATAACTTAATGAAATGTATTTATAAATATAAAGGAAATTTAGACTTTTTACTTTTATATTTAATTATATAATGTTTTCTGTTTTGCCCTGTTTTTCTCTCTCTCTCTCTCTCTCTCTCTCTCTCTCTCTCTCTCTCTCTCTCTCTCTCTCTCTCTCTCTCTCTCTCTCTCTCTCTCTCTCTCTCTCTCTCTCTCTCTCTCTCTCTCTCCTATTACTGTTTCTATTTTTGTTTTAATAAATTATAAAAAGTATTTATATATTACATTTTTTTCAGTCTTTCTGGGCTTTTATTTTGCTTCGTGCTCTTGTTGGGATTGGTGAAGCAAGCTACTCAACAATTGCTCCTACAATCATTGCTGACCTTTTTGCCAAAGACATGAGAACAAAAATGCTTATGGTATTTTATTTTGCCATTCCTGTTGGGAGGTAATACTGATTTTATTTCTTGTAAAAAAGAAAAAAGAAAAGAGATTTATACACAAAATTACATGTTTGTATTCTTCTGAAACAATCTATATAATATACGAAAAATGTCTTACAAAGAAATAGGACCAAAAATGAAGTTAACATTTTAGTTTTAATATTTCATAATTTAAGTGATTTAAAACTTATGTTTATTTAAAACCTGTGTCAAAAATTATTGAACATTTTCATTATGTATTTAAAAAAAATCTGAAATATTATGAGTACAAATACTTGCTTATTCTTAACTTATTTTTGTTTTAGTGGACTTGGTTACATTGTTGGAGCAAAATTTGCACAGCTAATGGGGAGCTGGGAATGGGCACTGAGGGTAAGTCAAACAGAATGTGCATGTATTGTTTAGTTCTTTTTGCTTTGTTCTTTAGCTCACCATTCAGTTTTTATTACATTTTCTATTGTATTTTTCTAATTAAAAATTTGTTGAATCAGAAAACTGCATTTTCATTTTTGGATCTTTTTCTTCATATGAAATCCATCAGTGATTATCCCTTAATGATTAATTATTTACATTATGAATGTTTTTCAGAAAATATTCACACAATTTTGTTTTTGTTAATAACAACAACAAAAATTCATATATATATATATATATCATCATTTGGACCACTGGATACCTTTCTAATGAAGAATTATTAAAATGGTAACATTACATAAATTACATAAATGATAAAAATGTGAAAGATTTTGTATTGTTTTCACAAACTACTTACATTGTAACTGTGTGTATATAGAATAATTTTGTTGTATAATTAAAAGTATCTGACAAAGTTATAATTATTTAACATTAAAAAAATGGAAATCATACAATTGTTATAAATGATATTTCACCTTAAAACCCCCCTCTCCCACCACCAACAAACTTCTTAATAATTTATAAGTTGTCAGTGTTATATACCTGGGAAAGTATTTATAATGAGTCTTAATGTTTACTTGTATTAACGGTTTTTAGTTTGCCTTTATTAAAGAATTGTCTAAACATGCCTGTTGTGGGCAGAATTTTTGACATTTTTTAAATAAGAAAAGATGTTTACATATTTTTATTTATTGCTAAGAAAAGATGTTTATATATTTTTTTTTATTGCTGAGAAAATGTATTTATGTTTTTTTGTTGTTTTTTTATTGCTAAGAAAAGATGTTTATATTTTTTATTTATAGCTAAGTAAAGATGTATATGTTTTTTCATCAATTACTTAAGAACAGGTATTTATATTTTTTATTTATTGCTAGCCAAAGTAAAGATGTATATGTTTTTTCATCTATTACTTAAGAAAAGGTATTTATATTTTTTTATTTATTGCTAGCCAAAGATGTTTATGATTTTTCATTTATTGCTAAGAAAAAATGTTCTTTTTTATTTTTATTTATTGCTAAGAAAAGATGATCTTTTTTATTTTATTTATTGCTAAGTAAATATATTTATGTTAATTTTTTCTTCAGATCACTCCAGGTCTTGGTCTTGTATGTGTGATACTCATCCTTGTAGCTTGCAGAGAACCTCAGCGTGGAATGTCTGATGGAGCCACTCATCTCAGGAATACAAGCATCTGCAGGGATCTGAGAAGTCTCGTTGGAAAGTCAGTTAAAATCTAATCATTTATATTTACGGTGTTATCTGTAAAACTTGAGGACACAATAACATTACAGTTTTTGGGTCAACTTTTGGAGAGCAGTATTATAGTAATGTGAAAAAAAAAATGACTAAATTATTAAGAGAAACATTTGTTACATTAAATTGTAGAACTTATTTTCATACTTTATTATCAGCAAAAGTCACATATAATATAATTTATACAGCTGTTGTTTAAATTAACATTAAAGACTTGTGGTAGAATTTTTATTTTATGTAATATTGGACTTATAAATGTACATTATGGTACATTGTGGTTGCACGTTACAAATGGCGTCAAAAAGTAAGTTACATTCCAAACGTTCACTGTTGTTTTATAATTTCCAAAAAATAAAAAAGTCAGTATTAATAATATGTTTTTCTTTCTTGTGTACAGCAAAAGTTTTATTTTATCTTCACTGGGATTCACCTGTGTGGCCTACGTGACAGGTGCTTTGGCGTTTTGGGCACCTACATTCATGATGGACTCTATAAGAGTACAAGGAAACACTCCAGATTTATCAACGTGAGTTGTAGCTACATGTTTGTTTTATTTGTTTAACACAGGTGACAGTTAATTACATTATTTTAAATGGACGTATTTATGAATTTATATGTATTTACATAAATACACATACATTATATATATATATACACAATATATGTATATATGTGTTGTGTGTATTTCTCTACATAAGTACATAGATACATAAATACATCATATACATATACATATTCACAAAAAGGATATTAGAAATAAAGGTAAAATAATTCTGAAAAATCACTGTTGTATGCAGATAATATCTCCATTAATTTAGCTTGTAACAGTGCAAATGACACTGTAAGATTATATATGAGTTAAGAAAAATACGTAGACGGGTTTGACATGTATGTAAAATATATTTTGATATTTTCTTTCTTTCAGGGTATCATTAATATTTGGAGCTCTGACAGTTGCCGCAGGACTGATTGGAGTTGCTCTAGGAGCAGAATCAGCTCGAATATACAAGAAGAGAAATCCTCGAGCTGATCCACTGATTTGTGCATTTGGAATGTTGACTTGTGTTCCCTTTTTATTTCTAGCACTTGTTGCATCTCAGTATAATACCCTAGTCACATGGGTATGTTGTTATAGAAGTATTATTAGCCCTATATAAACCTTTTTAAATAGTATCTTTATTAATAATTACAAGTTTTTGAACAGGCCTGTCATTGTTATGTTAGGAAATCTAGTGATAAGAATTTCAAGTTGAAGTTTTACTGTCAGTCTCTTTATTTGTTTCCCTCTGTCCATATGTGAATTCAACTTTCTGTTTTTTTGTCTGCTTAATTCCCCATCAGTAATACACTGAGGAAATACTATATACCAATAATCTTTTACAGCCAATATGCTACTACAAGCCATGTGAAAGATCAAAAATGATATTAAAAAATTTGTTGACCTATCATAAGATATTTTTTATTTATTCATTCAGAAAAGGCCTATATGTTGACAATATTTTATTTCATTTTCAGATTTTAATATTTTTAGGAGAGGTTATGTTATGTTTAAATTGGCCAATTGTAGCTGATATGTTATTGGTGAGTATACTTAAAGGTTACCTTTTTAAAATTATTTTTGAAAGATTTATCAATATTTTTCCATTTTATAATTTTTATTTATCTACGTTGTGATATAAAAATTATTTGCTTGTGTCTTATCTTTTGACAGTAGTTACATTTTTGGTACATGTTCACTCATTTCAGTATTTTATCATTTAGTACATCATCCTCAGTATTTATTGACATTTAAAAGAAGATCTAAGACACTAAACATTAACCCCCACAAAGTTTCTGATTAAATTCATTGCTCATAAGATATCTGTCACTGATCAGAGACACATATTACACATATTACACATATATCTTCACACTGTAGATGTTTGTTTTATTGCAGTATGTTGTTATACCCACAAGACGGTCACTGGCCGAAGCATTCCAGATTTTATTGTCTCATGCACTGGGGGATGCTGGTAGTCCTTATTTAATTGGGCAGGTAAGTAATTTAAGTTATTAATTAAAATATTACTTTACTGTCTGTTTTTGATAGTCTTTGTCATAAGACTGATGAGTAATTTTGGGTCATTGATAGGTTTGTTACAATTAACAGGTTTAATTGAAAGAACTAGTTGAATGCAAATTGTGTAATGTAGTACTTTATAGAGTTACCTCCCTTCAGTACTTTTTAAGATTATAATTATGTACTGTTCTGATCTGTTATATCAAGACATTAACTGGTTTTTAAAAGAAATTATGAACGTTTTATTTTTTTAATTTATTATGTTAATTTTTAAATTTTAATTTCCTGAATATATTACTCTTACTAGTACTGAAAATAGTTTTTTAAACAGAGTAATTACAAATTTCAGCCCTTTTCTAAAAACAGAATATAAAAAAAAAAAAAAAAAAAAATTGGTAAATAATAATTAAAATGTTGATAAAAAAGGTTTACATTTAGTATGCTTTTATATGTCACTAATAAAAAATCCAGTGCTGAATTGTATTATTTAGTGTACTTAAATGTTGGCTGTAATGAAACAATGTTGATTATATATTTGTTTTTAGTGAATTTAATGCTTGCTTGTAATAATACACTGCTAAAAATTATCATACATTTCATAGAATTTACTAAAACAAAAAAAAACTAGATGTGGGCTTTTTTAAATCTTAATATACATAACAATAAACCTATATTTAGAAACGATAATTATGTTAATACTTAATGTATGCTAGTAATAAAACACTGCTAAAAATTAAGCTTATATTTAATATACTTAAGGTATGTTGTTGTAAATGAATATTTGTCCATTTGATATTTGTCCCCCCCCAAAAAAAAAAGTGTGGTTCATATTTAATATACTTAATGCATTCCAATAATAAAACATTGGTAAAAATGTTTAATTTTCAGTATACTTGATGTTTGTGATATACAGCACTGCTAAAATGTTTATATTTGATGTCTGTCAGTAGTTGCTTTGTATGTGACAGATATCTGATGCTCTGGTAGTACACTTCCGCTCATCACCGAAAAGTGCATACGTGAAGTACTTCACACTGCAGTATGCTCTGTATTCAACTCCTTTTGTGTGTGTTATTGGAGGAGGAGCTTTCCTGGCCACAGCAATATTCATAGAATCAGACAGAAAAAAAGCTGAAGCTTTAGTCAGAGGTACATTATGTTTAATACTCATTTAAGCATTTAGACAAGTAATCACATTTAGTCAAATAAACATTCACAACAAATAGTAACCTTACCTCTATGCTCTCTTTTTAACAGATGAGTAAATAATTGGTACAATTTCTGAAAAATTAGTTAAGTTTTGTTTCATTTTCAGCAGACTGTAACTTTAAATGCACCGACATATATGAAACAATATAGGCACACATTTACATATTTACATATTTTATTGTCAGTTTATTATTTGGTTAGAGAATTCAACACATGGTGCATAACAGAATGACATGTATATGTGTGTATATATATAAATATATATATATATACATATACAACTCATAGTTTTATCTCAACTATTTAAAAATTTAGAGACTAACCATTTTCTGTACTTAAACATTTGTTTAAAGGTCCTGCACTCAGTGATTCAGATGAAGTAGATGAGATTCAGGTAGAGAGGTCAATGGAAGAGTTCGCTTGAACAGTGTCCACACAAAGTACTCTCTGTTCACTTGTTTTTACTTAACCGCCTGCTTTTATTTTGTTTTAGCACTATATCTTTTATTTTCTTTTTTTGTGATGGTTGTGTTTTTAGTTATACATATATGCTTGTAAATTATAATGGTAATGAAGGGGTGGTTGTTAAGACTAAGTTGAATATTTTGATATTTAAAACAGGTAGTTATTACTTGTTTTGTTTGTAACACTGTAAGAGATAACCGCTAATAAGGGGGAGCTATAAGGACTAAATTTAAATAGATCAAACATTCAGATATTTGGAGCAAGCAGTTTTAAAACTGTAAATTATGATGATGATAATGAAGGGTTGTTATTAAGGCTGAGTTTAAATATATCAGTTACACACATATTTAGAACAAGCAATGACAGATTTATAATACTGTAAGTTATAATAATAATAATGAAGGGTTGTCATTAAGGCTTAGATGAAATATATAAAGATATTTAGAACAACCAATTACAGGTTTATAAAGGAATTAATATTACTGCCATGTTTAAATAGATACAGATATTTAGAAGAGGCAGTCATTACTTGTTTATAGCATTGAAAGTTAAGAGTGAATAGTTTAATATTCGTTATTTTACTGAAATTACTCTCTAAAATAAATTAGTATAAAATGAAAGTATAATTTGTGGAAAGCTGTAGTTTAAAAATAATATAATCTTTTTAAAACAAAATAATTATGCACTGATTAATCATTATATAAAATGGTAGATGAGTAAAGGATTAGTTGTCTAACATAGTCTTCAAGATTACTGCTGTCATATTAAAAGTGTATATTCAAGAAACTATTTTTATCTAAGAACATTCTCTTTATTGGAATTATTGAGATAGTTGATAATCAGCATTTATTTACAGAAATGTGCTTTTCATTTCATTTTTTTGTTATATTTTAAAGAATTTTTGTTTAAACACAGGTTTGTTTTGTTTTTGTAGCATTGGTGAATTTAAATCATATTTATACATTTTTTTACTAACACTCTGTTTTCATTTTTCATTTGGTTCTCCAGAATAATGCTTCATTTATTTGCTTATAGTTATTTTTGTTAGTTTAAAATACTAAACATTGTTCTGCATGTTTTATTTGCTTATGGAGTCATTTGACCTGCCAGCATCTGATATTGTGGTAAAGTTATATTTAAACATTGAGTATGGGTTATGGTTCACAGCCTGTTTTTGTTTTTAACATAGCACAGGCTTGTTTCAAATACTAATCTGTATGTATGTGGTCATGTGTTACAATGGTTAAACAGGATTTATTAAAGAAGTATTACTCTGACTTCTGGTCTGTTGGTTTTCTAAAACATCACATACATTCACTGTTATCTGAGGGTTTTCATTCAAGGTTTTGCCTCTGGAAGCAAGCATTGTTGTTCTTGAAAAGGTGCATGAAAATGATTGAAATGAATTTAGAAAACTTATATCACCTCTCCTCTATTTCACATTGATTAACATCTATAACTTTAGAAATTAATACTTTTTTTTCTTTTTATTACAGAGTTTGTTTCTTGTTGCTGTTCATGTGTATTATATTAAAATCAGTTCTTGTTTCTGTTTTCTTTTCTTTCTTTTTTTTAATGAAAAGCATGCCAAATTCTTTTAGTTTCTCTTACTTTTTCATTTTAATTTATTTGAGCTCATTTAATTAAAAAAATTTCTTCTTTTAAATATAGTCTGCTTTTTAAATTATTTAGTGTTTAGAAATGTTACCTGCAGATGATTTGTTACATTTAAAATTTATTTGTCTACACAGCAGTGGTTAACAGTTGAACAATATAGTTAAGATACATCATATGATGTTAAAAATTGTTGATGGGTATCTGCAGGAATATCTGTTCTAAACATATTTGCAACTTAATGTAATAAAGAACGTTAAAAATAATAATACTAATAAAAAAAAAATTATTAGCTTAATATTAAAGCAGATGTTCTGATATCAACAAAACAAATGTTTTTATTACAACAATAATTACTTTTGCGTTTGATGTAAAATGTAAAAAAAAAATGTATTTTATTTTGTTCAAATTTTCAGACGTGAATATGAAGAATGGAACAATAGCAGATTTTGTAGCAGAAGGGGATCAGTCCAAGGTGGTACGTGAAGTGTCAACCATTCACGAAGGCAGCTATCAGTGGGGCTAGAAATTTTGGCAATCAGCTGACTTTTCTTACCATTGTCCTCACAGAGACTGAAGCACGTGAAATTCTGCTGTTCTAGTTCACGGTTATCACAATAACAAAACATATTGCTTCATTCAACATCATTCAAGTCTGTTAATGGTTTTACACCAAGCATCAGATTTATGTTGCTTTTTTTTTTTCTTCTTCTTTTTAAAAAAAAAAAAAATACAAAAACAATATTAAACTCAGATGTAATTAATGTTAAAAAAAAAAAAAATGAAATAATTTTCCAATTTGGTGAATGGTTATAATTAGGATTAATTTCTCACGCAAATGATACTTGGTAACAGGCTATTTAGTAAATAATATAATGAATCATGGTCATTTGGTATTAATGTTTTTCTCTGTTCTCCAGTGAACTGTTTATCTTTCATCATCAGTTAAAATGTTTTATTGATGAAATAGGTGCCGGAATATTCATGTTTAATTAATATTTAAAAAAATAATAATAACAATAAAATTTTAAAAAATCAAGTTTCTACTGATCCGTTGCATAACAGTACTAAATTATTATTATCGTCTTTATATTAATATTTTTCTATGAATCCATAATATAACAAAATTAATACATATTTGTAAATAAAGACTTTTTTTCTTTTGTTACCTTGTCTAAAATTGCGAACATAGCACAAGTTTATTATATATTATCTATGCAGCTAACTTTCACAAATAATCATGTGACTGCTAAAAGAGGAACTCAAAAATGTTTTTTTTTGTCATTCTTTACAAATTATCTTTTTTGATTATTACCAAAATGTAAATAAAACTACTTATTGTAATTTGAATATTTCTTACTCATTTTGACTTTGATTATTTCCTTCTAGAAATTCATCACTTTCTCTCTGACATACAATCATGATTTCTAGAAATGTCATCATCCCATTACTTAGACTACATCCGCGTTTTTGCTTTTTTATTTATATTTAAAAACAAAATTTCTGAGTTCTATTTTTGCACATATTATTAGTTTTCTTTTTTATTTATACAATAATTTATATAACTTAGAAAACTGTTCAGTTTCATCACTTTTTATAGAACTTGGTTATTAGAAACCTTTTTTTAAAGAATAAGATACAAACATATTTACAAATCATCACCTATATTTTATCATATTTTCAATCAAGCAATGAAATTATGTTTTTTATATTTTTTTATTTGTGAGAAATTGTAATCAGAGGTCATAAATACTGAAAATAATGTCCATATTCAAATCACTGCATTGTTTGGTTTTTTATATCTTCATTATGATATACTTCCATTGTAAAATTAATTGCATTTGTAAAGAAAAGAAAATTTTGCTCAGCAAAAGATTTGGGAATGTAAGAACACAAGTTAATCAATCCCTTTGGATCTGCTTTTGATTTACAATTGTATTTAATCACAGAAAATAATATTTAATGTACATATGTTTAAAACAAGTGTACCCATTTCTGATTGTGTCAGGTTACTAGATGAGTTTCCTGCTTTTGTTTAACAAACTCACAGAAATAATTAAAATTATGATTTTGTAACATTAAAAATGTTTGTCAACAAATTTTGGATTAATTATTTTGTAAATTTTTTTTTTTTTAAAATGAGAAATTTTATATTGGTTATCTGTTGATGAAATCATGAAAAAAAAAATTAAATTTCTAATTTCTTATTGCAACATTCGTTACCTTATTCATATAATAGTTTTATAATTTCAGTGTATGTGAGAATTTTATTGCATTTTTTTTTTTTTTTTATATAAGAAATTTATATATGATTGTTTTAACTGATAATTTATTAATGATTTTTGGCTTACAAGAAATGTCAAGGTGTGAGGGTGACAATGTTGTTCTAAGGTACAAACACAGATACAGACAGACAGACACCCACAAAGAATATGGGTACAGAACAGAAAATTGTATACAAATCATTCTCCTTGTCTGATGTGTATGATAAAGAATGCTATGTTGCATTTTATTTATGATGAATATTTTAGCTCAGATTATCCATTGACTTAAACATGATGATAATATTTTATTCCTCAGTTTAACATTCATTTCAGATATTCAGTAGAGGTTAATTAAAATATATATTCTTTCACTGACATACTCCCTTTAACTGTAACCTTTTATTTTTTAACTAAGATTTCCCTATCAAATGGTTAAAAATAACAAAATGAAAACAAGAATTTATGTGTCCTGTAGTAAGTTCAGTATTTTAACCTTTTAAAAATATTTTATATCAGACATGTAGTCTGGGAAACTGTTATTATTTATTAACTCAAACTTCATTGATAACAAAGATCTCTACATAACTTTCTCAAATAGAGAAGCATATTTTTTTATTGTTTGTAACAGTTTAAAAAAAAATAATAATAATAAAATTTATTACCATGAAACAAAGATGCATTTATTCTTTACAGCATTAAGTTACAACATTAAGTTGGAGAAGTGCTAAATAAAAGAAATGAAGAAATTATATTCAGATGTGAGATGAAAACATTTTGAAATTGCTATTTCTACAGAAGTGAGAATTCAGTCTCCTTACGCTATCACAGGACTACATAGCACAAACATCAAGCTCGCAGACCAAGGTTGAAAAAAATGTTTACAGTGAAAAATATAAAGCAGATGAAACAGTCAAAAATGTTTAATAATCTAATTTTATTTTTCTGGCAGATATGCATCTTAGGCTTAAACGTTTCACACAAAAATATTTTGGTGTTTTTATTGTTAGGAGTGCCTTTCAAAAAAGAGGAAAATAAAAAATGTTAATTGAGAAATGGCAAAATGTCTATAAAAATTAATTGTGTACAGAGATGTGTACATGCATGTGTCTGTTTCAGTGAAATCTGAGATCTTGTTTGATTGATGTTTATTTAATGCCATGTGTGTCAAGGGGTTTTTTAGCTTCATTTTTATGACTCATGACAGTCCTGTTTCATTTCTAAGTAAAGATAATATAACCTGGGGTAAATTAAAATTTAATTAGATACACAAATAGCAGACATCGATAAAAAATAAACTATTGTAGACCATTCTCTTATTCCGTTAACAACATATGTTTTAAATTGTGAGTGTGCCAGAATATACTTTTTAATTCCTACTTATTGTATATAGGTAGTACTGTCTTAAAAAAAATTCTGTTTTATTTATTTTTTTCAAGGTAAATTTTAAATGATAACTGTGCCAAATGCGCTGGAATCAAAACTATCATTTTCCTATTTATCTTTTTTTTTCTTCTTTTTCTTACATGGTTTGTTGTTGCAAATGCCAGATTATTTGCTAATAATAAATTATGACAATAAAATAACAACTAATTAAAATGCTTTTCCCTTTTATTGTTACATATTTTATGTGTACAAATATTTAAAAATTCCAATATTTAAAGCTGAGTGTATTATATCTTTACTATTTTGATGTATAAAGAAAGTAACATGATATCAGGGAAATCATTTGTTATTTGATTGTCATATTTCATTGTTAGCAAAGAGAGGTTAGCAAAAAATAAAAAGGTTTCAAATGTGCTTAGGCCTTTAAAGGTACAATAGTTTCTTTAACCATCTTGCTCTTTACACATAACTAATGCTGTGTGCATATTTAGGTGTTTATTTGGAATATCACAAAAGAACCGAATGACATACCCACCAATGTGAAAAACAACTCCGAAAAAAATAGAAAACAGAAAAACATAATAACTAAAAAAAAAGAAATAGAAATTCAAGAAAAATTATGAAAATAGTAATATGTTTTGATGTTTTTGATACTGAGATATTTTTTCACAGAGATGGAAAAGTTCTACATTTTCATTTTAGTGACTACATGTTTCAGTGACTCAGTTTTACTTTCGTGCTGCAGTTAACCAGTGACTTTATATATTCTCCTACTTCGGTCAACTCAAGACTGTGTTCTTACCATATTTAGATAATTTTAATGACTATGCACAATATTTAGCTGTCCTTGAAGAAGAATCAGTAAAAATAAATTTAAAAAAAAAAAAAAAAAAAAAAAAAAAAAAAAAAAAGTGTAATTTTATTAAATAATGAAACATTTCTTTGAAGTATAGAAATAAATGTGTGTGGATGTGAATGCTGTGCTTTATTTTCATCATGGTCTTTCTTAAACTAGTTTTTGTTAACATTGTCATTTAATTAAGATGACAGCAAGTTTTTCACTTTGTGTTCAAGTGCAAATGTAATTTTCCACGAGATGATGTGGGTTTTGATTATTTTAGTATTTATTTTAAATTAATAAAAACACAAGAAAATATTTCGTTGTGTTATTTATGTATTATGTGTACTTTTTGTTCTTTCCGTATGTTAATAATGTTGAAAATTAAAATAATTTATTGGTGATTCTTCTGTTTTATAACAAGATACACAAGATAAAGTAACAGAATTACAGTTTCATTGAACAAGCTGAAGGTATTAATTAATTTTTATGTTTCTAAAAACAGATTGTTTGTTATGGTTCCGATTTCAAAAACAAATAAACAAAATAATTAATAATGATATTAATGGCACGTAATAAATTAATATATGTACATTATAAAAGGCCTTATATGATAGAAACTTAACTTTTTAATACGAAAATAAAAAGATTGATTATGATTTGAAAAAATCCATACAAGACTGAGTCCTTTTTTCCCGGAGGAAATGGTTAAATATCTTGATAGGTGGGTACCAAATGCAGGATTTTTATTTATTTATTTATTTTTATTTTTTATTTTTTATTTATTTATTTATTTTTTCAAGCATCTCATACTTCGAAAAAAAGAGAAAAAAAGACTTCATTCGGCCGCTATTACATTTCAAAGTTGATTATTTTCAAACCGGTAATTCATATGATGCTTCCATCATTCTTAGAAAACAAACTTCTTTCCCAACGATAAACATTACCATTATAAAGAACTGAATTATGCTAACACACACACACACACACACACACACACACATATACATACAGACAGCCCCTTATCCACAAGCAAAAAAAAAAAAAAAAAAGAAAGAAAAAAAAAAAAAAAAAGGAAAAGATGATAACGTTATTTTAAATAACTTCATATCACTGAAATTTACATCATTAAAACGTGTTTTTTCTTAACCGAGATAATCGAAATCTTAAAACCTATATTCTTTTCACAGTTACTCTAATGATACACATTTACAAAGGGCATCCCGAACACACCGTATCCCAAACGTTTTGCGAGCTTAGCTAATCCTTCAGTTTCTAAATGATGGTCAATAAGATCTTCTGGAAAATTCAGCCCTTTTCTATGAAGGTCGGCCTTAATCAGCAACGTGCAACCACCAACGCCATCTATTGGCACAACGCGACCCTCGGCTCTGAGATCTGGCAGATAGAGCCTTAGCGTTGGCGAGTATCCTTCCAGCATGATTTCGCTGTCACCTAATTTCCTTTGTTCTTCAAGGGACATGGGCGTTTCTCTCCACGTGTTTTTGTCAAAGACCCTTTCAATGTTCTGAGAATCGCGATACAAACAGTTTGGTACCACAATTTCACGGTTTGCAGAAAGCAGCTGCTGGACAATGTCGTCGGGAATCGCAGATATATCGCTGTCTATCCAGAGCACCCAGTCCTCGTTTTTCAGTCCTTGTCTAAGCAGACGATTTCTCGATTTTGCTAAATGTTTTCTCCTTGTGTATTGCAGGTGCTGTTTGTGTTTATTGTTGTCTGTGACACAGTCTTTCGAGTCGATGTCGTCAAAATGAAAGACGTCTACACGACTAAAAGAAGCATTTCGCAGGATTTTAGCAGCCTCCCATGCTGCTGATATGGTTCTGTCTTCGCTACAGTCTTCGCCAAAAGCTATCGAAATTAAATGATGGGGATACGTCAGCAGTGTCAAGAATCGCGCATAATTTGGCAGGAGGTTGGCAACATTGTGAATGGGAGTGAGGATAACAATTTTTTCAGTGTATTGTCTGGTTTCGTAATGTCTGAATTTTTGTACAGCACTTTCTGCTATTTTAACAACATAATCGGATGCTGATTTTGCTGGCACAGGAGGAATGTTGAAAAATGCAGTAGGATCTTTTGTTGTAGTAGGCCGAAGAGGTGGAACTTTATTTTTTGTTATTTTAGTAACAGCAGGTGGAAATATTTTGATACGATTCTTTGTCTGCGACTTGCTTGGACGCACAGTGGTGTTAATAGACTTAGGTGCGTTAACTGTGGAAAAGCTTTTACCATCATCACGGATAAAAACGACTAGGATCATTAATCCACAAAGTACCAACACCACGATTTGTAGAAACGAATACGATCTACGCCGTAACGAACATAACAACACCATTCTGTCAGCACACAAGCAGTGAAGAGTCCTATCACAGCAATAAAAGTAATTTATATTTTAATTACTGGGGTTTTTTTTTTTTTTTGTTTTTTTTACAGTTCTGGATTTCCATCCGTGGAAATAAGAAAGAAAATCCCAGGAAACATCATATGAAATCTACAGAAAGGAATTGCGTTAATTTTTCATACTGCTCCAGTATCTGCAAGGTTGTCTTCTTGTACGTAAAGACCTGAAAAATACAGCAGTGAAGGTGTAATGAAGCAGAACGAGATATGTGATTTAAACATAATACATCTATACTATGCTAATCGGAGACTCCTTCTGGCTAAAAAATTTGAAAGAATTAATATATATATATAATAAAAAAGCAGAACAAGTTTCTTTGTGTGTGTATGTGTGTGTGTGTGTGTGCGCGCGCGTGTGTGTGTCTGTGTGTGTGTGTGTGTGTGTATAAGTTAACAAAATATGCCTTAGAAAAGAGAAATATTCTGAATCACAAATTATACCGAAAACACTCGTTCTCACACATCCTCCATTGTAATAAATACTTTGTAACATTACTATATCCTTAATCTGTCACGTTTGCAGGTAAATGCAGAAGAGGGCGTAACAACGTACGCATATATTGTGTCAGTTTAAAACTTTCCATGACGTTGAATTTTAAACATTTTCATAATAAATATTAAGTAATAATAATAATAATACAATGTCGTATACAAAACCATCAACACAATTTAATAATTGATAAATCAGTCGAAATAAAGAAGACAACAACAATAGCCTACCTCTCCGAAACACACCTACATTTCCATTTATTATTATTATTATTATTATTATTATTTTAAAGTATCAAAATGAAATTTATGTGAGCAGTTTTCGTTATTGCAAGCGAGAAAACTGCTGTAACAGAAAAATGAACTAAACCCTGCGAACTGTCGTAAACCTTGTAAAAAATTACAAAACTGACACAGCTAACCCGGGTGAATTTTTCTCTGGGGCACACGATTATAGAAACAGCCTGGGCTTCTCGTGTTCTAATACAATCCGGGTGGATGATTTGTTTGTTAACTAAACGTTAACACTGACTGCTACCACATCGAGGATTGGTACTTACGTAACATGTTTCTCAAAGGAATTGAGAAAACTACACACGAAATCAAAAATGCGAAGAACACACCTTGTCTGTTGAACCAGCCGCTCTCTTCGGCTTGTATCTACCTTTATTTTACGCATGACATAATTTTTAAAGGTTCACCGCTATCCGATTGAGAGACCACCTAACAATAGATCCGTTTTTAATCAGTAGATACCGTACTTCATTACATTATATACAAAAATGTAGGCCACCTATAGCGAGCAAAATATATCAGATGTACATGTTTTTCATTTAAAAGTTAATTAATGCAGAACTGCTACTAAATTATGTGTAATAATAACGAAATGGACATCAACCCGAGCCAATTTTATCTAGGTCAGGTAAAGAACAGCAGATAGCTGTAACTAATTTTAAATCGTCTCGGCACGTTTCTTAACCATTGGACCGCTAACCGTTTGTTTGTTCAGTGTACAAACTATTCTGTTCTGTTGAAATTAGTCACCTTACAAACTATTTTCTGTTTATTTTCACTAAATCGAAAATGAATAATATTTAATGTTCCTAAGCCCACAAATAAAAAAAAATAAAAAAAATATTAATAATAATAAATTAAAATAAATAAGTAATAAAATAATCAAATATAATAATAATAATAATAATAATAAATTAAAATAAATAAGTAATAAAATAATCAAATATAATAATAATAATAATAATAAATTAAAATAAATAAGTAATAAAATAATCAAATATAATAATAATAATAATAATAATAATAATAATAATAATAATCCTCCAAAAATAAATAAGTAACAATAAAAATAAAATTATTAAAATAAACAGAAAATAAACAAAATAAAAATTAAAAATGACCCCCAAAACAACAACAAAACAGCAATAACAAACAGAAACAACAACAATGAAGCAACAACATAAACAAAACATAATAATACAAAAAAAAAAACAACGAAAACAAACAAAACATCTATCGAATTACAGTAACGTAAGAAATCAATAATTCTCTAGTATGTTTCCACATAATTAGTATGTATGAACATGATACATCCAGTCCCACTTGTATTCGCGGCTTGACAACCAGCTGAAAATTTCACACCTAGATAACCTCTCTTTAATTTTTTTATATAAAAAAAAAAAAATATTACGTAATCTGTAAGTATACAACACAATTTTTTTTCAATTTTATTCTTTATTATTATTTTATTTTTTTTTTTCCATTTTGATGTAAAATTCTCACCTTCCCAGAATGATTGCAATCGTCTAAGCCTGTCCTCACGAGCGTCTCCATATATATATATATATATATTTTTTTTTTTTTCACCCAGAGAGACACAGAGGTTACTTAAACATTGCAAGAGTATGTCTAATCGTTTTCTGGTACGAGTTTGTTTGTCACTGTCCTGATGAACGAGTTGATGCGTCTTCTGTAAATTCTAATTTCGGTGTAAAGTTGCCTTTTAACATTCACACCGGTTGGATACTGCAGCATTCTATTTCTTCATGAATATATGTCTTGATGTCGTCCTTTGCATCAACTGACAGGAATATCTGACGAATTAAATGCCTCAGAAATAACGTATCTTGTACAGACTGATTAAACCTCTTGTTTGTTTTCGCCATATGTTCTATATTAAATTATATATATGTATATATTTATACATTTTTTCTGTGTGATATAGTGTATGTGAGATATTATCATGTGGTATATTGAATGTAAGATATTATCTTATGATATACTACTGCATGTAAGATATTTTCTTCTGGAGTACTGTATGTCGTTTATTATCTTCGGGTTTAATGTACGTAACATATTATCCTGTGATACACTGCACGTGAGATATTATCTGTAGTATACTGTGTGTTAGATATTATCCTATGGTATTCTGTGTGTGAGATAGAATCCTGTGGTATACTGTGTGTGAGATAGAATCCTGTGGTATACTGTGTGTGAGATAGAATCCTGTCGTATACTGTGCGTGAGATAGAATCATGTGGTATACTGTGTGTAAGATAGAATCCTATGGTATACTGTGTGTGAGATAGAATCCTATGGTATACTGTGTGTGAGATAGAATCCTGTGGTATACTGTGTGTAAGATAGAATCCTGTGGTATACTGTGTGTAAGATAGAATCCTGTGGTATACTGTGTATGAGATAGAATCCTGTCGTATACTGTACGTGAAATAAATATTTACACCGGAGGGCAAGTTTTCTCTTTACGACCAGAGCCGTAAGGTTAGATTCTGGCGCCCCCAGGAAAATATCATTTTCAACATTTATAAATAATATATTAGACATTTTTTTTTTTTAAATGTACGAGGGTAATTATACAAAAAGAAAAAAAAGAAAAAAGGTCTGCATTCAATATTTGGACAGTTTAACGGGGTCAAAATGATGATACAAAACTTACCAAATGTTCCCAGACCTTTCTCCCTGTCAAGCGCCTAAAGCAGAAGCACCTTAAAGGCAGACACGGCAGTCAAAATCATTGGTTTGGCCCTTTGGTGTTTTTTCGATAGAAATCAAAGTCTTATCTTTCGATAAAAATATTCATTCACAGCAGAAACGCATCTGCAATATTTGTAAAACATTTATTTTCAACATCCTATGCGTTCTCTAGAGGCAAATTTGTTTTCTGTGACGGGCATTTATATATCCTACTAAGGCCACATCTTTCCTTGTTTGTATTATTAAAATAAAGAGTTACCGCCTTCAATTTGGTTTCCTATACGCGTGATTCTTCTGAAAAACTCATGGCCTATAAAAACACGCGAACATAATTTAAGTCCTGAACGTTTCACGTTCGCACGATTTTACCTCACTCGGTTTGTTTGTTTCGGTCAGACTGAATCTACCCGCTTATTTTGTCTCTGTATGAAATAAACCTGGATAAAAAGTAAACGACCTTCAGTAAAACTGAAATTTATTTATTTTTCAAAACAGTCGTTGATTTGGAGAAATGTGGTATGTTTGCCTATATGGTAGCGTCGGGCCTGTTTATGACTGTTACAAAAACAAATCCATAGTACAAAGAGCATATTTCACGACCAGATGAACGCATACTGAATCATAATTTGAATTGTTTTTAATCGCTTACGCTTGTTAGTCAGGACGAAACACATTCATTCAAGTTCAGTTTGTATTGAACATTCAATGTTTATTTTAGTTCATGAACTGTTGTCTGTTGACTATTCAATTTAATAATGTTCTAGTGTTCAGTAACAACAACGAAAACACTAATACTAAAATAACAACAACATAAATAATATAAAAATATATTATTATTATTATTATTATTATTATTATTGTAGCAGTAGCTGTTGCTGATATTGTGCTATTGTTAGTATTAGTATTATTACGAGAAGGCAATTTTCAAAACAAACTCCAGTACATTATAAATGGGTAATTTTGAAGAAAAAAAAAATATATATTACAGTGAAATAATATACATTTCCAGATAATGCATATTTGCTTTATGCTTCTCGGTGTAATAACAAACTGAACCAGATCAATTAAAAGAAAAGTTTTGTTATTTGTGACTAGACGACGGCGGAAACGACTAAGACAGGAGAACATTATAATGACTTCATATTACTCGGAACTGGACACGAATTTCAAAACAAACAAAACTAACAGAGCGTTGACCTATAATTTTCTGTACTGTTATTTTTGTTCTTCTCAAAAGGTAATGCATGAGTGTGTAAATATATGAATATTTAAAAATTCTCCATCCCAAAACTGTGACAAAACTGAAAAAGCAATTAAAGATTCACGAAACAAACTCTGAGATCTGTTTTGTAAAGCATTCGACCAGTGTGTATACGACTCGAACAATCGACTTATGATCGTTAATGTGTAAAATACAAATACAACACAACGTTTATTTTTAATTTTTAATTTGACAGCCAGTCTGTTTGTCTTTTTGTGTCTGTATGTGTATCTAAAAGAAAACATTAAACCTGATACATCTTATAATGTTTTTGTTTTTCTTATCTATGAACTTCAATGCATTTATCATAAATACCGATGTACAAGAATAAAATATCAACGTACAGTAAACAACATAAAGAGTTAAAATTTTCACTAAAATAATAGTAAGATTATAAATTTCAGTTTCTGACAGTCATACCAGCAAAACTACAACAAATATATAAATAAATAAATAAATAAAAGCAACCGCCAGCTTCACCATCAGTTTTAATGGAACATCAGCAGCCAAAAGTGGTTTCAAATTAATTATTCAGAAACCAGTTAAACGAACAAAGTATGTTTCATTATAACGCCGTTCATCAAAGACACACATAAACAAAAAAATCAGCAAACTATGTTTAGTTCTCGGTATGGTTCATAATGTAATGTTACTTTCCGATACAGAATAAATATGTTACGTGTAAAAGTAACTGTAACATTGGAGCGGCCGACTAGCGAGGTTCACTGCTACAAAGTGTCTCGAACTTGCGAGGGGATTCCTGGACCATGTTTCCAAATTTTGAAATGCTGATACTGGAGAAAAAAAAAAAAAAAAAACAAAAAAAACACGATTTTAATGTCTTTTGGAAATCATAATAAAAAATTAAGATTATGATAAAAAATTATAATAAAATGATAAAATGTGTTGCTATATTTTATATAAAGAAATGCAAATTATATTGTAAAACATTAAACAGTGTTCAGTCACATATTTTACAATTCAAATACAATTTTGTAAAGTAGTGCAATTCGTATATTCTATTTTAATAATAATAATAATAATAATAATAATAATAATAATATTAATAATTATATATATATATATATATATGCATTTTTTGTTAACTTTTAAAATGATTTTCTTTTTTTGTTTATATTATTATTATTATTATTATTATTATTATTATTATTATTATTATTATCGTCTGTTAGTAATGAATTCAACTCATTTCATCTTGATGGCGGTCACTGCCTCTTACCAAATTTTTTGATAAAAGTTATTGCAAAGAGTTATAAACGACAACCCCCCCCCCAAAAAAAAAAAAACAACCCCAAAACAGAGAAAGTTAATGTATATTAAGGGTTAAACCGTAAATTTTAGGAATAACGATTCCAGTATCATGGAATACGAATATTTGACATGTTACCGCTCAACCCACTACCATTATCTGGGTAATTAAACAGCACGGTATATGCTTTCAGATCTTTATTTGTACATTATTCTTCTATAGATATTGTTCTCCAGATTAAAAATGACGTCCTAGAACTTTTTGATTATCCTCGTATTTGTATAGTTTGTCATTGATAATTAAGAGTAGCCTGTGAGTGTGAAGCGAGCAACGGAAGCAGGTTTCTCTCTATTATCGTTACTGTTCAAAATTCATATCTGACGACAATTAACCATTTATAATAAACTGTCAGTTACTTATGTACTTGTCTTTTACTTTGTGTTGCCTGTTTCACATTTAATAAATCGAGAGTGAGAGAAAACAAAAATCATTCCATTTTCGTTAATGTTAATATTTGACCAATTTCAACATTTATAAAAATCTAAGACTTATCATGGCTGCTTCCGTGTTGAAAGTTCATTGATTTGTTAAATAACTTTAAAAATATTTTTTGGGCAAATATGCTGTTATCAGTATGCAATTATTTATTTATAGATAATTTTAAACTTGCCAATCTGTCAACGAACTGCATTCATCTGTTGTGATTATGCCTTTTTTTAGACGTAAAGGTATGGGTTAGTTGTATTTTTAAATGTTGAAGTGACAGTAAATAAAGCTCGGTAGGCGTTTCCTTTTATTTATTTATTTATTTATTTATTTATATTTCAAAATTTATTTATTTATTTTTTTACATGTATATTTTAACGATATAATTTAATTTGTTGGAAGCTAATGAAATTATTGCTGATTTTTGATATATCCTAAAATAAAAAGGAATAAATTTCAGTAAAATCAAAAATTATAATCGCAATTGAAAAAGGAGCTATTGTTTTCATAATTTTATTTCAACTTAATAAAGACATGAAGAGTATAGTTTAAACAGAAGTATGCGAGGATTAAAGGACATAAATAATGATAAAACTAGTAATTCGAATATACGTTGAAAATATTCATTGCTATAACGACTCAAATTATACAAGTTAAAGATTTGTTGTTTCTGACATTCAGACTGAGACTTGAAATATCACAATTAAAGTTGCATTTAAATTATAGTGATATCTCATTATTCACTTTATTCTTCTTCTTTTTTTTTTTCTTCCAGGGAAGCCTAAACCAGAACTTTCAGATGCTTCTGTTCAGAAGGTCAGGCTGAAACGCACATCAGACAGAAGCAGTTCTAGTCCCAAAACCCCACTATCCGCAGATTCTTTCTTTAATGGAGATATTGGTTAGACAAATATGTTTATCACACTGTTTATATTTATCAAACTATTAATATTTACAAAAATGCCTTCCTTATAAACAAACTAAAAATTGTTCTGAAAAACACATATAATCTAGGGTTTACCAAAGTTCAACATTATATGAAGTAAAAATACTAGAAAGGTAAATGATAACAATAAATGTTATTTTGTTTTCATTCTTCTGTTTCAAATAATTTTTTCATTTGGCACCCGTCAGATTAAATGCTATAATATTGACAGAAATATGTTGAATTGTATAGTATAGTTATAAGCATTTACACATAACAAATATATAGCTCTCATTGCCACCACCATGTTCTCATGGCTTAACAAGAGGCAGCTACTAACAAGGCTGAGAACCTGTAAGTTGTTTTGATTGAAACTGTATTTTGAAATAAGATCACTAAATGTTACACTATTTCCTAGACTGCTGGAGAAGAAAATAATATGTTTAAAAAACCCCGAAATCTATAAGTTATGGAACGCTTGTTTATTTTCAGGTGTTTCTGAATCTGTGCTGACTTCAAGAAGACCCACAGAACTTCTGCTGTCTAATACTGGTGAATCCAGTGAGTCATTTACTTGCAAATGAATTGTTAAAATGCTTTTCTAAAACTTGTTGAATTAAGCATTAGTTTATATTTTAGTGCTAGGTCCGAAATGATGTATTTTTTTATATGAATTACTATGCTTTTTATGTTATATATCTCCGTTATCAATAAATGTGATGATATGTACAAAGGGATAAATACATTTTTATTATTTCCTTGTTATTATCATGTTTGTCTCCAGTAGTGTATTCAAAATACTGTAATAAACCCACTGCAATGCAGAGATTATTGAATTTTACATTTTTTGGTTATATAATGGTTGTTTCATTTGTTCTGCTAATTCCCATGAGAGGAAAACAACACATGTAACATAGTGTAGAAGCTGGTGTCTTAGTAAGACATTTTATAAGACTTAACAGATAAATAATATTTTAAATGTGTTATGATTTTTATTACTATCTGCCAAACATCATATAAATTTTGTTTATTTAATAACTGAGAAAAACAAAAAAGTTATAATTAACATTTAAAAAAAAATATTAAACAGGTTATTTCAGAGGACAGCTGGATTCTCCAATGAGGACATCATCACGACTGTCCAAAACTTTGCAAGAAATTCTTCATGACCGCGATGCCATAACTTGTTTCCTCGAGTTCCTTGAATCTCGGAAAGCTGAACATTTACTGAAATTCTGGTTGGATGCTGAAAGTTTTCAGGCTTCAAGTGTCTTGAGACTACAGTCCCGTTCTTCTAAAGGCAAAAGATCAGGTATCTCCCAAAAGTCTCAGGGTAACGTGTCAACTGCTGAAGTGGCTGCTAGAGGTACATCAGCACCTGGAGCCCAGGCTGCACTGACCGATAATTCAAACGTTCCAAAAGAAAACGCTTGTATCGCTGCTGGATCTGAAAAACAAAACAATTGTTCCCACACAAACCACAGTCAGTCTGAACCAGAGCCAGCTGCAGATGAAAGCAAACACACGTGTCGGACTTCCAGTAGTAGTAGTAGTTTAGAAAACGCAGATCTTGGACGTCTGTCCGAAATATCCGAACCAAACAGTTTTAAAAATGTGAATCCAGCATCCAGTGAAAGCGATCTCAGTGAAGTGCATGGACCTGATGTTGCGAGTGCTGTGAATTCAGAAACTTTGAGTGCAGGGTGTGTGACGGATGTTGATGACGCGTGCAAGGAGAGGACGTCGAGCAGTGGTAGTTTGGAAACTGAAGCACGCAGTGAGTCGGATGGCACAGAGTCGAACGTGGAGAGAAAAGTCAAAACCGGCCTCACTCCAGAAGAACTGCAAGAACGACTGAGAAAAAGTAAGACAGTACAATGTAACATAAGATTAGAATTAAATTGTTTAATAATTATAGCATTGAAGCAAATGTGGAATAATAAATATGAATGTTTGTATATAAACAAAAATATTTGCAATGTTAATTTATCTTGAAGAAATCAGATCTAAAATTAATAGCCAAACAAATGCAGACTATGAGTATTTATATTGTGTATTTTTCCCTGCATGTAAGCATGTATGTATATAATATATTCATTCATCTCTCTATTTCTTTCTCTGATTCTTTTTGTTTGTGTGCCTGTCATTATACATGGATTAGAAAATCACATTTTTCTCTTTGAATGAAACCTAGGTGTGAAGAGGGATGCAGTAATCATTTTCTCAAAATACATTTCTCCTGATGCAACACATCCCATAGGTGTCACAGAACATTTGAAAAATGAAACAATAAGTAAGTCAGATCTAAATATTAACTGTGTTATTTTTACTTATTACTTTTGTTATTTTTTTGTAGAATTATAACAAATTGCGCTTTTTTACATTGGTTATTTTGAGCCACATATAAAATGGAATGTAGAATTTGAAGTCAATACAAGCTTGTTTATTGAAATGCATGGTAACTGACATATATGAAGTTACTAAATAACACCCAGCTGTGTGAAGTATAAATATTCTAATTCTCTCATTCATAAATATTTTCCTTCTGTACTTTTATTGTTAAACCTTGTGCCTGCTATGTGATCTGCTTTACAATGAACAGTTACATACTGATAATTGAAATTTTATACTGTCATGACATACTTTTTTTTTTTTTTTTTTGACAGTGTAAAATATTATTTATTCTGTTTTATTGTTTACTAAATTGTCATTTCTCTCTCTGTTGAATAATCAGATGAATACTAAATCAATATTTTTCTGCTAGGGCGTATTTGTAGAGAAGATGGCGAAGTTGATCCAGCCAGTTTTGCTGACTGTCAGAAATTTGTAGTTGAGAAAATGAATAAAGAGTACGTCTCATTTTCTTTTGTACACTATTGTAATAAGTTGATTTTCCACTCTATTTTATTTTTTATTTCAACAGATTTTTGTATTTTTGTTCTGTTTTCTCCCTTGTTTTGTCTAAATATATAAAAGATGTCCTTAAATTTTTTAATGTATTTATAGTTATATTAGGTTCCTACAAAGTTTGTATAAAACAGTCAGATGTTAAGTATTATTTTTTCTTTTAGTTTGTTTTGTGTATACTGTGTATATGTCTACATGTGTGTGTGTGAGAAAGAGAGAAAATGAATGGATGTGTGAGAGAGAGAGAGAGAGAGAGAAAAAGAGAGTGGTTGTATTTGTTTAGTTTTCAATAATAAATTCACTTACTTATATTTGTACATTTCAGATACTACCAGGATTTTCTTGATAGTGAATACCACTGTAAACATCAGGTTGATGTTCTCACAGGAGGCAAAGTTTATCTTGCTGACTTTCTCTACAACAAGTTTGCACTTTCTTACTTTATGGAGGTTGGTATACATTAAAAATAAGAAACATCAGAAACAAAAAAAAAAAGCACAAAAAATTTAAAAAAACTAACAACATCAAATAAACAACAAAAAAACAAGATAGTATTAGATTAAAAACAGATAAAATTATTTTCATTCTTGTATTTTTAAATTTATTTCTTATAATTATAATAAAACTCTGTCTTTGTTTTGATACTGAAATATCAGTGGATGAATTAGTGGGATTTTTTATATTTAATTCTAACGGACTCATTTATGTACACCTCTCTCACTAAATCTGTGTATATTTTCAACACAACTGTGATTGCTTTATTCTGTGTGTTCTTTAATTCACTGTATTTTACACATATTACATTACTTATGATGACTGTGTGGTGTGTTGCAGTTTGTTGAGCAGAATGGTGGAAGCAATCTGTTGCAGTTCTGGTTGGCAGCTGACAACTTCCAGCAGCATCTGATCAGTCAGCAGTGCAAGTATGACGGGATGCAGGCACAGAATGATGCAATGATTCTTTATGACAAGTAAGTCAAAACATGTCTTTAAAAAAAAAAAAAAACCAGACCCACCCCTGCATAAATTGAAAAAATATAATAAAATAAAAACCTCCACTCCAAGGAGCAGGTTATGATGTTTATTGATGTCGGTTGTTTGTGGGGTTTTTTGTTTTTTTATATGGTAAAGTGCAGTAAAAGATCCTTGCTGCTAATTGAAAATGAACAGACCATCACATGATAGCAGTGTATGGTGTTACAAATAAACTTGTTAAATTAAAATATTACTTTCTTTTTTAACCCCATTCCACACCCTGAAATAACAATAAAAAATATTTTAATAAAAGATAATAAAATAAATAAGTGGGTAAATGAAAAATGAAAATAAAAACAGTAATCAGGTAACAAAAAGTAATAAAAAAGACATGCACATTAATGATTTCTGTCTGTTATCTTTTATAGATGTTTGCACTGTATATGTATTTTTGTATGAATTATTGTTTTAGAAAGGGGTAAAAATATTGATTGATTTCTGTTGATTTTCACCTTCATCTGAAGCCATGTAGGAAAATTTAACCTTCATTATTTGTATAAAACTGTAATGTTATAATAAATAATAAAATTTAAAAAGAATTAAAAAATATTTTCTCATTCCAAATATATATATTTGTGTTTTTTTTTCAGATATTTTTCTCTACAAGCTACTGATCCTCTTGGCTTTGATGATAAAACCAGGTTTGAGGTTGAGGGAAGCATTTGTAGGGAAGGTGGTCCTCTTCCAGACTGTTTTGCAAAACCACGAGACATTGTTCTTCATTCTCTGGAAAAGGTATGTGTCGACAGTGTGTGAAAAAAAGAAAAGAAAAAGAAAAACAGGGTCCTACCATTGTTGTGAAAGTTTCTTTAAGTAAATGTTTTAAAAGATTGAATATTTTCTTGACGGTTGCAGCTAAAACATGACTTGTTACTGACATGAAGAAAAAATAAGAATTAATAATTATAGTTATGATAGTGGCACTGAAGCAGATGTTTTAGACTGAGAATATTTGAATTTTAAATACTTAAAGAAGAGAAATATTGATTTTCTCGAAACATATTTTATTATTATTAAATATTTTTGTAGGTTAAGATAATATTTTACAAAGAGAACTCTATTATTCATTAGTATAAATTTACCATTATCTTCACTGATATATTTTTATCAAAAAAAAAAAAAAAATGACAAAGTGGAATTTACTTTTGTTATTATTAAAGGTCCAAGCAGAACTGGCCAATGACTTTTATAGCTTTTGAGAATTTTGGTTCGTTGTGTTTTAGACAACTGAGTTAATTGTACCAAATTGTTACTGCAGATACATTTTCCCATGTTTCTGAGGAGTGAGATGTATTACAAATTTCTGTCAGATCTTGTCACAACAGTAGAGGTGGCCCAGGACGTTCCTGTGAGGAGTAAACATAAGAGACAAGGTTTGTGATTGGTTCAGGTCCTTACATGGAATATCATTGGTTGTTTGTGTTAAGACAGATGACTAGAACTTATTCAACATTACATAATGTATCACTGTGAATATTTTTATTTTTGCTAACAGTGTGTTATTATATCTAGAGAACTTATCTATTTTCCTTTCCCGAAAAATCAGTGAAATAACATAAAATGGTTAAATGTCAAGAAATCCTGTGAATTATATCTGCAAACGTTTGAATTGTTTATCTCTAGAACGATAATATTTATGGAAACATCATATGATTATTTTTGAGAAATCCCTAGGAGGTCAAATTTGGAGAATTCCTGAGTAGAAGTCAAAGAAATTTGTTGACAGTCTGGAAACAATAGGAACAGAATTCCTACTTTTATTAAATAAGATGCAGTTTCCATTTAAATTTGTTCACAAGCAGAGAAATTCCTGGATGTCATGAAGATGTCTGATTTGTAGAAATTCTCACGGTTACTGTTTTTGGTTGCAGCCAGTGATGCCTCATCACAGCACAGTGTTGGGAGTGAGAGTGTTGGAGCAGAAAGCATAGGTTCGAAAAACACTCTTCTGGCCATGAACACTCAGCATATCAAGAAAGCAGCCAAGAGCTTTGGAGACGAAATGAAAATTGATGCCATGCTACTTAACCCCGATGAACTGTGGAAGAGGCCAGAAGCTGGGTTTGTAAACTGGTTACATTTTTTAAATTATTAATTAAATAACATTTTTCTTTTTATATCGTGGATTGTTCAGTGGAGAGTCATATATTTTGATGAATATCCAGTAATCATTGGGCTTATTTCCTGCTCAAAATAAGGACTTAGTGGTTAATAAAAAATTCTATCATGTAGCAACAGCATGTTTCCTCTCTAATTATCTGCTTGATACTTAAACCAACAACACTACCATGGAGCTATAAATTAAAAATGAGTATTAAATAAAACAGTTCTTCCAAATGATAAAACATTTATAGAAAGATACTGAGTTTATACTTCTTTATTTAGTAATATTCATCTCAAAAAAAAAAACAACAACCAAGGAACTGCTATTTACTAAACTTAACCTCAATCCCCAAAATCAAACCCTCTCAAAAGCAAACATATTCAGAAAAATAATAAAATATATATATATTCTTTTTTTTTTAGGCCCTTGACTTTGGGCAAGGTGGATCCCCTAGGTCAGTTTATATCAGAATTTGATCCTGAGCCTGATCAAGATAAAAAGAAAGGTGATATGTATAAGCTTTACTTACTTGAACTATCTGAATCAGATCATTACACTTCAGTTATTCATATCAACTGTCAACAGTAAGAACCTTGTAGGAATAAAATATTACTTGTATGAGTTTTAAAGAATTTTAATGGATGAAGTGATTTTTATTCACCAGTGTAATAAAAAGTTCTTAAAAAGAGATATCTGTATATATTTTTTTTTTGCA
This sequence comes from Chrysomallon squamiferum, assembly GCA_012295275.1. NCBI lineage: Eukaryota > Metazoa > Mollusca > Gastropoda > Neomphalida > Peltospiridae > Chrysomallon > Chrysomallon squamiferum. The sequence goes on from CM022671.1 coordinate 22,762,583, forward strand.
TAAGAAAACAACCAAAAAAAAAAAAAAAAAGATATAATTATATAATTAATAACATTTTTCTTTCCTATTTTTAAAATTTTTAAAAATTGAGGAAAAAAAAAAAAAGAATAAATTTTGTTTAGTTCTTTTTATGTTTTAGAGAAATTTTTACAAATTTGTTTTAATAGTTATTGCTTTGGTTTTCATTTCTAGGATCTGCAAGATTTTTTAAGAACAAAAAAGAAAAACAAAGGGTAAGCAGCCATTGATTCTCAACTATGATTGTTATTTGATTATGATTATTATTATTATTATTATTATTATTATTATTGTTTAATTATTATTATTGTTATTTAATTATTATTATTATTATTTAATTATTATTATTATTATTATTATTATTTAATTATTATTATTATTATTATTATTGTTATTGTTACTGTTACTGTTACTGTTACTGTTACTGTTACTGTTACTGTTTTTATGTTTTTATTTTTGGTTTACAGGAGCAGGAAGACATGGCACTGAAGATAGCGCAGATGATAATCAGTGATGTGACGACGATGACGCAGACAGGAGATGCCTGTGCTGCTCTCTTCTCATCCACAGAGGACTCGAAGCAGGACATATCACCCTCGTCTCAGGAACAGCCTGAAACCTCGCACTCATGACATCACAACATTCATTAATCAGGTGTCTGTTGTCTGCGTGCCTTTAGAGAAATAAATAAATAAAAAAAATAAATAAATAAATAAATAAATAAATAAATAAAAAAAAAACCCCAAAGAAACATACAAATAAGTAATAAATAAATAAATAGTAATTTACCATTCACTACATATCTTTGTATTGTTAATCTAAATAATATTACTACATAATTCTTATTTTAAAAACATTTAAAATAAAACAGTCATGTGGATTTTCCTAGTGTTTGAAGACACTGACTGGAATGTATATGATATGATTTGGTTATATATCTGACAATATATTTTATCTCGTGCCATTTTGAGTTAAAGCAACATCTCACACATTAATCATCTTTAGAAATATTAAGAAATATCTTTAGAAATGTTTGAAAGCATTATCTTCCAGTGTCAGCAAATCTTGTCTACAGTTGTATCTATTATAATTTTTTTATTTTCGTCAATTTGAATAATTTATTCTATTTTGTTTTCTTCAGGTGAAAACTAAAATGGTGCCATATGTTAAATTATTATTAGTCTTCCAGTGATTAGATCCAAATACCTGTATAAAAACAGTCTGTGATTGAGATGACTCAGTTCTAGTAGGTCAGCTCACTTACAGCTTGAGATCCAGCCGAGTGATTATCAGAGAACCAAAACCCGGCTCGAAAACGTCCTCAGTAAATGTCTACAGTGTCTGAAGATTGTTCCCAGCAAATGAGTATGTAATCTGACCAGTGCTTGTAAAGCTGTCAAAAGACAAATGTAGTTAGTCCATGATGTTAGTGAAAATGTTTTGAGACTAGATGTTAAAGGTTGTATAAGTATAGACCCCCGATTTAAAAAAAAAAAAAAAAAAAATAGATCAATATATATATATGTACATGATATGACTTCCTCCATAAACTGCCAAAATGATTTATAAATAATACTCATTAATTATTGCAGAATTGCATTGTTGAATAGAATTTGTTAATTGAAAATATACTTAATGTTGTTAATTTGATTAAGTTTGCAGTTAGAACTCGTGATGTAATTTTTGAGGCATTTAACATGTAATTATATTGTTATTTTTTAAAATGAAATTTAAATCTTAAGTTAATGTGAGAAAATGAACATATTAAATGTCCTTTCCTTTTGTTTAGTTTTTGTAGATTAATAATTGTTGCTGTGTTAGATATAATTTATAGAATGTTATTGCTGATAGTAAAATTAAACAGAGAATGTTGTTCACATATGTTGGGTACATATCTAACCTGTATTAGTCTTAACAGTTTATAAAATGAAATCCGGTCAACAATTTGTTCACTGTTGCATGTTTTCATTGACCTCACCAGTCTGTGTGAAGCTATCCCAGTTTGCAGTGCAGCTAGAAGTAGAGAAGAATATTTCAATAGATCATCAAATTCCTTCCACCATAAATAAACATCACACTCATAGTCAGTTATCTGATAAAACTGCATACATAATGAAGATTACCTGCATTTAAAACTGTAATTAATGAGTATAAAATGAAGATTATTATCTTCAGTTCAAATCTTGAGTTTTGTCTTATAAAATCTGTTTAGGTTGGCTTTTTATTTGTGATGTTTTAGTAAGACAAAATGGCGGATTTACAAATATAATGTCGAGGAAGTGAACAGCATGATGCAACACTGAAAGAAACAGTTCAAATAACTTCTTTCTCAGTGGTCTGTGATATTTATTTAATATCTTAGATAATACTAGATTACATTATTTTGTGAACTATGAACAAATGTTTCTGTTAATAGTAGTAAATAGTTGCTGACGTAGTTAGATATTTTCATTAAACTAAAACATAATCGCTGAAATGCATTCTTTTGGCCTTTGAGTTTGAGTATTAATTAAAATTAAATTGTTAACAGGATTTCAGTTTTTACTGGATTTCAGAATTGATGCAAATATTGTTAAGTATTGTGAATTTATTTAAGTTAACTGAAGGTTTAACGGTTATTTTGTGTTTTTGTTTTTTGCACAGAATCAAAAGAATGAAAGCAAAACAGAAAATTACTAAGTCTTGTGCTGAGTGTGTTAAGACTTGTACTGTTTTAAAACATCAGCAGGCTTATTTAATGAGAAAATTATTGAAAACAAAAATATATTACAGATAATGTTTCAACCAGTAGATGTGAGCTTGAATTATTATTAAACAAAATTTTATTATTAATATTAATAAATAAAAATATTACTTTTATTAACATTTTCAAATAAAATCTTATTATTATTATTATTATCATCAGCTTTATCAAACACAATTTTCTTGTTGACTTATGCAAATTTTCTGTTCAATTTGAGTTTTTTTATTTCATTTTTAGTTGTTTTTTATGTGTTTAGAAAAAAATCACAAGCACAGTATACTTTCTATTATAGTGAACATTAAAACAAAAAAATTTACTTTTTTTTCTAATCTCATTTTTTATTGGCAGAAAAAAGTTTTTTAATAATATAAATACTTGTTTGTTGTATTGTAATTGGAATAGTTTGTTTTATAATTACAGAATTTAATTTTCCCATGCTCAAAACCTTAATTATCTCTTCATCAGTGTTAATTTTTTTTATAATTAAAATAGACAGTTTAATGGTGCTAAATAGTTCTCTGAGAACTGACAGACAAAACCAGCTTTACGTATAAACATAGACTCAAGTTATACCTAGCTATTTCACAGTATTTTGTAATGGGTGTGGTCTGATAAGAAATATTTTTAATCAGTTTATTTTTTCAGTTTTAAAGCCTTTGCTTTTTTCTTACAGAAAATAAACTTGTTAGGAAAATTCCATCAACAAGTCCTGAGCAACAAACCTGAATAGGCATAAATAACTTATATATCTTTTTGAATGTATGTAAAGTATATATAAAATATGTAAAATATTCTTAAATAAACAACTGTCTCAGTTTCACTGTCTAGGCCTACTCTTAATTTTGATGTATGAACATTCAACACTATTTACAGAATTAAAAATTTTTCCAAATACTTCAACATTTTCTTTCCTCTATTATAGCTTGATATAATATGTTCAGTTCAGCAGGCTACCAAAGATTTTAATAGATTGTAAGAATTAGAAATTACATGAATTTCATTTGTATCTGAAGCTTTTTAAAAATTATTATTATTATTATTATTATTATGATCATCCTTACATACAAATTGATTTATACTTTAATAATATGATCTCTTAATTGTTACGTGCCTTTGGTTACTGTCTTTGTATCTGGATAAATGACAAATGATAGTTGTGTATGCATAATGCATTTTGTCAGTTCAGTATTTTCTTTAGTGTATTAGTAACTAAAACTCCCAAAACTGAAGAAATTAAGAAAAATATTATTTAATTATGCCTGTTTATGTAGATACGTTGGATGTATTTCTTTAAAATAATTTTTCTCAAATTTTGTTAAAAAATCCAGCAAGGAAATTATTTTATTGCGACTATGGCTGGTATAGATGGTCTAACTATAACTGAACAAATTAGAATTTATTAAATAAATTTGGTCTTTAATTTTTTAATTTAGTATTATTATTATTTTTAAAAAGGTTGAAACATGATGAATAAGTTTATTATTAATGAGGAAAAAAAATATAATCAAAATATGTATAAATCATCTTCAGCATTTTTAAAAAAATGTTTAAATCAACTTTGTTTAATCTTATTAGTTATTACCTGGAATGAATCACAGTTCTTTACTTAACTGTCATAGATTTAAAGTTCTTAACTGTGGACTTTGATGGACTAAATATCGAGCAGATGAAGGCATGGGAAATTGCCAGATTTAAAGTGAATGGATTCCATCAGTCTCTGTTCTAAATGTTGTTTAACAATCAACTCCCTGTGTGTTGTTTAGCTATTACTGTTTTTGTTAAATAGTTAAAAACATATTTTGAAATTGTTATCTATCATAGAAAGTAACTGAACATTCTCACTGCACTAATGATTTGCTTATATATAATAATTTATTATAATATTACTTATGATACTATTAGAAATATATAATTTAAGATATTTAGATATTTCTGCACTCACTGATGTAAGGTGATTAATCTTTAATAGTGCATTTGTCTTTACTTTTAATCTTTTTTTTTTATTCTTTTATGTTTCTAAAAATATTTTCAGATGGTCAAGATACTGTAATAAGTCATGTTTTTAATATTAAAATTAGACATAAAGATGTGTTCATGAAATGTTTTTGTAATGTTTGAGTTTTTTTCCATATTTTTTGGAAACTTGATTACTTAAATTTGTCCTAAATTATGTTTCATATCATCCATCATTTTTTATTTATTTTTATTTTTTTTATATTTAAATAGTTAAAAAAAAAGTTAAAATAAAAATTAATGTTACTGTTATTGTTATTATTATTATTATTTATTAATTTATTTATTTATTTTGTTTCTATTTACCAAACTTTGAAATTAAATGATATCCACTGTTTTCAATTAATTTCATTCTGTGATATTGTGATACTTTTGTTGCATATTATCTTTTGTAAATGTTAGTCTTACAGAGCTCACAGTATTTTTTGTGTTTAAAATTAATTAACAAAAATAATAAAAAAGTAAACAATAAATAAATAAATAAATATATATATATATATATAAAAAAATAAAAAAAAAATAAAAAACATCTTAGCAAGTTACCATTCTTTCTATTACTATAGTGCTCCTCAAAAGATATATGAATATTTATTATATTTTTTTAATTTTAAATATGACATTTGGATGCATATAAAAAATGTGAGTAAATTTCTAACTTTAGTTATTCTTAAGTGTTTCTAATATATAGGATTTTATAAACATAAAAAAACACACCTGATATACATATAAATATATATATATATAAATATATACAACATAAAAAATGTATTTTATAGATAAAGTATAAAACTAAATAATAATTTATGTTCCTGTGATATGTTTGTTCTAAATGTTCATTTAGATATAAGGGTAAAATACTTTTCTTCTTGTTTTTAATTTTAGATTTTTTTTTTTTTTTTAAATAAATTGAAAAAGTGAAACACTTATTTTCAACCATCCATCCATCCATCCATTATTTGTAACCAATCTTAGATTTTAGATGTTTTGTCTATTTATGTTTGCAATTATTCACAATCACTATTTATGTTTGCAATTATTCACAATCACCATTAACTTAGTATTGCAAAATATTCTTGCAGAAAGAATTTTGGTTCCAAATTACTGTTGAACAGATCAATGTCGACATATATATCATTATTTATTTTAAAGTTAATATTTCTAAAGATATTTTTATAAATCTCTCACCAGGAATTAATATTGGTAAGCAGATCATAGTAATATTTTGTAAATAAAAAAAAAAAAAAAAAAAAAAAAAAAAAGAAGAAATAAATGTTTACATTAAGAATGTAGAATCTTACAAAGATTAGTTTGATTGTTTCTGGAATATAAAACTATTATCTTAATTCACCATTTGTCTAATTGCAACATTAATAGCTGTGTCACTCAACTGCATAGTGTTATAACAAAATATTTTTGAAAATGTCTTGTAAATATATTATCAGATAATTTGTACATTAGGCATATCATCTGAAATTGGTACATAATTATGTGACTTTTATTTTGTATGTTTATTGTTATTACTGAAGCATGACTTAAGAATGTACAGATATTTTTTGCAATTTATCATTAACACATCACATAATTAACATGCACATTGTCACGCAGACTTTTGTACATAAACCCTACTAATGCTGGTGGAAAGTACTACAGCTATGCAGGTTAAGAAAATCTTTAAATGTCTCTCTGCAAATTTATTTGGTATTGACAGTATTAATAAATATTATAAATAATAATTATGTTAGTAATAATAATAATAATAATAATAATAATTTTTCTGCATTTTTGAGCAGTGTAAAAACTGCTGTGGATACTGTGCATTATTCCAAAATACTTTTTTTTTTTTGTCTAATGATAATTTTATAAATTCCATGAATTGTGCATCTGTATATATTGTGTATTTACAAATGGCCCAAAATACAAACACACATATACAAATGCATAATTCACAAATGTCTATCACAAACACTGACCAACACACGCACATACATCCCAGTTTTGTTTTGTTTCTTGTTGACATCAATTTTTGATTTTATTCCAGTTGATGTATGAACAGTTAATGTTGTTAAGCAGAGTTGTTTGTTGTTTTGTAAATAATGGTCACAAGAGAAGTTGTATTTTAGAGAAAAATCTAATTCTTTTTGTGATGATTTTCACAACTTGCCAGAACAGCAATAAACAGTGTATATGTATATGTACATTTTAGATGAAATAAATGTCTGTTTGTATATTTCGTAAATCAAAATCAGAGTAAAATTTTAAGAGAAAAACCAGCCAATGTTTTGTGTTTTTGTTTTTGTTTTGTGAACGAAGATGAAAGAAGGGATAATACAGCATTTAAATTTTAAATTTAGATGCTCAACTTAATAATAAAAAAAGTGTTCCTTTTTTTTTTTTTTAATGTGATAAATGCATTTTTATTTTTATTATTGTTTTATTTTTTTACTTATTTAAATTGTTGCTATGAAATTTTTATTTTTATTACTTTGAAAAACTTTTATTTTTTTTACATTCCATGTGAATTATAATGGAATATAAAATTTTAATAAAGTTTTTAAAATAAATCCACTGTTTACATGGGTACGTAGATAGTTAAACATGTAAATCCCAATCTATATACATGACATCTTGCATCATAATCCTAAATCTATAATGTCCAGATCTCAAACTTGATCCTAAACTATAAAAAATATAGCTTTACATGATATAATATGAAAAGCAATGCACCAATAATTCAGTTGTTTATAAAAATTATTTTAATGCTGAAATTTATATAATAATTCTCAGTCAGTATAGTATATAACACAGATAAGACTGACAATTGTTAATGAATGGCAGCTTTGGTGCCAGGTTGTAATAAATAAATAAATAAATAAAACAAAAAACCAGGTTATTTATTTCAGTACATTTTATTGAAAAAGAAAGAAAAAATATCAAAAGTAAAACATTCAAAGGTATAAAATAAATA